>OY757024.1:89634341-90362676 GCA_963580285.1 Lucinisca nassula | reverse complement strand
ATGCGCTGCCCCACACCATGGTCTAACTATGTATGAAGTTTCAGCTTGATCGGATGTAAACTGTAGGAGTTATCCGGAAATGAAAAGTTTACAGACGGACGGATAGACGAACGCCGGGGGTGCATAACATAATGCGACCGTTATTTTTTTTTCAAACGGGCGTATAAAAAGGGCAGATGGAATGACAGTGTAGATCCTGATCAGACTGCATCTTTAGGAGCAGTCTGATCTGGGTCTGCACTTTTGGCTTAGGCCTGTCTGTCCAAATACTTAGGTTCATTACGGTATGCAAATTGTAGATCGCACCCCCGCCCATCGGGGCTTGGAGTAGACTGGGCTGCATGGTACTTCCACGCAGAGCTGAAAAAAAACGACCACACGAGTACTGGTAAACCGCTTAGATGGTCTAAGCCTGCCCAGGCAAAAAGGTGCAAAACGGACCGTCCCTGCATACAAACCCTTTTTGGTTTGTTTGGGTGGAAGGGCTTGAGATGTTATTTCATCTCAATGTCGTATAAAAGTTCCACAAAATTGAAAGCAACGTCTCCAAAATAACCGGCATAGTGTTGATGGGGATGTAAAACTCCAATTCAAACACACAAACTGTAGTTCAAAATGTGAGGCTTAGAATGAGCTTTCTCATTAAGATCTACACTGCCCGATGCTGTCATGTTAATGATTTTTACTGAGCTCCCTGGTTAGAAGAATGGATGTGTCCAAACTAAAATACAGTGTGCTTTGACTGCGATTCGAACCCACGTACAGATGCGGCGACGTCGCCTAGCACTGTAGTGGCCGACGTCCTTAACCATTGCGCAACAGAGGCATCCCCTAAAGAAAAGGATGCTTATATAGCGCATATAAGGCTATCCGGCACTGCAGTACACTGTATATAGGGGTTTATTTGTTACGATTGTATTTTTTTTTTTTTTGAGATTATGATTAATTCTCTCAGGAATAGAAGCGACTTTTCGTCTTTACAACCATAGTGGAGACACAATCAGGGATAAATAAATTGTGCCTTGACTGCGATTCGAACCCACGCACAGGTGAGGCGACGTCGCCAAAAATAAAATACAGTGATTCATTGACTATTTTTTTTCGGCCGGACAAGTTGTGGTTGTCTCCCTTAGACTGCAAAAACTACTTTGACGGTAAGTGCTTATACTTGTTGATCTACTTAACAACTGACCTTACTCAACAATTCACAGCTAAAGCTGATCTGTTTCTTAATTATTGCTTTTTAGTCCTGCTGATCCAGAATATGCACTACCTTTTTTGCAAACAGTGTAGACACAGATCAGCTGACTTCTGAAGAAGCCATCTGATCAGTATCTACACTGTTTGATATTCAGTTTGGATCTACATTGTTTCAAAGAAAAGGCATATCCGGGCTCAGACTTAGACCATCTTAGCGGTTAACTGGTACTTAGTTAGATCGCGACAACAGCCAGTGTGTCAACGGCCAAGTCATATAGCAAACGTCCATATCTCAAGCCGTCTCACAAGAGATGGAACAGCAAGAAAAGAAAAGACAGGATAGTGTAGAAAAAGAAATGCCCCAACTCCCTCACCAGCACAACAGTTCCTTGCTCTAATGAAGCCAAAGCGGCACGGGCCTCCGTGGCCTAGTGGTTAAGAGCGCTGACTCTTGATCATTAGGTCTCTCACCGCTGTGGTTCGAGCCTCGCTCGGGTCATATGTGAGACGCCAAGTTCTGCAACGGAAGGTCAGGTGGTTTTTCTCCGGGATACTCCGGTTTTGGCCCACCTCTGATTAACGATCGCCTCGATATGAGTGAAATAATCTTGAAAGGGCCGTAAAACCAACCCCCCCCACCCCCCCAAAAAAAGAAGCCAAAGCGGCACTGAAAGCTGCACGGCACCATGCACCTCCCACTGATTACAGGCCTGTGGGTAAAAGCGCCGACTCTCTCACCGCTGTGGGTTCGAGCTTGGCTCGGGTCACACATGCAACGGAAGATCAGTGGTTTTTCTCCGTTTTCCGACGATTGGCTCAAAATAAGTGAATTAATCTTGAGCGGGCCGCAAAAACAAAACAAAACTGTTAAAATAGTTGTAGTTGTCTCCCTTTGACTGCAGAGATAGAAAATCGCCTGACCTTCGGAATTTTCTATTAACCCTTACCTTGCTGTTCACGACAACCCCTAACTTTGCAAACAGTGTAGATCCAGATCAGATGGCTTCTGAAGAAGCCATCTGATCAGGATCTACACTGTTTGGCATTCAGTTTATGAATTTGTAGCAATAAATTACATCAAGTAATTTGATTGGTTGATATACAGAAATGGGTGTGGCTTAAATGAATATCCAGCAAGATAAGGGTTAAAAAGATTTGGATAGGTCCGTTTCCAATTATTGGGGTGTCAGGCTCTTTTATTGTTGTAAGTTTCGCTTCAAGCCAACAATGAAGACAATGATCAGACTTCGTGATCTAAATATTTACCTGGAAACATGTCATTCAGTAGATATTGAATGACATGCGAATGTAAATGTCGCAAACACGACAAGACAAAGTCGTTTCACTTGCTGAATATTCATTATAGCCACACCCATCTCTGACTTTGAACCATTCAGATTACTTGATGTAATTTATTCCAACGAATTCATAACTTGAATTTAAAACAGTGAATATCCTGATCAGATGGCTTCAGATGCCATCTGATCTGGATCTACACTGTTTGCAAAGATAGAGGTTGTCGTGAACAGCGAGATAAGAGTTAACACATTGTGAATTGCTATACTGTGAAAGAGGGGTGCAAAAAGAGGATAGACGTTTATTTGTTTGTTTGTTTAATTTGAGGTTTTACGTCCCCGTCAACACTGTAAAGGTATTGTTGGAGACGTTGCTTCCAATTTTAGGGACTTTTACCCGACATTGAGATGAAATGGCATCTCAAGTCCTGCCGCCCAATGAAAAATATGAAAAAGGCGGTAATGTGTCGACGTCAAACATGCTGTATGTTGTATATTTACCATACATACTGCCTAATACTATTGATGCGCAAGCATCGAAGGCGAGTGAGGTCAAACGCATGTCCTTGAAATGAATATCTATGATGGGGCCTGATTCTCCAGTGCATATCAAGTTTCAAAGCAATCATCCCACTGGTTCAGGAAAAAAATTTTAAAAGCTTTTACACACCAATATACAGAGTGGTAGGTAGTATGAGATTTGTTTTCGATCGATAACTTTAGTATTTTTTACGTATCTCCTTCAAATTTTGCAGGAGAATGTGTGGCAGATGGGCAACATCACCGCGGCGTCCAGCTGATACTGGATTACAGTTGGGCAAAACCTGCTGTCCTTGTTTGTTTGCCCAGTCAACAATATTTAGGTCAGTTTTGAGCCGGCCAGTTTACCTATCCAAATTTTCCTGGGCAGGCTTATACGTAAGCGGTTAACCAGTACAGTGTACATTCTTTCGCCAGAAACTGACAACTTCCATTCATGAATCAGCGGAAGGGAGAGAATGACCGTAGAAAAGATTTCATGATCAATCGCCACGAAAGAATGTTGCCGACCCCGGTAGGGATCGAACCCGCGTCCTCCTGATCACCAGTCAGACGTGAGTCCGACTGAGCTACCGAGGCCGGCTAAACCTGCTGTTCTAACAACAGGTAAGGGTATAGAGGGAATGTTGTTACATGTATTTGGGCCCCGTCAAGCGATTTTGGTACTTATCGCCTATGTGAGCAGCGAAGGTTCAGACGAGCCTGCGCATCCGCGCAGTCTCGCCAGAACCTTCGCTGCTCGCTCATACAAGCAGTGAATCAAGAGGAACCTTCAGACAGAAAGCCATATCCCTGGCCCCTCTGAATGGCTGGGCATGCGCAGTTAAAAGTTGTCATGACGGAATGCTCGAAGACACAAATTCGCTTGGCGGGGCTCATTTCATCAGTTTCTACATTTCCATTAATTTTCCTCTCTCTTCCCTGTCCCTCACTTTCATCTCCTCTACTATCTCTTCTATCTCTTTTCTCCTTTCTCTGGGAGACGACAAAAAAGGCACACAAGGGTTGGCGTGTCGTTAAACCCCAATATATCAATCAATATCAATCATTTGCATCGAGGATTTGTGGTTTGGGATTGTTAATGGGCAAAATCCACCAACTTTTGACAATTATGGCACTGGCCAGTAAATGGTTTTTGGCTTCTTTTACCTTTACTAAATGAATATATAAAGGAAGTATATTGTGACCAAGGATCACCACTCTGACGATCCTGGTTATTGAGTTACCTGCCCTTGATAAGTGAAAGTATGTTGTTGTTGTTTTTTGTTGTTGTTGTTTTCACCTTTACTGTAGTATCATGTTGAAATTTCACACTTGCATAGAACACTTAAGAAAGCATATTGTGGCCAAGGGCCCCTACTCTGGCCATTTTTGATCTTGATTGATCTACCCTCGTTATATGTGAAAAATGGTTTTATCCCGCAGCTATATGGAATATCTTCATGAAATTTTACCATTGCGAATACACGCCTATACAAACACATTGGAAATTTTACCGCCGAAAAAAAAAATTAAGATGAAAAATTGTGATATTTTTCTTATTTCTGCTCAAAATATAGATTGTGGGTACTCGTTAGAACCGCCTCGTCGAGGCAGTTCTATTGAGTACCCACAATCGAGGCGGTTCTAATGAGTACCCACAATCTATATTTCAGAGCAGATATAAGAAAAGTAAAGTTTACCCCTGTAAACCCTAGTTTTACTATATCAAAATGGGGCTCAAGGGGGTCAAAATTATACAGGCGTGTTTTCGTGATGCAGTTGTATAGAAGTCTAAAGAAAGCATATTGTGGCCAGATCATTCTGACAAATAAGCTATCTGCCCTTCTTATATAAGGAAAAATGTTTGTTTGTTTTTTACCAGTATTTCATTTCCCAATATGGAATATCTTAATGAAATTTTACAGATACAGTAGAATTGCGCTATTAAGACCACCGCAAATTGAGACTAATTCTGCTTTAAAAAGCTTATTTAGAAGTTTCAGTTATTCTTTCTTTGTGTTTTCTGCCATAATTTTCCTCTGGTCAGAGACCACCTTTGGGACTGTTCAAAAGTGGTCTGAAAGACCACTTTTGAACAGTCCCAAAGGTGGTCTTAATACAGGAATTTTACTGTATATAGAACACTTAAGGAAGAATATGGTGGCCATGAACCGCCACTCTGGCCAATGTCTGCCTTAGATATGTTTGTTTGATCTGAGGTTTAAAGTCCCCATCAACACTGTTTAGGCCATTTTGGAGACGTTGCTTCCAATTTTGTGGGACTTTTACCCGACATTGAGATGAAATGCCATGTCAAGCCCTGTCGCCCAATGAAACCAATGGGGTTTATAAGCATGGGCGGTCCGACTCGCACCGCTTTGCTTCGGCAGGCTTTGATCATCTAAACTGATTACCAGTACTTGTGTGTGGTTGGTTTCAGCTCTGCGTGGAAGCATCATGCAGCACATCTATTTCTTCAAGCCCGGTGGGCGGGGGCCTGCCTTAGATATGTTTATCCCGTAGCCCCTTTACTATATGGACTAGGTGGGTGGAATTTTATAGATATTTTGCATGATGATATGTTGCGGAACTTATTAAGGATTACATATTTAGAACATAATAAAATCATATTACTCGTAAATACACATTAGATACATATTAAATTTTGCTATGGCTGGTGTTAAGAGAATGTGTGGAGGCCGTAAAAAGCCTCCCTGTCCTTCATTATAGTGTAGATTATATTTCCTAGTCTTTCGGAATTATTTATTCCATTGTGGAGTTTTGAAATTGTTTCAGGGTCATTGACGAGGCCTAAATGGCCGAAACTAGCTAATCTGGTCCTGGAAAATACTTGTAAACTCTACGGTTTTCCAGTTCTGTTGCACATTCCATGCTTCCTAGGATTTTTAAAACTATGTAGAACGTATTATTGGTCAGATTCGACAAGGCGATTTTTACACAAGTAGATATTTGAAAGGAAAAAGTTTATATTTTACACCTAAACTGCCCTCATTACCTCTTTTACGGGGAATGGATACAACTGGCATGTGTTCTAGCATTTTTTCAAGGGAGGCAATTACCGTAATTTCCAGTAAGCTTTCTCTATTATCTGAACCCTTCCAAAACGGGCATACCCTTAAAGGAAAGAATTTGCTCCGCTGGAGCAAATTCTTTCCTTTAAGAGTAGACCCCATATGATGAGGGAGACGAATATATTTTTGAACGAGTTTTCTCCCCTGAGAGCGTATTTATTCACCTTAATGCCTGGAGCAACGTTTTTTCCGGTTGTACACACTCGTTCTGATAGGGGAACTCATAAATCAACCTTCCTTTCGGATCTCGTCTGACGGCGGAAACGAGAAAATTATCCACATTTCCACGTTTGACGCCCAAAATGATACAAAATTGTTTTGTCATAATAACATATCATATTTTCCGATGAAATATGAAGAAAAATTGGCGTTCGTCATAATTAATCCTATTTTGTAGTCAAAATCTTATGATTTGCCATCAATAGGTTATATATCCCGGACCACATGCCGGGAGTCTGTAATTTGTTGAAAATGGGCACGCGTGATACTAGAATTGATATTTATTTATTGTAAATGTTGACTCATTTAGGACTGGTGTTAATGAGAAACCGTATAAGAAGAAAAAAGATAACGTTTTTCATTTTCATATTTTATTTTTATATATATACATTTCCAGTGAAAAGTCTGATGTAAATCTATAGACAACAATGTAGTTCGTACTTCCATGAACGCATCGAGTTACGTGATTTTCAGTGACGTCAAGTGACGTCAGTCTAAACCATGGTTCTCTACGGGCGTTGGTGACGTCAACGCTGTTCCGATCTTTGTAGAAAAAAAAGCGTGTAAATGTTTTTCAGCTTTATGAGTTTTCCTATAAGCATTTTTTCGCCCAGTGCTAAGGGGCAAAGAATGTAGGCACTAACTATAAAAAATAAACTTATTTTTTCTGCTTTTCATGAAAAAATAAACGACAGCGGATCGCAGGCAAAGTTTACATCAAGCCCTTCGGGGTTCATTTACTTTGCACGCGAGCCACTGCGTTCATACGTTCATAATTCACTTCTTAAATATTTTCTGTGCACATTAACAAGACCTATGTCAACCACTTTATATTTTATATTTTGAAACGGTACTTGCTGGAACCGCCTCATAGAAACGTTCTAACGAATGCCCACCTGGTATGTTTTTGAGCAAAAAATAATATTCTAATGCATTTGCGTATGTATTTCGACGTTTGATTGGATAACGTCAAAAATCTGCGACAGTTTATATTCTGCGATATACTGTCGGAAACCCGGCGCCATCACGTAACGTCGCTTCACATTGGCTGGCATTTAGCTTTACGCAGCTCGCAGCGCTTATCGCTTTGTGCAAAATAGTACATTTTTAAAATAAACTGAATAAGTTCATTTGAATAGGGATAACTGTATTGAAACTTGTCATTTGGTGGGGGGGGGGGGGGGGGGGGTACACGTTGGTTTTACGGTCGCAAATAACGTTCTACGGCGACGCGTCACGTCGCCGTAAAACGAAATTTCCGACCGTAAAACCGCCGCAAATTACAATTCTCAATACAGCTACCCCCTAAATATATGGCACATTTCTATAACAGATGATATAATCTGGGATTTACACGGGTAAACTACACATTACATGGATTTGTTTACGTAAAAGACAACGGGCCTCCGATTTACAGTTTATTTTATTTATTTTTGTCCGGATAATCGGCCCACCTGATTAACGGTCGATTCGAAATCAGTGAAATAATGTACAAATCAGAACCTATAGACTATTGTTTGAAGTATTAATTTAAAATAAAAGATCACATCATTTAAACATATGGGAATGGTTTCATAAAGAAAAAAAACCTTGTGACATGTGACTTTGTCATTTCAATATTATTCTGGCAGATGGACTGGAAAGAACGAACTGATCAGAAATCATCGCTGAAATGCAGAACATCACGCCGAGGCTTATTATTCATAATTATTTCTCGACCACAAATGCCGCGTAAAAGTACAATACAACTGCATTTTGCCTTCATTAAGGCTTTAACTGATCTGGGCTACAGCAAGCAAATATTTGGATACGTACGCATATCAAAGACTCTCATCAGACTGCGCTTCTCAGAGTCTTCGCTGTGCGTTTACAAGTTTACAAGCTTATTCTATGCTCAGCTTATATATAAAATATATCAACATGAAACATAAAATATATATCAGTGAATAGACAAAATGACTCCTGGACAATCAAGATTTGACGACAGTTCTCGAGACATCAGAGTTTCTGCGTTTCACATAAGATAGCATATTACTACGCAGTTGCTGCTCAAAACTTGTGTAACGACCCTCATTCCAATACCTTTTGTCATGCGTGTTTCCGTATATACCGTTATTCCACAACTGTCATTATGCCCCCAACTTCGAAGAAGTTGTGGGGGCATATTGGTTTTGCCCTGTTCGTCCGTCCGTCCTTCCGTCCTTCCGTACACACAAATGGATAGATAGGTGGCTATGAACTTGGACAGAATCAATGTAAGTCAATGAGAGAAAGTGCGATTTATTCCGTTAGACACATAAAAGGTCTGTTATGTGGTTAAAATTAGCCACCTAAGTATCAATCTTGCTCAAAATAGCCACATAAGTATCCATTTGTGAGAACGTCCGTCCTTACGTCCGTCCCACTTTTTACTGCATAGCATAACTTTAGAACCATGGGTGCTAGGTTTTTGAAATTTCATATATGGATTCCTCATGAAAAAATAATTGACCCGTGTTTTTTTTTCTCGTCAGGATTATGCCCCTTTTTTGAGTTATGCCCCTTTGCAAAAAATACTATGAAATCTTGTAAGCAAGATATCTCAAAAACTGTTTGAGCTATTGCCCTGAAACTTTACATGCTGGTTGGGGATGATGAGTAGATGAACTGATTAACTTTTGAAAAAAATCCGAAATTTTTTTCTTGAGTTATGGCCCTTTGAAATTTTTCGCGTTTTAAGTTTGTAAGCAAGATATCTAAAAAACTATTTGAGGTTTTTCCCCGAAACTTCACAGACTTGTCGGGGATGATGAGTAGATGAACTGATCAACTTTTGAAAAAAAAACGATTTTTTTTTCTTGAGTTATGGCCCTTAGATTTTTTTCGTGTTTTCAGCTTGTAAGCAAGATATCTCAATAATTGTTTGAGCGATTGCCCTGCAACTTTACAAGCTGGTTTGGGATGATGTGTAGATGAACTGATTAACTGTTGAAAAAAAATCCTATATTTTTTTCTTGAGTTATGGCCCTTTGAAATTTTTCGCGTTTTAAGTTTGTAAGCAAGATATCTCAAAAACTATATGAGGTTTTTCCCCAAAACTTCACAGACTGGTTGGGTATGATGAGTAGATGAACTGATTAACTTTTGAAAAAAATCCATTTTTTTTTTCTTGAGTTATGGCCCTTTGATTTTTTTCGTGTTTTCAGCTTGTAAGCAAGATATCTCAAAAATTGTTTGAGCTATTGCCCTGAAACTTTACAGGCTGGTTGGGGATGATGAGTAGATGAACTGATTAACTTTTGAAAAAAATCCGAAATTTCATCAGCCTAAATTTCTTATGTCAGAACCAATTAATGGAGTTTTGCATATGTTTCAATATTGGCAAGTTCTAAATTCTAATTCTTAAATGTTGATTTTAATTTTCGTGCATATATTTTATAACAGAGATAAGTATAAGAAAAGTTATCACCCTTCATTTTCATATAAATATTATGTTTCAAAGACTGACAAAGCCTCCTTGTAATTTTCTTGTGAGTGAGCTTTCAAGCGAAATTTGTACACGTGCAAGCTTCATTATTCCTGCAATCAAAATATTTCCAGTCTCTAGATGTTGGGAGAACACTATCTATGGGATAGATATCAATTCCAAAGCCATTACATACCACACTAAAATCATTTACAATGCAAAGTGACGAAAGTTCGAAAAGCTCATGGTGTTTCGAGAGGAGAGAAAGAACCCAATCACAGTGAAACTGTCCTCCACATGCAAGGGTTCGATTCCAAATGCAGATGAGATCCTGCAACGCATTTCTGAAGGAGAACTCATTGCTCCATATCCACTATACTACGGTTTAGGATTTGATTCAACGATGACCACATACAAATTTGGACCCATAGTTCATGAACAGTATCTTAGAGCATTACAGTTACATGAAAAACACTGGATAAAAGATGCAAGGTATTATGCTTCTTTGTTTTTCGCGGAAGAATAGTTTGTGGAACTTAATGCATGCTTGCTTAAGACAGGTTGCTCGCTTAATAAAGGTGGCCACTAAGACAAGTTTGACTGTATCTCTAAAACTGTATGAGCTATTATCCTGTAACTTAAAAAACTAGTAGGGGGTGATAAATAAACGACCTGATTAACTACAGCTTTTCTTGTGTAATTTCAGCATTACAGCCACATAAAAACAAGATATCTCAATTACTGTTAGGGACAAGCAGTGTTAGGGTCAAGCAGTTGGGGGCATTGTGTTTCATAAACACTGGCTCTAGTTTTAGCCTGGGATCTAGCCCTGGATCAAATGTTATCGCGTGATTGATAAATGCACCGGTGTATATGCGCCGTCGTTTAGGTTGACGTCGGAACACGTTACATGACGCCACTAAACATCACTGTGGTGTGATCACAATATGGCGGACGTCGGAAACCGAAGTGACTGCAGTATAAACACCCACGCATATAAATGGAAGCACTGCAAGAACAAGAATCCTACATGGGTGTGCGGGGTGGATAGAAAAATATATCTGTCGGAATCGCTGTCGCTCGGCAAGCCTCGTGATGCCGGACAGTGACCCTCGGGACGGATTTTTCCATCCACCACTCACACCCATGTAAGATTTAATAGAGATAGAAGTACGGTTCTGTGCTAACTAAGCAGCGATCACAAAGTTGCTGGTGGGACAGCAACTTTGTGATCGCAATGGGTGTTAGCGGCCTGCACACAGCCAGGCAGATTAGCAAGATTCTTGAAATTTTAGATGTAGAATCTACAAATAATGTACTATCCAACAAGCGAAGACAAAAGTCACGCCTACGGAACGATAGAATGCGTAACCATTGGTTAAGAGCGTGAAGCAATTAGAGCGACATCCGGTTAGGAATTAGATCGCTAAAAAAAGTAAAGAAACTGTGCAGTTTCTGTGTTTCATAAGTTATATAATTTTTACGAGGAAGTTATTTAAAAAACGGGGAATTACATTCAGGAGCCCATTGATATCGGCATCTTTGGAGTAAATACCAAATCCCGTACTTCACACATTTTGGCTAAATTTAGTTTCCCCTGCTGAAGGTGAACTCAAGCCTTAGAAAACGAGTGGTTTTTCGAGGTGTTTGTTGCCTTTTATTTATTACTGCGCTTTGCTACAAGTTCAGCGTATTAACATGCACACTCAATAAACATATATGGTTAAAAGTGTTGAGGATATTTTGCTTGTCAATGCAGCACTAGCGAGAAATCACCACGGAAAAGGTCGAAAATGGTTGGTTACGCATTAGATCTATAGAAATGATAACAGAACTTGCAACTATAAAGCGGATCTGTTTTCAACTCCACGGCCCCAGAATCACCCGCACCTTGTTCTACGGAACCATTTTTAGCCAACCTGATAAGCAGTGCGCTATTGATTCGATAATGACATAGTATTTTATGGAAACATTTTCAGTCTCCAGAATCATAGTACCGAATGATTTTCACGGACTTTTACGCTGTGTTTGTTTTATCAATGGTCCGGTAATTGGCTGAAATGAAATAAAACAGGTTTTGGAGTTTTAATTTCTGCGAAGAACTCCTCATCTGCCAAAATTTACTGGTTAAGCATTAGATCGTCTGGTTGAGCATTCGATAACCAGAGGAGAAAATCAAACCAGTTGCTGCCTAAGTAAATGCCAGCAGCTTACTACAATAAAAGGTGGTCTATGATTTCTGAATTGTGTTAAAATCACCAGAGAAAGAAAGCTGTGATGAAAAATACTTTTCTGGACAAGACCATTAAATGTCTGGGTATCATGCTTATCTGACCGAATGACGCGCCGATTCATAAATAAGAGGTCATTACTTGCTTTTGTAGAACACAAAATGGCCAGCTAACGCTTTGTAATGGCGATTAAATCTATATCCGGATGGGACGGCCATTAATGAACCGTCTCATCCGAGAATCAAAGCTGTTCGCCATCCTGTAAATGAATTTGACTAAATCCCCTATTAACAAGAATTGCCCAAAATAAAAAAATGGAGAGAACCCGTTTAAGAAACTCAGGCGTGAAAGGCTAAGGGTAAGATCGTTAACACTGCAGATACGAAAGCCTATTTGGCTTATGTAGGAGAAAATAAAATACCGTAAAGGCGTAGTAACGCGACACAAAAGACGTAATAACGCAACAAAGGCGTAGAAACGCAAAACAAAAGACGCAGTAACGCCAATCAGAAGGCGAAGCTACGCAAAAAAAGCGTAGTAACGCAAAAACAAGGCGTAGTAACGCGAAAAAGTGCATACTAATGCAAAAGAAAGAAGTAGTAACGCAAAAGAAAGGCGCAGTGATGCGAATCAAAGGCGTTTTTACGCGAATCAAAATGCGTAGTAATGCGAAAAAAGGCATAGTAACGCAAAAAAAAGAAAGGCGTATTTGTTTTAGCTCGCCTCTGCAAAGCAAATAGGTAGCCGGAATATCCTACTCCTGGTACTGCGCATGCCCCCAAAATATATGTCTGTATCATGATCGATAACCCAGATCGGAGATCCCGTGAGTTCTATGCTAACTGTCAAAACGATAAGATAAAGATATTGTCTAAAACCAACTTCTTATTAATAAAAACAGCGCAAGAATGACACACCATGTATTCTTAATCATGTTAATCAAGACGAACTAGAATACATTTGTAAAATTTATAAATTTTGAGTAAACAGGAGGACAGGTGCGTTCATTAAATAAATTGAGAGAAGTAAGTAAGTAAGTAAGTAAGTCAGTCAGTCAGTCAGTCAGTAAGTAAGTAAGGACTTTATTTAGTGAGGGTAGCAACATTTAGCACATACAAAAATACATGTAATAGCTAAGCTTCCACGAGGCCCTCAGCTAATCTTCCATGATCTAATCTTCCTTCTTAATAAAACATACACGCTATAACATTTTGTTTCATCGGCAGTGTCATTTTTAGATATGAGGAAAAAATATAGATATAATAAATTGATAGAACATACAAGTTATAATATTTTCTTCCATCTGCAGTATCATGTTTAGATATTAGGAACTTTTGAAACCGTTTTGAATATGGAGCAATATTTTCTCACGGATGTATCTAGGCAGTGATTAGGCAGTTTACATTAAGCCAAAAGTCCAGTTTTTTGTTCACTATCGACCGACTATTGATAATATTGTATTTAGTACTAAAAAGGTTGTAGACATTTGTTTTCTCCACATCATTTTGTTTCTTTGAATAATCATTACGAGAACACGCCTATACAAATACAATGTAACCTTTATCGCCAAAAAAAAAAAAAAAAAACACGAAAATTTTAAGATAAAAATTGTGATATTTTTCTCATTTCTGCAGAAAATAAAATGTGATTAAAAAAAAAAAAAAAAAAAAAAGGATTGGTGGGACTATTGCCTCCGAGTGTAGGTAGATGAAATAGTATTAAACTGTTTCATTAATCTCTTAAATTCCAGTGTCCAATCAAATAGTGTACATCTTCACCAGACGCCGAATTCTACAGCGTCTGATCAGGGTCTACACTCTTTGCCAAGCCCATCCTATGTTTCCAAGATAACCATCTTTAGTTTTTCACAACAGTCTGACCTCACTGCGACTATTGTCATTCTAATAGTTTTCCCGACAAGTCAGTGATATTCACGTGCACTTAAGCATAGAACAGCTTTTCTTCTGAGCACCTTTGGGTCGATTGACAAACAATTCCCAGTGAAATTCTTTTCACTGACTGTTACAAGGCGGTTCTTCTTTGGCGGTTTATTTATGTTATTGTTTGTCACTGATTGTATGTATCGCATTTCGGATAGCCAGCTGGTATTGATTCCTGATCATTGCTTTACTTCTATTTTTTATAAGCACCAAGTTTATAATCATGGGTGTCTTATGCTCAACCTGGCTCTCTAATGCTTGACCATAGAAACACGATATAGATTTAATCGCCATTAAAAAGCGTAAGCTGGCCATTTTGTTTTCTACAAAAGCAAGTAATGACCTCTTATTTATGAATCTGTGCGTCATTCGGTCAGATAAGCATGATACCCAGACATTTAATGGTCTTGTCCAGAAAAGTATTTTTCATCACGGCTTTCTTTCTCTGGTGATTTTAACATAATTTAGAAATCATATGTAGACCACCTTTTATTGTAGTAAAGGCCCGTTTACACGATAAGATTAGTCTTTCATGATTTGTCAAGCATGATTTTCTCCCGAAAGATTTTTTCGTTTACACATCATGACAAATCTTGCATGATTTTATTTTCCCGCCTTATATCAGGGGATGAACAATGGAGGCAAAAATTCTTGCGATTCCTTTAAGTATGACAATAATTGCAAGTGCAGTTTTCAGTCTGAGAAGGGAAAGAAGACCTTTATCTGGCTGAATAGCTTAACTTAGCCACACCTAAGTTTTAATATCCAACCATCAAATAACTTCATGTTATGCATTCATTAAGTTCACAATCTGCCTGACAGTGCAGATCCTGATCAGACGGCTACTACATGGCATATTTGCTTTATTTTTTTTTTCACACCTCTACATGCAGGGCAATTTATCAATGGAATGTTTAGCCCTGACTCTAAAATTTCATGTGGAAGTAATTTACCTCAGTCACCTTTGCTCTGATTGGCTGAAATGGCATGACTAGTCTTGCCGAAATAGAACATGTTCTATTTGCCATGACTGTCATACATGACTCCCAAGACTGTGTAATAGCAGGGTTTACATGGCAAGATTTGTCTGGTAAGACTAATCATATAAGACTAATCTTGTCGTGTAAACGGGCCTTAAGCTGCTGGCATTTACTTAGGCAGCAGCTGGTGAGATTTTCTCCTCTCTGGCTATCGAATGCTTAACCAGACGATCTAATGCTTAACCAGCAAATTTTGGCAGATGAGGAGTTCTTCGCAGAAATTAAAACTCCAAAACCTGTTTAATTTCATTTCAGGCAATTACCGGACCATTGATAAAACAAACACAGCGTAAAAGTCCGTGAAAATCATTCGGTACTAAGATTCTGGAGACTGAAAATGTTTCCATAAAATACTATGCCATTATCGAATCAATAGCGCACTGCTTATCAGGTTGGCTAAAAATGGTTCCGTAGAACAAGGTGCGGGTGATTCTGGGGCCGTGGAGATGAAAACAGATCCGCTTTATAGTTGCAAGTTCTGTTATCATTTCTATAGATCTAATGCGTAACCAACCATTTTCGACCTTTTCCGTGGTGATTTCTCGCTAGTGCTGCATTGACAAGCCAAATATCCATAATACATATAACCATATATGTTTATTGTGTGTGCATGTTAATACGCTGAACTTGTAGCAAAGCGCAGTAATAAATAAAAGGCAACAAACACCTCGAAAAACCACTCGTTTTCTAAGGCTTGAGTTCACCTTCAGCAGGAGAAACTAAATTTAGCCAAAATGTATGAAGTACGGGATTTGGTATTTACTCCAAAGATGCCGATATCAATGGGCTCCTGAATGTAATTCCCCGTTTATTAAATAACTTCCTCGTAAAAATTATATAACTTATGAAACACAGAAACTGCACAGTTTCTTTACCTTTTTTAGCGATCTAATTCCTAACCGGATGTCGCTCTAATTGCTTCACGTTCTTAACCAATGGTTACGCATTCTATCGTTCCGTAGGCGTGAAAGTGCTGATCCAACTGAGCAGATTTTTTTAAAGTGGAGTTTGCAAAGGTTGCTCATTGTATGATTTGATTTTTTGTTTGATTTGAGGTTTAACGTCCCCGTCAACACTGTAAAGGTCATTTTGGAGACGTTGCTTCCAATTTTGTGGGACTTTTACCCGACATTGAGATGAAATGACATCTCAAGCCCTGTCGCCCAATGAAACCAATAGGGTTTATTAGCGTGGACGGTCCGCCTCGCACCGCGGTTCCTGGACAGGCTTAGATCCTCTAAGCCGTTTACCAGTACTAGTGTGCGGGCCGGATTCAGCTCTGCGTGGAAGCATCATGCAGCCCATATATTTCTTCAAGCCCCTATGGGCGGGGGCCTGTATGAACTTGGTAACAAGATAAGCATGGCCAAAAGGACATAAGCATGCCGCAGACAAAATAAACGAAGTACAAATCAGAATTGCGGCTGCTTGCCAAAGAATGTTCCTCGCGGACATCTGTGATTGCGGCAAAGAGGGCAAGAGCTTTACTTAGCATTTTAAGTTCCATTCGGCCCCCGACCATCGGGGCTTGAAGAAATATATGGACTGCATGATGCTTCCACGCAGAACTGAAACCGACCCGCACACAAGTACTGGTAAACCGCTTAGAGGATCTAAGCCTGCCCAGGCAAAGCGGCCCATGCTTATAAACCCTATTGATTTCATTGGGCGACAGGGCTTGAGATGTCATTTCATCTCAATGTCGGATAAAAGTCCCACAAAATTGGCAGCAACGTCTCCAAAATGACCTTTACAGTGTTGACGTGGACGTAAAACCTCAAATCAAACAAACAAAAACAAAACAAACGATGGCAAAGGTGCTGATCCAACTGAGCGGATTTTTTAAAGTTGAGTGTACAAAGGTGTTCATTGTATGGACTTGTTAACAAGATAAACATGGTCAAAAGGACATAAGCATGCCGCAGTCAAAATAAACGAAGTACAAATCAGAATTGCGGCTGCTTGCCAAAGAATGTTCCTCGCGGACATCTCTGATGACGGCAAAGAGGACAAGATCTTTGCTTAGCATTTTAAGTTCCATATCACTGTCTCATATGCCTTGCTCGTGAGCTTAAATTGTTGTAATGTATTTCTTTCAGTTTGAACTGGTCGCATAACAGTTGCATAAAACAAACCAAACAAGCAAACAAAGCGCCTCTTGCGTCAGTGGAACTATCCAGAAGGCCGTCTTTGTTGCCCGATGGCCGAAAACGTTTTGGGCGCATACAGTAAAATTCTGCTGTTAAGACCACCTAAAATTAAGACTAATTCTGCTATAAAAAGCTTATTTAGAATGTTGCAATTATTCTTTCTTTTTATTTTCTGCATACGGTGTCCTCTGATCAGAGACCACCTTTGGGACTGTTCAAAAAGTGGTCTTGTGTTTTGAAGAATCCCAAAGGTGGTCTTAATAAAGAATTTTACTGTATTTTATTTTGCAAAACTGACCAAATAGCTCGGTCATTTTCGATGGCAACCGTTATGGTATATATTCCACAAAAATGTGATTCCATAGTAAAATATTATGTACGTACTTACGTGATTCCCCTAATTTTAATTCATCTGTGTCAACTAACAGGAATGATGTGGGCTAGCCGAAAAAATTCGTCGTTATTAATTTCTCCGGCCATGCTTCATGACCTATTTTGCGGCTTGGAGCTATTTATAACCTCTCCATCAACGAGCGAGGTTCTGAAACATTTTTCATAAGCTAATAAAAAAGAATAAAGTTCAAACTAACGAGGTGATTGCTCAGATCGTAAGATAATTCATTTGGCCTGCTCATAAAATTCAAAATGCCAACAGTTGAACATTTGTTGGTATTTTAAAAATTATTAGCAGGACTAATTCCATGCTCAAGTGAGTTGTGCATAAAATGATGCGTTCGGAGACCAGCCCCGAGGTTATAAAACCTGTTCATGCTCAACTCACTTGAGCATGAAATCTGTCCTGCTGATAAATATTAAAATGCCAACAATTGTTGGCATTTTAATATTTTTGAGCAGGACAAAGACCATCCTTAATGGATATAAATATAACAAAATCCTCAAATGTTGAATATTTTAATTAGAGGCAGTACTATAAAATTCATGCTCAGTTGAGTTGAGCATGAAAAAAAGTTTTATGACCTCGGGGCCCACATAGGAACGTTGAGTGCCTGCAGGTTGCGACTTTGTTTAGTGGTACAGAAACATAGGATAACTCTGTTTTAGCCGACATTTTTATATAACGAAAAAAAAAAATCGTTACAACGAAAATTTCAGTGGCAGGAATCCTTGACTCAAGCTGGAAGGGGTTTTTGAGGATTTTCAAGAATACATGTATTGATTTTATTACCCCCAAGAAACAAATTTTGTGGACATTTGTTAGAATCGCCTCGCCGAGGCGATTCTAACAAATGTCCACAACATTTGTTTCTTGGGTCAACTAAGGTGTAAATGCCGTTTATGGCATATTATTTGTTTGTGTTGTGGTTTTACGTCCCCGTCAACTCTGTTTAGGTCAGTTTGGAGACGTTGCTTCCGATTTTGTTGGACATTTACCCGTCTCAAGCCCTACCACCCATAGAAACCGCTAGGGTTTAAGGAGCGGCCCTACTCGCATCACTTTTCCTGGGCTGGCTTAGGCTTAAGCGGTTTATCAGTACTGGAGTTCGGTCGGTTTCAGCTCTGCGCGGAAGGACCATGCAGCCCAATCTTTTTTTTTTTTTTCAAGCCCCGATAAGCGGGTGTGCATTTATGACATATTGTACTTTTTTCTTGTTGGGATTCTTTAAAGCGGCCAAATCTTTATAACGCCAAGGTTTCATTTTTAATTTGATTTGAGGTTTAACGTCCCCGTCAACACTGTATAGGTCATTTTGGAGACGTTGCTTCCAATTTTGTGGGACTTTTACCCGACATTGAGATAACTTACATCTCAAGCCCTGTCGCCCAATGAAACCAAAATGGTTTAATCATGGACGGACCGACTCGCACCGCTTTGCCTGGGCAGGCTTAGATCCTCTAGCGGTTTACCAGTACTCGCGTGCGGTCGGTTTCAGCTCTGCGTGGAAGCATCATGCAGCCCATCTATTTCTTCAAGCCCCGATGGGCGGGGGCCGTTATAACGGCAAGGTGGAATGGAACAGTTATAAGAGGGTCATCTTTTCACGTTACAATGCTAGATATTCAAGCATTTCACATGTTTCGCTATTGTGCTCGTTAAAATTCCAATGCTTGTTGACAATACTGATTGTACAGGCCATTATGACTAATTATAGCGACCGGAGTGTTGTAAAACTACAAGATTTAATTCAACTTGATCTGACCTCCGTTTAGCCCAGTAACTTGATTATACGTTTTTGCTAATTAACAGCAGTGGTCAAGATTTTTAGAAGTTTTCACAAAAGATATCTTGCTGATTGTGTTTAGTTTTTCAAACTGCGACATCACTGAGACATGACAGGATTGCACAAATTGAAATTTTGCCCCCGTGTTTCAAGTCAAGTACCCCACCCGCTGAGCAACCGCCATTGTTAACTCTCGTCCATTTGTCTCGTTCTGTCGAGAAAAGGGTCACGTGGCCTATCAAAGAATTCCGGAAATGTCGTGTCATGAATCAACCGTGCCGTAATGTGTCTTGACCATGCAGACAAAAAGGTGGTCGAAATGTTGAACGCCTTGGAGACGGCAAGATTAAAGACACACACAGCAAAATACGAATGCCACAGTGTCACCTTCGCAAGACACATTAGTATAATGCACCCGTGTGATACAGTGTTTTCTTTCACACCTTCCAAGCTAGAATCATTCTGATTAAAATTTATGCTTTTGTCAATAGACCCAAAGTTGCTTAGCATTTCAATGTTGAAGTCCACGGGACTATCACTTGCTTGTCGGAGTAACGGTTATTTATAGAAAATAGCCGCTGTGAGGTCAGGGTGTTACGTTGGAGGGTTATCTATTGAACCTGGACTGGGATTATGGGTGGGGCTTTGCAAACAGTGTAGATCCATATCAGACACCACAGAAAGCGGTGTCTGATCCGGGTCTACGCTATTTACTTGAAAAAAAAAAACAACAACAACAACTGGAATTTAAAGTTTAAATCTCAGTTCAGGACTATTTTCCAAGCCTACGCTCAGAGAAACGACCCACCAGTACCCTCAGCGGTTTGATCTTATTTATGCAACAAACTTTGGTTGTGGATTCTCGCAATCACTATAGAACTCTCTCGATAGCGGTTTTAACGAGTACCTACAATTTGTGCCTGGGATAAATATATACCCTGCTCAATCCCACTTGTTTCTACATAAGGCTGGATTTCCAGCGTATGAATTTCACGGACTTCTTAACGTGATGAGTCTGCTTATCCGCAGAGAAAAAAAAAAACATTACGAAAACACGCCTATACTAACACATTGTAAATTTAACCGCCAAAAAGTGAACTTTTAAGCTGAAAATTGTTGATATTTTTTCTTATTTTTGCTCAAAATATAGATTGTGGGAACACGTTAGAACCGCCTCATCGAGGCGGTTCTAACGTGTACCCACAATCTATATTTTAGAGCAGAAATAAGAAAAATAAGGTTTACCCCTGTAAACCCCAGTTTTACTATATAAAAGTGGGGTTCGAGGGGATCAAAATTATATAGGCGTGTTTTCGTGATGCCTGTTCAACCGGCTACTTGACCATATGGACTTACTGATAAAGTTGAGAACTTACCTGGTAAATCGCCCAATCGCCCTAATTGAAATACATGTAAGTTTGTTTGTTTTGTTAGATTTGAGGTTTAACGTCCCCGTCAACACTGTATAGGTCATTTTGGAGACGTTGCTTCCAATTTTGTGGGACTTTAACCCGACATTGAGATGAAATGACATCTCAAGTCCTGTCGCCCAATGAGACCAATAGCGTTTATAAGGATGGACGGGCCGACTCGCACCGCTTTGCTTGGGCAAGTTTAGATCCTCTAAGCGGCTTACCAGTACTCGTGTGCGGTCGGTTTCAGCTCTGCGTGAAAGCATCAAGCAGCCCTTTCATTTCTTCAAGCCCCGATGAGCGGGGGGGGGGGGTGGGGGGGGAATACTCAAATTTCAAATTTTCTTTCAAAGTTCAAAAACAAGGATTCAATGGCTTTACACTGACCTTTTACAATATAAATATAGTTGAGTAAATCATCGATAGACAAATCTGCTTAGTTCCCGTATTTTGTGTTTTACTTTATTGTCTTTATGATTCTTAACCATTTTTGTACCGGGCACCCCAAAAGGGACAGCTGGCAAACTGTGCAGGCCCAGATCAGACGCCACAGAAAGCGGCGTCTGATCAGGGCCTACACTGTTTGCAAAAACAAAATTCAGCCATTTTCCAAATAAAATTTGAAGAAAACACAACATGTCACCCCTAAATTTGGAAGTGGACCCCTGCTATATATAAGGAGGAAGATTCCATTTGGTACAAAAAGGGTTAAAAGAAACTCATGCCAGCAACATAAGATTCGTTAAAAATGCATGTGCATTGCTGTCACGTTAAGGTCTGAAATCGCACAGCATGCACCTGTGATTCATATGTGGCGTACTGAAGGCACTTTCCTGTAGAACGAAACAATTTAATCCTCTTACCAGAGTTTCGAACGTGACTCCTGGACTCGAGGTTGGGATTGGAAGCGACGTCTTCAATATGACCTATATAGTGTTGACGGGGATGTTCAGCCTCAAATCAAACAAACAAAACAAACAAACAAACAAAAAACCTATATCCTCACTGAACTTCACCAGCTTAAGTCGCTGATGCAGAAAGTGCAGAAAGTCGGTAATTTTGAACGACTTGACGCCAAAAGTCGCGAGTCCGTATATTGGTGTATCCGGGACAGATTTCGCCACTATCATGTCTCGGTCTCAAATACATTGATATGTGAGATAAAGCTACTTTTCATGTCTAAAACGTAATAATGTCCATGCAATTTTTTGTGACTTGAACTTTGCATTGACCTAGTATCCACTTCGAAAACATGCCTATACAAATACATTGTAAACTTTACCGCCGAAAAAAAAAACCCGAAAATTTTAAGATGGAAATTTGTGATACTTTTCTTATTTCTGCTCAAACTATAGATTGTGGGTACTCGTTAGAGGAGTACCACAATCTATTATATTTTAGACCAGATATAAGACAAATAAGGTTTACCCCTGTAAACCCTAGTTTTACGATATAAAAGTGGGGTTCGGGGGGGGGGGGGGGGTTGGGGGGGGGGGGGGAGTGTGTAAAATTATATAGACGTGTTTTCGTGATGTGTTAGTTTGTTTGAATTCAGGCTTAACGTCCCCGTCAACACTATTTAAGTATTTTAGAGATTTTGCTTCCTATTTTGTGGGACTTTAACACAAAATAACATCTCAAGTCAATGAAACCAATAGAGTTTATATGCAAGGACGATCCGACTCGCACCACTTTTACTGGGCAGGCTTGAACCTTCTAACCGGTTTAACAGTACTTTCAGCTCTGCGTTCATAGAAGCATCATGCAGCCCAATCTTTTCCCCAAGCCCCGTTGGTCGGTGCTAAGGAAATTACTGTTAAAATTGATGTGAAGAAATGACATATGAGCCCCGCCAAGCGAATTTGTGTCTTCGAGCATTCCGTCATGACAAATTTTAACTGCGCATGCCCAGCCATTCAGAGGGGCCAGGGATATGGCTTTCTGTCTGAAGGTTCCCCTTGATTCACTGCTTGTATGAGCGAGCAGCGAATGTTCTGGCGAGACTTCGCGGATGCGCAGGCTCGCCTGAACCTTCGCTGCTCGCATAGGCGATAAGTACCAAAATCGCTTGACGGGGCCCATATATGTTCATTTTGTGGATTTAATAGTTCTAGTTGCAGATATTTACTCAAAAAGTATGTGTTTCACCACAAAATGCGCTCGTTGAGCTTTGATAGATGGCAAAATGTCACAAAAGTTGACGGCACTTGTCATTAATTATTCGTCTATGTTGCTATAGTTTTCGGAAGCGGCACATTGGCAACCAAGCAGGCAGATGGCGTAATTGTGACGTCACATTAATGTCGGCACAACGTCATGGCGTCCATGCAACGTCACATCTACGTCGATGCAACGTCGCCCTAGCGACTTGTGCCTGCTCGGAATGTACCACAAAGATATTAAAATATCTCTCAAATCTGTCGTTGAACAAACGTCAACTGTTTGACGGTGAACTCTCTCTCGGGTCTCTATAAATCGTCGATCTTTTAGCTCGATCGCAGAATGATTCTACATACATTCGGGTACTTAAAGCATGGTCTTGGATCAAAGACAACTCTTCTAATTCCTAATGGAAGCCTTGAAAGGCAGTGATCATCTGTATTATAATTCATAATCAAGCCAGTCTCCTGTCGCGGGCTTTCTTCACTGTTGACTTTAACAACACGCCAACACGCAATTAACCAGTGGGAGAAAAATCTGTAAAATACATTGAAGAGGTTGAGAAAATAAGAAAATTAGATGATTATACAGTGAAGGCATGTCTCCGTGTTTAGCACGGCGTTAATTCGCACGTGCAACACATGCTTCGTATCATTTTAATTAGGTCGCTGTAAAGGTAGGAATTAAAAAAGAAACAGACATGGATAAAGATGGAGGTACCATCGATCGCGGCGGGTTTTCCGCTAACCTTTTTCAACTCCCTGTCAAATGGATTTAGGTATCGAACTGCATGATAGATTACTTTCACAGACACCTGATTTCTTTAATGGATAAGTATACTCTTTCACGAAAGACAACTCTTTAACAAATATTTCCTCTCTTATCAATAATGGTCTCCTCTTAAAATAGGGATCTTCTCACAAAGGAAAGAATTTGCTCCGCGGGAGCAAATTCTTTCCTTTATGAGAAGACCCCTATTTCCCTCTCCTTCAAGAGTAGATTCAAATTTCGCAGAGGCTTGGTCTACAGAAAAGCAAACAGGGGAACATGTGAGTTGTCCGCCTTGGAAAATGGCGGAGAAAATGTCTGGTGCATTCATTCTGGTTATTGAAAATAATTATGATGAACTTACAAGGTGTATTATTCCTTTAAAGTTTTCCTATCTCCCTATGTCGCATTTTCTTCACTTCTTTTTTCCTTCGCTTTAATGTTAATGTTCGTCTTTTAACTTTATATCGTAACATCTCAAGCCTTTTTTTTTTCAAAACGAGAATATGCTACCATTGCATGATCTGAAAATACGATACTTTGGAAACATGGTTGAAAGCAATAGACCAAGTTTATCAAGTTGAGCCTTTCATGAGAAATACATCTATACATAAATGCAACTTGCCCCGAGATTAGGTTTGTGGGTTTAAATAAAGCAAAGCTTACTTGTATGCGTCCAACTACTGCAAATTAAAAACTGTTGTTTGCTGCATATTTGTCCGGTAAAGACATTAATGCGCTGTCATAATATAATAATTTTCATTGAGCATATACACAAACTGTAACGCTGTGGGCCGCATGTGGGAAGCCAATGTGTGTGTGTGAATTCGGGTTTAACGTCGCTTTCAACAATTTTTCAGTCATATCACGACGGTGTCTGGTTGCGACAGGGAGCTCACTGGTTGCGACAGGGAGCTCAATGCTCACTTTTATAGTGCTGCCTCACTGAAGTATCATGTCCCAGGCACATTACATGATACCACACCCAGTCACATTATCCTGACACTGGGTCGACCAATCCTAGCTCTATCCCGTAAATCTGAGTGCCAAGCGAGGAGCAGCTAGTACCATTTTAACGACTTTGGTATGTCGCGGCCCGGGATCGAACCCGTGACCTCCCGTTCCCCGGAGCGGACACTCTACCAACTGAGCTATCGGGGCCGGTATGTGGGAAGCCAAGTTCTGAAACTAAAGGTCAGGTGGTTTTTCTCCGGGTACTCCGGTTTTCGTTCACCTCTGATAAACGATCGGCTCGAAATAAACGAAATAATCTTTAAAGGGCCGTAAACCAAACCAAAAAAAATAAATAAAATAAAATAAAATTTTAACTAAAATAAATAAATTAAACATAAAGAAACTGCAAACTTTACGAAACTAATTAACTCATGTGTAATAAATCTATTGCACAAATAAAGAAATTGGTACATATTAATATCATGAAAATAGAGCCACTTCACCTGTCAACCGGAGTCCAACTGTTGGTTTTCTTTTGCTCCAGCATTTCAGTTATTTCATGCTGTCGAGTCCTCATCGTTGTTTCATCTGTTCTCGGAGATGTTGCACTGAGTTCGTACTGCACTGAACATTTTTTATCTAGACCGCAATAGGGGCGAGGATTGTGGCCACATAAAATCGTTGAAAGTAGATAAAATAACATGTAGAACTTGAAAGGCACGTGAGAACACTTACCTCAAATTTTGAATTCAATGGTAGTTTTAAACATTTTAAAAATATTGAAAATTTAAATTTAAGTTTGAATGTCGAAATCAGACCTCATTTCTCTCCTAAATAATTAACATCTTACACAGTAATCAAAGGACATGAGAAAAATATATATGGCAACTGCAAAATGGAAAACATGGCAGTTTAAAATTGGTTCTTAAAAAGTTTAAAACCACTTTTACATCACAGGATTATAGCATTGTGGGTCGAAATCAAAGATAGTTCGAGGGAGATTACTCTTAGAGAAAAACGGTATGTATCAGATATAAATGAGCATAACTTTAGAACGAATGGATTTTTTTCACGCGGTTTTCCATCACGTGAACAAGTCCGTGAAATTAAGACCCCCCCCCCACCCCATAAACCCCACTTTATAAAATGAACACTCGGGTTTACAGGGGTAAACATTATTTTTCTTATTACTGCTCCAAGACATAGGTTGTGGGTACTCGTTAGAACCGCCTCATTGAGGCGGTTCTAACGAGTACCTACAACCTGTGTCTTGGAGCATTTTTTAGCCATTTTGGAGATGTGAAAAAAATGTACAATGTCTCACGGGTATGATATCGTAATGCAAAAAAAAAAAAAAAAAAAAAAATGATCGTCTTTGTGCCTGCTTTAACCTTGCTTTACATTTTTGTAGTTGTTCTTTAAATTGTCAACATCGTGTCACTTATAAAAAAAAATGAAAACATATTCTTATTGCTTGGTCACCATGGCACATAAGTGCCAAAGGCCAATGCTTTATATTTAGAAATAAATATACAGTCGAACTTCAGTGGCTCGAACACCCTTGGGACCTCGAAAATCTGTTCGAGACAGGGGTAGTTCGAGCCACTGAGGGTACTGCTAGGAGGCATAACGAGATACTTTTATACATCTTTTCGGTGTTCTATAATGAAAATACATGCTGTGTGTACTCATTAGAATCGCCTCATCGAGGCGATTCTAATGAGTACACACAACAACTCATTAGAATCGCCTCATCGAGGCGATTCTAATGAGTACACACAACAAACATTTGCAAGATAAAAGACTAAGATCTCCTTAATTATACCCCGCTATTTCTTATGTAGAGGATTTCTCTAGGGGCTCAAGAATGGGTTCGACACATCCATGGTAAACGAGCCATCGGTGTTCGAGCCATCGAAGTTCTACTGTATTATATAATAAGGCGTCAGAAATCATTGTCTGTAATCAGCTTCGGTACAGACTCAGCATTTTACAATAATACTCTTTTTGGGGCATTATATCCCGTCAAGGTTTTGATATGTTTTATTCAAATTTCCAGGACCTCTTATATTTGTCGACATCACTAAAAAGTTCATTCATTATTCCGGATAATCCCTACTGCATATTTCTGGTTTATAATAAAAAAAATGATTTTCTTATTTATCCTCCAGAGTTTTTGCCTTCACTGCTAATATCTTTTTTTACTATTTTTGATAGCCGTTTGGCCAAACTCTTTTGGAAAGAAAAATAAGAGCCCCGCCAAGCGAATTTGTGTCTTCGAGCATTCCGTCATGACAAAGTTTAACTGCGCATGCCCAGCCATTCAGAGGGGCCAGGGATATGGCTTTCTGTCTGAAGGTTCCTCTTGATTCACTGCTTGTATGAGCGAGCAGCGAAGGTTCTGGCGAGACTGCGCGGATGCGCATGCTCGCCTGAACCTTCGCTGCTCGCATAGGCGATAAGTACCAAAATCGCTTGACGGGGCCCATAGAAGTGAAGGCAATGATCAGGAATCAATACAGTTAACCCACAGCTTCCATCAGAGACACCAAAGAAACACGAACATGAAATAACTAGACCCTAATGGAAAGCCAAAATGACAGTTATTTCCCCACAGAATGGCCAATCGGCTATCCAAAACAAATATATATAACTCACACCTCCCATCAGAGACACCAAAGGGAAAGAAACACGAACATGAAATAACTAGACCCTAATGGACAGCCAAAAGGACAGTTATTTCCCCACAGAATGGCCATTCGGCTATCCAAAACAAAAATATATAGCTCACACCTCCCATCAGAGACACCAAAGGGAAAGAAACACGAACATGAAATAACTAGACCCTGATGGAAACATCACTAGCGGAAAGCCAAAAGGACAGTTACTTTCCCATAGAATGGCCAATTTGCTATCCAAAGCAAAAATATATAAGCGAAACACACATTCAAAGACGAACAAAATTAAACCGCGACAGAATAACCGCTTTGGAACGGTCAGTGAAAAGTATTTTTCAAGAAAAAAAGTTGCTTTATGTCGGTGCTTCTTTCCCTTTGATGTCTTGGATTGGAAGTAGGTAGCTGTATCGGTTCCTGATCATTGCATTTACTTCTGGTTTGCTTCTTGAAAGGCGGATCTAACGAGTTCCCACTACCTATGTTTCTTTGCTGAAATGATTTGTTTATTAATTTGATTTGATGTTTAACGTCCCCGTCAACACTGTAAAGGTCATTTTGGAGACGTTGCTTCCAATTTTGTGGGACTTTTACCCGACATTGAGATGAAATGACATCTCAAGCCCTGTCGCCCAATGAAACCAATAGGGTTTATAAGCATGGGCGATCCGACTCGCACCAGTTTGCCTGGGCAAATCTGTTCACCAGTACTCGTGTGCGGGTCGGTTTCAGCTCTGCGTTGAAGCATCATGCAGCCCATTTATTTCTTCAAGCCCCGATGGGCGGGGGCTGTTTTGCTGAAATGAACTCTAAACTCCATTTTCTGTATTTAAAATGGGATTCGCATGAGCGTTCATTTTCAGGTTTGTTTACGTGCTATCGGCACGTTATTGGCACACAGATGTAAGTAATGTTAAAATGCCATTTAATGTCCTGCACAGATTTTCGCGATTTAAAACCCTGTGCAAACCATACTTTTCTGCATGAACAGTGAAATTACGCTATTAAGACCACCTAAAATTAAGACTAATTTTGCTTTAAAAAGGTTATTTTGAAGACTTTTTGTGCTTTCTGCCCACAGTGTCCTCTGGTCAGGGACCACCTTTGGGACCCTTCAAAAGTGGTCTTAAAGATCACTTTTGAACAGTTCCAAAGGTGGTCTTAATATAGGGATTTTATTGCATACTATTATGTAAATGGTACTGACCTGAACTTTTATTGCATGTTCCTTTTTTATACCCACTTTTTCCATTGGCCGACAAGCTGTATCCATGTTATAACCCTGGCGCCCAAGAAATGGACCATTAGCATGTAGTGTCGACCCAGATCAGACGCCACATAACATTGCGTCTGGTCCGGGTCTCCGCTGTTTGCTTAAAATGACAGGATTTTGCTAAAACTGAAAGCAAATAAATTTTAAACAAATCTGACAATCGCAAATTATTTGAGATGGATCTCTTTTAAGCTACTGCATGGATGGTTCTATTAGTCACATATGGAATTATTACAAAAATGCTCTTTGCAAGAAAGATAAAAGCTATAGAGAGGGGAAAGACAACATTTCCAGATGTCACGCCATGTGGTCAGACATCTTAGCGATCTTCTTAGCAACGTTGAAAAGCCTTTCCTTGGCCTTTATCACGACGCACTATGTCGAAGCTTACCGCTTGCTATAATCGGAAGCAGGGTATGGTAAAATCTACATAATGACATTGAAGACCCGGAAAGACTCAGATCTGTTTGTGCATCTACAGCATTGCTTTGTTTCACTTTGGACAGCTCACCTCATCTAATGTGGACACCTAAGGCCTTGATCAGACCGCATATGCACAGGCTGATCTTATGGCCGATTTTTCCCCGGCTCATCTGGTTATATTCGGATATGATCCAGCTCCTAGATTTCGTTATACAAAAAGACCCGACCACCCCCCCCACCCCCCTCGTGGTTTAATGAGTAAAGACTTAATAATTAGGTCTCTCACCGCCGAGGTTCGAGCCTCGTCCGGGCCTTGTGTGAGACGCCAAGTCCTGCAACGCAAGGTCAGGTGTGCTTTTGTCCGAGTACTCCGGTTTTCGCCCACCAAGATCGGCTCGAAATAAGTGAAATAATCTTGAAAGTGCTACAAAACAAAAGAACCCTTAGCAATCTCCTGTTTATATCATTCATATACTGTGCGCAGCCCTTTCATAACAGGGCAAGACGTTTGCCTTATTGTATGAAGCTACTTCAAGGTGTCCTCTGCATGCCTACGAACAGCAGAGGCTCTGGCGAGCATGCGCTTCCAGAGTCTTTGCTGTTCGCCTATGCGATAAGTACTCTTTTGTCATGAGCTGCCTCAAATTCTAATGCCTACCATGCGTTGGCCAGAATTCCCTGACTTTCTGTTAGTTGCAATTTGCCTCAGTTTTTGTAGTGTTCTTCAGCGCCCCCTATCGCGTGAGTCCTTTCTCTTTGTAAATATGGTTTAATTTTCAACAACCTCTTTTCCCGATCTTATTTTTATGTGGGCATTTTCTGGCTAATTCTTTGTATTTTCAAGTGCGTTTAACGGGAATCATAAGACGTCTTATGCTAATCCGTCATAACTTGAGATGTTCTTTATATAATAAAGTGTTCAAATAAGGATGGAAATTCCAGATAAGCTGGAATATATGGCTTTTATAGGAAGCCGATAGGCATGGTACAGAAAAAATGAGGCGATTCTAATGAGTACACACATAATACATGTCCATGGTTAAACGAGAAAAATCTTCCAAATATATATACATTCTTTAACCCATTAAGTACCAGAAACCCCAAAAACGTGTAATTGGCAAGCAGAGCAGGCCCAGATCAGACGCCGCAGAACGCGGCGTCTGATCAGGGCCTACACTGTTTGCAAAAAGTTAAGCCATTTTCCAAATCAGTTTTGAAGAAAGCACAACCTGACATCCCTAAATTTTGAAATGGACATGTGCTATATATAAGGAGGAAGATTCCGTTTGGTACAAAAAGGGTTATTATTTGTTTTCTTTGCATATCGGAAGATTTTCTGGTGGACATAAAACGATTTCGAATCGGTCATCATGGGGTAACTGAATCATCGACGTTTGAGTCACTGAGGTTTCTTTGTATTTTGTAAAGGAAACGTATCCTTAGGTATTGTCACGACACTGATTATAAGTTCTGATTCGAAAGAGATTTCCTAATTCTATCATCTAATTAGAGCTGAGCGTGAACACACCTACCCCGCAGTGATTCCGTGAGCGGAAATGAGGTCGTGCCGTGACGTATGCGCTTGTCAGCAAAATCGGAAGTGGTACTTTTCTGCGTTTAGAATCTGTCAAATGACACCAAAGGCAACTTCCGGTTGTAATAATGATCCTAGAAAAGAGATTCGTCGTATCCCTAGTCTATATGATACACAGTCCTGCAGTTCCAACTTTCCTTCAACCATTGTGTGATAAAACGCTCATGTGAAAGCATCACGAAAACACACCTATATAATTTTGATCCCCTAGTACTCCACATTTATATAGTAAAACTGGGGTTTACAGGGGTAAACCTTATTTTTCTTATTTCTGCTCTAAAATATAGATTGTGGGTACTCGTTAGAACAACCTCGATAGATTGTGGGTACTCGTTAGAACCGCCTCGATGAGGCGGTTCTAGTGAGTACCAAGAATCTATATTTTGTGCAGAAATAAGAAAAATGAAACAATTTTTCATCTTAAAATTTTTATTTTTTTTTGGCGATAAAGGTTACAATGTATTAGTATAGACTTGTTTTCGTAAAGTGTCCTGAAAATGGCATTTTTTCCTGGTATAAAACGCCTCGTTAACCCGAGAAAAACTACATTTGAAAATGCAGTCTACTTCTGCCGTCTGCTGAATTTTTGCAAATGTTTAAAAAAATATATTTGCTTTACAGAGAAACAGTGTGGACCCAAATCAGACTGCTCCTAGCAGTTTGATTTGGGTCCACACTGTTTCCTAAAATGACTTTTAAAGTAACCGTCAGACGACGAAGCAGACGACAATTGTGGTGATTAGCGTCTTATGGGTTCTTTAAATGTACAAGTCTGAGCATGGATCTGTGCATTATGATAACTCACCCGTGCAGCATAGTGCATGTTTCATCTCCAAAATGGCTACTTTTCTGACGAAAATGGCTACTTTTCTGACGAAAATCCGTGATATTTTCCTTATAAATGCCCAAACATAGGTTGTCGGTGCTCGTTAGAACCGCCTCAGTGAGGCGGTTCTAACGAGTACCCACAACCTATGCCAGTCTTGGAGCGGAAATAAGAAAAATAAGGTAAACCCCCGTAAACCCAAAATTTCTCTATATAAAGTGAGGTTTAGGGGGGGGGTCTCCATTTCATGATGAATTCAAAGATGAAAATATCAGGAGACGACTTCTAGACAAGCATTTTTGCGTACTGTCAGATCCTGAATTCTATGATATTGTCTGTATTTTATATTTTGCATGTGAAATAAATACTGTTTAAACTAAAGATGAAAATAAAAGTAGTAAAGTATCGGACTCGAGATCGAGAGGTAGCCGGTTCGATCCCCGCGAACATCAAATGTTATGTCCATAAGCAAGACTCTTACGTGTTACATTGTATAGTACTGGTTTCTATCCAGCATGACCTGCCTTAATCTCCTGGAAAGAAAGAAGGAAAGAAAGAAAGAAAAGGGTAATGATCCTAAGTATTGGGGCAAATGGGCCTAAGCAAATAGTGCAGATCCAGAGCAGTCTGGTCAGTATGTACATTGTTTGAGGTTCTGCTGGTTCAGTTTGGACTCCTTGCTGGATCGCGAAACAAATTTGCTAAAATTATAGAAGAATTACAGCGGATCCTCAAGGTGTACGAATTTTTAGTATTTTTACTGTAGTCTTTCTTGCCATTACGAAAACACGCCTATACAAATATATTGTAAATTTTTTCTCCAAAAAATGAAAATTTTAACATGAAAAATTGCGATATTTTTCTAATTTCTGCTCAAAATATAGATTGTGGGTACACGTTAGAACCGCCTCATCGAGGCGGTTCTAACGAGTACCCACAATCCATATTTTGGAGCAGAAATAAGAAAAATGATGCTTATCCCTGTAAACCCCAGTTTTACTATATAAACGTGGGGTTTCAGAGGGTCAAAATTATATAGGCGTGTTTTCATGATGTGCTTGTGCATTTGCAATACAGACATGTCTGAAGACATTTGATCAAACAATGAACCGGCTGCGAACAGACTCTTTAGTAAATTTCATTCGCAAGAGAAAATGAAGAAGTCAAAAATGTTATACTTAAATAGTTTATGGAGGTATCCGAAGGATAAGTTTCATACTGGGAAAAACATCCATTGTTTTTTCTATTGGCACGTGTCGCCTGCTCATACAAAATCTCGTCTGCTGGGAAGTTAACCAATTTACAAAAAACAGTTGCTGAGATCGCAGTAGGTTGTTTACCCACATTTCAAGAAGTTGGGCTGTTTTTGTCATAAAACATTTGAATTTTGAACGCGACAGACACTTTGTGGATCAAATTGCGCAAAACTTTACCAAATTACAAGACAACACCGTTTGGATTTGTACAGAAGATAGTCGCACCCTACGCCATGTTTTCTTTGCACGTGTGCGGACTAATCGCCAGTGTTCGAGAACCGGTTTGCACGCAGAGATAAATATAGCTTTCCACAAAGAGAAAGAAATAAACTACTTCTGTAGTCAATTTCGGATGGAGTGAATGACAGTTCCTTTAAGAAGAATATTGAGAAATTACCGCGTAGCAATTAACTGGGAAATGGGCTCTATTAATCTTTAATAGGCGCAATTTCTTTTTGTCTCGATGATTGTTATTCTTAGTTTTGGCTCCACCTTAAATTTGTCAAACAAACCAGCGTTCAGATTGATATGAGAACGTAAACCGAAATTAATGTTAAAAAATTCATTATACAGTGTGTGTTGATTGTGTCTGCGAAAAACAAGCCGGAACGATAAGGGTTTCCTATTTCCGTTAATTGAAGGGTTATGATGTTGCTTTACCGAACTCTTTTCTTCGCGGAATCACACTCAACACTCTACGGTTGGCTATAAATTATGGATCAGGAAAACAAACGAAAAGATATAAAAATATATTTTATACAATTGAACAACTACAGTCGTAAATTCAGAATATCTGCCAGATTTAGATGTGTATATGAGGTTTTGGTCAGTATTGTTCATATATAATGGACAAAACATTCATCTCACAGTGATTAACTGAATGTTCTTTCGGGCAGATTAAACAACAAAAACATGCATTCCAAAATTTCTCAAATGTGCAATGAAACAATGGCTTTATAGGAAAGGGATAGGTTTAATATTAGAATATAAGAATTAAGAAATGAATAACTGTTCAGTTTTAGAATTTATGACAACGCAGTGAAAACTTATTTTGATGAAAACGTTGATTATGGATAGTGGTTAGAACCGCATCATCTAAGGGGCACTACCAGATCCTCTATGTAAAAAGACATCCTCCGTAGCATCATCATGCAGTCTTTGTTCTATCCAATGAGCGATCAGCTAACCCTAGCTGTACCGGGTGAGTGCTGAGTCTGATCATAGTCCTGGCACGTCGGACAGATCTTGTTGTAGGTTTTATCGCGCACCGGCCCATAATCCTTTGCGATGTGCGTGATAGCATGGGATGGAACAGGATAAAACTGTAAATAAAACGCAGGTGATTTCCAGTAATAAGATGAGTACACGCGGGGACACGCTGAGAAAGAAAGCCATGTTAAATGCTCTCCTTGAACAAAATAATGTATCATGTGATTTTCTGCGAGATTATGAGAGATTCACGGCCTGCGCGTGCTGTGTTCGATGGTTTCTGCGCAGTAGGCTGCGTGGTCGTCGAAAGCCATGCTCTCATGATGCCTATTTTAAAGATTTATATGAGTTTTATTATTGGTTTTCATGCTCTACAAGTACTTGAGGCTGAAGGCTTTATATCATACTAGCAATACTGGTTTTCTTATATTGAACAGTGCCAAAACAGGTATGAAATTCGGTTATTATTTTAAACTCAAGAATGACGTCAATTGAACCGGTTTACTTATTTTGTTCGTGACCCGATGCTGTTCATACTTCAAAGAAGTAAATTAAATTGCCCCTTATTACATGTATTTATAGTTATTTTATTTTCCATCCATTTTGAGATGCTGCATCTGACATGGACAGTTTTCCTATATATTGTCAGCGGAACAGCGCTTTTGGCGCCGTCCAATCATACTGAAGACCACCACTGTCTATTTTGACGTCACTGTGTATTCATGACGTCCAAATAGTTGACTGTATACGCATATCAGGGTGGGGGATCACGTGGTTTTATACGTCATCAAATATGGCCGACAAGGACTAGAAACCTTTCACATAAGATATATTTTTGTCGTTTATAAGTCCTTAGATGTAAATATTGGAATAATATACTGTGCAGAGTACGACAAAAAGTAATTAAGGCAAGACAGTGTACTTCAAAGTATCAAAAGATCTTTTTTGTTTGAGTTTAATCGTTTCCAAGTTGACAAAGACTTATTATTACGGGGATTCCGTACACTGTTCTTGAACTTTCACGAATGGAACAGGAAATTTAGCCGTATTTACCAGAATAAAGTCTGGAACCACGCCTTCTGGCTACTCTTTTCATAAACAAAATTAGTGTATTTATAAAATTTGACCAGTCAAATCTGTATTCCCGCTGAAATTGAGCGTTTTTGTCCAGCTTGATCACGTACATCTGTTCAATGATAATGATCATGTGCACTGACACTTTGAAGTTAATAAGATCTCGTGCACTGTAGTTAAATATTCGGCTTTATTTAGCTTCCTAAACTAGGGCCAGATCCCCTAAAGATGGGTTCGGTTGCGTTGGTTCTCTTTCAATGTTAGATAACCCGTCTAGAAAGTAATGTCTCAGTAATCTCCTTGGTTATTCGTAGGTCACGCAATGATGAACTCATTATGAAAAAGGTTTAAGTTGATGATTTATTCTTTATCATCATTAAACAAAAGAAACCATTTTTAGAGAGAAAACAATAAAAAGTCAGTCAGTTTTACCTTTCAAATTCAGTTGATATATTCAGAAGTTTGGTTAGATATTGGAGCGATTACAGTCATATACCAAGGTTCAATATTGGTCTTAAATCTCTTCTGCAACAAGGTCTATCGGAGCCCGAATTTTATGGTGACTTAGTATATAAATTGAGAAAAATATATAAACGCAATGAATTCAGCGCCCAATTTCGTAATATCATTCTTCGATATAAAACGATTGGGTACAACATAAATGTTATACGACAGACTGCATGCATGGTAGTTAACCAATCACGGTTGATAACTTTGCTTCCCTCTTTAATTGCACGCCGGTGGGTCAGGCCTCAGATTCTATGACGGTTCCAGCGTAAAGGCTTATTGAGAATTAGAGAGATCTAATTCAAGGTAATGTTGGTTGGTGCCTGATGCTCTATCTCTGGTCGGGCCCATCGGAGTCTAACTGTTGGTGTTCTTTTGCTCCAGCATTTCAGTGGTTTCTTGCTGTCGAGTCCTCACCGTTGTGTCATTTCTGTGGTTGTTTTATTAGGAGGCCTTCATACCGACTGAACAAATTATTTGTCTAAATCGCGACGGAAGCAGGGAAAGGATTGTGGCCACGTAAAATCGATTTAAGCCCCACAGCTGACCGTTCTGCTGACCGTTCCAAGGCGGTTCTTCTGTCGCGGTTTATTTTTGTTATGGTTTGTCTTTGGGTGTTTGTGTCGCTTATATTATTTTATTTTGGCTAACCTATTGCCCATTTTGTGCGAAAGTAACTGTCCTTTTGCTTTCCGCTAGATTTTAGATTAGGTCTGTTGTTTCATGTTTGTTTTTCTTTCCCTTTGGTGTTTCTGATGGGAGCTGTGGGTTAATTGTATCGATTCCTGATCATTGCCTCCACTTCTATTTCACAATAAGTAAAATCACCATTTTCGGACTCGGATGGCCTAGTTATATGAAGAATATTAAATAATTATATGCTTGCAAAATCGAGAATTATTCCATACAATTACAGCGATTTCTACCGCGGCGGAAGATGCGGATGGAGGTCGGGCCCCGTAAAACTGGTGTAAACCCAGCAGTAATTATAACTGGCCGCCAAAAGATTTTTTTTACGTATTAATTCCAAATGTGCAATTATGACAAGCATTGGTGTTACTCCAAACACCGGTTGATGTCGGGGAATAGAATGACTGCCTGATGACGTAGAAAGTAAAGTGATCTTTATCCTGGCATTCCTACTAAGCGTCCGCAATGAGCATGGTTTCCAAAACGTATTTATGAGCCACTGCTCAAGATGGTATATATTATGTTTGAATAGAAGCTTTAAAATACAAGAGAAGGAGATTTTATTAACCGTAAGGCGATGGACTTCCAGCCTTCATGCGGACTGAACAAATAAACGTCTCAACAGGGCGAAGATTGCGGCCGCTTAAAATCGATTTAAGCCCCCCCCCCCCCCCTCCCTCTCCATACCACTCAAGTGGAATTCTTTTAACTGACCGTTCCGTTGCTTTTTCTGTCATGGTTTACTTTTTGTTATTGTTCATCGAATGTATCTATCGCTTTTATGTTTTATTTTGGATAGTCAATTGGGTTTTCTCTATTGTTGTTTCCATAAGAGTCTGAGTCTAGTTACTTCATGTTTGTATTTCTTTCCCTTTTGATGTCTCTGATGGAAGCTGTAAGTTAATTGTTTAGATTCCGGATCGTTGCTTCAATTCTATTTTTTTAATTAATCCAGTACAACCCTTTGCAAGTCATATACGTGTTTATTTATATTGTTTTTTGTTACTTGCTGTGTGTGTCGCTTGTGTCTCCCGTTCCCCGGAGCGGACACTCTACCAACTGAGCTATCGGGGCCGGTCTGAAACCGCAAGGCCCAGGTCTTTAATATTTGGTGTAAGGCTTCATCTAGTGGACCTCTATCAAGATTGTTCAAATTATAGCCATGGGGCCACCCCCATCCCCGCCCTGGTGCCCTTTGGTTTTATATTGACTTATATAAGAAAAACTCTTAAAAAATCTTCTCCTCTGAAACCACAAGGCCCAGGTCATTGATATTTGATGTGTAGCTTCATCTAGTGGACATCTACCAAGATCGTTTAAATCATAGCCCTGTGGTCAAAAATGGCCCCGCCCGGTTTTACATAGACTTACACAGGGAAAACATTTAAAAATCTTTTCGTCTGAGACCAGAAGGCGCAGGTGTTTGATATGTGGTATGAAGCTTCTTCTCGTGGACCTCTATCAAGATTGTTCAAATTATAGCCCCGCGGCCGAAAAATGCCCCGACCCAGGTCCCTTTGGTTTTACATTGAATTATATAGGCAAAATCTTTAAAATCTTCTTGTCTGAAACCAGAAAGCTCAGTTCCTTGATATTTGGTATGAAGCTTTGTGTAGTGACCCTCGACCAAGATTGTTCAAATTACAGCCCTGGGGCCAAAAATGGCCCAACCCGGCGCCCACTTGTTTTTCATAGACTTATATAGGGATCTTGTCTGAAATCAGAAGGCCAAGGTCTTTGATATTTGGTATGAAGCTTCATCTAGTGTTCCTCTACCGAAAGTGTTCAAATTATAGCCCTGTGGCCAAAAAATGGGGTCACCCCGGGGCCAACTTGTTTTACATAGACATATATTGGGAAAACGTTTGAAAAGCTTCTGGTCTGAAACCAGAAGGTCAAGGTCTTTGATATTTGGTATGAAGCTTGGTCTTGTGGATTTCTTCAAAGATTGCTCAAATTAAATCCCTGGGGCCAAATCTGGCCCGGCCCACGGGCCCATAGGTTATATATAGACGTATATAAGGAAACCCTTTAAAAATCGTCTTGTGTGAAACCAGAAGGCTCCGGTCTTTGATATTTGGTATTAAGCTTCACCTGTTAGACCTCCCTCAAGATTATGCAAATTATAGCCCTGGGGCCATTAATGGCCTTCCCCGGGGCCCACTTGTTACATTATAGATCGGGTGAGCGATCCAATGCCATCATGACCCTCTTGTTTAGAGACGTTGCTTCCAATTTTGATGGACTTTTACCCGGCATTAAGATAACATGACATCTCAGTCCCTGCCGCCCAGTTAAATTAATAGGGTTTATATGCATAAATGGTCCAACTTGCAACACTTTTTCTGGCCATGTTTGAACCCCTTACCGGTTAACCAGAACTCATGAGCGGTTGGTTTCAGCTCTGCGTGGACCCATCATGCAGCCAATCTATTTCTTCTATCTATCTACCTATCTTCTCATACTGAGTCGGTCATATCTGGCCATTACCTCAGTTAGGTGGGCGGCTAAATTTAGAATTTAGCATAAAAATCATCACTGGATGAGCCCTTAAAACTATTTACAATTCGAACACAGAGGTATCCTAAAAACGCATACCTCTGAGTCCCAGTCTTATACTGTGCGGGCAATGAACTCCTCTGCGGTCTTGGCATTCACCTCAGAAGATGGAACTCTGTTCCACTGAGGAATAGTTCGAGGGAAGAAAGAGTTTTTCAGGGCATTCTTATAGGACTGGTACCTACGATACTATGAGTTATTCGCTCTTGATGCCCTTGTCCTGGTTGACACTGTTGCACGGGTCAAGTACCTATCTTTGTTAACTGATACTGTGCCAGAATGTATCTTGTAGAAGAAGATTAAGGAGGACTGCTCACGACGGGTCTCCAGGGATGGCCACTGTAGCTCATCAAGCATGTCACCGACGCTACCTCTATTTCGCATTCGTCCGCAGGTCCATCGAGCAGCAGTCCTTTGCACCATCTCCAACTGCTGAATCTGCGTTTAACATAGGGATGCTAAATGGGTGATGCATATTCAAGTTGAGGGCGAACCAATGTTTTATATGCAACACCCTTTGTCTGCCGAGGTGCAAAAGCCAAATTACGTCTAAGGAACCGTAAGGTCCTAGTTGCTTTAGATGCTATTTCCGAGATATGTTGACCCCAATCGAGATCGTCAGTGATGGTGATACCAAGATATTTGGCGGAATGAACCTGCTCCAAAGTTTGCTGGTGAAGTGTATAATCATACTTAATTTGCTTGTCCGGAAGGTGTAGTGACACCCTCATTGAATGGCATTTGGCCACATTGAATTTCATCCGCCAATCTGCTTCCCATTTTGCAAGTCGATCAAGGTCATCTTGTAAAATGCGACAGTCAGAAGAAGAATATATGTCCCTATACAGGACACAGTCATCAGCAAACAAACATATCAGGGAGATCATTGATGAATAACAAAAGGAAGACCGGTCCAAGGACCGAACCTTGTGGGACACCGGATAAACAGGGACTGGATCCGACGCTTGGCCATCAAGTACAACTTGTTGAGAGCACCCAGAGAGCCACCAGCTAATCCAACTATGTGTGGATCCTCTTATCCCATAGTAGTCCAATTTGTACAATAGCCTTCTGTGAGGTACCTTGTCAAAGGCCTTGGCGAAATCCATAATGATCAAGTCCGTCTTTTAAAATTTGTGGTCACAGTTTATGGCCCCATCCAGATTGCTCACAGCGTCATAAAAGAATTGAACTAGTTGAGTTTCGAAAGACCTTTGACTTCGGAAACCATGTTGACAGTCAGCAAGAAAGCTTTCAAAGGCATAGTGTTTGTTAATGCTGCTAACTAATAAATGCTCCAGGGCTTTGCAACAGGTGCATGTTAGCGACACTGGTCTATAATTTGCTGCATCATACCCCCCCCCACACACACACACACCCATGGGCCAAGGCGGAAAATCCTCCAAATAATCTCTGACAGACAACTTGAAAAATGAACCATAAAGCCACCTCTCATACTGTTGAAAATTGCAGTGCACCTGATCATCGTGCTGTGAAGTAGTGTACTTGATCGACTTCTAAAAACTTCTCCTTAATCGTAAGCATGAAATGTTAATTTTAAAGTTTTAGTCTTGCAATAACCATCTCTGTACAACTGCTCATTTTCAACAGAAATAATATTAGTATGTTAGTAGCACATGATAAAATTCCAATTTTGTTGTCTAAAATTCAAGAACAGTGCACTAGATCCCCGCATTTATTAGTGTTTTTCCAACTTAGAAGTGATTAAACTGGAACAATGAAAATCTGCCCCGAGAAATTTTGACCTAAGCATGAAGTGATCCTTATTTGTCGTACTCTGCGTCATCTTCCAAAACATTAAAAAATGAAATACAGGACTACAAGTGGAAAATCTTATTTGAATCGACACGTTTTCAGTACTGGAAGCCATTTTGTATGACGTATTAAACCACGTGATCCCCCACCTTGATATAGGAATTTTTTTCTGAAATGCACTCAGAATGTAAATATACAGGTTTTATACAGTCCAACTTCGTTGGTTCAAACACCCTGAATTTTATTCACTTGTTGCTGTTTGTTTTGTGCCCCGATGGTTTGTGCCCCGCCCATCGGGGCATGTAGAAATAGATTGGGCTGCATGGTGTTTCCGCGCAAAGCTGAAACCGACCGTACTTATTATGTTCTGCAAAAGGGTTATCCTTTCGAAGCAAAGAGCACACCACAGAACTTACAAGTATGCTGTGTACAGTTTTGGGCTAGACAAGCTAGTTTCGGCCAATTAGGCCTCATCAGTGACCCTCAATATTTTCATGGTTCCACAATGGAATCAATGACCCCACTTTTCTATAAGCACCAGGAGCAAATTCTTTCCTTTAAGAGTTGACCCCTATTGGCATGGGAGACAAAAACACCTTTGAAGTTGCCGCCCCTGAATGTATATCCATTCCCGAAAACACGCCTATATAGTTTTGACCCCCTTGAATCCCACTTGTATATAGTAAAACTGGGGTTTACAGGGGTAAACCTTATTTTTTTATTTCTGCTCTGAAATAAAAAAAAAAATATCGAGGCGGTTCTAACGTGTACCCACAATCTATATTTTGAGCAGAAATAAAAAAAAAATATACCAACATTTTTCATGTTATAATTTTCATTTTTATGGCAGTAAAATTCACAGTATTTTGTATAGGCGTGTTTTCGTAATGAGTTGATAAACTGCGAAGGAATACAACACCGCCCAAACCACCTCTTTTATATTCCGCCAAGGTTTCGTCGAAATCCGCCAAGTGTGACAAGACTATCAAACAAACTTCGTTTTATCAAAGACAAACCATTCTAGTTTTATTACGCTGGAAATAAACGGCCAATATCCCGCATAAAGCTATACCGACAGAAGTAAATTAAATTCCAATTTCTTTTTAGGAGCAAAATAATAGAGTTTAGACCAATCCGTTTTATTTGATTGTAGTTGCCTTCATTGATTCTTAGCTACTAAAATATTGGCCATTGTCTGAATTGAGAGTTTAGTTTCGGCCTCTTTCTATTCAGATCATAAATTTGACAAATGTCTTTGAGTTAGGCGTGATCGGAAGATAAAAGCCGGTAATAAGAAATTGTTTAAATGTATTGTCCTTTTAAAGCGGGCAGGTGTGGGAATGATGGACTGCCCCAATGGAATTATGCTATCAAAGTCAATTTTTCAAACAGGATACGATTTATTTATCCGAAGAAACCAACAATGGGCTTGACTTATGCCATATCCCACCAACGGCTAAAACAGTAAAATCGCCGCGAGGTCGCAGGGAAGTCGCTTGACAAACACGTTGCATCTACACCACTGTTAACGTGCCTACAGTATTGTACACCTTGAATGCTTCATATGTATATATTATGTAATGTGTAGCTTGTAATTATTTTTGTTGACATCTGTCTGTTTGTATTATGCTCTTACGCAACCTCTGCGTGGCCTGAGTTTTGAGAGAATAAAGTTCAGTTCAGTTCATTGTTTTGTCCCTCACTTTCAACCACTAGTACATTACGAAAACATACCTATACAAATACATTGTAACCGTAATCGCCGAAAAAAACGAAAAATCTAATATGAGTAATTCTGATATTTTTCTTATTTCTGCTAAAAATATAGATTGTGGGTACTCGTTAGAACCGCCTCATTGAGGCGGTTCTAACAAGTACCCACAATCTATATTTTAGAGCAGAGATAAGAAAAATAAGTTTTACCCCTGTAAACCCCAGTTTTACCAAATAAAAGTGGGGTTCAATGGGGTCAAAATTATAAAGGCGTGTTTTCGTGATGATCTTTTCTATTTCGTTTCTCCTTCTCTGGGAGACGACACTAAATAACCCACAAGGGTTGACGTGTCGTTAAACCCAAAACTTATAGTTACTGTATTGTTTGCTAGATGGATTGTATCCAATGACACAAACTCATTTGCATACGGGAAAAGTTCGGCCATATGAAATCAAGGGAAATCAAGGGAACGAACCTGTACTGGCAGTTTTTCCAGGTAGCTTCCAGAATTACGCTACTTGACAGAAGTACCAGTTAGCTAGTTGGCAGGTCGGGCATGTTCTGTTTATGTTCAGGGGTTATATAAAATAAAGGCATGCTGTGTGTACTCATTAGCATCGCCTCATCGAGAAGAATTTAATGGGTATACCCAACAAACCTTCCACAATTAAATATCTTAGCAATATCTTATCAGGTCCTACGGAAAGAATTCCATGGGGGCTCAAGGGCGGGTTAGAACCAGCCATGGTACGCGGGCCATCGGTTTTGAGCCATCGAATTTTCACTGTACGTATATGCGGAGACTCTTGTGTCCAAATCACGATTGTCCTCGAGTCACTGATATGTATACCATGTTTATAATATTAACCCTCATGTTGTTATATTGATGTATAACTCGAGTATTAGATAAACTTGTAAACTTGTTCACAGTTCCATTTCCATGGCTGGTACAACCTCAATGAATGTTTCCGCCAGCAATATAAAAAAAAAATACAAGTTCCTCATACATAGGTTCTTCATTACGTCAAAAGGGAGGTGTTGCCACATTATTTGATTAATCGGCCTAATTTGGTTTCAATGTTTTTCTCAGTAAGATACCAGGCCTACTCTGTGGTAGGTTTGTTGTTGTTTTACACACTGTCACCAACGTGTAAAGTTGTTATATTTTAAACGCAATTGTTGTGAAACAAACAGCACTTTAGGTGTCTGACGCGTGCATTGCAAACATGGTACCAGCAGGGCACCAGCGGGGGAAGCGATAAATACCAGCAAGATGGCCACCGAAACAGCCATGTTTGACACCTCTGTCGCAGTGTGGGCTACCAGGATATTTGCTTTATCGAATCACAATTCAATTAATATCTTCACATACCAAAACTCATGGGGCTTTTCTGCTGGGATTTTCATCAAAAAAGCTTCTAAATCTCTATGTGACCATTTGTAATATTTCTAAATATACCGAAATCTGCGTAAGCTAAATCGGTTTACAATATAATGTATTTTTGTGCATAAAGTGTGGGCGCGATGGCTCTGGTGCTCGAATGCACCCACCAGTGTTTTCTCCTCAGTTCAGCAAAGAATTTTATTTGTCCTGCTCACAAATTTTAAAATGCCAACAATTGTTGGCATCTTAAAATTTGTGAGCAGGACAAATGTCATGCTTGTGAGTTGAGCAGGAACACAAGCTTAATAATCTACGACACTGCCTACGAAGTGTACGACCAGGGCACATTTGTTCAAAGCGTTTAAAGTGGTCAAAATGTGTACTTTTGGAGTATATCTAATACAGTGATCTCTTTGCTGAAAGAATGTGAGCAGCTTTGACATTTTCAAACGGTGCTAACAATTTTTTCTGCTAAAATATTTGTATATTTGATACATGCATTATCAGTTTTAACCGAACTTTAGTTAACATCGGCGTTATGTGTGAATACCTAGCCGCTGGTAAGACTATCCCGGCCTGCTAAGTCTATCATTATGCTATCAAGTCCGTGTAATTAGCACCCCCACCCCCAAACCTCACTTTATATGAGTACGGATCCGTGGCATAACTAGGTGTGTCTTGTATTTTACATTTTACGAAGCCATCTTGGATCACCATAGCGTTTAGTCCAGACATAATCAAGATGTTTTTCAACAGTCTCTTTGAGAAGGGATCGTTAACAGAGTATCGGAAATTTTTCCATATGTTTGAATATCCACTGACTGTCAAATCAATTTATATGGACCTGTTTTATTCGTTAGGAGATGAGTTGAGATGCCCCGCGAAAAGTGGAAGTTGGTCTTCGGAAATGTGCGCACAGCGTAGACTCTGTCCAGCCTGCGCATGAGCAGAGTCTTCGCTATGCGTTTTATGGATTACTATGGACCTAACGCTTCTTCAGACAGTCAGGCACGGCTGAGGACTGAGTGGGCATGTCTTCGCTGTGCGCGCATGTCTGAAGACTCGCTTTCGGATGGTGAAGCTCACATATGTTTTTTAACATCAAAAGCCCTTAGGAAAATTCTGGATTTTAGACCCTCATACCTATATTACTCCCTTCTTTCGTGGTTAGTCTTTTTAACCACATCAACAATGTATTACTCTGCAGGTAGCATTTCAAAGAAAGCATTTACAAATTAACTCCACCATTTTGAACCATTATTTTCTACTAACCTGTCAGCTTCTATGAAATGTACAGGTTCACAGATAAGCAGTTTTAATTTTAGAAAATTTTGTCCTGCTGATTACGGATAAGATGAACCGGGGCGAAGGCGGCTGTTTAAGTTAAAATGTGAAGTTTCTCTTAAAAACGTTGTGGATTTTAACTCGTCGGTTTGAAAGTGTATTACTTTTTAAATCAAATAATATAAAGCAGATATCTAACAATGCCAGATTTCGCACATACTAAGGTCTGACCGGCGCGACATACATTAAAGTTTCAGTAAAGAGGTTTTAGCTTAATTATTTAATGAGCTGAGTTTAAGGGTGGGAAAGGGTGGTATCAGTTTCACAAATGTCTGATTATATGTACTTGTTGTTGTTGTTGTTTGTTTTACCTGTTGTATTTTCGTAGATATTGTTATATTTTTTTTCTTGCCATATGCATATGGCCATATCCATATATGAATTTTATTTTTGCCATATCCATATATGAAGTCCGTATAAGACCCATCTCTAAACAGAGAATAGTAAGGTTTGCGGTGGTATACACTATTTATCTTTTTTTTTTTTTTTTTGCTTTAAACAAGGATTGTGGGAATTCATTATCGCCTCAATCAATGGGGTGGCTCTAAAAAGTACCCACGATCAATGTTTGGATTGAAAATAAGAACAAAACATCAGGTTGTCTTAGACATTACGATAACACACCCATGCGACATATGACATTTTGTAAATCTCCAAAATGGCTACTTCACAGATGAAAATCCTTGATATTTTTCTTATTTATACTGCAAACATAGGTTGTGGATGCTCGTTAGAACGCCTCAATGAGGCGGTTCTAACGAGTACCCAAAACCTATGTCTTGGAGCAGAAATAAGAAAACTAATGTATACCTCTGTGAACCTCATTTTTCTCTTTATAAAGTGGGGTTTAGAGGGGTGTTCATTTCACGGCCTTGTTCAGTTAATGTATTGGTTAACTCACACATGTAGTTTGATCAATTTTATAGGCGTAAAACAAAATAGCTGTGTTTCTACTAACGTGCTGAAAAAAAAATTGGTCGGTAGGTAAAACTTTTTTTATTATTGTATTTTTTTTTTCTCCCGAAAAAAAAACAGGGTCGGGCCTGTATTTTTTATACGTTTTTGTTTTTTGTACATGTTTTTTGTTAATAAAATTGTCATATTGAGACTTGCACTGTATATCATAATTCATTTTAGATGCTCAAAAAAGTCAGCTCTGTATTATGCCAAAAACTACAAAAATGGTCGGTAGGTAGAAGAAACTTTTTTTATTTTTTCATTTTTTCTCCCGAAAAAAAAAAAAAAAAAACAGGGTCGAGCCTGTTTTTTTATACGTTTTTGTTTTTGTACATGTTTTTGTTAATAAAATTGTCATATTGGGACTTGCACTGTATATTATATTCATTTAAGATGCTCAAAAAGGTCAGCTCTGTATTTTGAAAGGTACTAAATGCCAAAAACTACAAAAATATACTTTAAGGGGAAAATGCAAAGATGACACTGGGTAGGGTCGGAAATGGAAAATGGTAGGGTCGGTGTTTTAATTATTTTGTTCTTTTATTGATAAAAATAGTGGAGTCGCGGTCTGAAACAGGGTCGGTCGGGTTAGCGGAAACACTGCCATTTTTTAGGCTAATTGTCACAAGAACCCAGATTCGCAAATTTTTGTGTTCTGTAGCAAAAAGTATCCGCTGCTGCATTGCGCGTTTCATGCGTATTTGATGCGTGTTTGGCGAAAAATGTGTAAGTTTACATAATTACCATGCAGTTTGATAAAAATGTTTCGTTTTTTGCTGAATCAAGCAATACAAGCAAACAATTTATTTGTATATGTATATAATTTCAGCAGCTATGTGTAATTAAGGTGTAAAATACAAAGCTTTCTGTCACTCTGAAGTGTATTTGAGTACCCCCGGGGGAGAAGGCGGGGCCCCTACGCAGGTGTTAGGGATATTATACCACTCATTTCAATAGATCTTTTGTTGCTGAAAGAAGGACGGAATAAAATGAATGAATAGAAAATGTATTTTGCTAGTTCTGTTGTTCCTTTGTGTAATGATAGGTTGTAATTGGAAGGATGTGCCTAAATACAACCTCAACTGAATGAAATAGATTTAAATGGAGAGTTTATGGTTTCACTGACTTTTAATAAGCCGCAACAAGCTAAAATGTAACTTCTGGCACGTGCGCCCAGCGAAGACTCTGATCAGTCTCGCGAAGACTGATCAGAGTCTTCGATGTGCGCTCGATGGGTGCCGATTGCCACGAAGCTTCTATAGACAAAAAGCAAGTTTGTATTCTGGCTGATCGTGAACGCAGGCTGATTTCTGTGTTCGATTGGCGTATATGCTCGAAAACATGTTTTCCCATGTCGCGACCTATATATTGTATGTTCTCATAAACCGACTTGAGTGAGAAAATGAATGCCGTAATTGGACAGACATGTGACGTAAGACGTGAACAGAACAGCGGCTGATGGCAACAGTTTCCGTTCCCACCCTAGATGAAAGAACATGCATTTCATTACAATGACGCCCATGACAGTTAAAGATATCTTTTATGCCTCCAAAACGGTCTTCTTTATAAGTCAAATGTCTTTATTTTCCTTATTTCTGATTCAGAATAGAAGTGAAGGCAATGCAATTAATTCCCACTCCACCAGAGACCCCAACGGAAACACCACCAGCGGAAAGCTTAGATTTTTGCTGCTCGTTAGACCACCCCATTTTATATAGAGAAAATTGGGGCTTACCAGAGTATACACTATCCTGATGTATAGATTATTGGTACTCGTTAGAACCGCCTCAATGAGGCGGTTCTAACGAGCACCAATAATCTATATTTAGAGAAGGAAAAAGGAAAATATCGCACATTTTCATCAGAACCGTGTCATTTTGCAGCAATGGAAGATGGTTTGTCTCACACAGATGCAATATCCACAGTATCTGTCGCCAGTCTGGATTAAACAGAATTAAAATCTGCTTCTTCTTAAGCGTAATTTTACAAAGCGGATCTTAATTTCTCTTTAAACCGCTTAATTGAGTTGGACACTTGTCTGAAAAGAGAATATCTCAATTTCTGGCGGCTATAGGATAGAAATCTGAACATTTGGCGTTTTCGAAGCTGTTTGCTTTATGTAATTAGATTACATGCCCTACATCAAAGAAAGAGTTTCTATTTCTTTTTGGTGCCATTTCTGTCTTAAAATGATTGATGTAAAAATCAAATACATGTATTATAGCGATTTTTTTTCTCCGATGTTTTCGCCTGTGTTCTCTGTTTTTTTGTTGTTTTGTTTGTTTGTTTGTTTGTTTTTTTTTTGTTTTTTTTTTTTTTTTGATAAAACGAAAAGGATGGAGAGGAAATTTGTACAGTTTTGTTTGTTCGTTTGATGTGAAGTTTGTACAGTTAAACTCCATTTTAACGCACTTGCGTATGTAACGTAACGTATGTAAAGTTGTTTCCCTATGAAAAAAATGGCGGAAAATGTTCTACGTGTTCCCATTTCCCTTAAGGGGAATGGGAACACCTTCAGGGGAGGCAACTCCTTCGAAAGTACTTTTGTCTCCCATGTCAATAGCGGTCAACTCTTAAAGGGAAGAATTTGCTCCTGAGGAGCAAATTCTTATCTTTAAGAGTAGACCCTTTTTCAGTGCGACAGGGCTTACAGAAAAGCGAACAGGAAGTCCCAAAAGTTATCTTCCTTTGAAAAATGGCGGAAAAATCTGCAAGGTGTTCCCATTCCCCTTAAGTTCTACAGAACAGAACATGTAAGTTAACAAAAATTTAACGACCATGTTAGAGACAGATCCACAATGCAGCAACAACCGTTGGGGATAAGTTAACATGTTTTCTTCTTCTTCTTCTTCTTCTTCTTCTTCTTCTTCTTCTTCTTCTTCTTCTTTTCGTGCAGTACTGATTTGCTCTGGTAGTTTGTTCCAAGTCTGATGTCCGAGGGAAAGAATGAGTGCAAGTACCATGCAAGGAACGAAAGGTGTGCATTGTAAAGCCCAGTTTGTAAAATAATACAGAATATCAAATATACATACGTAGAAACGCCAGGAAAATTGGATTTGCATAGGCGTTCATTACACGTACTTGCCGACGTCATGCCTTTACGTCACGTGCTCTTGTTGAGTACCACCAGAAAACCCAAGAGGCAGCTATAATCTACAAATTGAATGATCAGCAAATTAACCACCATACAAGGCGACAATAACCGTATAAATTCTTCTAGCCAATATAAAATCATTTTACGAGCATCAAACAGTCCCGATTGAGCTGAAATTCCCAACCAAAGCCACTGTCCGCCATTAATATTCAGTGCGGGGCGTATTTATTTGCCGCGGAGCTGTTATTTACTGCGGAGCTAGACAGTTTATGTTTCAAGAAAGACAGACTGATCCTCCCTCGTTTGATTATCCGGAACTAGCCACTTTCAGGCTTCTTTTATTGGGAATGTTATTGCCTTGAATAAATTCTAATTGTTTTGTTATTTGTTTTCCATTGTTTTTACCCTCAAGCACAACATGAAATTCTAGAGCAGACGACAATTTGTTTTTCAGAGAAAAAAAAGTGTTGACATTTCACGTGAATCGTCTGCCCAGCAGATTGCAGACTTTGGATTGCAGACTCTTCACATGCAATGCCAAGTCTTATTTACGCTGACAAATAAGAACAAATATTTGGAAAATGTTGTCTGCTGGTCGCGATTAGAGCCTGAAGCGATAATTTCTGTCTCGAAGAAAGAAAATAAATTCGCAGTGCCCAGGCCATTCTATCATTTGTTTTTCCTTCTTTGAGATTTTTGTTCAGCAGGTGCGAGTCCGCGAAATACATTACGATGACACATCCGTGCGACGCAGTGATTTCTTTTATATCTTCAAAATGGCTACTTTTCTTATGAAAATCCACGATAATTGTCTTATTTTTGCTCCAAGACATAGTGTTTTGCTCCAAGACAGCACTATGTCTTGGAGCAGAAATAACCAAAATAATGTATACTACTATTTACTACTACAACAACTACTACTACTACTTCTTCTTCTACTACTTCAACTATTACTACTACAACTACTACTATTACTAATACTACAACTACTTCTACTACTACTACTACTACCACTACTACTGCTACTACTACTGCTACGTCTGCTGCTGCTGCTGCTGCTTACGGTGCTATTACTACTACTACTACTACTACTACTACTACTACTACTACTACTACTACTACTACTACTACTACTACCATACTACTACTACTACGTCTGCTGCTTCTGCTACTACTACTACTACCACTACCACTACTACTACTACTACTACTACTGCCACTAGAAGCCTCCGTGGTGTAGTGGTTACGCTACTCGCCTTGTAAACCAGGGACCGCAGGATCGATCCCGGGCTTCTCCAGACTTTCGGATGAGTCTTTAAACCGAGGTCCCGTCTCCGTATGACCTTAGCTGTTGGTGGGACGTTAAACTAAAACTCACTCACTCACTACTACTACTACTACTATCACTACTGCCACTAGAAGCCTCCGTGGTGTAGTGTTACGGTACTCGCCTTGTAAACAAGGGATAGCAGGGCTTCTCCAGACTTTCTCCAGTCTTTAAACCGAGGTCCCGTCTCCGTATGACCTTAGCTGTTGGTGGGGCGTAAAACTCAAACACTCACTCACTACTGCCACTACTACTACTATAACTACTACTACTACTACTATAAATACTACTACTATTGCTGCTGCTGCAGCTGCTACTACTACTGCTTCTACTACTACTTTCGCGCAAGAAAAAATAAAAATAAAAGAACTCTGCTGAAAGATGTCAGTTTGTAGTGTGATGCCGTGAATGTCATTAGACAGGATAAGGTGTTGCAATTACAATTTGATTTTGTAAAATTACACAACACACAATTGTTACCATAATTTGCATTCAATGAAGACCCTCTGCAAATTAATGGTTGGAAGTGAAAAGCGCTAGAGCGGGAATGTTGCCTTCAGGCACGTGCGCACAGCAAATACTCATATCATACTGGACAGAAGCGCAGTCTGACCAGGGTCTTTAGATACGCTATAGGGATGTTTTTGTGGCAGCAGTTTATTCTAATTGACTCTTGCCGACTTGGATGCTGTATTGTGACAGTAAGAGTAAGCGGGTAGGATTTTGTCTTCACTGCGTATGCTCATGTTGGAAATCACAGTCTCGCATGACCCGGCTTAATTGTGACAGCAATTTATTCTAATGGACTCTTGTTGTTGTGAGCTAATAGACAGAACCATTTTGGTCTTATATTTTATTCACATCATATAACCCTGTAGACAAGGCAAGCATCTGCGGCGTCTGATCAGGATCTGCATTGTTTGCTAAATACAAAAATGTTTAGTTCAATAATAAAGTCTTTATTTTCAGTGGGTAAAACAATTATCTACAGGCTACTCTTCCTATAGGCCCACTAAAAAAACAAATATATTAATGTGCAGTAAACATGTTATACAAGAATGAAAACAATCAAAATTTGCACTATCATACATTTTCACTCACTGCGCCTGCATAATATGGATGAAAACCTAATTATATGTAATATATGCACCGCAGTATAAATGGATGAAACCTAATCATATGTAATATATGTACCGCAGTATAAAATGAATGAAAACCTAATTATATGTAATATATGTTCTACAGTATAAATAGATGAAACCCTAATTATATGATATATATGTATCACAGTATAAATGGATGAAAACCTAATTATATATAATATATGTACCGCAGTATAAATGGATTAAAACCTAATTATATGTAATATATGTACCGCAGTATAAATGGATGAAAACCTAATTATATGTAATATATGTACCGCAGTATAAATGGGTGAAACCCTAATTATATGTAATATATGTACCGCAGTATAAATGGATGAAAACCTAATTATATGTAATATATGTACCGCAGTATAAAATGGATGAAAACCTAATTATATGTAATATATGTAACACACTGCGATACATATATTACATATGATTAGATTTTCATCCTTTGTATGCATCTGGTATGAAAAATTGAAACAGCAACGGAATATTTATACGTGGGGTAGGCGAACCATTTCTTGACAAAAACATTCGTTATCATTGTCCAGTATTTTGTGTCTTAAATTTCGATAAGAAAAAACGCATACATTCAAAAGACATATTTGGTCATTATCAATCACTCTCTGAAGAACTAAGGAATACAAATTGGGAAGTAATGAAAGATGTAGACATCAACAAGAATGCTCTAAACTTAACTGATTATCTCACGAAAACCTCTTCAAAACACATTCCAAACAAAACAATTAACGTCAGACCTTCGGATCCTATCTGGTTAAGCACCGATGTTAAAAGATCCATAAGAAAAAGAAAACGTTGTTGCAATAAATTTAAGAAAACAAAATCTAACACTGACTTTGAAGCATACAGACGCATCCGAATCCATGTTAATAATGTAATAAGAGACTCTAAACAGAAAACAAACGAACAATTGGCAGAAAAACTTAACAACGGATCATTAGGCCCCAAGGATTGGTGGAGAACACTAAACACGTCATAAAGCCGTCTGAATCAAGCATCATACCTCCTTTAAATTGCAACGGTGACATATTCTCTGACAATAAGGACAAAGCAGAAGCGTTAAATGATTTCTTCTCTTCACAAAACATCACGGATAAAACAAATGCAAAGCATCCCGAAACTAATCCTACAAACGACCAAACTGAAACACTTCATTCTATCCAGCTCTCACCGTCTGAAATCGAAACATGTCTGAAAACTCTCCAGACGGGCAAAGTAGAAGTAAAACAAAGATCAGGAATTGATACAATTAACTTACTCCACCCATAAAAGACACCAAAGGGAAAGAAATACAAACATTAAGCGACCAGACCATAATGGAAACCTAAACAAAGGAAGGCCATAAGGACAGTTACTTTCCCACAAAATGGCCATATGGCCATCCAAAATTGAAAGACACAAGTGATACACACAGTAAGTAACAAACAACAACATAAATGAATCGCCACAGAAGAGCCGCCTTGGGACGGTCAGTGGAAGATTTCCACTGGGGGGGGGCTTAAATCGATTTCACGTGGCCACAATCCTCGCCCTTACTTCGTCGCGATTTAGACAAATAATTTGTTCAGTCCGCATGAAGGCCTTCTAACTCATCAGTGCAACATCTCCGTGAACTCAAAAATCAAAGAACCACAGAGGTGAGACAACGGTGAGGACTCGACAGCAAGAAACCACTGAAATGCTGGAGCAAAAGAAAACCAACAGTTAGACACCGATGAGTCAAAGCTGCAGGACCTGATGCTATCAACAATAGACTCCTCAAGGAACTTTCAAATTCCCTTTCTCATCTCCTATGCGACCTCTTTGACTATTCACTTTCAACCGGTTAATTCCCTGAGTCATGGAAACAGGCTAATGTCACTCCGATATACAAGAAAAATGATCCCTCCGACCCTTCGAACTATCGGCCTATCTCTCTCCTAAGTGCACTAGGCAAAGTTCTCGAGAAGCTTGTTCATAAGTATGTCTTTAACTTCTTCCGTGAAAATGGAAGAATCACTTGTCTTCAATCTGGTTTTGTCCCAAGAGATTCTATTGTGAACCAACTTATTGACATCTTCAATACCTTCTGTAAAGCTCTCGACGAAGGCAAAGAAGTGCGTGCCATATCAAAGCCTTCGATCGAGTATGGCACAAAGGATTGTCTTTCAAGTTGAACAGAGTAGGCATAACGGGCTCTCTCCTGACATGGTTTACGAATTACTTAAGTAATCGCTTGCAAAGGGTCGTTCTTCCAGGAGCCAGCTCAAACTGGAAACCAATAAAAGCAGGTGTGCCTCAAGGCTCCATTCTCGGTCCCCTCCTGTATCTAGTATGCATTAACGACATCTTTAACGATATCCACTGTACAATTCGGTTGTTTGCAGACGACACAAGTCTTTATATTATTGTCGATAACCCGATTGAAGCGGCTCAATTTTTAAATGCCGATCTTGAAAAGATACAACAATGGTCCAAAAAGTGGCTAGTCAGCTTTTATCCAGCAAAGTCCGAAGCTCTCCTGTTTTCTCGCAAAGTCAATAAACCTAACCACCCCCAGTCACCATGAACAATCAAGCCATAATTGAAGTCAACACACACAAACATCTAGGTGTTATATTCTCTAGTGACCACCTGGATGAAGTTAGATCCAATGCATGGAAAAGAATCAATGTCATGCGTAAATTAAAATTCTTACTCGACAGAAAATCTCTTCAAACTATTTATTTTTCAGTCATTAGACCCCTCTTAGAGTATGCCGATGTCGTCTGGGACAATTGGGTCTCGGGTCGTTTCGCCCGTGAGTCGTTTCGCCCATGAGTCGTTTCGCCCGTGGGTCGTTTCGCACTGAGTCGTTTCGCCCTGGGTCGTTTCGCCCGAGGGTCGTTTCGCCCTGATTAGGTGGGTCGTTTCGCCCTTATTTTTTCCAAACCCTACTGATTGAGGTTATGTTTGTTTTGATATGTAAAGGGATTGGTGGGGGTATTGGGAGTTCCGGAAAACATGGTTTTACCCTCGTTTGGTGCAGCTGGACGACCTACTGACGGCTTCGTCTTCAGGTTTGAGCATTTGCGCTACCACCTTTTTGAGAAAGATATTCGAGCTCACATAAGGTTATCAAGTCTTTGCACTAAAATGAGATTTATGGCTGTGAAAATAACTGTTTATATTTAAAATGTGACATATTTTTCTTTCTGTTCAAAACATAGGTTTTGGATTAAAACCGTCTAATTGTCTATGTTCTAGAATCAGAAATAAGAGAAAAAAAAGTATATGCGAAAACCCATTTTTCTCTGTATAAAGTTTGGTTTAGAGGGGACGTTATTGCATAGACTTGCTAACATGATGTTTTATTTACTTATCAGTTGTTCATTCTGCACAAATACTGACGTGATATAACTGGTTACATTATTACGTTAATTGTGTTGACGGGGACGTTAAACCTCAATTCCAACAAACAAAATATTTTTAAACAGTGGTGTCTGAATAAAATTTTACAAAAATGTCACTTAAAGAGTACTAATCAATATTATGATATTTTGATGGGTGGAGTAAGTTAATTGTATCGATTCCTGATCTTTGTTTTACTTCTACTTTACACATTTAGTGCCATGTGTAAAAAGTTGGTTTAACTTTTATACAGACTCTACTGTAGCTCAACCTGGGTAGGAATAGAAGCATAACGTTTTATACTTTCTTATCGTACTGGTCTGTTGAATAGTTTACATTACGAAAACTTGCTTATTCAGTGTACCGGTACTCTGCATCTCTCTATCCGAACTCTGAAACGAGCCCGTCCATACATCACCCATCCGTAGGTGTCATTTGACGTGTCACCATGAACAGTTCAGATTCAGATCCGTTCGTCCGTCCATCAACACAAGCATCACTTCATTCATTCATTCATTCATTCATTCATTCATTCATTCATTCATTTCCGATTGTCCATCTACCAATACTCTCCATTCATTCATTCATTAACTTATCTATCTCTGTATATTCAAAATGCCGCCCGTTCATCCGTACGTCCGTCCATGTACCAACGCACAACTCCATTCACCCGTTTATTAATTTATTTATTCATCCATCTGTCCATTTACTCATCCATTCCGTTTGTCACTTCCTTAAAATATAATTGTGGCGAAACGACCCGGGGGCGAAACGACTCACGGGCGAAACGACTCACCAGGTAAGGGCAAACGACCCACCCCCAAAATAAGGGCGAAACGACTCAGGGCGAAACGACCCGGCGAAACGACCCACGGGCGAAACGACTCGGAACCGACAATTGCACCCAGTATGAGGTAAACGAACTGGAGAAATACAGACCGAGGCAGCCCATATAGTAACCGGCGCAACCAGGCTTGTATCGCTAAATAATCTCTATGCTGAAACGGGATGGGAAACGTTGGCCTCCAGAAGACATAAGCACAAAATTAAAACATTTAAAAAAAAATTTATCATGGTATATCTCCAGTATATCTGTCCTCACTCTAATCACCCACAATCGGAGAAAACCTCTCATACGATCTTCGTAATCCCAACAATCTTCGTACGATTCAAAGCAATTCGCAGCTCTACTACGATTCAAAGCAATTCGCAGCTCTACTATAATTCTTTTCTTCCAAGTGCTGTGACAACTTGGAATTCCTTACCTGAGGGGACCAGAGTTTGCACTTCTACAACATCACTAAAACAGCATCTAAACCAGGACGTAAACCCTCCACCTCGCTTCTACAATGAAGGGAAGCGCCTTGGTCAAATTCTTCATAGTCGATTGAGAACCAACTGCAGTTCCTTAAACCAACACTTATTCTCAAAGATCATTGTACCAAATGCATCGTGTACATGTGGTCTTATCGAAGATACCAAACATTTTCTTCTTCACTGTCCTCTTTATCACAACATCAGCTTTGTCAGCCCAGCCTTGATGTCCTCCTCTATGGCGATCCAAATCTTAATCATCATGAAAATACGCAAATATTTCTTTCTGTTCATAACTATATTTTGAAAACTAAAAGGTTTCAAGCCAATCGATAAGTTGACATAAGAAACAAACACAAATTAATCTTAGCCGATGTATTCTCTCTAGAGTTCTGGTAAATTCTACGTGCTCAAGAATAGCATATGCAAAGATACATGTACCTTTGATAAGTATGGTCAACAGCGCACTAGATACCAGTAGGAACTGGATGTTAGTTGGTCCCAGTGGAGCCCCCCCCCCCCCCAACCCAAATACAGTTCTAGTTTTGTAGTCTCAAGTTACTGTATGACCTCTTGTAAATTCTGGATATTCGTATATCACCGACAATGCTACAAATGTGTGATGGTTCCCAAAGGCGTTCGTGATGGAACTGTGCTGCATCGGCGATGATCAAACTTTGTGACGTCGAAATATTGTTGATGCAGCGCCGTAATGTCTAACCTCGACCCACTTGGGAACCGCTATCACTTTTGAACAGCATAATTAATACTTTTGCAATCGACAATTGCCTTGATTTATCTCTACTGTACCACTGACAAGTATCTAGGGATACAGATTCGTATAAGTCCTTGACTTTTTTTTCTGAATCCCTTTTGTATAATGTCATTTATTTACACTTTGTATTTGTATGCTTGCTATACGAATAAAATATGTTTAAACCAACTTATTTCGTTTCTGCGTTGTTGTTGTAAGCATATCTTTGGTTTTAGAGGAGTTTATTACATGCCGTTGTAATTGTTTACGAGCTTTCTGAAGATTTGCTTGAACTACATTTATCGAATAGGGTAGTATCATCGGCATACAATTCAGTTTTAACACCTTGAGTTAAAAGAGGAAGATCATTTATAAACATCAAAAACAAAAGGTGACCAAGTATAGAACCCTAAGCACACCATATAAAACGGACCTATGTTTTAATAAAACATTATTTACTGAAACCGATTCTTGTGCCCACGCTATATCTGAACGTTTATCAAATTGCATGTAGATGTCACTGGGAAATTTCTTCGAGAAATACGATTATGGTGGCCTTGATTTCGTTTTCAAGGTCAGCAATGAGCAAAGTAGATCAAAATTTAGTGACAGCTGATAAGTGGGCACTATGGATGGGCACTGTATAAGCAACAGGCGTTGGTGAAACATATACAGAACAGTTATTGGGACAGGTTGCAAGTTGTTATTGATCGCATCGGCAATACAGTACAATATTCTTAGGGTCAGCACTGGACGATGATGCGAGGCAGTTGTTCCAAATCAGAGCAAAAACCCAGCAGCAACAACAACAACTATTATTATTATTATTATTGTTAATAATGATACTAATACTTGTTTTTGTTTTTTTTTTGTCACAGATTGTTTTTGTTGTTCTTGTTGTCTACTTGTAGTTTTGCGGTCTCGATACCTGCCGGATCGACAACGCTCTTTCGTCGAGATTGATCTGAAATATTTTCTATGAACATTCTCTCGCTTCCGCCTATCCAAGATCTGGTGAGAAAATATGATTTTTTCCTGGTAAATCCTGCCAAGGAAAAGCGTGGTTTGGTAAACTAAACCAACCGGCTCGATATGATGGCCTAAACCTTGTTGACTGGTCAGGTAAAATAAGTTTTATGGGGAATGGGAACACCTTCAGGGGAGGCAACTCCTGCACAAGTATTTTAGTCTCCCGTGTCAACTTTTAAAGGAAAGAATTTGTTCCTGAGGAGCAAATTGTTTCCTTTAAGAAAAGACCCCTTTTTCAGTGGGACAGGCTTATAGAAAACGAACAGGAAGTCCAGAAAGTTGTCACCCTTTGAAAAATGGCGGAAAATGTGCCATGTGTTCCAATTCCCATTCAATAAAGCTGCTCTACATATTTTCGTCACTGAGTCACTTTTGCCCTCCCGTCTATGTCTGAAAGCTGAAGATAATGTTTCAATTTTAAACAAGAATTATAAAGAAAAATATGCACCGAGGTTTATGATTATAGTTGTCAAACTGCTGACACCCAGATGAATTAACTAAGTTTTCTGTTTTGCGAGACACCGTCGAGCCAGCACACGACAAAACGTACAATAACGTTCGACCAGGAAAGCCTCAGATCAGCCTGGACATGCACCCAGAATGACAAAAACGTTTTCATTTATCTCCCTTTGTACAGATTACCACCTTAATACCGGCAGGACTCGTTACAGTGACAATTTCATCAAAACGAACCCTAGTGGTTAATGAAGAAGACTGTTAAATGTGTCACTCAAAAAGATGCTGTTGATATTAACAAACAGTAAGGCGATTCTAACAAATATGTCCATAACGTATTTTTTTTATTTATTTTTTTTTTTTTTGGGGGGGGGGGGTGCCCTTTATTACCTATTGAATATTACTTATCATCAGGAAAACACACCTATATAATTTTGACCACCTTGAACCCCAGTTTTATATAGTAAAAGTGGGGTTTGCAGGGTTAAACCTTATTTTCCCGATTTATGCTCTGAAATATAGATTGTGGGTACTCGTTAGAACCGCCTCGATGAGGCGGTTCTAACGAGTACCCACAATCTATATTTCGAGCAGAAATAAGAAAAATATCACAATTTTTCATCTTAAATTTTTCATTTTTTTCGGCGATAAAGGTTACAATGTATTTGTATAGGCGTGTTTTCGTAATGTAAAGATTTTTATAAAGCGGTAAATTATTCATAACGGTAAAGTGTTTGGGAACAAATACTGTCGGTATAACGGGGGTTACTGTCGTTATAACGAGGGTCCTCTGTATTTCCCCTGAGTCTCTAGAAGGTTCAAATTACGATAACACGCCCGAGCACTAGTACATTTTTTCACATCTCCAAAATGGCTACTTTTTCTGAAGAAAACCCGTGATATTTTTCTTATTTATACTGCAAGCATAGGTTGTAGGTACTTGTTAGAACCGCCTCCGTGAGGCGGTTCTAACGAGTACCCACAACCTATGTCTTGGAGCAGAAATATGATTTATATAAATGATTTTCCTCGGAAAAGAAGCCATTTTGGAGATGTGATAAATGCACTATGTTTCACGGGTGTGTTATCGTAATGCAAGTTTTGACATGCGCTGACTCCTTTTATTTATAACAATACAAAGTGGCATGTTTCTGTTTCCCATTTATCTCGCTGCAGGATCCGTATGGATATATCCCTTACAAAACCTGAGAACACATAGCCAAATAAATCTTAAACTATTTTGTGACAATATGATAAAGTTTAGGGACGAAATAAATTGAATTATGTATTTATGTATGCAGGATTTGCCCTTTGGTCCGGTCAAATCATTTGTTATATCAAGTTTTAAAATGGAATCTGCACACGCACCCACCGAGGTTCTTTTAATGCTCACCGAGGCGATCTTTTCTGTCGTGGTATTGCCCTGAATTATGCACACTTGCAATACAAGGGGAGGTATATCCACCATAGTTCTTGACCATGGCTATACATTACCAAAATTACGGGAAAATGCAGCCGAGCAATCGTTCGAACGCTTGTCCTTTTAGCGACTTTAAATACATGGAATTACATTATTTCTGATCCTCCAAAACAAGAGTGTTGACTGCGTACATTTATCGTGTATACTATAGGCAAAAAACAATAGGAATTCACAGCTGTCGGCAGGGTACTCTAATCACCTCTGCCTTATATAACGCCTTATAAAAAAAAATTTCATGCTAAATTCAGCTGAGTATGAAATATATATAATGCTCATAAATATTAAAATACAAATAAAAATGTGGCAATTTTCCTGCTCAGCTCAGCACAGAATGTTATTTGTACTGCTTTTGTACTACTTATAAATTTGAATTTGCCAACAGTTGTTGATTGCCAACAGTTGTTGGCATTTTAAAATCTATAAGCAGGATCAATTTCTTGCTCAAGTGAGCTGAGCAGGAAAAAAGTTTCTTCACCTCGGTGCCAGGCTGGAGATGGTTGAACTGGCCATGCTCAAGACAAAGGCCTGTCGTTGAAAGCATCGTTAGCTTTACGTTTGTCCTGCTGAACCAGAGCATGCTCTACCTTTGCAAACGGTGTATATCCATAACAGATGGTTTCTGGATCTGGATCATCACTGTCAATAAATTGGTGTATTTCGATAATAACGCAAATTAACCAATATATGCCTAGCGGCCCTTTTCTGGGACATTGGTAAACAGTGCAGACCCAGATCAGACGCCGCAGAACGCGGCGTCTGATCTGGGACTACACTGTTTGGTTTAAACAGTATTTTATTAGCAAATTATTTACAACAGCAAGAACATTCATTTTTGTGAAATTTGCCACAAACAAAAACAAAACTGACACCCCGATATATAATTTGTAATGGACTACTCTTAATTTACAAGGTGGAAGATTCCATTGTCATATATAGGTTAACCAAGCATTAAACATGTTTTTTCCTTTATCTTAATATAGTTAAAGGTAATAATTAGCCCCCAGAAGTAGTCCATCGGGCTTGGAAAAATAAATTTGGCTGCATGATGCTTCCACGCAGAGCTGAAACCTGCCGCACATGAGAACTCTTGGAGGGCCCCAGCCTTACCAGGCACTGATGTGGGGCGATGCGAACAGCCCATGTATATAAGCCCTATTGGTTTCATTGGACCGTGTAGGGCTTGGGGTGTTTTAAAGACCACCTCTGAGCAGTCCCAAAAGTGGTCTTAATATAGGAATTTTACTGTATATAGTAACTTTATGTTTTACTATCTTGATATAGGCAACTGTATTCAATATAAAATGTTATTCACGTCCTATTCTTTATTACCGAGTATCTGGTTCTGTCGAACACCAGGAAACACTTAGCCTAAAGACATATTGTTACATTTACATTATTGTGTGTAATTAACTGTCTTTACCACGCATTGTGCGCGGAAAAGCGACACCATTTTGAATGGCGCTTCCCGTCTCGAGTTCCCATGAGCAATAAAACATCTTCGTATGGTTTTGACACAAAATCTCAAAATATTTCTACGCCACGCTTTTAGTTCGAGCGGCTTGCTGCGAGAGTAAAATAGATAGGGCCATTGTCGATAGACTTTGCAACTGTTCAAACTGTTTTCTTGGGGAGAGGGCGCAAAGATGTATAGTCCCTGCACCAGAAGGGGTCGGGCAATGATTTATATAAATAAACTTCTTGAAATTACTTGTTATTTAGTCAATTTCTTCTGTCTGAGAAACAACAACGTGCTTAAGAGAAGTGTATATATTTTTCTTTGGATAATTTTGTTCGATTTTCTCTTATATTTATAGTGCTGGATTTAAAATTCTTTCTTTTTTCTAAATTCTTTCAAATTCATTAACATATGACGTCGCGTCTGAGAGTGTAATAAAGCCATGTATTATTTTCGATAATCCACTAGTGGATAAAATATACAAAGTAGCTAGATACGTCCCGTAACGTTACATGTACGACGTCCTTAACGACGTCGCGTTTACTAACGGCTGAATATTGACATTTTTGTAAACATTCGTGAATTAAATGCGTTTTAAATGTCATATGATAAATATAATCTTGCATTCGTGCTCATGTATTATTGAATTTATTAAACTCGTTGAGGAAAAGGGATAAATTGCTCGACAAAGCCTCATATTTTATCCCTTTTCCTCAACTCGTTTAATAAATTCAACAGTACATGAACGCTCATGTAAGATCCTCTATATGTATGTTTACCAACACTGATATTATATAAGTTGCTGAAACTATATGTGTGTGAATCCGTAGTATCTTTAAAAGTAATTCTAACCAATTCTTAACGATAACACACCCGTGCGACATAGTGAATTTTTTTTTACATCTCCAAAATGACTACTTTTCTGATAAAAATCCGTGATAGTTTTCTTATAAATGTTCAAAACATAGGTTATGGGTGCTCGTTAGAACCGCCTCATTGAGGCGGTTCTAACGAGTACTCACAACCTATATCTGTGAGCAGAAATAAGAAAAATAATGTATACCCACGTAAACCCCAGTTTTCTCTATATAATGTGGGGTTTAGTGGGGTCTTCATTTCATGGACTTGTTTACGTAATGTCTTATGTGTTTATAAATAAAAAAGAGTATTAAGTTACATGTTTCATTCAAATTATCACAAATTCAAATTCCACAGCCTACTTTGAGCACCCAGAAAACCTAGACTTTATGAAAGAAAAATGGGATTGGCAGCGGTCTAGATTATTGTCGCCTTTCTTAGTGGTTACGGGTTCCGCGGTAGGAACACGTTAGAACCGCCACAATAAGTCTGTTCTATCTAAAATAAATGTTTTGGAACATAAAATGCAAACGTTTTCATTTTCATCGCAGTTTTTCTAAACAAGTCTTTCTCAGTCCTATGAAAGGTATTGTTAAAAGTCGTACGGATATATATGTTATCCTGGTAGAGGACATGTTATCAGAAGGTTTTTTTTTTGTTGTTTTTTTTTTGGTTTTTTTTTTTTGGGGGGGGGGGGGGTTACGGCCCTTTCAAGATTATTTCACTCATATAGAGCCGATCGTTAATCAGAGGTGGGCGAAAACCGGAGTACCCGGAGAAAAACCATATGACTTTCCGTTCCGTTGCAGAACTTGGCGTCTCACATGTAACCCGAGCGAGGTTCGAACCCACAGCGGTGAGAGACCTAATGATTAAGAGTCAGCGCTCTTATCCACTAGGTCACGGAGGCCCGTTTGTTATCTGACGTATGGACAAGTATGGACAAAACTTACATGACAGACAACGCTTTTAAAAACATTTCTATCACTTGTTAATAGGGGTCTGCTCTTAAAGGAACGAATAGGGGTCTACTCTGAAAGGAAAGAATTTGCTCCTTAGGAGCAAATTCTTTCCTTTCAGAGTAGACCCCATTTTAGGAAGGGCCTGATGTGCAGAAAAACAAACAAGGAAGGTGTCTCCTTTGCATAAATGGCGGCAAAAATCATGTGCATCTGCTCTTAACTCCTCACAGAAAAAAATTCGGACATGTCCATTGCTATATTCTATCACTTAGAGAGGTCGCCCACACGGCATTTTTACAAGATTTTTCTCCCTTGATCCGCCATATTGGAGAGACTAGGCAGGTTTTCTGTACAAATGTATTCATTTTTGACAAATTATCCCATAGTGATAAAACACTGAAAGGGTTAATATGTGACTGTGATTGTTCTTAAAGGCCATAAGAATAAAATTATCATTGTTTAGTAATAATTTTACCAAGGGACAAGAAAGTTATTTAAAAGGAAAGTGCATTAAAATTCTGTTGGAAACGAGCCTGGGTGTCTCTAGCAAGAAAGATAACTCTACATATGTCATCACGTGAACAAGTCCATGAAATGAACACCCCACTAAACCCCACTTTATATAGAGAAAACCGGGGTTTAAGGGGGTAAACATTATCTTTCTTATTTTTACTCCAAGTCATAGGTTGTGGGTACTCGTTAGAACCGCCTCAATGAGGCGGTTCTAACGAGCACCGCCTCAATGAGGTGGTTCTAACGAGCACCGCATCAATTAGGCGGTTCTAACGAGCACCCACAACCTATTTTTGTAGTATTTATAAGAAAAATATCGCATATTTTAATCGGAAAAGCAGCCATTTTGGAGATGTGAAAAAATGCACTATGACATACGGGCGTGTTATCGTAATGTGACGTCATCTGCAACCTCTCAATATTGTCTACTCTTTGAATTTGCTCATGCGGTGCAATAACAGTTTTCAAAGAGGTTGACCGTACTACTCTCCAGGGGCGTCTCATTTACTTATGAAAGGCTGACGTTGATGAAAAGCAATCTTGAAGCCAGGAAGGTTAACGTTGTCTCCCTTTGATAACATGAATGACAGAGTTAATTTTTAAACTATCTTTTATCTCGGACCCATCAATGGACACATTTGGACACCCGGAGGACTTGCTGTTAATCTCCTAAAATTTTGACTTTATTTTATAATCCAGCAAGGAGTCCAAAAAGAACAGAGAACAGAAGGAATAGCAGTGCAGACCCTGATCAGATGCTCCTTCAGGAGCAGAATGATCAGGGTTTGCACTGTTAGACCTGTCTGTCCCATTAATTAGGATTATTACGGTACATCTCGAACAATATCACATCATAAAGAAGACCACCTTTGTGTCTGTTCAAAAGTGGTCTTTAAGACCACTTTTGAACAGACCCAAAGGTGGTCTCTGAAGATACTATAAGCAGACAACACAAAGAAATAGTTACTGTAGCCTACTAAATAAGCTTTTAAAAGCAGAAATAGTCTTAATTTTAGATGGTCTTAATAGCGGGATTTCAGTGTCTATTTGGGACGTTTATAAACAGTATTATTTCAAACCATCTGCCCGGAAAAGCTTTATTTCAAGTTTATAGCAAAACGGGTGACGGAAAATACTTATTCTAAAATGCAAGTATCAATACAAACTGTAGAAAATAATTCTCTTTGTGGTGGTAACTTAGAACACTTTGTTTGAAAAAAAAGCAATAATTTAAAAAAATGAGGCTAAAAATAAAAGTTTTGATCAGTTTTGACAAAAATAATAATAATAATAATAATAATAATAATAATAAATAGTGTTAATACACATGTATATAGGCACAGATAGTCTTTATTTCAAACTTGGGCATGTGCACAAAGGGAGGAAGTCAGAATTGGTATTATTTTTTAAATTATAATACCTTGTTAAAATGCGATTAATGTAGATGTTGAAAATAATTTATATATATATAAAAAAACTTATCGTTACAGAAATTCGTGTTTTATTTATCTTTATTTTATTTTCCTATACATTTCTATGTAGCGCCGAGTCGGACTGGTACAGGTAACCGCAAGTAAATGCAGGTAAATTTCGAGGTAATGAAGAACAGAGGCTTGAAGAGTTATGATGTCATGACGAACACACACCACTATAATTTTGTCCCCCTTTAAACCCCACTTCTATATGGGCCCCGTCAAGCGATTTTGGTACTTATCGCCTATGCGAGCAGCGAAGGTTCAGGCGAGACTGCGCATCGGCGCAGTCTCGCCAGAACCTTCGCTTCTCGCTCATACAAGCAGTTAATTAAGAGGAACCTTCAGACAGAAAGCCATATCCCTGGCCCCTCTGAATTGCTGGGCATGCGCAGTTAAAATTTGTCATTACGGAATGCTCGAAGACACAAATTCGCTTGGCGGGGCTCATATAATAAAACTCGGGTTTACAGGGCTATTCATTATTTTTCGTATTTCTGCTCAAAATATAGATTGTGAATGAGTGAGTGAGTTTTACGTCCCACCAACAGCTAAGGTCATACGGAGACGGGACCTCGGTTTAAAGACTCACCCGAAAGTCTGAAATATAGATTGTGGGTACTCGTTAGAGTAGCATCGAAACATAGATTGTGGGTATTCGTTAGACCCGAGGCGGTTCTAACAAGCTATATTTTGTGCAGAGATATAAAAATACCAGGATATTTTATCTGAAAATTTTAATTTTTGGTGGTATAATTTTCAATATATTTGAATGGGCGTGTTTTGGTAATATTGTCTACACATTCCAACATGACTCCATATTTGGGAGTACAGATAATTTTTTATGGCTTGGAACCAGGGGTAACCATTATTTTTCTTTTCTTCTGATCAAAACCATAGAGTGTGGGTACTCGTTAGAACCGCCTCGGCGAAGCGGTTCTAAACAGTACACACAATCTATGTTTTGTGCAGATATATTAACATATAAAAATATTTTACCTGAAAATTTTCATTTTTTTTTTTTCGGAGGTAAAATATATTTGAATAGGCGTGTTTTCGAAATGGTGTAAACACGTTTCAACAAGACCCATATTTGGGAGTACAGTTAAATTTTAATGGCATGAAATACTGATGGTTCATTTACCGAACAATGGTTCATTCGAGCCTAGGGAATTCTTAACCCATAAGATGCCAGTCACAACAATTGTCGTTTGCTTTGTAGTCTGTCGATTACTTAAAAGTCATTTTGGCAAACAGTTTAGACCCAGATGAGGGACCACACTGTTTGCCTGTGTGTAAAAATATGCTTCGAAACTTCGCACATCATGTTATCAAGTACGTGACATCTCTAAACCCCACTTTATATATATAGAAAACTGGTTTATAGGGGTATACATTTTTTTCTGCTCAAAACATAGATTGTGGGTACTCGTTAGAACCGCCCCGGCGAGGCGGTTCTAACTAGTACCCACAGTCTATGTTTTGTGCAGAGATATAAAAAGATCAGAATATTTTACCTGAAAATTTTCATTTTTTTTTTTTTTTTTGGATGGCAAAATTTGCAATATATTTGAAAAGGCGAGTTTTCGTAACGTTGTCAACACATTCCAACATGACTCCATATTTGGGAGTACAGATAAATTTTATGGCTTTGAACCAGGGGTAACCATTATTTTTCTTTTCTTCTGATCAAAAACATAGATTGTGGGTACTCGTTAGTACACACACTCTATGTTTTGTGCAGATATATAAACATATAAAAATATTTTATCTGAAAATTTTCATTTTTTATTTATTTATTTATTATTATTATTTTTTTTTTGGATGGCAAAATTTTCAGTATATTTGAATAGGCGTGTTTTTGTAATGATACAAGTCCCATATTTGGGAATATACTGCTTGACACACTAATGGCTCATTTACCGAACTGTGGCTGATTCGAGCTCGTCCTTTTATCCATAGGGAATTCTTAACACATTAGTTGCCAATCACAACAATCGTTGTCTGCTTTGTCGTCTGTTGATTACTTGAAAGACATTTTGCAAACATTGTAGACCCAGATCAGGGGCCACACTGTTTGCCTGTGAGTAAATATATTTTTGAAAAGATTACAGGAAGATTAAACCGACAACATTTTCAAGTGTGGTTTTTCATTGCAGCTTTAGGGCTAACATACAGTTTGTATCATTTTGTCATTTCTGTTCCAAAATGAATTGTGGATAATCTGTAGAAACACATAAACGCGATGGTTCTGAAGAGCAACCACAATATTTATGTTTGTGGCAAAATTATGAAAAACAACAAAATTATTTATGATCATAAAATGCCTTTTTTATAGATAAGAAAAACAATTAACTGGCATGGATGTCTTTCCTTAATCATATATACTACAGTATTTAATATCTTTTGATAGGTTCACTGGTGCCTGATGTATATATTTATATTCTACAATATTTATAATATATACAGAATATTTACTATATTGAGGCGCAATAGGAAAACGTGTCCATGTGAAATGATGGCGTCTAACATGGTGTCAGAAATGACAAATATTAGGGTAAAAATGGTAAAATCTTTCTTATTTCTGCTTTCAACATAGATATTAGGTGCTCGTTAGAACCGCCTCAATGAGGCGGTTCTAACGAGTTCCTACAATCTATGTTTTTGAGCAGAAATAAGAAAATTAATGTATACCCCTGTAAGCCCCAGTTTTACAACATAAAAGTGGGATTTCAGCGGGTCAACATTTTATAGGTCTATTTTCGTGATGAATACAACAAAAGGATTTCATCAACCGAAGCAAGAGTGAATATTCTGAATATTTTCAACACACAAGATATTTTTTGGCATTTATCGAAAAAAGTAAATTTTCTTTTTATTTTAAATACGTGACTTTGGCGAAAAAAGTAGTCTGGGCTGCCACTGTGTTAAATAACATGGTTATATAAAATATCATAGCGCTTTTCACAATGTGAAAATATGATTTTAATTCGTTCAATATATCCATTGTTTCACTGCTAAGCATAAAATAAATTAAAATAAGTGTAAATATAGGTATATGCGGTCGGATTTCACCACAAACAGCGCAAAAAGATGAAACTAAGTACGACTAACAAAAATCTAATACAGCCATGAAAACAAACAACATAAAAAAAGCATAGAGCCCAATGCTGATACAAAGCTTTTAAATGAACGCGATCCACATATACTTTAACTGTAGATTTGGATTTTTTTTTTCTAAAATTGAGACTGTACTTGCGATATTTAGGTCGCAATATTTGTAGCGGTGCGTTTTTATAGCAATAATGCGTTCGAAGAAAACTGTGGTAGATATGAAACAAACAAACCTATACAACGTGTGTAAAAACGGGTCCCAGGGAAAAAAACATTTTCAGCATTTGAATGATAACAATAAATTAATATTTAGATATATAGCTGCATCATTGTTTGTCAGTCTTATTGTTGTCCTGTTAAATCCGACTGACTTTTACTTACCTGTGTCGTGACTTTCGCATTTTTCACCGTTTGTGTATACTTACTTCTTCAATCCTGTTTTTATATTAGGACCTGGGCCTTTCACTGTTTCCGAACGTCCTTTTGGAACGACGCCAGGTACATGTGGAAAATTTAAATAAAACAAATACATGAAATTCAGTAAATTTTGAACTCATCGGGGCTTGAAGAAATAGATTGGCGGCATGGTGCTTCCACGTAGAGCTGAAACTGACCACACATGAGTACTGGTAAACCGCCCAGGAGGACTTAGCATGCCAGGTGTGAGTCAGACCTCCAACGCATATAAGTCTCACAGAATTGGAAGCAACGTTTCCAAAATGACCTAAATAGTGTTGACGGGGACGTTAACTCCCAATTCAAACAAAAATATTGAATTACACCCCTAACAGTATTACGCAAACATCTTTTGGATGTTAGGTAGCTTGGTAGGCCTACAGGAACATTTTATATATAACTTTATAGAGGTGGCCATTATGAGGGCCGAGACAATATTGGAAAACTTATCAAATACGTATCATCATTTTTGGTCGATTGTTATCGATCAACCCAAAGTTATCATTGAAAGCGCAGTAAGCCCTTCAGTGCTGAATCCCACGTGACTGACTGAAGCTAGTTTTTAAGGTAACCGAGCGCTAATAGCACATAGGGGCTACCCGAAGTCCACGTGACTGTCACTGACCGTGGGAAAGATTTCATGATAAATCTTTACAAAATAATGTTGCCGAACCGACTGGTATCGGAACAGCCTGATCAACAATCAGACGGTGCATCGGGCTAAACTCATTGCGATAACACATCCGTGTAACAATATCTCCAAAAACGGTTAATTTTCTGATGAAAATTGGTGATAATTTTCTTATAAATGTCCAAAACATAGGTTGTGGGTGCTCGTTAGAACCGCCTCAACGAGGCGGTTCTAACGAGTACCCACAACCTATGCCTTTGAACAGAAATAAGAAAAATAATGTATACCCCTGTAAACCCTGTTGTTCTCTGTATAAAGTGGGGTGTACGTGGGTGTTCATTACATGGACTTATTAACGTGATGTAGAAGCCTCCGTGGTGTAGTGGTTATGCTACTCGCCTTGTAAACCAGGGGTCGAAGGATCGATCCCGGGCTTCTACAGACTTTCGGATGAGTCTGTTAACCGAGATGACGGGACTCCGTGGCCTTATGGATAAGAGCGCTGACTCTTAGTCATTAGGTCTCTCACCGCCGTGGGTTCGAGCCTTGCTCGGGTCACGTGTGAGACGCCAAGTTCTGCAACGGAAGGTCAGGTGGTTTATCTCCGGGTACTCCGGTTTTCGCCCACCTATGATTAACGATCGGCTCGATATGAGTGAAATAATCTTGAAAGGGCCGTAAAACCCAAACCAAAAAAAAAAAGTTAACCGAGATCACGTCTCCGTATGACCTTAGCTGTTGGTGAGACGTAAAACTTAAACACTTACTCGCTCACTTAACGTGATTTACCGAATTTTTGCCGTTTAGAAGTTTTGAAAGAACCCGCTTATCTGAGAAAATAGAATTTTTCTTTGAAGATAATATAAAACTGATTAATATCAATTATTTTAATGATCAATATTTATTGATACTAACTACGCCCAATAGTCTCCTAACCCTTTCACCCCCGAGTTTTGTTTGTTTGTTTGATTTGAGGTTTAACGTCCCCGTCAACACTGTAAAGGTCATTTTGGAGACGTTGCTTCCAATTTTGAGGGACTTTTACCCGACATTGAGATGAAATGACTTCTCAAGCCCTGTCGCCCAATGAAACCAATAGCGTTTGTTAGCATGAACGGTCCGCCTTGCACCGCGGGTCCTGGACAGGCTAAGATCCTCTAAGCGGTTAACCAGTACTAGTGTGCATGCCTGATTCAGCTCTGCGTGGAAGCATCGTGCAGCCCATATATTTCTTCAAGCCCCTATGGGCGGGGGCGACCCCGAGTTTTGAAAAAAATTCTTCCATCTTTAAATTTGGCCATGTCCATTTTCGTGAATAGCGGCTTTATTCAAAGACATTAACAAGGTGTCAAACAGTGAACATCTACACATTTTACTTAGGTTTCTTTTGTTGTTGTTTACAATGAGTTTTTATGCCCCCATCAACATTTTTCAGGCCGTTTTGGAGATGTTGCTTTCGATTATGCGACACTTTTACCCAACATTGAGTTCAAATGTCACCCCCATCACAAAAACACACCTATATAACATTGACCCCATTGAACCCCAATTTTATACAGTACAACTGGGGTTTACAGAGGTAAATCATATTTTTCTTATTTCTGCTCTAAAATATTTTGAGCAGCAATAAGAAAAATATTAGAAATTTTCGTGTTAAAATTGTCATTTTTGGCGGTAAAGTGTACAATGTATTTGTATAGGCGTGTTTAATGCAATCCTAACCGCCCAAAGGAACTGCTACCAGGATTTAAGGAGCCTTCCAACTCGCACCGATTTTCCTGGGCGGGCTTACACGCTCCAAGCGGTTTACTAGTACTCCTGTGCGATCGGTTCCAACTCTGTGCACTGTGCAGCCCGATCTTTTTCTCATAGCCCCGGTGAGCGGGGGCACAGCCTAGGTAACTGTGCCGATCTACAGGGTGGAAAGGGCTAACGGTGATTTTCTATCGATGATTAAACTGATGACTTTAATCTTTATTTTCCGATAAGCATTATAGATCTAACATTCAAAATGCATCAACACAAGATAATACAGAACGCTATTCCGCAAAACTCCATCATTTTTCATTCAGCGAAAATTAACTTGGACGCTGGGACAAACTTGTTTAAAGAGCTTTTCAGCGATCCATCAGGTTGGTATCTATATAGTCGGTTCATCAAACAGTTCTGTATCTCAATACCTGATAAACAAATAAACACCTGATAACAAACGTCAAATTAAATAAAAGCTCAATTGTCTTAATTTCCGCTACCGTTTCATCCAGTATCTCATAAATACACAATGCAATATATTCTTTCTACTTCTAGAAATCAGCAAAGAGACTGATCTTCTTTATACATAGCACCATCCTTTTCAACACCAAGAACAAGACAAGTTTATTATTGAATTTATTAAATTCGTTGAGGAAAAGGAATAAAATGCTCGGCAAAGCCTCGCATTTTATCCCTTTACCTCAACTCGTTTAATAAATTCAATAATACATGAACACTCGTGTAAGATCCTCTATTTCATTGCCTGTTCCAGTGCAATGCAATCACAAATGAGACACTTGATATGGCACTTTGAAACAAGAAAAGATATGACACAAAGTGCCATATCAAGTGACTCAATTGTGATTGCATTGCACTGGAACAAGCAATGGAATAGAGGATCTTACATGAGTGTGAGCATTTTATCCCTTTTCCTCAACGAGTTTAATAAATTCAATAATACATGAGCACGAATGCAAGTTTCTATTTATCATATGACATTTGAAACACCTTTTATTCACGATTGTTTACAAAAATGTCAATTTTCCGCCATTAGTAAACGCGACGCCGTTACGGACGTCGTACATGAAACGTTACGGAACGTACCTAGCTAATTTGCATATTTAATCCACTAGTGGATTATCGAAAATATTACATGGCGTTATTACACTCTCAGACGCGACGTCATATGATAAATCTTATTGTTCAACCGTTTAGTTATAAACTTATAAACTAGAATAATTTGACCGTATCGACATGAAAACTGAATTTGCAGTATCACATTGAACTTGATCGGTTGTCTTGTCAGTTTGATCATGTTTGTGGAAAACTGTGTTGGATTTAACATTGCAACAGAGTTGAATTCGACAATGACTGATCAATGGGCCCAGCCTTAGGGATATAACTAACCGACAAGCGCAATCAACAAAGAGACTGGTCTTCTTTATACTTAGCACCCTCCTTTTCAACACCAAGAACAACACGAGTCCATTAATGCAGTGCGTTTTTATATATTATTATCATTATTATTATCAACAACTGCATCATCGTTTTCTATATTTATTATTATTACTGATGAATTTTCAGCAAGTGTTCATTCATTTTTTTTCCAACATATATATTACAATAATAATAAAAATAATCAAAGTCATAATAAAGAGGAAGAAAAAAAATGTGTTGCCTTTCTTATATCAGCAACAGACATAAATTGTGGTGCTCGTTAGAACCATTGAGGCGGTTCTAATGAGTACCCACAATTTATATCTTGAAGAAGAAATAAGAAAAACAAAATAATTTATGAACTTCTGGGCTCCTTTTATCGTTAATAAGATGGGGTTTAAGAGGTTCTCATTACTCTGGCGTGTGAACATGATATTTCTTCTACATTGTTGATTTTGTAAATTTTCAAAGCGTTTATTATTATTCTAAAAGACGGGCCTCCGTGGCGTAGTGGTTTAGAGCGCTGACTCTAGATCATTAGGTCTCCGAGCCTCGCTCGGGTCATATGTGAGACGCCAAGTTCTGCAACGGAAGGTCAGATGGTTTTTCCCGGGGTGCTCCGGTTTTCGCCCAACTCTGATTAACGATCGGGTCGATATGAGTGAAGTAATCTTGAAAGGGCCGTAAAACCAAAACCAAAAAAATAAATAAATAAATAAATAAAAATAAAAATATGTTATTCTTATTATTACCAAGTTCTGCAATGGAAGGTCAGGTGTTTTTTCTCCGTGTACTCCGGTTTTCGCCCACCTCTGATTAACGATCGGCTCGAAATAAGTGAAATTATATTGAAAGGGCCGAAAAAAAAAAACGAAAAACAACTACAAATTTACTATTCTTCTTATTATTATTATTGTTTACATTGATTTCAGAGATAGTAGTATCAAGAAAAATCCGAGTCTACGGAACCATAAGGCATTCAAGAATAGCGATCCGGCATCCATGTGTACATTCGCCAACTTCCCGGAGAAGACGCTTGGAGGCTCGGCCTGCGGACTGGCCTCTAAACACCATCCGCGCGACCCAGCAAATGTTAATGCACGAAAAAAAAAAAAAACAAACAAAAAAAAAAACATGAATAATCTCTAAGCAGTGTGGACGTCGGTTGCCACTTTCTGTACGGTAAAACTGAATATTTTTGTTTCAAAGGCTGTCCTGATCACCTCTAAGAAATTAGGACGTCAATTAACACTTTCTACATGGTAAAACTGCGCAGTACTGTTGAATAGTTTTTGTTGCGTAGACTGCACTGTCCTCTGCTTCACTTATTTAATGGTGAAACATGTACACATATATTACACTTGACTTTTTTTCGTAGGCGAAACTTCCTTTCTGTTCTTTGTATGATTTCCAGTATGTTCCTTATAATACGTTGAAATGTCTGTAATTTGTCTGTGCGACTGCATGTTATTTCGTAGGTTTTCTTTCTATCTATCTATCTATCTATCTATCTATCTATCTATCTATCTATCTATCTATATCTATCTATCTATCTATCTATCTATCTATCTATCTATCTATCTATCTATCTAATTATCTATCTATCTATCTATCTATCTATCTATCTATCTATCTATCTTTCTATCTATCTATCTATCTATCTATCTATCTATCTATCTATCTATCTATCTATCTATCTAATTATCTATCTATCTATCTATATATCTATCTATCTATCTATCTATCTATCTATCTATCTATCTATCTATCTATCTATCTCTTTCTTTCTTTTTTGCCATTTCCACCGATGTATATTGTAATAGCAGGTTTAACAGGCCCGAAGAAACTTAAAAGGTAAAAGTCAGTTCCAGTCAGTAAGGCATACTGGAAAAAGTAGGATCTGCCATGAATGTAGGGAGATAAGAATCTTATATGGGTGTGAGGGGTGGGTGGAAAAATCCGTCCCGAGGGACACTGTCCGGCATTACGAGGCTTGCCGAGTGATGCCGGACAGTGATCCCGAGGGACGGATTTTTCTATCCACCCCTCACACCCATATTGGATTCTTTTTCTTGCATACCTTCCATTTCTTTAAGCTGTTTTTAATGCTGCAGTCACTTCGGTTACCAACGTCCGCCATATTGTGTTGACACACCAGGAATGTTTAGTGACGTTGCTGTGACGTCAACCTTAACGACGGCGCATTCGAGGTCGTAATCAACCAATGCATTTAACAAACACGCGATTATATTCGATTTTGGATCGGAACACCAGGATCAGAACATAAATTTCTATCCCAGGGTAAAATCACGGATTTCCATGTCTGGTGTGCAAGAAATTTAGATACCACATGACTGATGAGGGAAAGAACTTAAACACCAAGGTGTAGAGAACGTAGATAAAAACAAGAGCCCCGCATGCGGGTGCCAACGCTCGGCTGCAAAATTTCTAAGTCGAAGAAGGGGCATAACTGTGCCAAAAATATTTTGAGGGTTACCTCACCTGTAGTCCGAGTTTCAAGTAAATATGTTCAGTAATAACAGAGGTATTACAAAATGTCCGCGGTTTTGCATGATGACGCAGACGACGACGACGCAGACGACGCCAGAGCTATAACAATACCTCGTAGTTTTCTTCGAAAACAGCCGAGCTAATAATAATAGTAATAGCAAATAATATTAATGATGTACTTTATTTGTGGAGGGTAACACATTTAGTAAACTAGTACTAATCCACGTGGCCTTTTCTTCCAGGGTAGAACTCAGAACTTATCAATTTGGATAAGGGAAACAACTGTAGAGTCAAATGTAAACTATTCATAAACGTATTCATTAATAATCCTATGGAATTGGTTGAAAATGACGAAAAGTTCTACAAAACGATCGTCTTCGGGAAAATAATACAATTTATTTTTATTTACTTTCTATTTTGTTCATTTATTTGTTTTTGTTTATGTAATATTACTTGTTAATTATTTCTGGTTTTCTCGAAAGAAACAAATCACTGGCTTTTATGAAGCCTATATTAAAATTTATGCTATATATGAGCTCATAAAACATTTAAACAAGTAAATCATAATAGTTCTATAATGTACTACTGTAATTTCTTCAAAATTGAACATAAATTATAAAAAAGTAGTTATTTCTAATTGGAAAATAAAACAAATTATATATAGTGGGGAGTGAAAATGTTTCTGGCAGAACGACCAATGTCATGATCATCTTTGATGTAACGGGCCTCCCTTGTCTTTGGAGGATTCTGATCTGGGTGAACAATGTCTGCTCAAATACATCTATTCCATTATTTAGAACATTTATGAGCCAGCGTATGACAAAACCTACAATGAGACACGTGCGCCCATCGAAGACTCAGATCAGCCTGCGCATCCGCTCAGTCTGATCAGAGTCTTCGTTGTGCGCTCTAAGGATAGCTAAGGGTCCAAAGCTCCTTCATGCAGCAAGAAAAGTCTCAGGTTAGACTATATGGATGAGCAGGCTGATCTGATTCTTCCCTGTTCGTACATGTAAGTTCTAGGAAATGCTGTGCCCCGGCTCATAAATTGAGCCCCGCCAAGCGAATTTGTGTCTTCGAGCATTCCGTCATGACAAATTTTAACTGCGCATGCCCAGCCATTCAGAGGGGCCAGGGATATGGCTTTCTGTCTGAAGGTTCCTCTTGATTCACTGCTTGTATGAGCGAGCAGCGAAGGTTCTGGCGAGACTGCGCGGATGCGCAGGCTCGCCTGAACCTTCGCTGCTCGCATATGCTCTAAGTACCAAAATCGCTTGACGGGGCCCATATGGTAAAATAAGGTAGGCGCCGAGTTGATATAGTCTTAGTGTCCCCGTGGCTTTCTAACACAAAATCCGTCTAAAACAAGATACTTTTTCGACTTATCGCAGTTTTGAAATATTAAAGCAGCGAGAAAAATATTCATAATCTGATCCGAGAAGAGATAAGAAAATGGGATATGATGGAAGGAAAATTAAGATTATAATAAACTACTTATTTTATGGCTGGAACAATAAATGAGCATATTCTGAAGTCTGAGATATTAAACATAGGAAGTAAGATTAAAATATGAGTTTATCCGGAATATTTTTCGAATGAAGCAATAATTCTGAATTTATAGGGCATAAATAAAAGATGAAGATAAATAGACTAAGGAAATAAGGAAAATTGCGCGGTGTGGCAGATAGAACTATATAGTTAGGCATTAAAACAACACGCTCATGTGAGAAATAGAGTAGTCATTTCTATTTTATGAAACGAGCCTTCGTTTTTAATCTATTTTTTAAGGTGAGACATGTATCTTAGCGGATTTGGTTACCACTTTTTGTTATATTTTAAATTTTCCAAGTCTCGCTACTTTGGACATCTCCTTCCTGATGTCCGGGATTTCCGTGGAGTGTGGGTCATGTTTGCGCTCGGAAGGGGGGGGGGGGGGGGTGCTGTGTTTGCCGGGTCTTGTCCATCATCCGTTTCGGTTTCAGAACTTTGGGGTTGAGACACACTGATGAAGATTTGATATCAGAAAGGCCTCTGTGTCACTAAATTTCGTATAGTTACGCCTTAATTGAAGCAAAATTCTGTTAGCTAATAGTGCAGGCCCTGACTAGACGCCGCGTTCTGCGGCGTCTGATCTGGGCCTACACTGTTTGCCAAGGTACCCCTCTAGAGGTTTCCCGCATGCAATGGGCTAAAACATTGCAAGTGGAAAGCCAAAAGGACAGTTTATTTTCCAAAAGTCCATTTTCTCCATACATATAGTTGGGTAACTTGGGTTCTTATCACATGTTATAGTGAAACTTACATGTATATAAATGGCGATTTATAAGCATTTATTTTCTTATTTTCAGGACCGATTTGGATGATTGGGATGCCGGACAGTTTTAGAAAAGCTTCCAGACAGCATTCTTCTGTGAAAAAAAAAATCAAATTTTAACAAACTATATTTGAAGCCTGGATACCTTTTAGCCAATTTTAGTTGAATATTTGCAGTTTTACCCATAGTACTAAAATGGGCATTCAGGGCCCAGTTGTTCAAAGCATCGTTAGCTTAGTGATCAAATTGTTAACTTTCCTAGTGAGTAAATGTCATAAAGTGGCATTTTTGCTGAAATATGTGAGCAGCTTTTGTAATAGCAAAAGCTGCTCACAGTTTTCTGCAGAAATTTTACTATACTTGACACATCAAAAGATGAAAGTTTTATCACATTACGATAACACATCCGTGTGAAATATTACATTTTTCAAATCTCAAAAAAAGGCAATTTTTCTGATACAAATTTGTAATATTTTTCTTATTTATACTCCAAACATAGGTTTTGGGTGCTCGTTAGAACCACCTCATTGAGGCGGTTCTAACGAGTACCCACAACCTATTTCTTGGAGCAAAAATAAGGAAACTAGTGTTTACCCCCATAAACCCCAGTTTTCTCTATATAAAGTGGGGTTTAGTGGGGTCTTTATCTCACGGACTTGTTCACGTGATGAATTTGTTGACTAACGACATCGTTAGTTTTGAACAACTGGGCCCAGGGCTGTTCTTCTTAGCAGAACATTTCTGTTATGTTAACGTCATTAAACAGATATTACGAAAACACGCCTATACAAATACATTGTAAACTTTACTGCCGAAAAGAAAAAAAAACGAAAATTTTAAGATGAAAAATAAGGTTCACCCCTGCAAACCCCAGTTTTACTGTATAAAAGTGGGGTCAAAGGGGGTCAAAATTATATAGGCATGTTTCAGTGATGTTCTCCATAGGAATATACAGTATAACTTTGTAGTAAGAAATAGTTAACTCGGCCCAAAACAAATCTAGGATGTGGAAAGAAGCAGCCCCCGCCTATAGGGGCTTGAAGAAATATATGGGCTGCACGATGCTTCCACGCAGAGCTGAATCCGGCCCGCACACTTGTACTGGTAAACCGCTTAGAGGATCTAAGCCTGTCCAGGAACCGCGGTGCAAGGCGGACCGTCCATGCTAATAAACCCTATTGGTTTCATTGGGCGACAGGGCTTGAGATGTCATTTCATCTCAATGTCGGGTTAAAGTCCCACAAAATTGGAAGCAACGTCTTCAAAATGACCTTAACAGTGTTGACGGGGACGTTAAACCTCAAATCAAACAAACAAAATGTGGAAAGAATGTTGAAATGTGAAGATTCATACTTATTATTTATCATACATATTCGCCTTGAAAAGAAGTGTTGATTACCGGGATATACATGTACATTACTTCCTTGTGCTAAATACACAAACTGTCAAAGCCCGCCTGTATTTTTCACGGTGAAATAACTAGCAGTTCCACGGTAAAACCCAAAATGCGAACACGCCCATGTTGAATACTTCTTTATCATATGGCGGCGCTTCTGATAATGTAATAACGCTATGTAATAAATTTGATAATCCACTAATGGATTAAATATGCAAATTATTTATATACGCCCGTAACTTTACATGTACGACGTCCTTAATGGCGTCGCGTTTACTTATTGCGGAATCACACCGGTTACCGCAGTACAACGAACGCGACAGAGTACAACGAACGCTACAGAAATCATGACGTCACAGCAGTATTTTCGGTAAGAAAAAGGTTTATTTTAGCCCAGATCCTAATCTTTTTGGGTGGTTATTTTGCATAGCTGCAGAGTAATGGTATTACCATTTACTGATACAGTTGCAGAGAATTCTGTTCATTATTAACGAAAACACAAACAATTTTCTTTCGTCTAGTGTGTTTTCACCAACCCCAGCATACTTCGGTAAATGTTTTTTGACAGTAACACATCTTTTGTGCACATGATTTTGTGATTTTTATGTTATTGCGATTTCAGAGCATCCATTGATGCATTTGCTTGAGCCCCAGTTTATGTCAATACCCACTGAATCCGTGGATGGTTCAATGGTTGATTTTTTGTTAGGGTACACCTTACCACGGGTTATGATACACCATAACGCGGTTAGTCAGCACAATTTGGGAACAACAAACACGGATTATATTCTTCATAAATTGAAATATTTGTTTGAATTGGGATTTAACGTCCCCGCAAACTGTTTAGGTCATTTTGGAGACGTTTCTTACAATTTTGTGGGACTTTTAACCGACATTGAGATGAAATGACATCTCAAGCCCTGCCGCGCAATGAAACTAGAAGGCTTATATGCATTGGACGATCTGGCTCACACCGCTTTTCCTGGGCAGGCTTAGTCCTTCTAAGCGGTTTACAAGTACTCGTTTGTGGTCAGATTCAGCTCTGCGTGGAAGCACCATGCAGCCAAATTTATTTCTCAAGCCCCGATGGGCGGGGGCGAAATAAATTGAAATAAAACTCTTTAATCCGCCAGCGAAGGCATGATACATGATGCTGTTTTAATTCAAAACGATCCATTTTGCTGTTATATACGCTTTAATGCCTGTTTGATTCTCATTATGATCTCCGAACTTATACACGTGCGAATTTAAAGGGTTGGGTAAAAATCTTGGACAAAGGGGACGGGTGAACACATTTATTCTGGCTTTCCAGAACGTTTTTACCACATCCCCCACTTAGTTTAAACGTATTTATTTCTCTGTTCACCATACGAAATACAATATATAAATTTTTACTTTATAACCAGGATTAGAACGGAAGCTATCAGCTTATTTAGTTCTTCTCCTCAAACACAATATATACATTTACATCTATAATGACGGTAGACAGTTTTTAAATACATGTAACGGTCAAGAATAGACACAAGCAAATAATATCATACTTAATAATATACATGTATGTGATAAGACGTTTTTCATATGAGCATGTCTACGTGCTTAAGTCTTTAGAAAGATAGCAAATGCATCAAGATTTAGCAAAATCATCATGAACTTGGAATTTCATAATTGATAATTGATTGATAAGCGTTTAGGTAGAAAAAATGAATATGATAAGAAAAATAAGATAAGACAAAAGTACAAAAATATAATGAGTGGAATCCAGAGGGTCAAGGGGAAGGCATGATGACTGTTGCAAGGTACAGCCACTTTTAATGATGCTCAAAATCTTTTAGTCTCTCTAATGTATTTCTGCACAGCTTCAAAGATGACATTATTTGCATGTACCGGCAACAGATTGTTACCGAAGAGAATGACTTGAATTGAAACTGTCGAGTGAGCAGTTATAGAGTATATAAGATTTACTCGTTGGTTGTCATAGAGTGGACAACCAAGAAAATAATGTTCTGCGGTTTCAGTTTCTCCGCATGCACAAAGAGGTGAGTCGGAGATGTTTTTCTGGAACAAGTCGTAATTGAGGGAGCTGCATCGTGTTCGAAGTCGAGTGTGTAATATTTGCAGTTTTCTGTTAACAGTATAATAGAATTTCGGAACTAATCTGTGCCTGTCTTTCAATTTATGTTTAAAACTTGTCACAGAGTCAGAATTTCTGACATCTAGTGGTAGGTCGTTCCAATCCCGAATTGAGGATGGAAGAAAAGAATTATAGTAATGATTAGTACGTGTTTGAATCGTCTGAATGTCGTTTGAGTTACGTAGGTTGTATGACGATGCACTACTGACAGGATGAGGTACAAGAGAAGATAGATAAGAAGGCACAATACAGTAAACCATTTTATAAAACAAAGTTAATTTGTGGTTTTTGCGTCTTTCTTCTAGGGTCTCCCACTTTGTTTCCTCATACAAAGCTCTAATTGAAACTAGTTTTGTAGTACCTGTAACTATTCTTGCTGCCTCATTTTGTATTTTGTCTAATTCGGCCTTTTCATATTGTGTGCAGTTATCCCAAATGCAATCACCATATTCCAAAATTGGCCTAATGAAGGTAAAGTATATTGTTTCAAGAGATTTCCTGTCAAATTCGAATTTCATTTTTCTCATTACGTTTATGCGCTTCCATGCCTTATCTTTGATATATTCTATATGTTTGTGCCATGTGCAGTCGTTACTGAATACAATACCTAGGTGTTTATGAGAATCAACTTCGATTATTTGGGAATCTTCCATATAAAGATGTGGATGTATTGGTTTAATGAGCTTACGAGAAACAAGAAGGGATTCTGTTTTCACAGGGTTGAATTTAACAAGCCATTTTTTCGCCCAGTTCATAATTTTGTCGAGATCTAAGTTAAGAAGTTCCGCAGCAGTGTCAGGGTTTTCTACGACAATAGATAGGCTAGTATCATCAGCAAATAAACGTATATTTGAGCCAATATCCTCTACAATATCATTGATAAAGATTAAAAATAGAAGAGGGCCAAGTATAGATCCTTGTGGTACTCCAGCCTGTATGTAGTTCCAGTTCGATTCGGCGCCTGGCAATACAACTCTTTGTTTTCTGTTTGAGAGATAGGAGCGAAACCAGGTAAGTAAGTTACCTGAGATACCTGCGGCTTCGAGCTTCATTAAAAGACCTTCATGCCACACACGGTCAAAGGCCTTGCTGATGTCGCAGAAAACAACCCGAACTTCTTTTCCAGAGTCAAGAGCATGAGAAAGAAGTTATAAAGGTAAGTGAGCTGGTTAGTTGTAGAGTCGCCAGGTATGAAGCCAGATTGTAGTGGAGTGAGAACTTGGTTTTCGTTGAGATGGTTATAGAAGTATTTAAAGACCACTCGCTCAAAAGCCTTTTCAGGATTACACAAAAGAGAAACAGGACGATAGTTCGAGGGAGATGATTTATCACCACCTTTGTCAATGGGACAAACGTGCGACTGTTTCCAGTCTTCAGGGAAAGTTCCGGTATGTAAGGAATGATTAAATAGGCGGCAAAAAGGCTCAGATATTTCAGCAGCCATTTCACGGAGGAGACGATTGCTAATTCCATCTGGACCAGATGCTTTACCTATGGGAAGGGACTTCAGAACAATTTCTACTTCATCCTTGGTGATATCTATGGAACTTAGCTGTGCATGTACAGCATAAGAATTTATTACTGGCAACTCAGCGCCATTTTCATTCAATAAACTTTGATCTCGAAACTGGTCATTCAAGACGTTTGCTTTCTCTAACTCATCCGTGAATATGTCACCGTCCTTCACGAGAGGAGGCAGTGGCTGCTTAGAGTTTGGTGAGATTACAGATTTTAGAGTTCTCCACCAATCTCTGGAGGATAATGTTCCACTCTTTAGTTTATTAATAATATTCTCTTTGTGTGATTGCTTCCCTTCTCTAATTAAATTTATTACCTTATTTCGAATCTGTCTAAATTTTGCCCAGTGGTTGTAAAAACCCGTACGCTTTGCCTTCCGATAGGCTCTCTTACGCTTTCGTATTAATTTTTTTATATCAGTGTTGATCCATAATGGCTCTCCAAGTTTTATCCTTGTTATCCTGTTAGGTATACATTCTTTTGCCAAATTGATAATATGATTAGTTAAATTTTTGGCGTGGGTGTTGACATCAGCGTCGTAAAGAATTAACCAGTTTGTTGAAGTCGCCATTTCTCTTAGACGAATATAGTTACCCTGGTCGAAAGACCATGTTCTTCGAGCAAAAGATTTAAATTTAGCTTTTTTAAAGTTAAGGATACCATAAATAGGACAGTGATAGCGCATGTCTTGCGATAGAAAAGGATCACCAACTCCACTTAAAGCGAAGTGGTTTTCATTATTTGTGAGAATAACGTCTAGCAGTGAAGAGGAGTGCTCGGTGAAGTGGGTGGGTTCGTTTATTACTTGTGTTAAAGAAAATTGTTCACAGAGGTCATTCAGCTTGCTACAGAGCCGTGCATTCAACATATTATAATTTAAATCGCCTGTAATCACAATATCCTGAATGCCCGTGTCTATCGCAAGATGAATGGAATCCTCTATAGATGAGAAGTAAGCCGCATCGGTATTAGGTGGTCTATAAAATAGACCAAACAGAATGTGTTTTTGCTTAAGAGTAATTTCTATCCATATGCATTCAATGCCATATATTTCAAGGTCCCTACGTCGTGTATAATGCACTGTATCCCTTACGTAAAGCATGACACCACCGTGTCTATCACCAGCTCTATCTTTACGTTCTGGAGATTGGTAAGACTGTAGAAATAAGTCATCGTCAGCTGTAGAAGGGTTCAACCATGTTTCGGTAAATGATAGTATGTCAAAGTCACAGAGCTCTGCATACAAAATGTCTAATTTTTGCAGTATGCTCTGCACATTGTAATGGACAAATGAAAGATGTTTACAGAGATTGGTGGTACTCATAATCGTACTTATTGAAGATGACGAAGAATCTGAGGATACAGAAGAAGGACCCGGATTGGGATGAACGTCTCCTGATTGTTGGAGAATTAAGACAGATAACCAGACTGTTGCAAGTGATAAGAAGAGAGTACAGAAGAAATTAAGTGAAAATTCTAGGTTCCCCTGCATATTTACGCCATGAGGTAAACAGCGTTTCATCGTATGGTGTTTGGTACATTTGTGTGGCAGTGAAGTTGCCTGTTCAAAGTGCACCATTATAGAGAAACCTTGAGCAACATTGAAATGGAGCCAACACATTTCTAGCAACACTATAAATAGACAAAATTTATAGTTTGTAAGTTTGAATGAATGCACGACGACACCAGTACCATTCTTGTGAATGATCATGAAATTGCTGACAAAAGGTTCATAAATGGTTTAGGTGTCGCCAGGCATCCACGGTTACAGAAAAGATTAACGGTGACTTTGAAGTATTGCCAGTTAACAGACACATACCAGCCCCAAGACGATCTTCCACTCTTTGAACAACAGAAGGAAAAAATCAAAAAAAGCAAACTGAATATAAAATGAAAAATGAACAGAAAATGAGTCATAAGAAATAAGCATAATCATTTGGAGGATAAACGTTGAACTGTGGTTTATAAGAAAGTTAACTCAGATTTTAAGGTATTCTCGTATTAGTACGAGCATCAGGACGGGAATGAATTTGATAAGCCCCTTGGATGCCAGTCTCAACTGCCACCGTCTGCCCCTCCGTCTGTTTGTTAGTTATACATTCTTGATGCAAACAGTGTGGACCCAGACCAGAGTCAGGGGCCACACTGTTTGCCCACATGCAAAAACATTTTTCGAAAGCTTGCAAGAAGCTGCAGGAAATTACAAAGGTAGACGGCACTTGTAGAAGCAGTGTTAGCGTGGCACCTTAAGGGTTAAGTTATATAGAATTACAGATAAATGTGATTTTAGGCAGTTCTTAATATTTTTATGAAAAATAATTGAGGTAATGCTAAAAGCGATTGAGTATGCCACACAGCAGAAAAAATGTGAAGAATGTAAGAATGTCTATGTTATAGACTAAAACTCAAAGGTGATACTTTGCTGACTTAGTAAGCACTACATACACATACCTGAATTCACTCGCCAGAACTGTCGCATTCAGGCAGTTCAAACGAGTAGCCACAGCCTATATATATGAACAAAATGAGCATGCTTTTCCTATATACGGCGTTGATTCCAATGGCTATATTAACCTGATGTTACGACAGTATTGTTAATTTACTGACATCAACGTTTCCAATATAGAACAATGAGTGATGTATCAATAATGACGGCGAATATGTTCGAACCATCCTTTCCTGGAGACCCTTGAAACCGCGCAGACCCAGACCAGACGCCACATCGTGCAATGTCTGATCGGGGTCCGCACTGTTTGCTGTGAGGATATCACATCAAAATTAAATAAACACGAAATGTAAACCCAACACCGCATAAATATCAAACGGACTCGTCCAACATAAACAATAAAGGCGTCCATCAGTACACCATTGGTTGAATTGGGCAGCTATAGCTGGGTCAGTTTTCAGACAAGTTAATAAAAATATAATGACACAACCATATAACAAATGAGATAATTTTTACATGACCGTACCCAGCATGCACTCAGCGTTGGCTCAACTTTGAATCAGTGTTGAAACAACGTTGTGTCAACGTTTCCTGCTTGCAGGGCCTGTTTAAACAAGATGTAGCGTCATCCATATTCGAATGTATCATATATATCCTCCTCCCGGATAACATCGGCTAGTTATTAAATTAATTAGAATTTTGTGTGTGCAAAAAGCGGAGTTTCTAGAGAAAGTGTGCACATGCACAGGCTCGCCAGAATCTTCACTGTCCGCGTATGATTCTCTTTACTCGGCCCCGTGTATTTATACTACTTCATTCAGAGGTTGTAGTAATTGGGGCAGAAATAATCCGTGCGTGCACGAGATAATGTAGAAATTCGGTCAGGCCACATCTTTGTGCGTAGAGTGATAGTAAATTTGTTGACATATATCTTGATTCAGTTTTTGGATAAGAAATACTATAACCTTGGGGTAAGTTACAGAGAATGGCGCCCTGATAATTATATACATAGATTATACCATCGGGTCACAAAGCCGAATACGTCTTAACTTTCCCGAGAAACGGTGCAGGAAGGTTCACAAGCGTGAAACAATTAAGAAATGAAAATCATTTTTCTGCAGTTCATGGAAGCATGAACCCAGCGGGCCGCGTGCAAAGTGAACCCCGTAGGGGCTCATGTAAACTCTGCCAGCGACCCACCGTCGTTCATACTTTCATGATCCTGCGACCCCTGGTCTACAAGGCGAATAGCGTTCCCACTACACCACGGATGCATCTAAGCCCGTAGACAGGGTAAACTAAATTTGAAGGACTATGTTTAAAGTAATGCCGGTCCAGGTAGCGTGTCACCTTTGTGACAGATGGTTTATTTGATTTGGCTTTAACGTCCGTGAACACCTTTAGGTCATGATGTGACAGATATTAGCCAAATCAAGTTAGAATAATTACATGACATCTAAACATGTACAAGAGCATAATGGGTTATATAGTTTGTGCTTACATGCATCCATTTGGACTGGCTGATAGACAAGTGAACGAGCTTGGTGGATAGATCGATGAGTGGGTCGATTGCTGGATAGGTGGGTGGATTGGTGAGTGGGACACTAAGTGAATAAATGGACGAGTGAGTGAGTGAGTGAGTGCGTGAGTGAATGAGCGAGCGACCGAGCGAGCGAGTGGGTGGGTGGGTGAGTGGGTGCGTGCGTGAGTGAGTGCGTGGATATGTAGACCTCAAGCATAATGCATCATACATATATGGCACAACAGTATCAATGAGTTCAGTAAAACTAGGTTTCAGCTATAATACTACTAGGTGGTCATTTAGCGACACACACGCGCAAATTCCCCCGCTAGTGTCCCCTCTCACCAGCCCGCCAACAGAGTGTCGGGCTATCGAGAGAGTACACTCGAGGGTCCCTCTAGATAGAACAAAGGATTGTATGTGTGTCTGTTAATAATCATCTCGAAGCCCCCAACTGGAAACGTTACCGAAACGAAATGCAACGAAGGCAGTGGGTAACATCGAGAACAAGAGCAGTAAATACAAGACATGACCGAACCTAGTCTTAGGAATTAGCAAGCACAGATTGACAGGTTATTGAATCTTCTGCATTACAGCCAGAGTACATGATTTAAAATTTTGTATGAAACCACGAACTGAAAGACGAACAATGTAGCTCCTGATCAGAAGCCATCTGGTCCGGATCTACACCGCCGGCAAAGACAGTGGTCGTCATGAACACGACAAAATTTTGTATAATTTACAAACCGAATCGCAAACTTTGTAGATCCCGATTAAAGGCTGTCTGATCCAGATCTACACCACTGGCAAAGGCAGGAATTGTCATGAGCACAAATAGCCCATATCCGGCGGAATACTTTTTATCAACCAAACCCATCCCCAGCCAACAGCCAGAGTACATGATATGAAATTTTGTTCGAACTAACGAGCTGAATGACGAACAATGCAGCTCCTGATCAGAAGCCATCCAATCCGGATCTACATCGCCAGCAAAGACAGGGGTAGCCATGAACACGACACGTTTTTAACTTATTGACAAACGCAATAGCAAGCACTGTAGATCCTGATCAAAGGCTATCTGACGCAGATCCACGCCGCTGGCAAAGGCAGGAATTGTCGTGAACATAACCAGCCCACTTCCCTCTAACCAACAGCAATAAAGGTTTTGTTCGAAATCACGAAATGGATGACGGACAATGTAGCTCCTGATCAGAAGCCATCCGATCCGGATCCACACCGCCGGCAAAGACACTGTAAAACCTTATCAAAGGCCGTCCGAACCAGACCCACACAACTTGCAAAGGCAGGACTTGTCTTTAATGGCATAAGACCAAAGTTCAGTTAGGCATAGCTAGCCAATAAGAAAAGACAGTTTGTTTAGTTAAGCCGCGAAACAAAACCTGTCTGGTGATGTCCAAAAGTATAACTTAAATAACTTTCATCAGCATGAGTGTCTGCAAGTAGCAGCATGCAAATTATGTTGCCCTTATGTATTCGGCTAGCGTTCGACATATTCCGGCTGTTCGAGTGCACAGCCCTATCTGTGTCTATGATGTTTTGCTTGGGTCATGAAACGAGGCCTTATTTTGCACTATTGACCCGAAATGTACAGTACCAATCCAAATGCATATAACACATTTTAAACATTAAATTAGCTAATTCACAAAGAGTATCACACTAAGCCTTCCGGCCAGTGACATTTGGTGGCCTCGGTGGGAAGTCGATGTCATTCAGATCATTAACGCTTGACAGTCTATATATTTTGTCAGCAAAATCCTTTACAAGGACGTTACCATCAGACGACCAAGCTCCTTGTGCACGGTCCGTTTTAACTACCTTGCGTGCTTCGAATAGCACCTTACTCCTATGCTTGGTCAAATCCTCGTTTAGAAACACCCCACCATAGCCGTTATTTTTCAGTGCAGTTCTCATCTTGTAGAGTTTCTGTCTTGCGCGGTATGATGTGAATTTGACCAGTATATCCCTTGGCTTTCTCCTGGTGTCCTCTGGTTTCCCTACTCTGTGACAACGGTCAATCTCGTTTAGCTGCAGACTGCAGCCAATGTCATCAGCCATTTTCAATATCATTTCGTCAATGTTTTCATTACTCTCTTCTCTCGCGCCACTGATGCGAATATTGTTTCGTCTGCTGTACTGTTCAGCCTGGTCACCAGCTTTTTCCAGAGAACTTACGCGTGACAATAGACTTTTATTCTGGTTTTCCAGTTCCTTGTTCCTTTTCTGTACCTCTTTAAGGTCCGACTCCAATCCGGTTATTTTGTCATGTAAACCTTTTAGCACACCGTTTGTAATGCCTTGCACTATCACCTCAATCTCGCCCTTAAATGTCTCCCGCAACATGAAAGACAGCTTTTCCATCTCTGAGGGCGGTATGACGATATGTGGGGTAGAATGTGATTCACCCTCGGTAGCCATTTCTGAAGGCGGAGGAGCAGCAGTTATGTCAGATATGTCAGAAATATCTAAATCAGAATTTGCACTAAGAGCTCTGTTCTTTTTGGATTCAGTATCATCCTCAGGAGAAGAAAGTTCCCTTTTTTTAGCATTAACGTTGACGTCTGGAACTGGTGTACCTAACAGGCTCATACCTCACAATATGAACATCAACTGTAGTTTTATGTAATTCCCGCGCGGGGGTGTTGTACACCTTTCTTAAGTATATACCGTTATATTCCGTTAAGCCATGTAAGTTTTATACGGAGCTTCTATTCAAATCATAATTGTAAACACACACACATGAGCTAATATAAGCTGGTAAAAAGTTACATAGGCCTACCCCGACATAAGAAGATCCTTTAAAATCCGAGCCTGCTCATTTAAAATTCCAAAACAACATCCATATCACAGTGGTGCATCTTTAAGTTATCTATACCAAACAAAGTCCTCCAAAACTGTCACTTAAACTTCACATAACCATTTTTTTTATCCGAACCAAAACATAACACGACCAACCCGCCATATTGCTACGTCATTTAGCTTATGAACAACTGAAACCCAACTTATTTAGTTTCGGCATTGTTGGGGAGGGGAGACTCTTGAATTTATAGATTCCTTTCTTTGCTACTGAAAATAGTAAGTTTTTATGCCACCCCCCACCCCGAGTATCTTTGATTGGGGGGTGGGGGGGGGGGCATATAGTATTTGCCCATTCTGACCAAAGGCCATAACTCTGATTCATTTTTGGCTGAATTATCTCCCCTTGAAAAAACTCAGAAATTGGCTCCCACTGGGGCATTGGTCACCTATAGTTTCAGCTCTTGTTGTAAATGATATGGACCAAATATGAGTTAATGGCGAGTATATGGAGTGTGTTCCAGTTTTGTCTAGGTCCCGAATGGGACTGTTCTTAGTCCTCTGTTATACTGCCTGTATATTAATCATATTTCCACCGACATTGACTCAGAAATAAGACTGTTCGCAGACGACTGGGTATACTGCCGGGAAATTGGAGTTACAGAGGACTAACGTAAACTTCGGACCTAAATGGTTAGACTAGGATGTTGGGCATGACAATGTGGCATGACATCATGAGAACAAGTCAGTGAAATGAACACCCGTTACTTTATATAGAGAAAACTGTGATTTAAGGGGATATACATACTTTTTTATTATATCTGCTATAAGACAAAGGTTGTGGGTACACGTTAGAGCCGCGTCCTTGAGACGATTCTAACGAGCACCCACAACCTATGTTTTAAGTATAAATAAGAAACATATCACGGATTTTCATCAGAGTAGTAGCCATTTAGGACATGTGAAAAAAATACACTATGTCGCACAGGTGTGTTACCGGAGTGAGTTTTCAGGCCGTTTAATGCAATACATTAAGCAGATAACTAGGCAGAGAACCAATAAAATTGAGGGTTCGTGCATTAGAACTCCTTGAGTATCATTTCACATGATTCTCAGACTCCCAGAAATTCGAGGGCGATTCTAGCGTATAGGTATATAGGACACTTGTACTGCCTTTCGATACAAGCCGGCTTTTACAGCAACGTGGTAGATTTGCTTATCAATCCGGCGGCCCGGGTTCGAACCCCGGCCGGGCCAAAGGTGTGTAGCATTTTTGTCACCTGTTACACAATGTCAGTAAAAATGTCATTAATGTCCACGAAGAACAAAACTGGACCGAAAACGGCACCTTGTGAGACACCAGACAAAACTTGAGCCCAATCCTAAGTTTCACTGTTAGGTTCGGCAATAGTATACATGGTGTTGGGGTCATCTGGATGACCAGCATCGCTAAACTCAAACTCAGCCATAATGTATCTTTCTGAAACAAAGAATATAAGACTCATACTTGGGTATTCTTACGACATGAATGTCGTAACAATGGAGAGAAGCATAGTTGTAAAAAGGGGAAAAATCGCTTATGGTGAGATTCGAACCTGGGACAATCGGGTAAAATCAACTGCTCTAAGCACTAAGCCAAAGAGTCAACTGTCTTCCTCAGTTATCTTCCGCATAATCAACCAAGGCAGGTATAATGTAGGTTAGGTGCTGCGGACCGTAACACTCACCCCTTTTCTTCAAGTCGGTATGTTGACGCGAGGTCGTTTTTGCGAAGTCAAATCCCGGGCGAGCCACCATCTTCCGACATGACAGCCATAATGAAGGAATGGAGCATAGCTGAAAAAAAAAATCGACTCTGTGCGAAAGAGTCGTATCCATGACGCAGTTGTCATTGGTTATAAACCTGTAGGCCAAGGAAGGTAATTCAGGATTAGAAGTTGTGGGTCGTAACAGTATCAGAGGCGTAGCTGGAAGAAAATCATTTGTACGCAAACCAAAGAAAATACTAAAAATAATATTTCCGTTTACCAAATGGGGACCACTCTTACAGGAAAGAATTTGCTCCCATCAGGGAGCAAATTCTTTCCTGTAAATGCGGTCCCCGTGGCAGAGGAGGAAACTATCATAGCTATTAAATAGTGTTGCGTATATCCTAGACAAATACAGTTTTTCTTCTTCTTCTTCTTTTTCTTCTTCTTCTTCTTCTCGTTCTTCTTCATCATCATCATCATCATCATCATCATCATTTTCTTCTTCTTCTTCTTCTTCTTCTCTCTGCTTCTTTTTTTCTTCTTCCTCTTCTTTTTTCTACTTTTTCTTCTTCTTCTTTTTCATCTTCTTCTTCTCCTTTTTCTTCTTCCTTTTCTTCTTTTTTCTTCTTATTTTTCTTCTTCTTCTCCTTCCTCTTCTTTTTCTTCTTCTTTTTCTTCTACGTCAATTTTTACGTTTGTAATGTGTACGCAAGTGCGTATCTGCGTACAGGTAGCTACGCCCCTGAGTATGATGGACACACTTTCCTATCTATCCCTCACATTGATTTCTTTGGCTGGCTTGTTTCTTCGTTTTGTTGGGAGTTTAACAGCCCAGCAAGCACTATTTAGGTCACATCGAGCCAGTTAGTTTACCTTGAAGGCTTATAAATCCAGCACAATGCATATTCTTACGCCAGAATTTGACAACCACCCTTCTTGAGTCAGTGAAAGGGAGAGAATGACCGTGTGTGTATTTTGAGTTATACGTCTCAGCAACCCGCTAAGGTTATATAGAGGGGGTGGGGGGGAGGGGGGCTCATTTAACGCCGTTAACGACGAGTCGGACTCGTCAGGAAGTTTGGAGAAGCCAAAAATCGAACCCAGGACCCCTGGTTTATGAGGTGAGTAAAACAGAATGATAACCAAAGAGAACATTTCATGGCACACCAATTTCAGATTCTTTTTCTTGCCATCACATAAATCTTAAAACATAGATTTTGAATATGCGGTCACTTCGACTGCTAACGTCCATTGTGACGTTTAGTGACGTCGCATTACGGGCAGCGTACACGAATTTCTATACAAATAGCGCTCAACAGACACCCTTTGAGTTAAACACCTCAGAATTCTCGACTTCAATGCCAGCCCTTCGTAGAAAAAACCTTGGTAGGATAAAAGTTTCTATCCCAGGGTAAAATGTAGGATTTCCTCGTCTGGTGTGCAAGAACTTGTAAAACGGGGCTAGTCTTTCGGTGCTCGCAGAATTTGATCGCTTTCAGCGATCAGACTGTGCATGCGCAACTTCTGTACTAACAAATTATTTTGCAGATTCTTGTGGTTGCACTGTAAGTGTTGTCTCATTGAAGTTTGTTTTGCTCAGTATAGCTCATTGTTGGCCTCTGTAGTTTTATATTGTTTGCAAGTTTATGTACATGTTATTCTTTGGCCCCATCCACCGCTGCTTGAGAAAATAAATGGACTGCATAATACTTCCACACAGAGCTGAATCCCGTCGCAAAGGACTACTGGTTAACCACTTAGAAGGTCTTAGTCTTCCCAGGCAAAGTGGTGCGAGTCCGACCGTTCCTTCATATACATGTGAATCCTATTATTCTCCTTGGGCGGTAGATTTGAGATGCCGTTAAATCTCAGTGACGGATAGAAATACTTGCAAAATTGGAAACAATTCCAAAATGACCTTAATAGTGTCGACGGGGACGTTAAGGCTCAGTTCAAACAGCTCATAATGGGTAAAAACGTCCAGATTCGTTTTTTCATATCCGTGTTTGTTGTTCCATTTGTTCCGTGTTTAGTGTACTCCGACTCAACACATGATCCGTGGTAAGGTGTACCCGTGTTTCAAGGTAGTGAGCCAAGAAAAATCGGTACGATTCTTATTCTAAATGTTTTTATGAATTATTAAAAATAGTATACTTACTTCGATGCCTAGAGGTATGAAAAACCCAAGAATGATCGTGTATATGTTATTTGTCTCTGATTGATAGACCCTTAAAACTTGAAGTTTTGTTTTTCTACCTATTTTGGCCTAATTTATGGCTTTGACTTCCCTTCTCTGACCTTATCATAACTTAAAATTTGGACAAAACAACAAAAACACAATCTGTTGTCATCGCAAAACCAACAGAAAAACGTAAATCGTGATATGTTCGACAAAATAAAGGAAACATTGAACTCACACTTCTCCTGTCAAAACAAAAAGACGGTAGCGTTTGTTGTACTCAGTCGCGTCACGTTGTACCGCGGTAACCGGTGTGGGAATATTGACATCTTTGTAAAACAGTCGTGAATAAAATGCGTTTTAAATGTCATATGATAAATGGAATATTGCATTTGTGCTAATGTATTATTGAATTTATTAAACTCGTTGAGGAAAAGTGATAAAATGCTCGTTTAATTAATTCAATAATACATGCACACTTATGCAAGATCCTCTATGTATTTACATTCTTAATACCAACATAGTTAATTATCATGACGTAATGTTGTTCATACTTCAATGAATACATTGGCTCACGCGACGTCACATGACCGTTATGTGACGTCAAAATAAACCATGCCAGTAGGGCATCAGAGTGGCCAGCGTAGGTAGATTTAAAAACAAAATTCTCGTGCGTCGATTCGATGGGACTACTTCCGATTTTGATGCTCCCATGCGACTGACTATTTTCACATCAAATTACGTGATTGTCGTTTAATTATTAGCTTTGACAAAGATACAAGCGATAAATATAAATATTGCTGTATTCAATATAAAGACTAAAACAAGAATTAGCATTTTTCTGTGGGCAGACCAAGGGTTTGAAAATGGCAAATTTTCAACCATGTCGGTACCATCGGGAAAACCAAAAATAAACTTTTATTATATTCCTCGCGATTATTCTCACCTATATCATCAATTCCGGCATATATTAATCTGTTCACCTTGAAATTTGTGCCAAAATCGGCGAGGGAGCATTTTTTTGTGCCATTTTTTTCTAACCACTTCCGGTCGAAACGTGTGTACAAAACCATTTTTTCTTTCCAAAATGGCAGGTTTGGCTAAAAGATTTAAGTGAAACTCACAGAATTCCCCTGTATTCGATAACATCGAGTGAAAAGCGAGTTGAATACAAGTCTTGTGGTATCATACTCATCTTCTTCACTGAACAATCCACCTTTCAACCATGTTTGTTTATAATTTATATTAAAAATATGTCAATACACTGAATGTACAGTTAAGTATATTTACACAAGCATGACACAGCTGTGTAGACAGTTTGGTGTGACGAAATCATATTAAATTACGTCATATTAAATGACGTCAGTAAATCTGTTCGACTAAATCAAAGTCCGCATACTACTGATTTTTTTTTCAACTGACAGATTGGTCTCTCTCTTTTCGTCGTCATTTCTTTCGGTTCATGGTGCATTCCTTACTCCTTACGCGTATCTGTAAACGTTCATTTTGATTCTCTCTCTCTCTCTCTCTCTCTCTCTCTCTCTCTCTCTCTCTCTCTCTCTCTCTCTCTCTCTCTCTGTTTCTCTCCTCATCCTAGCACAAAATGGTGGGCCAACGTCGGGCCCGGACAGACACGTCGTATCGCTGTCGGCCCGACGTTGGTCCGACATGCTCTGCTGGCTGGGTCTCTCTCTCTCTCTCTCTCTCTCTCTCTCTCTCTCTCTCTCTCTCAAGTATGGTTAGATTACCAAAATAATTCAACGCATCAGACTGCACAGCACATTAAACAATGCCCCCCCCCCCCCACACTCCCCGTAATCCTGAATCATGCGAGAAAATAATGATTTGATAAGATATCGAAACGCGCATGCGTAACCTCCATAACCCAACGCAGAATTGACTCTCAGTTGAACACGGTTTTTGTTAATGTAACACGCTCGAGACAACTCTCACTCAGTCCGTAAGACGGACTGATATGTCCCTGACAAATGTGCGAAAAATTATCTAAATCTGGAGGGGAGCATTTTTTTGTGCCATTTTTTCCCGACATGTGTATCGAAGTAACGGGACGTCAATAAATTGAGGGGTCATGCTTTCGCGGCGTCTGCTTAGTCGGTTTAAGCATTCAAGTTATCTACCCTTTTCTGTAGACCTCAGAAAAGATGATTCTCTTTAAATGTCTCTCGTTTTTTTCCAATCTACATCTCGTAACAACATGTAATGGCCTATAAATTACCGGAAGTTCTTGTGATTTTCTTCCTCATTTTTTTCTGACAAAATATAGTCCCAACCGGCGGAAGCAGATTGCGAATAGAATCATAGCAACGGCCTTAGATGCCGCCCTACTGTGCGGTTATCTCCAGTATGATTGGAATATGGCGACGAAATGACTTCATCGATGCCCTTCTTATCTTTATCCGATTGTATACACATGTCATATAAGAGGTGTCATGCCTATTTGTTTTTGTTTGTTTTCCATTTTGACAGAAAATCCTGTTAGCACATAGTGCAGGCCCTGATCAGACGCCGCATACAATGGGTTAATAGGATAACGGCGTGCTATTCTTTTTTCTTTCAATTTTAGCCTTCAAACAAGATTTTTTGGCTGAAATAATGGATGGAAAATAATATGAATATAAGCAATAATATAATGTTATTAATAAAGTAATTTCGTATTGGACCAGTTACAGGTCCGAGGTCTGCTGTATTGGCACGAGGCCGAAGGCCGAGGCCAATACAGCTGACCTCGGACCTGTTACTGGGCCAATACGAAATTGTGCCAATACAGCAGACCTCGGAGCTGTAACTGGTCCAATACGAAATTACTTGATTAATGACAATTTTATTAATTGACGCAATTAAAACATGATTTATAATTTTTTAATATTGGTTGACCTTGTGTAATAATGGATAATCAATTAATAAAGGTAATTTATTAATTAATTATCCTGTATTACACCAAGTCAACCAATATTCAAAAATCATAAATCATGTTTTTAATTGCGTCAATTAATAAAATTGTCATTAATCAAGTAATTTCGTATTGGCCAAGTTACAGGTCCTTGGTCAGCTGTATTGGCCTCGGCCTTCGGCCTCGTGCCAATACAGCAGACCTCGGACCTGTAACTGGGCCAATACGAAATTGTGCCAATACAGCAGACCTCGGACCTGTAACTGGTCCAATACGAAATTACTTGATTAATGACAATTTTATTAATTGACGCAATTAAAACATGATTTATAATTTTTTAATATTGGTTGACCTTGTGTAATAATGGATAATCAATTAATAAAGGTAATTTATTAATTAATTATCCTGTATTGCACCAAGTCAACCAATATTCAAAAATCATAAATCATGTTTTTAATTGCGTCAATTAATAAAATTGTCATTAATCAAGTAATTTCGTATTGGCCAAGTTACAGGTCCTTGGTCAGCTGTATTGGCCTCGGCTTTCGGCCTCGGCCAATACAGCAGACCTCGGACCTGTACCTGGGCCAATACGAAATTACTTGATTAATAACATTATATTATTTAACGTTCATTGAACTATGTACAACATCGGGTCACGTGCTAATTTTAAGTTTGTTTGATTGGAGTTTTAACGCCCTCGTCAACACTATTTAGGTCATTATGGAGACGTTGCTTCCAATTCCGTGGTACTTTTACCCGACATTGAGATGAAATGACATCTCAAGCCCTGTCGCCCAATGAGACCAAGTGGGCTTATATGCATGGACGGTCCAACTCGCACCACTTTACCTGAGCAGGCTTAGATCTCCTCATCGGTTTACCAGTACCCATGTGCGGTTGGTTTCAGCTCTGCGTGGAAGCATCATGCAGTCCAATCTTATTCTTCTAGCCTCGACAGAAGCCTCCGTGGTGTAGTGGTTACGCTACTCGCCTTGTAAACCAGGGATCGCAGGATCGATCCCGGGCTTATCCAGACTTCCGGATGAGTCTTTAAACCGAGGTCCCTTCTCCGTATGACCTTATCTGTTGGTGGGATGTAAAACTCAAACACTCACTCACTCACTCACTCCTAGCCTCGACGGGCGGAGGCCGACAAATTATAAGTTAACGTCGCATATTATAAACAAGTAAAATAAGCTCTATATTGAGCTTTTATTGCGAAATAACAATTAACAAATACTTACCTGTCTTCATTTATCTTCCTAGGACTGCCCCCTGGTAAATACGAGCTCCTATTACCATTGTTCAACCTTTGGTATGGCGCGGCCGGGGATCGAACCCGAAGCGGACGCTCTACCACTGAGCTATCGGGGCGGTAGCCATTCTGGACCATTCGGGGTTCTCTTACTTTGCTGGTGACCCGATGTTATTCAAGATAGTGACCGTAACATAGAGGATCTTACATGAGTGTTCATGTATTATTGAATTTATTAAGTAAGTTGAGGAAAAGGGATAAAATGCGAGGCTTGCCGAGCATTTTATCCCTTTTCCTCAACGAGTTTAATACATTCAATAATACATGAGCCCGAATGCAAGATTCTATTTATCATATGACATTTAAAACGCATTTTATTTATGATTGTTTACAAAAATATCAATATTCCGCCATTAGTAAACGCGACGTCGTACATGTAACGTTACGGGACGTATCTAGCTAATTTGCATATTTAATCCACTAGTGGATTATCGAAAATAATACATGGCGTTTTACACTCTCAGACGCGACGTCGTATGATAAAATAATTTCTTAAATGAACCCCATTTTTACATTTGGCTTTCCGCTATTGATGTTTCCATTAGGGTATGTTGTTTCATGTTTGTTTTTCTTTCCCTTTGGTGTCTCTAATGGGACCTGTGGGTTTATTGTATCGATTCCTGATCATTGCCTCCACTTCTATTTTACAAGGATACAACTATTTCCTTTATCCTTGATCAAAACAATAAATGCGCGCGTTAGACGTTAGAAAAGTCTATTATTGTTCACATTTCTGCTCAAAACATAAATAGTGGGTACTCGTTAGAACCGCCTCGGCGAGGCGGTTCTAACGAGTACCGACAATTTATGTTTTTGAACAAAAATAAGAAAAATAATGTATACCTATAAACCACAGTTTTAATATATGAAAACGATCATTGCCCCCACTTCTATTTTAAGGGGGTCAAAATTATATAGGCGTGTTCATCAGAAAAGCATGAGTTTTGGTGACGTGAAAAATGCACTGGGTCATACGGGTGTTTTATCCCAATGTTTTGCACGAAATTTCTCGTAAGAAGGGGTAAAGGTTTGGCAGGCCGAAGAGAGACATTATAGATCACACATTCTTCCCTGTCCTGCATTGCCTACGCATATGCCCTTCTGCCACGGTCCTGTCCTTTGCGAGATGGGTCTTACAATCATCTATGGGCGCCACATATAATAGCTTGCAGTCAGTTCTGTAAAATCTACGGGGCTTTTACAACGAAAAAGAGTTTTAGTTTGGTTTAAACATATTTACTATTATAGCAGTAACATCATTACAATATGAGACAAGTACATGTAGAGACAAGTTGGGATTAAAACGAAAGCACAAGTACTTATATAGTTCTTTTCCAAGTGTTGTATTTTCAGAGACTGTTAATTATTGCATGCGGGTAGTGTAGACCATAATCAACTGTCGCGTTCTCAAAAGGTCGCTGTATTGAGAAGCAGGGTAAATGTTTATGTATAATTGAATATAAATTCTAGGAAAAGGTCAGAATGCTTTAGATCTCGTAGAACTAGAAATGGTGTTTGTAAAACGCTATGCCCCAACCAAATGCTTGCCCCTAAATGCCACATGTTCAAAGGGCCATGACTGGAAAAAAAAATTGATAAGGCCATCTACTTATCATTCTCTGTTAGCCAATCAAGATTCAATGTGTTCTTATGTCAAAATGCCAGAGTCTACAAAGTGGAATAATTTGGTCAAATATTGATAAATTATACCAAAATTTAATTAGGTCATCTTTCATTTGGTTCCAAACTGCCTGCAAAATTTCAAGATTCTTGGCCATGCGGTTCTTAAAATATGTTGCTTAGAAGCATTTTTCCTGTGTTGAAATGCCTAAATAAGTAAAAAAATGGGCAAAATTTGATCAAATTTTGATAAAATCATACCAAAATTTCATCAGGTCATTTCACATTAGTTCCAAATAGCCTGCGAAAGTTTAATGGCCTATAGCCCAACCGTTTCTTGAGATATTTTGCTTACAAGTCGTTGCTATTCCAAAATGCCCTAGTACACAAAGGGGCATAATTTGGCCACATTTCCATTAAAATTGTACCAGAATTTAATCAGATCATCTTCACATTGGTTCCAAACAGCCTACAAAATTTTAAGAGCCTAGCCCACGTGTTTCTTGGCATATTTTGTCTACAAGCTTTTCATATGCAAGCATGACCAAGTCTGTAAAGGGCTATAACTCTGATTGAAAAGAAAAAAATGATCAGTTGTTTTTCATCACGTGAACAAGTCCGTGAAATGAACACCCCTTACATCCCACTTTGTATAGAGAAAACTGGGGTTTACGGGGGTTAACATTATTTTTCTTATTTTTACTCCGAGACATATGTTGTGGGTACTCGTTAGAACCGCCTCAATGAGGCGGTTCTAACGGGTACCCACAACCTATGTTTGCAGTATGAATAAGAAAAATATCATTGATTTTTATCCGAAAAGTAGCCATTTTGGGGATGTGAAAAACGCACTATGTCGCACGGGTGTGTTAGCGTAATGTCAAAAGCAGTCCACAAATGATATTTCAGAACCCTGTCATATAATAATAATAATAATAATAATAATAATAATAATCGACTTTATTTACAGAGGGTAACACATTTAGTACTAGTACTAATCTTCCATGTGGCCCTCTTTTTCCTGGGTAGGAACCAGTACTAAGCAATGTGGATAAAGTTTCTCGCTCAAGGAAACAACACGTGGCGCTTGCGAGGATCGAACCGGCTATCTCTCGATCTCAAATCCGATGCTTTACCACTGCACCACAACGTTCCACATGATATGATACATCCTATATTGCGTGACGTACGGACGGATGGGCGGACGAACAAAGCAAAAGCAATATGCTCCCGCTACTTTTTGAAGTTGAGGGCATAAATACCCAGCAAAACATTTCGGTATGATGTGATTACTGTTTATCACTTCACTTGAAAGCCGACAAAAATATTGTTCCATATACAGTAAAATTCCGCTATTAAGACCATCTAAAATTAAGACTAAATCTGATTTCAAAAGCTCATTGAGAAGGTTAGAGTCATTCTTTCTGTATGTTGTCTACGTCCAGTGTCTCCGATGAGAGACCACCTTTGGGACTGTCCAAAAGTGGTCTTAACGACCACTTTTGAACAGCCCCAAAGGTGGTCTTATTACATGTATAGGAATTTTATTGTATTTACTTGTTGCATCATGTGGTCTGAAGTGATGCTGTCCAGAAAGTACTTTACGAACAGTAGGGTAATCGGTCAACAATTGTATTCACTGGTTAATACCATATCACTATGACATGACTCTACAATCAGTCATTGTTTTAGTAACACGCACTTTCTTAACTGCTTTCTTTCCTCTGTCAATCATGGTAGATTGATATACGAGGCAAATGAATTTTTTGGCATCGTGACATTTGTGACAGTTCTGATCAGATCTCTCTGCAGGCAATTTGCACAAACTTTCTTTCCATTACATAATAATTTTCTACTCTCTATGAGCGCTGTTGAACTACACGTCTCCTCAGTACAAAATCAACAAGACACAAATTAACAAGATATTGTTCTTAGTATATTTATAATAAATTGTATGAATGAAAGCACCATTGTCTAATTTACTGAGTGAACTGTTAGACAAAGTCCTTTCGAGTACGACTCTGTGTGTGTCAGCATCTGTAGTATTTATGGCTTTGTCCTGAACGCAAGTGAACCAGTCATTTATCCATACAATAGAAGAGAAGGCAATGATTAGGAATCGATACAATTAACCCACACCTCCCACCAGAGACAACAAAGGGGAAGAAACACAAACATTAAATAACTAGACCTTAATGGAAACATCAATAGCGGAAAGCCAAAAGGACAGTTAATTTCCCACAAAATGGCCAATTGGCTATCCAAATCAAAAACATTTAAGCCAATCGCGACAGAAGAACCGCCTTGAAACGGTCAGTGAAAAGAAATTCAACTGAGGGGTGGGGGGCTTAAATCGATTTTACGCGGCCGCAATCCTCGCCCTTGATTCCGTCTCGATTTTGATAAATACATGTAATTTGTTCAGTCCGCATGAAGGCTTCCTAACTCATCAGTGCAACATCTCCGAGAACACAAAAATCAAACAACCACAGAGATGAAACAACAGGACTCGACAGCAACAAACCACTGGAATGCTGGAGCAAAAAACAAACCAAAAAAAACAAAAAAACAGGTAGACTCCGATGGGCCCGACCAGAGATAGAGCATCAGGTACCAACCGACATAATATAAGTAAAATAGAAGTGAAGGCAATGATCAGGAGTCGATACAATTAACCCACAGCTCCCATCAGACACACCAAAGGGAAAGAAACACAAACATGAAACAACAGACCCTAATGGAAACATCAATAGCGGAAAGCAAAAAGCGCAGTTACTTTGCCACAAAATGGCCAATTGGCTATCCAAAACAAAATAATATAAGCGGTACAAACTCTCAAAGACAAACCATAACAAAAATAAACTGCGACAGAAGAACCGCCTTGGAATGGTCTGAAACGAATTCCACTGGGGGGGGGGGTGGGGAGGGGGGGCTTAAATCGATTTAACGTGGCCACAATCCTCGCCCTTACTTCCGTCGCGATTTAGACAAATAATTTGTTCAGTCCGCATGAAGGCCTCCTAATAAAAATCAAAAATGAGTTCCTTTAAGAGCAATGAAAAAATTCATAAGAAATAAGATGGGTCATACTACGTAGTTTCGGCTAATTAAGCCTCATCAGTGACCCTATAATGATCCGGCAAAGAAAGCCAGAGGAAACATACAGCAATTTTGCGAATTTCGAATAGGCAGTCGATTCAAAGACTGATATAAATCAAAACGGGGTCCAAATAATAAAAAAACCTGTCTAGAATATGAGTCTAAAACAATAATTTATTTCTGATTTCTCAGAATATTCACGCTGATCTCAAAGGACCAAAAGTAAAATATAAACTGCACTATGGTTGATGTATGGGGAGACGTTTTACGGCCGCCACACGGCACAACACCAGCTGCAGTGAAGGCAAATAAAAATCAAAAATGAGTTCATTTAAGAACGTAGTGATGTAGTTTTGTTAATTTCATTTTGTAGGGACTTAATTATGGGGCTTATCTGAAATACTTTAAATCATTCAATGATAGCCTACATATTTTTTGTCATGTGGTGCTGCAAAATATAAGTACAGTATCATATTTTAGCTGGCCTGCAAGTTCAGCAGATTTATTTTAGACCGTGAGAACTTGGCTGTAAGGTATTTTGGTCTAAGTAGGAATTTGGGCTTTCTATTTTTAGTTGCCCTGTTAAATATAGTTGCTAAGGTATATTTAGCAAGATGTTGCTGGGTATATTTTTGTAACTAGAGGAATTTGCTCCTTTATAAATACATGTCTAATAATAAATCAGGGTATTATTAGCACTAGTCTCAGAATAGTTTATGGGAAAGTTTTATCATCTATTTAAAACTACACTGTAAGCTATTTTTAGGTCATAAGGGGGTATAAAACCAGTGCCCAGGAAGGCTCTGGGTCTTTTTCCCGTTGGGTTCTGTTGTGGAGTTTTTGTTATGTGTCTGAAAGAAAGAGAGAAAGGCTTTCTGCTTTGCTTTGCTTAGAAATAACCAACAAATAAATAACTGGAAAATACAGTCTTGGATTTAAGTGGTTCTTTGCATGTTTTAGAATATTGCTGCATAGCAGTCAGTGAGATAATTTCCTCGTGCGGAGTAGAGTCTGATCAGCCGGCCCTACTTGTGTCACAAGGCTACATACATGAAACAGTTTTAATAAATTCCTGATAAAATTCCCGAGTGTCTTTAGCCTTGTGGGCAAACAGAAATATAAGAAGGGAATTTTACACTGGTGGCAGCTACTGGGATCTGGACTTTAACATGTTTTCTGAAGAGTGACTAACATAATTAGTGATTTACGTGGTTTTTAAAAATTGTTTGTGAATAATAAGATTAACTAATTCATGGCTTCCCTCCGTGAGGAAATTTCTGATATTAAAATTACTCTCTCTCAGATTGAAGAAGAATGCAAAAATTTGTTGAAGCACCTTCAAATTCAAGAGGAAAATTATTCAGTAACCTTGAAAAATTATGAAAATAAGTTGGATCAGCTTTTGAAACAAAAAGACGAGGAAATTGATAAATTATTGCGAGAAAAGTGTCGTTTAGAGGCTACAATTCTTGGTGAAGAAGCTCCTGTATTACAATACAAGTTTTAGGTTGCTAACCTTTATTGTGACTTATGAAGTTATAATTGGGTTTCATATTTCTGGGTTTCTTTAACCGAAATGGGACCAAAACGAGCAACTAATATGGAAAAGGACAAAGATCAAGCTATTGCGGACATTGTTAGTGTTGAAAATGAAAATGAGGATGAGCGATTACGGCAACAAGTTCTTCAGTTACAAGAAAAATTGAAAATCGTGACACTTGAGAAAAATAGAGAGAAAGACAGAGCTAATGCAAGGGAGAAAGAAATGGATGCACTGTCAAATACACTTAGACGTCAAGAACAATCTGCAGCATTAGAACGTGATACTCTTGTCAGGGATTATCAGGGCAGGATTAATACTTTAGTAAATGGCAGGTTAATGGATGGAGCGGCGTCTTCAGAAACAGAGTCTGTTCCTGTTCAGAATTCTCTGGCTCATGGGCAGCCGGCCTCACAAATGAATGTTCAGAGTAATGGACAAGAGACTGATGTGCAGGGCACTAGGGGTGGACAGGGAAGGCGCTGCAACACACACGCAAATTATGAGGTGCCCATGCCACGTCAGGCACTGTTTGATGGGAAAACAACCTGGGAAAGTTTTTCCAACCATTCGAAGCTTTGGCACAGGCTTGTCAGTGGGATAACAATGAAAAATTGTTCAGGCTCACCAGCTGTTTGAGGGGCGAGGCAGCTGAATATGCATTTGGGCAGTTACCGCCTGAGGCTTTGCGGGATTTCACTCAGCTTGAAAAAGCCTTGGAAGCTCGTTACAAGGAAAAACGTACAAGCTCATCATATTTAGCTGAGCTGGAAAATCGACGGTGGCAGCCCAAAGAAAAGCTGGCAGATTACGTCGCTGACATAAAGAAATTGGTGATAAAGGGGTATCCTACTGCTGATGCCCAAACAAGGGAAAAGATAAATGTGCGACATTTTCTGAAAGGGCTAACTGACCAACAAATGGGGGTTTCTGTTGGTATGAGGGAGCCAGCATCTATCGATGAGGTATGTCAGATATTGGAGATGTATAACAGCCTCCGGGATGAGGTTAAAAATACACGAGTTCGAGCTGTTCAACCTGCAAATGATAGTGATCAGTTTGTTTCAGAAAAGAGGCTTCGAGAATTTGGAGCTGAGCTTAAATCCTATGTTGGAAAGAAAATTGATGCTTTGGCTCAAAAGCTGGATGGGTCTTACAAAGCCAGGGCATCCGGTATCCCTTCAGGATCTACAGATCAGAATCCTGGGGGTAATTCTGGAGGTGGTGCGCAACCAAAGAAAAGACAGAATCTTCGTTGTTTTTCCTGTAATGGAGAAAATCACATTGCTCGCAACTGTCCTAATAAGGCTGAGCGAGGTGACACAAATAACAACAATAATTCCCAGGGAAACTAGTGTGTCCCACTACTGACGGCCTGGTAGTGGGTAGAGTAGGGAACTTAAGGGGCATCTCAAAAGTGAATGTGTGTGCAGTTAACCATGGAGTGTCCATATCACTCCCTGTTTCCATAGGTAATTTAACTTCAAATTTTGTCCTAGATACTGGAGCATGTGTCAGCTTAATTTCGATTGGATTGTTTAATAGAATTCCACCTGAAAGTAGGCCTGTGTTGCAGTCTGTAGATAAATCACTAAGACTGGAAGTAGCAGATGACAATTTGTTATCCATTGAAGGAGTTGTTTCCTTAGAGTTTAAAGTCAACCGGGACATCTTTTCATGGAAAATGTTAGTTGCCCCTATAAGAGAGGATGGATTGATTGGTTTAGATTTTCTGCAGTTTCATGAGTATGTGTTAAGTGCAAAATCAGGATTGAGGTTAAATAATAGAAAGTATACGACGATAACTGAAAGTGTTCCATTTAGGGCTGTACGGGTGACATGTAAGGAAGAAGTCACAGTGCCTGCAAATTCGGAGTTTATTCTAGCAGGGGAAGGGAACTCCTTATTGCTGGGGTCAGAGTTTGGTCTGATAAGCCCATATGAAGATTCAGGCATTGAAGGCTTAATTGTAGGAAACTCTTTAGTGGAATCAAATAAAAGTGACACAGACCTACCTGTGAGGGTGGCTAATATTTCTTGTGAGGATCTTCTTATCAAAAGGGGAACTACTCTAGGATACTTACAGAGTGTGGATGGGTGCGATGTTTTAACAGAAAACTCTACAACAGAATCCCCTGGGAAGACCACAAGAATCAACCAGATATCAGCTAACCAGGACGTTGATATTAAGCGTTGGGCTGAGCCCTTGCAAGAATTGTATAACCGTTCATGTGCGGAGCTAAATGATGAACAAAAGTTGAGCCTGAGGCAATTACTCGATAAATATAAAAACACGTTCTCCACCTCACCTATGGACTTGGGCAGAACGGATGTTTTGGAACATTCTATTCCTACAGGAAATGCACGTCCAATAAAGCTTCCGCCCAGGCGAACACCTAGGGCATTTGTTGATCAAGAAGACAAAATTATTCAGGAGCAGTTAGACGCTGGTATTATTAGGGAAAGCTGTAGCCCATGGAGTGCCCCTTTAGTTTTTGTAAAGAAAAAGGATGGTTCTACACGCCCATGTGTTGATTATAGGCGTCTAAATAATGTGACAACAAAAGATGCATACCCACTCCCACGAGTGTCAGACTGTTTGGATAGCCTTGAGGGAGCAAGGTATTTCTGTTCTGTCGATATGACTCAGGGGTTCTATCAAATCCGGGTCAGGAAAAACGATGTCGAGAAAACTGCATTTTGTACGAGCAAGAACGGGCTATATGAATATGTCACCATGCCCATGTGGCTTTGTGGGAGTCCAAATTCCTTCCAACGCTGCATGGAACTGGTTTTCCGTGGCCTCCAGTGGCGAACTTTATTAATATACCTTGATGACATCATTTGTTTTGGACGTACTTTCAGAGAAACTTTAGAGAGACTTGAAGAAGTATTGCGTCGATTACAAGGTGCTAATTTAAAACTAAAACCAAAGAAGTGCACTTTGTTTCAAAAGGAAGTCTCATTTTTAGGATATAGAGTGAGTGCTGATGGTATATCACCACAGGCCGAGAAAATTGAGTGTATAAAGTCAATCCCAGAACCACAAAATCTGACAGATGTACGCTCGTTTTTGGGATTTCTGGGATATTACAGGAGGTTTATTAAGCAATTTTCTGCACGAGCTGCTCCTCTGAATCGACTGATGGAGGCCGGTCAGTCATTCATTTGGACAGATGAATGCAGGAAGTCTTTCCTGGATTTAAAAGCTGCACTAGTGGGGGATGAGGTTATGGCATTTCCTAGATTTGATGAGAAGGGTGGAATTTTTATATTGGACACTGACAGTAGTGACTATGGGATAGGAGGGTGTTTGTCGCAGATGCAGTGGTGTGACAAAGCTGAGGCAGAAGTTGAGAAGCCTATAGCTTTTGCGAGCAAATCTTTAGACAAAAGTCAGAGGAAGTATTGCACCACGAGAAAGGAGTTGTTGGCAGTGCTTACTTTTGTCCAGCAGTTTCGACACTATTTGTTAGGACGGCAGTTCTTAATAAGAACTGATCATTCTAGTTTGAGATGGCTTATGTCTTTTAAATCACCGACAGATCAAATGGCGAGATGGCTAGAAGTTTTGTCTCAGTATGACTTCAAGATTGTCCACCGTGCCGGCAGACTACATATAAACGCTGATTTCCTCTCGAGGATTTGTGATCCCCATGAATGTGAATGCTATAATAAGGACACGATCTTGGAAAATCTTCCTTGTGGTGGATGTAAGGTGTGTCATAAGCGTCATGAGCAGTGGTCTGTTCTTCAGGATGTTGACGACGTTGTGCCCCTTTTTGCAAGGAATGTGTCATATTCAGGGTCTAACAAGTTGGGGACTGCTAGCAGCAAGTGGCTACAAAATGGCATTCTTGGAATTTTCTGTGCCTTGTTCTCAGTGACAATTAATGGAATTGTAAGCGGTGTCTCCAGATTGAGGCACTACCTATTCCTGTTTTTTCTGTGTGTTGCCAGAGGCATGAGATTTCTGGTGCCTAGGCCTGTTAGACGCCTACGGCCCAGGGAGGATGTTCTGACAGATGGGACAATTGTGGAAGAAATAGTCTCAGGAGAGCAAACAGGCCTAAATAAGGATACATCATCATCAGTGGTTGGGCCTGATCTGAGTGACAAATTGCCCCCAGATGACAATATGTTACAACATGACCAGGCTCGCGCTGAACTTAGGAGATCATCCCTGGCATGTTATCAGCCTGAGCAAGTCAGGGTTCTGCAGATGAATGATCCGGAGATAGGCAAGGTAATAAGTTGGAAAATTAGGTCCAACGTCAGGCAAGAAAGAGACCTTGTAGCAGGAGAATCGCCTTTTGTGAGACATTTGTGGCTTATATGGGATCAGTTGACAGTCCTAGATGGAGTTCTGTTTAAGCAGTGGATATCTTGTAAAGGTACGCAATCATACCTGCAGTTAGTACTACCCTCTATATTGAAGCAGCAAGTTTTAGAGTCAGCACATTCAGCAGTGTCTTCAGGACATTTAGGTGTTAACAAAACAAATTCAAAACTTCAGCAGTCATTTTATTGGTATCACTTGAAAGAAAGTGTTAAAGATTTTATTCAAAACTGTGTCACGTGTGGCTCCAGGAAAAGGCCTGGGAAGTCCCCTTAAAGTCCTATGATTGAGTACACTGTATCTTATCCAATGGATCGTATTTGCACTGACATTCTTGGACCTTTACCAGTGTGTGAATCGTCGTCTTCCAAATATATTTTGTGCTGTCAGGATTCATTTACAAAATTTGTGGAATGCTATGCTATTCCTGATCAGTGCAGTAATACTATAGCCGACAAAATAGTGTTTGAATTTTTGTCACGATATGGTTGTTGCCTTGACATCCATAGTGACAGGGGTTCTAACTATCAGTCTGAGCTCTTCAGAGAAGTGTGTAGGCTCTTGGAAATTAAGCAAACAAGGACTTCCGGTTTCAGACCAATGGCGAACGGAATGATTGAGAAGTTCAACTCTTCGCTCCTTAACATGATTTCTGCCTACGTAGATCAGAACCAAAGGAACTGGGATCGTTATTTGCCATTACTGACAATGGCGTACCGTGCCACTGTCCATTCATCTACGGGATTTACACCTAACAAACTAATGTTTGGCCGTGAGTGTATCTTACCTGTTCAGTTACAGATTGGCTGTATTCCTCCTAGTTCTACCTGTGAAACTTACAATAAGTATGTGCATGGTTTACAAATAAAGCAGGGACAAATATTTCAGTTAGTCAGAGAAAACCTTAAGAAGTCTGTTTCCAGAATGAAACGTGATTATGACACTAGAATTAGCCAAAATAATTATAATGTTGGTGACCTGGTTTATTGTTTGGACCAAACGAAAATAAAGGGCCGGTGCAAGAAAATTGACCCACAACTATGGCAAGGGCCTTTTATTATAACAAAGAAAATTAGTGACCTCCTATTTGAAATCCAGAGCAAGCCTGGAACAAGGTAAAAAATTGTTCATCATGATAGAATTAAGAAGTTCTATTCAAAGTCACTTCCAGAATGGATTGTGAGTAAATCTGGCCCTTTCCCACAAGCCTCTGAGTCCAGGGGAAAGGACAGGAAATCAGTTGTTTCATCCCCAGGGCAAGCCCCTGCCCAAGAGAGTTTGAAGACACCTAAGAAAAAGGGAATAATTGATTCTGTGCCTCAAAGTAGCCCACAAAAAGGGAGATTGATGGATGAGCATGGTAAGAACCCTTTTCCTTTGAGAAGGGGTCTTAGACAAAGAAAGCAAACAGAATTTTTTAGAAAGTAAGTAAATGTGAGAAAAAAAAATATCTGTAACTTCTTAATTGAAATATTTACACCACTTTAAATTACTGTGACCAAAAACCAGAGGCAGAAAATTAGTTGTCAGTTACAGACTTTCATCATGTTAGAGATCTGAAGCCAACCTATAACTTTTGCTTTTTAATCTTACTCACTTTACATACTTGTGACAGCTTTAAATGTTTATCTCAAGTTTTCTCACAATAAAACTTGATGGAAGTTTAGCTGGGGTGGGGACAAAGACTGAAGAGGTCATATATAAGAGCTGATTTCAAACTTCTGGGACACTTCCTCCTAGACCATGGCATCAACACCAGTTCAAAATGAAAACTGTGTGCTGAGAGGATTCTCTCCCGTTTCCAACTGGGGAGATTCTATTACACCAGTACCCCCTTGCAGACAGGAACAGAGCAGTCTAGTGAGGATCGGGTGATTCAGAAGCTTGAATCATTGGAGGTCCTTATTAAGGAGTCCCATGTGTCGACCCGCGATCACATGGCAAAGGGCCTCTGTGAGCTACTCAGTTATGAGAAGGCCCTCATCAACAAAGTGTTACAGAATTTGGAAGAAGTGAACACAGGCATGACGGAGGTGCAGTCTCGCCACCAGGCTGACCCAGCCTTGGTGGGCAGCATTGCCGCGATGGTAAATCAAAGTATTAAGTATCTACAAGACACGGCACCCAAGGTCCTAACCAGCAGTCAGGAGAGCAGCAGCCAGGGAGAAGGGAGCCAGTAAGCCATCTGGACGGAATGAAAAATCGTTTTAGTCGCTCTATATAGCTAAGCTGTTAATGTGCGTGAGTGTTTAGTTAAAGTGTAAATATGGAAGAATATATATGCTTCATTCTGTTATTTGGAATATAAAAAAATAAATTTTCATTTTTTTGGAATTTATGTGCTCCAAAATGTGTTGGTTCTCTGTGTAAGATTTAATATTTGGAAATTGTGTGGCGGTGCCTTAAATGGTGAAATTAATTGGAAGTTTTGGGATATGTTAATCTTATGTATTAATTTGGAATATTAATCTTCGGTTCTGGAAGTAATCGTGGATTCTTTGGGTTAAAATTATTCACGTGTTGGATAAAAAAAATGTGTAAGAAAGTTTTATGAAGGATTTAGTGCCTGCAACAACAGATCACGGGAGATAACAAATCGAAGTAAATTCTACGTAGATTTGGAGTAACACAAGCGAGCGATGGGGAGTCTATCGGGGTTGACATATTTCAAGTATCAACAGATGAGAATCATGTATTGAGCTTTTTCTAATCTCTGGGACATTACAAAAAGGAGAATAAATGGCTTTTAGGATGTTTTAAAAGGGACTTGAGAACGAGAAATTACAAAGAAAACTATAAGAGACTAGTCTTCTCAACATTTTGGTCTTAGTGGACTAACCAAAAGATCAGACACTAATTTGCTGGATTCTTTAGAACATTTACATTTGAGAGAGCTATGGAGTAAATCTGACCTTGGAATTCACTTGTATAAACAAGACCTTTATAGAGTCCTGCAAGATGGCTCTAATGTCTAAGTGTAAAATTTACACATTGTTTTTAGTCAGAATACCATCTTTCAAGGATATTTATGATACATTGCAGTATCCAAGGAACTTTGCTGGGATATGGTACGTTTGCCGGGCATGTTTCCGAAACTTTCGGGGTCCAGTTTCGGTGACACTTTTCTACGGTTAGACAACTTCAGGATTGTAACGGACTCATCCTTGAGGAAGAAAAGTGCCAAAAATATAATGTTTACGCTCTTAATTTTAATTTCTGTCAGTTTTAATTTTGTGAAAATCTTAAATGGCACAAAGTGACTTGGACATTAAGTTCACAATGATTAAAGTTGGATTAAATTGTGCATGTTATGTTGTGGGCTGAATGTTGATGTGAGCTAGAAGACATTATAAGAAGGACATTAGTGTGTGAGGATGTCAAATACAATTTTAGACTCTTAATGTTCTTAAAGTTGATAAGGACTGGATTAAAATTCTTGATCAGGTAAAATTTCATGTCTTAATATTAATTGCAGCCTAATTGCAATCCCAAATTTACCAGTAACTCAGTTAATTTTTTACCTGGTAGATATGGTAATGCTAAAAATGAGAAGTCATGTCTATTAATGTTCTGCTAAGCTAAATTTAGATTTGGGAATTTTCTAATTTTAGTGTCAGTCTTCATTTCCACAGTTTTTAAGCATTTGAAGAAATTTGTTAAGAGTAATGCCATTTTTGCTTGTTTAAGTAAATCCAGTCATTGCAAGTTTTGAGGTGTCGAATTCAACGGGAACTTGAATTCTAGGAGGGGAGAGTGATGTAGTTTTGTTAATTTCATTTTGTAGGGACTTAATTATGGGGCTAATCTGAAATACTTTAAATCATTCAATGATAGCCTACATATATTTTGTCATGTGGTGCTGCAAAATATAAGTACAGTATCATATTTTAGCTGGCCTGCAAGTTCAGCAGATTTATTTTAGACCGTGAGAACTTGGCTGTAAGGTATTTTGGTCTAAGTAGGAATTTGGGCTTTCTATTTTTAGTTGCCCTGTTAAATATAGTTGCTAAGGTATATTTAGCAAGATGTTGCTGGGTATATTTTTGTATCTAGAGGAATTTGCTCCTTTATAAATACATGTCTAATAATAAATCAGGGTATTATTAGCACTAGTCTCAGAATAGTTTATGGGAAAGTTTTATCATCTATTTAAAACTACACTGTAAGCTATTTTTAGGTCATAAGGGGGTATAAAACCAGTGCCCAGGAAGGCTCTGGGTCTTTTTCCCGTTGGGTTCTGTTGTGGAGTTTTTGTTATGTGTCTGAAAGGAAGAGAGAAAGGCTTTCTGCTTTGCTTTGCTTAGAAATAACCAACAAATAAATAACTGGAAAATACAGTCTTGGATTTAAGTGGTTCTTTGCATGTTTTAGAATATTGCTGCATAGCAGTCAGTGAGATAATTTCCTCGTGCGGAGTAGAGTCTGATCAGCCGGCCCTACTTGTGTCACAAGGCTACATACATGAAACAGTTTTAATAAATTCCTGATAAAATTCCCGAGTGTCTTTAGCCTTGTGGGCAAACAGAAATATAAGAAGGGAATTTTACAGTAGTATGACCCATCTTCTTTCTTATGAATTTCTTTCTTATAACTCATCAGTGCAACATCTCCGTGAACCCTAAAAATCAAACAACCACAGAGACGAAACAACGGTGAGGACTCGACAACAAGAAAACACTGAAATGCCGGAGCAAAAACAAAAAACAAAACAAAAAAAAAAAAAAAAACAGTTAGACTCCGATGGGCCCGACCAGAAACAGAGCACCAGGCATCTACCAACATTACATAGAATTATCTATGATTCAATAATATTATTGACAGGCACTTCAGCCTGGTATTGTTTCTTTTAAAAGCACATAATTTACGTTTATAATTGCCATTTTTTCTGGTGCCATGCGATCTAGTTTTACGCTTTTGACGCTTGTACCGTCATAGAATCTGAGACCTGACCCACCGGCATGCAATTAAACAGGGAAGCAAAGTTATCAACCGTGCTTGCAGTCTGTCGAATGTTGTACACAATTTTTTACATCGAAATCATTGCAAGTGTATATTTTTCTGAATTTATATACTAAGTAAAAAAAAAATCGGATTCCGATGGACCTTGTTGCAGAAGAGACGTAAGTCCAACATTCAATTTTGAAATTGAATCGAAATGATGTCTATAAAATCTAGGTAAGGCTTTGTGCAGTTTATGATACCGATACTGATCTTTTTTGTTATAAATAACTAAGATTAAAGGTCGAGCTTTGGAGAGGGGATTTGAACCCAACGCTGGGCATCATTTCCATGACAACGCTATGCCATATAGTACAGCTTATATAGTAGAATAACGAAAGGCTAGGCACGCTTACCTAGATGTACAGCCTGGTAAAGAACATATGGCATAAGTGCCTTTCTCGAGCTTACCGGCATAACATAACTTATTTTATTAGAGGTTTTTTCTCCCTTGGTAAGCTAAACACTTACTTCCTTTCCCCCCTACTTCTAAATCTTTATCCTGTATCAACACTTTATTCTGTACTTAAAGAATATTCAATCTGTACAAACAGATTGACTATACTATAAAGATAAATCCTTTTTTTACTTATATGCTACGCCATGCGGTATTTGTATTTTGTATTTTGACAATTCTCATTTAATACTGTATGTATTCTGAGAAAAAATAAAGCTAATTTGATTTGATTTGATTTGATAACCCTGATTAAGAAATTTAGTATTTAACAATTTATTACGAGTGTTGAAGTCAGTTACATGACTAGACACTCTGGAAAATCGAATTAATTGCGAAATACAAACCCATATAATGCTGCACGAGGAACATCAACATCAAAGAAAGAAAAATGTTCGATCTTGAAATCAAAATCATCGCGTTTATCATAAATTTTGCAGGAAACAAACCCGTCTACAATAAATAGATAGGAATCGATACAATTAACCCACAACCCCAATTAGAGACACCAAAGGGAAAGAAGCCCAAACATGAATCAACTAGACCCTAATGGAAACATCAGTAGCGGAAGGCCAAATGGACAGCTACTTTCCCACAAAATGGCCAATAAAATAATATAAGCGATACATACACTCAAAGACAAACCATGACAAAATAAACCGGGGCAGAATAACCACCTTGGAACGGTCAGCGAAACGAACTCCACTGGATTTTTACGTGGCCACAATCCTCGCCCTTATTTCCTTCGCGATTTAGACAAATAATTTGTCCGCATGAAGCTTATCTCTTATCATGCTGTTCACGACAACCCCTATCTTTGGAAACAGTGTAGATCCAGATCAGATGGCTTCTGAAGAAGCCATCTGATCAGGATCTACAATGTTTGGCATTCAGTCAATGAATTTGTAGCAATAAATTGCATCAAGTAATTTGATTGGTTGATAGACAGAAATGGGTGTGGCTTAAATGAATATTCAGCAAGAGAAGGGTTATTTAGTATTTTGCAGTCATTCTTCTTTTTTGTTTTCTGCGTACAGTTTCAAAATGTGGATTGTGGGTACTCGTTAGAACCGCCTCATCGAAACAATTCTAACGTGTACCCACAATCCATATTTTAGAGCAGAAATAAGAAAAATAAGAAATAAGAAAAATAAGATTTACACCTGCCAATCGCCTACCTTATTTTACCATATGGGCCCCGTCAAGCGATTTTGGTACTTAGAGCCTATGCGAGCAGCGAAGGTTCAGGCGAGCCTGCGCATCCCCGCAGTCTCGCCAGAACCTTCGCTGCTCGCTCATACAAGCAGTGAATCAAGAGGAACCTTCAGACAGAAAGCCATATCCCTGGCCCCTCTGAATGGCTGGGCATGCGCAGTTAAAATTTATCATGACAGAATGCTCGAAGACACAAATTCGCTTGGCGGGGCTCATTTGATAATTTCATAGCTCATGATTATGTGCTTTTCCATCAGAAAAGTTCTGATATTTTTTTCTTATTTCTGCATGAAAACATAATGTTGTTTGTACTCACTAGAAGCGCTTCGGCGAGGCGCTTCTAATAAGTACCCACAGCATGTTTTCATGCAGCAATTAGCAAAATAATGTATGGATACCCTCCCTTATCTTGGCCTAGTAATTTGACCGGATTAAAAGAAAACATGCCGCATACCACATGCGAACTACAAAGGCACAAATCAGCCTCTACATCAACGCAGTTTGATCAGCGTCTTTGCTTTTCTTTTCTTCTAATTTGCATACTAAGCCTGTATAAACACACGCCCAGACTCTTGCGAGCATTCCAGGCTACAGAAGCCAATTTTAATCTTATTCAGTTACACACATTAAAGATTCAGTCAAATAATAGTTTCTAATGTACAAGCTCTTTCTATTTTCGGAATAATTCCGGGTGAACCAGGAATCCAGCTACAGGAAAGTTTGTCGTTTACAGAAAACAATCAGCAGTCAATCCTCGATTTTGGCTGTTTGAAGCCTGACGACACGACATCACGGAGATACTCACCTCAGTTTTCAGTTCATGTCTCTCCTCAACAGGTTTCTTTTCATAACACACATCTGCTCAATCACAACGCAGCATTGTACTCGCAGAGAGAAGAAGTCCCCGTGCAGAATTCGGATCACGCACACCTTGTCGTTGGTGCCGGGGCAACACCGCACTGTGCGGGCCAAGATGCGTGAATGTGTGGCTTTAAAGAGGACCGTTTGATCAAATGAACAGCCTACCATACAGATGAGCCAACGACGAAGACGCCAAGGTTAGCCGGCCTTATGCCGGAATCTGCCCTTTTTAAAGGTCACCTCCGTCAGACATTCTGATTGGCACTGGCATGGAACACGATTTGCAGGTCGGAATTGACCATGTTCCATAGCCGCGATTTGCAGCTTACTAATTTTTCGGACCGCCGTCGAAATTTCTGTAACTTACAGATCATTTTCGTTTTTATTGCACCGTACATCGGCCCCGATGTATCACATCATGCGAAAGCCTTTTAGAAAGTGGGAACACTAATCCTGGACATGTTCTAGGGGTAGTACCTATGAGCTTATAGAACCCGGTTACCTTAAACACTTGTTTCAGTCAGAGACAAGAAGTCATGGTAATAGCTGGATGTGCTTTCGTATAGAATACTGTTTTTTTTCTGTCTTGTAGTTAATCTGTCAATCAGAACTGAATAATACATGGGTAAATGGGTTCTAGGATGTCTGACATTTCTTTCTTTAGTACCTGCAGTAGGTATTTCGCACAAAACTTTTTCTATTACATTATAATTTCTCTCTCTCTAGGAACATAGTTGCACGCAGTGTCTCCAACTTACAAAACAACAAGACGCGAATTAACATGATATACTTTGCATTACAGTGTAAAAAACCTTTATTTCACTGAACAGGATGAATGGCATTGTCATTGAATGATTCTGAAAGTTATCTTGCTTTTTTGTTACTAATCATCTGTACAATGGGCTCGGTAAGCCAAAATGTGTCTTTGAATAAAAATTCCCAGCGAAGACCCGGCTACCATGGAACGTTTACTCCGGAATTAACGAATACTCAACTTTCGCCCTTAATTCCAATCCAAATTTCCACAAAATAATTAATCTTCATCATAAGCGTTGCAGAAACACGCCTATATACAAATACTTTGTAAATTTTATCTCCGAAAAAAATGCAAAAATTAAGACGATATTTTTCTTAATTGTGGTCAAACTATAGATTGTGGGTACATGTTAGAACCGCCTCATCGAGGCGGTTCTAACGAGTACTCACAATCTATATTTTAGAGCAGAAATAACAAAAATAGTGTTTACTCCTGTTAACCCCAATTTTACTACATAAAAGTGGGGTTAAAGGAGGTCAAAATTATATACATGTAGTTGTGTTTTCGTGATGAGTCCCAATTCAGTATTATACATGATAGCGAAAAAATAAATTGATCCCCGTAGGTACGAACCCTAACTCAGGAGTACATAGACTATTAATGAATTAAGACAGTCATATACAAGAGATGCTGAAAGATTAACAACAGTCTGCTTTCAAAGAAGAAAGCTGCAACTTTCGGGTTTCAGCTCCTTTAGTAAAAAGACCTTATCTGAGTCCGAGAAGCAACGCAGGAGCGACCGAAAGTTTAAAAGCTAATTTAAATTCTAACACAGCGTGCCTATATGAACATTTTGGAAGGAACTGTGATTTATTCTGCATCAAATCACTGAGTTTAATGGCGTCTATGATACCGACAACCACGACCAAGACGCCTATTAGTTAACAATCCATCACGGGTGTTGAAGTCAGCTACATGACCAGACCCTCTGGCAAACCGAACTAATTGCGACACACAAACATCGCAGGACACCGCACGAGGAACACTACCACCCATGCAAGGAAAATCCACAACCCCAGAAACAAAACCATTGCCGCGTTATTCATAAATTTTGCATGAAGCAAGCAAATCAACAATATATAAATATAAATCCAAAAACGGGGCTTGGGTGTCAGAAGAATTTTCTCCACCCAACCAAAGCCCTTGTGGGTAAATTTGGACGATCAAACAATAGAACCAGGTATTGTCAATATTTAATAAATCATCATAATATCTAGCCCGGATTGGCGGGGTCCTACTTAGTTTTTTAACAGGATGGCGTATTTCCTTGTTCCACAACTTGTATCAACCATTCTAAATCAGCTGCAGCTGATCGATGCTTCCATCGTTTCGCCTTACTGATTGATTGGTGTAACAGACTGACTATTATTACACCATTCGCCGTCGTATTTTGCAATAGCCAGCACCGACAGATCATAAGTGTGTCATGTGTGTCTGACATAAATATCTCCAAAACTATAGAATAATGTAAATAAAGTTATAAAGGTTATTTTTGCAAACAAAGAACACATTTCAAATGGAAAATAGAAGTTTATAATTAAAATTAGAATTCAATTTTATGTAATGTTGGTTGGTATTTGATGCTTTGTTTGAATTAAAATTAGAATTCAGTTTCATGTAATGTTGGTTAGTATTTGATGCTTTGTTTCTGGTCGGGCCCATCTGAGTCCCAGCTGTTGGTTTTCGTTTGCTCCAGCATTTCAGTTGTTTCTTGCTGTCGAGTCCTCACCTTTGTTTCATCTCTATCGTTTTTTTTTTTTTTTTTTTTTTTTGTTTTGTTTCTTTTTCTCATTTTTGGCTCTCGGTGATGTTGCACTCCTTCACGCGAATTGAACGAATTATTTGTCGAAATCGCGAACGAGGATTGCGGCCGCGTAAAATCGATTTAAGCAGCAACCCCCCCCCCCCCCCCCCCCCCACACACACACACACAGTTTTATTTTGGATAGCCAATTGGCCATTTTGTGAGAAAGTAACTGCCCTTTTTGCATTCCGCTATTGATGTTTCCATAAGGATCTAGTTATTTCAAGTTTGTGTTTCTTTCCCTTTGGTGTCTCTGATGGGAGGTGTGAGTTAATTGTATTGATTTCTGATCATTGCCTTCACTTCTATTTTGTTATCTAGAATTTTCATAACCAGTGCTGTACTTTCTAAAACAATTATAGAAATACAGTAAAATTCCTATATTAAGACCACCTTTGGGTCTTTTCAAAAGTGGTTTTAAGACCACTTTTGAACAGTACCGAAGGTGGTCTATTATGAGGAGACACTCAGTGGTGTAGAAGACACAAGATAAGAATAACTGAACTCTTCTCAATCAGCTTTTAAAAGCAAATTTAGTCTCGATTTTAGGTGGTCCTAATAGCGGTATTTTACAGTAGATACCAAGAAAAGATACAATCAAATATTACAGCCTACAATGGCACCAAGAGGAGGAGTAACTTACGACGAAGAAAACAAAACAGTAAACAGCATAGCAACTAGCTCCCTCTTCCTCACAAAAGGTGATTACGGTACAACATGCATAGGTAATAAAAATTAAACTAATAATAATACACAACCATAAGCAAATAAACCATGAAAAGCTCCGTCGGAAAATCCGACAAAGCTACAGTAAGAATAAACAGCATCAGAACCACGGCCTTAGGACGGTCAGTGGGGGTGGAGTGGGGTTAAATCGATTCTATGGGCCAAACCTTCTCTCTAGGTTCTCATAGGTTCTGAAGGTAGCCAACTCAATTAATGGACCATCACAGAATAACATATAAATTAGAACAAACTGAAATTAAAATCAAATTAAATAACTGCGATGGAACAAAGTTGAGATATAAACTTAGTTTACGGCCTTGCATACTGGGCAATTTCGCATACTTTTTCTGCCGTCTGTTGATTTTCTTAAAATCAACTTTTCAAGGAAGCCTTTCAGGAATACCATCAAACAAACAAACAGTGCAAATAGTTTGGCCCCAAATCAGGCACAACAAAACGTCGGGCATGATCTGGGGCCCAACTATTTGCAAAGGTTATCAGCGAGTGTCCTTTTTGTCGCCACTGGCGAGTTCAGTCCTCTACCGCACATAAGTAGTACTCTATAACTGACTCAGTATTCCCAAAGAAAATTGAAATATGATGAAGTACGGGGAGCATTTTCACCGCTACCACAAAGCATTTAACACCAAAAAATAAAAAATAAAAAAAAAATAATAAAAAAAAAAACAATTAGAAAAACAAGAGGCGTTAGGCCACAGAAAAAGCATGGAGTTAACACTTACATCCTAAACTTTGTAGTTGTGCACATCATATGTTGTCAGTTGAGATGTTTGAGATTTTCGCAAAACGCATTAATAGGCTATAAAAGAATGCCAAGAAGAGAGGGCCCTGATCAGTATTATCATGATTTATCATTTAACGAGCTATATGGTTGAGAGAGTCAAAAATACTGCGACCTAATGATAACATGAAACTGGCAATTAGAATTCGGACAAACTGTACTAGGTACTAGTGTGGATCTGATTCATGTATACATTCTAGAGAAATGTATTTTTGTGCTTTCCATTTAATTTTGAATGACAGTAAACAAGAAATATAAATGCCCTATACTATTCTATGTAACATTCGGCGTAGATCAATGAAAAGTCAAATAAAAGTCTGTAACTTACGAATGAATTAATTCACATATTAATATGCAAGTCATGCTCTAACCTTCTGCAGAGGGCTACCATGTCATAGTTGTGCGGAGATAAATTGAATTTACGGCTCATACAGAGCATCAAAATATAAAATTATATATTATTCAAATTTTAAATTAACTTAAAGACTCCCCCTGCTTTTACAACTAGAGGATGGCATGAAGCTATACGGTGAAATAATAATTCATCTTATCTCTTTATGATCAGATTCATTTCAATTTATTCATCTTATAAATTTAATCACATAATATAATTCAGTGAAAAAAGTATATAATCCCTAAAACTTAACCAGGCGTGGAAGGCTTGTAAATTATCAAATAAACAACATCTTAAGCTATGCGACTCCTAGGCGTCAAATTTAAACGAAATTGTCTGTAATGGTGCGAGAGGTATAATGAAATAATGCACATCGGAGGGGCTTATTGTCCTATAATGTGCGGAAAGACATTGGATAAATCAAAACGCATCAATCTTACTGGCAGCATTAAATTTACTAAATATACAAAATATCACACTTCAATATCAATTCAATTTCGTTGAATTTTCCTCGTGTTTGCATTAAACCCCAAAGCAAGCTCCATTAGAGTCTTTGAATAAAATCTCACTGAAGCCGAATTAACGCGAGATTTACTTGAACGTCACGCGCAGCGATAGTTGTTCATGTGTAACAACGACCACTTGCGTCGCCAAACCGGAAATGGATGTTCATTCCAGCAAGCTACTAGATCGGATGATGGATTAGTTAAGCAAAAATTAGATTGAACAATTTAAATGAATTATTGATCCACTGATTACTAGATTAGGAAAGTGATATCTTGAAATATTTCAATCAGTTTCATTAAAATGAATAAGTTTTCATAAAACAAATTAATAGTTCATGCACTGAAGAGCAAACATCACGTTAACAAATCGGTGTTCGTCCCCGCCCGTCGGGGCTTGGAGAAATAGATGTGGCTGCATTGTGCTTCCACGCAGAGCTGAAACTGACCACACATGAGTACTGGTAAACCGCTTAGAAGGACTAAGCCTGTCCAGGCCAAGCAATGCGAGTAGGACCGTCCATGCTTATAAACCCTATTGGTTTCATTGGGCGACAGGGTTTGAGATGTCATTTCATCTCAATGTCGGATAAAAGTCCCACAAAATTTGAAGCAACGTCTACAAAATGACCTGTACAATGTTGACGGGAAAGTTACACCACACATCAAAAACATTAATACTTCAAAAAACAAATGCCATATGTTAAAATCGCCTCGGTTCTAATAAATATCTATAACTTTTGTTTCTTGGAGTATGTTACAAGACCCTTTCATGACTATGGACTCGATTTGTGCATTTCCAACCCGAGGGAAGCCCACGCCGCTCAGAACCGTGGCTAAGCATTTAGCGAAGTGGTCATTCCATTCAAATTGCCGTTATAACGAATGTCGGTATAAAGAGGGTTGACTGTATTTTGTGTTCTGCTCGAAAACACATACAATGGATACTTGTTTGGGGCAAGATAAAAGTGGTCGATGACATAACTTTCGCATGAAACGTGCTCTATATAGTAGTCATAATATTTTAGTCACGTCACTGTAGTCAGTGTTAACGGTCGCGTGACGGCGGTAAAACGTCTACTATTCTTCATTATAGTGGATCATTGAGCACTTTTCATTGTTTCTAAAATATAATTCGATGAGTTATACATTACGAAAACATGCCTATACAAATACATTGTAACCTTTATCACCGAAAAAATGAAAATTTTAAGATGAAAAACTTTACCGCCGAAAAAACGAACATTGTCAAATGAAAAAAATAAGGTCTACCCCTGTAAACCCCAGTTTTATTATATAAAAGTGGTGTTCAAAGGGGTTAAAATTATATAGGCGTGTTTTCGTGATGCGGGGCAAGATCAAAGTGATCAATGACATAACATTCGCATGAAACGTGTCATTCTAGTTGTCATAATATTTTAGTCACTTCACTGTAGGAAGTGTTAACTGTCGTGTGATGGCGGTAAAGCGTCTACTATACTTCATCATAGTGGATCATAAAGCCCTTTCCATTGTTTTGAAAATAAATTTCTTTAAGTCATAATATTTTAGTCCTTTCACTGTAGTCAGCGTTAACTGTCGTGTGATGACGGCAAAACGTCTACTCTACTTCACCATAGTGGACCATTGAGTACTTTCCATTGTTTTGAAAATAGTGTGTGAGTGTTTGAGTGTTACGTCTCACCAACAGCTAGGGTCATACGGAGACGAGACCTCGGTTAAAAGACTCATCCGAAAATCTGGAGAAGCCCGGGATCGATCCTGCGATCCCTGGTTTACAAGGCGAGTATCGTAACCACTACAGCACGGAGGCTTCTAATTTTGAAAATAGACTTCTGTGAGTCATAATATTTTAGTCAATTCACTGTCGCCGTTTTTAAATGCCGCGTGATGGCGGTAAAACGTCTACTACGAGGACTGTTCAAATATGAATGCAAGTAGAACGTTTTCTCATGCAATAATGCGAAAATCACCTGGAAATAAATATCACAGCGTAGAAAAACATTTTACCTATACATTGATACCAAAACTGTTAAAATCCGTGCACTTTAGCAATGTATGTCGTTCAATAAACACTGTCTACTCTTGTATACTAATATACAAAACATGGTTGGAAGAAGGTCAGAGTACGCCGTTGAAATACGGTCCTATATTAAGAATCGTTGTATTCTTGGTATACGGTGCAAAGACATTTTTGATGAAATATGTTAGGTTTATGGGCATAATGAAATGTCTTTTCCGACAGTTTTTCGTTGGTTTAAGAAATTCAGCTTTGGGCTAGGCTTAACAGAAGATGCACCACATGATCGTCGGCCGAAAAGAGCAACATCTGCCAAGATGGTTGCTAGAGTGAAAGAAATAGTTGCTACCGATGCACGATACACCACTAGGCAAATAGCTAGTATGGTTGGCATCACATTAGGAGCAGCTCATACAATTCTGAAACGGGATTTAAAAATGAGAAAGATCTGTGCTAGATGGATTCCCCATCTGTTGACAGATGAGCAGAAAAAGACACGCGTTTAGTGCGCCAAGAAGTTGCTTAAAAAGTTTCCAAATTATAATGCACGGTCTTTCGCTAATGTCGTCACAGGTGACGAGACATGGGTTCACTTTTTTGAGCCAAAACGAAAGATTCAGAACAAAATATGGGCAACAAAGTATTGCAAAAGACCATGCATTGCAAAGCGGACCATGAGCGTCAAGAAGGTAATGTATGCCATATTCTTTTCAAATCAGGGCCCTGCTATTCAGGTGGCTTTGCCTAAAGGCAAATCTGTAAATGCGAAGTTTTACAAGAATAAAGTTCTTCGAAAATTGAAGAAATATTTCAAAGAACGAAGACCCGCAACTGGTTTGCCCAATGTCAGATTGCTACATGACAATGCGTCATCGCACAAGGCGTTCATTGTGCAAGACTATCTGAAGCAGGAAAAGGTTTTGAACACCCCCACCCCCCGTATTCCCCTGACCTTGCGCCGTGTGACTTTTTTTGTTCCCGCGGCTGAAAAAATACCTTTCTGGTCGAAAATTTGTACAGCGCAAACACCTCGGTTCTGCAATATTTCAGTGCCTTCATAGTATACCTCGAAAAGACTACCAAAATGCATTCAATGATTGGATCAGAAGACTGAAAGTTTGTATATCTGTTAAAGGGGAATACTTTGAGGGGACAAAATAAATTTTTCATCGAAATCTATCACGGAATCATTTTTATGTGCTTAGTTGCATTCATATTTGAACAGTCCTCGTATACTTCATCATGGTGGATCATCAAGCACTTTCCATTCTTTTGGAAAAAAAATCCGTGTCATACGTACATTACGAAAACATGCCTATACAAAAACATTGTAACCTTTATCACCGAAAAAATGAAAATTTTAAGCTGAAAAAATGTGATAGTTTTCTGATTTCCGCTCAGAATATAGATTGTTGGTACTCGTTAAAACCGCCTCATCGATGCGGTTCTAACGAGTACCCACAGTCTATATTTTAGAGCAGAAAGAAGAAAAGTAAGGTTTACCCCTGTAAACCACAGGTTTACTGTATAAAAGTTGGGTTTAAGGAGGTCAAAATTATGTAGGTGTGTTTTCCTGATGATAATTTAGGCAATTCACTGTCGCCGGTGTTAACTGTCGCGTGATGGCGGTAAAACGTCCACTATACTTCATCATGGTGGATCATCAAGCCCTCTCCCTTGGTTTGAAAATAGAATTCTGCTCAAGTGCGCGGTAGAAGACGTAAAAGAAGTCTTGCTGCAAAATTTATTACATGTAAAAGACAACCTCTTTATAACACTATTCACGGGATTCAAAGCAGACACCGTTTTTGTTAAACAAGCATGTTATATCCAAACAAAAATGTATAGATTACATTTATGGTATTTTTTTCTATATAATCTATACATTTTGGGGATCAATCTTGACACGCTGTTATATCAAGAGCCGTTTTATAACGAATAGTGTTATAATTAGGTTGTGTATTTCTTTTAAAGGATCCCTAACAAAACTTTCTAAAAGGTGTTCTTTGTTTTCATCTCGTGAACAAGTCCTTGAAATAACCCACTTTATATAGAGAAAACGGGGGTTTACGGTGCTATACACTATTTTTCTTATTTCTGCTCCAAAACATAGGTTATGGGTACCAACAATCTATGTTTTGAGCAGATATATGAAAAATATCATAATTTTTATCGTTAATTTTTCATTTTTTGGTGGCCGGCCCCCGCCCATAGGGGCTTAAAGAAATATATGGGCTGTATAATGCTTCCACGCAGAACTGAATCCGGCCCGCACACTAGTTCTGGTAAATCGGTTAGAGGATCAAAGCCTGTCCAGGAACTGCGGTGCGAGGCGGACCGTCCATGCTAATAAACCCTATTGGTTTCATTGGGTGACGGGGCTTGAGATGTCATTTGATACAACGCATAATAAAGTAATGTAGTAATTTCTTCATTTTGAAATTTTTACTTCATTATGCGTTGGCATAGTCGATGCGAAATGAAATAAAATGTACGTTTGACTTCATTATGCGTCGATACTAAGAGGTTTGCGCAAAATTTCATTTTGCGGTGATAGGTGGCATACTTAATTTTACTTCATTATGCGACGACAGTTTGTTTGTTTGATTTGAGGTTTAACGTCACCGTCAACACTATTTAGGTCATTTTGGAGACGTTGCTTCTAATTTTGTTTGACTTATACCACATAAGACACAGAAGCCTATGTGGTGTAGTAGTTATGCTATAGCTACTCGTCTGATAAACCGCGGGGTAGCAGGATCGATCCCAGTCTTAAAACCGAGATCCCGTTTCCGTATGAATGAGTCTTGAAACCAAGTTCGCTACTTTGTATGACCTTAGCTCTTGGTGGGACGGAAACTGAAACACACTCGCACTCCGTTTAAGATGCATAGATGGACAAACAACTGGGCTATGGACTGGTCCAAGCCAATATGGTCCCCCATCGCAACTATTGTGTGCACTACATGATCATGTGTTGAGCCTTAAAACACAAATGAGGGAAAAACATCAGACATGAGACCAAAATAACGTAAGGCGTTCAGTTTTAACTCTACTAATATTATCAAATACAGTGAAATTCTGCTATTAAGACCACTTAAAATTAAGACAAATTTTGTTTTTAAAGCATATTTTGAAGGTTAAAGTTACATTTTCTTTGTGATTGCGACATTCAGTGTGCTCTTGTGGAAGACCATCTTTGGGACTGTTCAAATGTGGTCTTAAAGACCACTTTTGAACTGTCTCAAATGTGGTCTTTATATTGGAATTTACCTGTATTGCTTCCTTAGTCTTTGGTCTCCTTTCGCAGACAGCTATTCTTCCATCATTACTTCATTTTGCGTCGATATGGTGCATATCAACGCGAAATGAAATAATTTTTTTACTTCATTTCGCGTCGACTACACCAACGCATAATGAAATAATAAAAAAAAAATCAAAATGAAGAAATTACTACATTACTTCATTATGCGTTGTATCAGTCATTTCATCTCAATGTCTGGTAAAAGTCCCACAAAACTGGAAGCAACGTCTCCGAAATGACCTTTACAGTGTTGACGGGGACGTTAAACCTCAAATCAAACAAACAAATCATTTTCTTTGGTGGCAACAAAAATCAATATATTTGAATAGGCGTGTTTTGGTTTTCAAATGCAACTTAATTAGCTTTATAGCATACTATGTGCGATATCCTAATATAGTTTATAACATCAGCAAGAATTGTCAAAGAGTGCTGTAACATATCCTAATAGTTTGAAACATCAGCAAGAATTGTCAAAGAGTGCTGTAACATATCCTAATATTTTGCAAGCCTTGCAAGGAAATGTCAACGCATGCCGTCATATATCTGTTTATTTTGCATGCTCAGCCAGAAAGGTCTAAAACGCTGTCAAATACATCTTAATATTATTTGACAATATTATATCGGAATTGTCAAAAACGCCGAAACTTACCCTAAGTATGTACATGCACTCAGCGAAGACGCGAGCCGTCGTATCTAGTGTGTCCCACATGCAGGCTTCACAAAGAAACTTTGAAGGAATCCATAAGGCGCACAGCGAAGACTCTGCTCTAAAATGCACCGGCCCCGATAACTCAGTTGGTAGAGTGTCCGCTCCGGGAAACGGGAGGTCACGGGTTCGATCCCGGGCTGCGACATACCAAAGTCGTTAAAAATGGTACTAGGTGCCCCTCGCTTGGCACTCAGATTTACGGAGTGGAGCTAGGACTGGTCGACCCAGTGTCAGGATAATGTGACTGGATGTGGTATCATGTAATGTGTCTGGGACATGATACTTCAGTGAGGCAGCACTATAAAAGTGTGCGTTGAGCTCCCTGTCGCAACCAGACACCGTCGTGATTGACTGAAAAATTGTTGAAAGCGACGTTAAACCCGAATTCACACACACACACTGCTCTAAACTGCATATACAATGTTCATATAGTGTGTTGTAAAATAAACGAAATAACAAGAGAACACTTGGGTCGATGTTCTCGAAAGCCTTTCGCATTGGATAACTGTATGGAACACCGTTTATAAACCAACTTGCAAAAACTGAATGACAGTTATAGAAATAACGACAGTTTGAAAACTGCTAATTGAAAGGGAGATAATCTGAGAATTTTTCACAAATTAAGCCTTGATTGTTGTGCGAGCTCATGAGATGTTGTAAAGTTAAAGTGAGTTCCGATGTTCAGTGGACATGATCGTCTATCTCAGACACACAAATGTCATCCGTGCATGCGCAATGCTACATTCCTTGCAAAAGCCTTCTAGGCACACATTGAAAGACAACTCTTGAGCAGAATGGTATGGGCAAATGTAAATTTGTGCATTTTGTAGCTAAACGTCCTATTCTCATGCCTACTGCCATCTTTATCTCAAAGGCTGAAGGATAGCTACTGAGATTTACCGAAAGCTGGTAGGTGTTGGTTACTTTTTTGACCTAGTATATATCAAAAATAATTTAGTTTGACAGTGTGTTTTGTCATGTCACTGACTTCAAGACTCGTAATGTTTTATCAACTGCTAAACTTCTTAATCAGAGTTTTAGGTGCCATTAACTTCGCAAAATAGAAGTGAATATCACGAAAACAGGCCTATATAATTTTGACCCCCTTGAAACCCAGTTTTATATAGTAAAATTGGGGTTTACAGGGGTAAACCTTATTTTTCTTATTTCTGTTCTAAAATATAGATTGTGGGTACTCGTTAGAACCGCCTTGATGAGGGTTCTATGAGGCTGTTCTAACGAGTGCCCACAATCTATATTTTGAGCAGAAATAAGAAAACTATGAAAATTTTTCATCTTAAAATTTTCATTTTTTCGGTGATAAAATATACAATGTATTTGTATAGGCGTGTTTTCGTAATGGAGGAAAGAAACACGAACATGAAATAACTAAACGCTAATGAAAACAGAAAGCAAAACGGACAGTTATTTTCCCATAGAATGGCCAAAGGCAAGGAGCTTATGTGATCCAAATAAAAAAGATTTTAGCAATACACACAGGCAAATACAAACTATAACAAAAATTAACCGCTACAGAAGAACCGCCTTGGAACGGCCAGTAAAAAGTATTTCACTGGGATGGGATGGGTGGTGGTGGTGGTGGTGTGTGTGTCTGTGTGTGTGTGTGTGTGGGGGGGGGGGGTAAATGGATTTGAAATGGCCAAAATCCTCGCCCTTGACTCTAAAGCATTTTCTGAAATTTTATAGACGTCATTTAGATTAAGTTTCAAAATTCGATGGACTTAAATCTCTTCTGCAACATGGCCAATCGGAACTTGAATATTATTGTGCCGTTCTACATGAGTTAAGAAAAATACAGTAAAATTCCTATATTAAGACCACCTTTGGGGCTGTTCAAAAGTGGCCTTAAAGACCATTTTTGAACAGTCCTAAAGGTGGTCCCTGACCAGGGGGCAACACAAAGAAAGAATAACTGCACCCTTTTAAATAACCTTTTTACAACAGATTTAGTCTTCATTGTAGGTGGTTAATAGCGGTATTTTACAGTATATGATCGAAATAATTTTAGTACCCAATTTCGTAAAACCATACTTCATATAAAAAGATTGGGTACAACATAAATATTATAGGACAGACTGCATGCATGGTACGTAGTTAACCCAATCACGGTTGATAACTTTGCTTCGCTCTTTTATTGCACGCCGTCGGGTCGGGCCTCAGACTCTTTGACGGCTTCGGCCAAAGAAAGAATAACTGCACCCTTTTAAATAACCTTTTTACAACAGATTTAGTTTTACTTTTAGGTGGTTAATAGCGGTTTTTTACAGTATATGACCGAAATAAATTTAGTAGATTCGGTACAACATAAATATTATATGACAGACTGCATGCATGGTATGTAGTTAACCCAATCACGGTTGATAGCTTTGCTTCGCCCTTTTATTGCACGTCGTCGGGTCGGGCCTCAGACACGTTGACGGCTTCGGCCAAAGAAAGAATAACTGCACCCTTTTAAATAACCTTTTTACAACAGATTTAGTTTTACTTTTAGGTGGTTAATAGCGGTTTTTTACAGTATATGACCGAAATAAATTTAGTAGATTCGGTACAACATAAATATTATATGACAGACTGCATGCATGGTATGTAGTTAACCCAATCACGGTTGATAGCTTTGCTTCGCCCTTTTATTGCACGTCGTCGGGTCGGGCCTCAGACACGTTGACGGCTCCGGCCAAAGAAGGAATAACTGCACCCTTTTAAATAACCTTTTTACAGCAGATTTAGTTTTAATTTTAGGTGGTTAATAGCGGTATTTTACAGTATATGACCGAAATAATTTTAGTACGCAATTTCGTAAAACCATACTTCATATAAAAACATTGGGTACAACATAAATATTATATGACGGACTGCATGCATGGTACATAGTTAACCCAATCACGGTTGATAACTTTGCTTCCCCTTTTATTGCACGCCGTCGGGTCGGGCCTCAGACTCTTTGACGGCTCCGGCCTAAATTGTCAGTCGGTTGGTGTCTGATACTCTGCTTCTGGTCACAGTACTCTGGGGCTAAAATGTTGGTTTTCTTTTGCTTCGACATTTCAGATTTTGCATGCTGTCGAGTTCCTATCGTCTCATATTGCAAATTCTAACACAGCGCGCCTATATAGGCAATGAAAAATAACTGTTTTATTCTACAACAAATCACGACAAGGAAGAGCGTGACGAGTGACGTCATTAAAAACTGCAAATTTATGACGTCACTAGTCGATTTCCTTGACGTTAGACGATGTAACGTCATTTTCTTGCATCGAAAACGTTAGAAAAGTATATAAATGCATGTGTTTTAGTCGATAATTTTAGCGGGATTTTTTCTAACAATGGCGAAAAGTTGTCAGATTTTGAAGGAAACAACATCATTATTGCCGACTTTCAGTGTGTTAGAATCGAAATAGATCAGCTTTAGCCTGTGATTTGTTAGATAATAAATCACAGTTTGTCGGTCAGTTGTAAGTAGACAAATCACGCGCGCTATGCGCTCGTGATTTGTCTACTTTACAACTGACCTCCAAACTGTGATTTATTACTCAACAAATCACAGCTAGAGCTATTTATTAAGTAACATGTGAGTAAGCGCCATTATAACGACCAGGTAGCATACAACGCCGGCTTGCTTGGTAACACTCGCTAGTAACATGCATGCTGGGTATTATTTCAGCAGACGGCATTTTGAAATCTTTATCTTATTTTTCTCAGAAAACAGAATTTGGCATTTCATGCAAACTGTCGCCATTTTTCCTAGAAAACAGGAAAAATTAGAAAAATATCAACAATTGTCATATGCTGAATTAGCCAAGAGAGTGGCAGAGATTAAGTTAGAAACTAGAGGTATTTTACTTTCATGCTCACCAGACAAGGAAATCGGTGATTTTACCCTGGGATGGAAATTTATGTTCTGACCCTGGTGTTCCGACCCAGGCAACTAACATAAGTGCGCTTCAATTTTATTCAACTGCCGGAACTACTTCCGCACTACTTTCATTTTGTAAACAATATACATGTGCGAGCTGTCAAAACTAACCGGCAAAACAGCGGATGAATATCATGAATATTGTTAAATAAAAAAAATGAAAAGTATAGTGCACAAAAAATGAAACGTTAAAAAAATGAAAAGGAAATTTTAGGGAGGTGTTGTGCAAGAAAAAGAATCCAATATGGGGTTCTATTGTAGATGGGCGTTTCCAACCCGAGGGATGACCGTGCTGAGCGGAACCGAGGGATGACCGTGCTGGGCGGAACCGAGGCATAGCAACCCGAGAGATGACCGTTCTGAGCGGAACCGAGGCATAGCAACCCGAGGGATGACCGTGCTGAGCGGAACCGAGGTTCCGCTCAGCACGGTCATCCCTCGAGTTGGAAAAGCCCATCTACAACAGAACCCCATATCAGATTCTTATAATCCAAGCAACGCAAACTAAGGTGGTGATAAGAATACGTGGATGCGCAGTCTGATCCGCTCCTCCATTCTACGAAATTAGCAAGACTGAAATAACTGCTTTATCTTCAAATACACGTAGAAAAGGTTTATTAACCTAGAACAATCCTTTCTTAAACTGCAAGTCACACAATGGTAATAAAGACAAATTAGAAGCCATCCGATAATGTTCCTATTTCCGACAGGTCCTAGTTGCCGCTTCCTATAAAACTCAGCTCTAATGGACTAGTCAGCTCCAAAATTGTTAATAAAACTAATACAGACTGAAATACGAGCAACTCTGTGGGAAGGATGCTAGTTTTCATTAATTTCGCCTCATTTTGCACGAAAGAAAGACACCGCGTTAGCTTAATTACCAGTCGAGGCAATAAAACAATATAATTGTAATTCTCGCCTTTTATCATTTATAAATGACGTGAAATCACATTGTAATTCGAAGATTTAAAGCTGCTGAAATGAGATTTTTTAAGTGTTTCTCGGAAGCTTAATCGAAATTGATATATCTCAAGGGGAGTAAATATTGTCAAAATATTTGTCAAGGGGAATGAATCTTTACAGAAAGAGTTGACAGGTTGTGTTGTTGTTTCAGGAAGACTGGTGTTACGGTAACGGTTACATATCGGTTCAGTGTAATACGAGTATGTTCTAAAAAGGGGTTATCCGTTGGGATCAAGGAATACACCACACAACTGGAAAATATGAAGTGTGCATGTTTTCTGGTTTCGGCCAATTAGGCCTCATCAGTGACCCTCAAGTATTTTCAGAATTCCGCAATGGAATCAATGATCCCAAAGAACAAAAATATAAACTACACTATGATGTAGGGCAGGGAGACGTTTTACGACCGCCAAACATTCCCAGACATCATCTGTAGTGACGTTAAATATGTTCTCTAACAGGGTTATCCTTTGGAAGCAAGGAATACACCACAGAACTGGAAAATATGAAGTGTGCATGTTTTCTGGTTTCGGCCAATTAGGCCTCATCAGTGACCCTCAAGTATTTTCAAAATTCCGCAATGGAATCAATGATCCCAAAGAACAAAAATATAAACTACACTATGATGTAGGGCAGGGAGACGTTTTACGTCCGCCACACATTCCCAGACATCGTCTGTAGTGACGTTAAATATGTTCTCTAACAGGGTTATCCTTTGGAAGCAAGGAATACATCACAGAACTGGAAAATATGAAGTGTGCATGTTTTCCGGGCCAGACATAGCTAGTTTCGGCCAATTAGGCCTCATTAGTGACCCTCAAGTATTTTCAAAATTCCACAATGAAATCAATGATCCCAAAGGACAAAAATATAAACTACACTATGATGTAGGGCAGGGAGACGTTTTACGACCGCCACACATTCCCAGACATTTGCTGTAGTGACGTTAAATATGTTCTATAACAGGGTTATCCTTTTCGAAGCAAGGAATACACCACAGAACTGAAAAATATGAAGTGTGCATGTTTTCTGGGCCAGACCAGCTAGTTTCGCCCAATTAGGCCTCATCAGTGAACCTCAAGTATTTTCAAACTTCCACAATGGAACCAATGCTCTCAAAGGACAAGAAAATATAAACTACATTATGATGTAAGACTAAGACTGTATGACATGATGAGATAATGTTCAAACTGAAATCTGTTATGTTTTGAGTCTCCATACATAGATTGTGGATCGGTTCTAGGTTCAAATTCCTGCTGGATATTGAAAAATTGTTCGAGATAGTGGCAGTTCCAGCTACTAAGGTTTGATTCATAACACTAGGTCAGGAAACACATAAAGGGAATAACTTCGACTCAGCCATGGTAAACGAGCCATCTTTGTTGGAGTCAATGAAAGTTCATTATTTGGAAAACAGATAAGCAAAACAATGTGTTTTCCTAGAAAATAGAAGTGACGGCAATGTCCAGGATACATCGATTCAATTTACCCACAGCTCCCATCAGAGACACCGAAGGGAAAGAAACACAAACATGAAATAATTAGACCCTAATGGAAACATCAAAAGAACAGTTACTTTCCAACAAAATGGACAATTGGCTATCCAAAGCAAAAAAAAAAAAAATACTGGTAAACCGCTTAGAGGATCTAAGCCTGCCCAGGCAAAGCGGTGCGAGTCGGAGCGTCCATGTTTATAAACCCTATTGGTTTCACTGGGCAACAGGGCTTGAGATGTCATTTCATCTCAATGTGGGGTAAAAGTCACACAAAATTGGAAGCAACGTCTCCAAAATCACCTATACAGAGTTGACGGAGACGATAAACCTCAAATCAAACAAAAACAAATCAACCCACCTGCTGCAAGGACAGAGGGTCTTGCCTAACAGTTGGACGCTCCAGTGAAGCAAGATACACGACACCTTCGCCTCACCCAACCGTGGTGGGGGGGGGGGGGGGGGTTAAATCGATTTTACGTGGCCACAATCTTCGCCCTTACTTCCGTCACGATTTAGACAAATAATTTGTTCAGTCCGCACGACTAACTCATCAGTGCAACATCTTAGTGGACACAAAAAATCAAATCAAAAATCGAACAGTGCTTATGTTTATATATCAAAGAAAAAGCAATATAAGCGAACAGTGCCGATGTTTATATATAAAAGAAAACAAATTCAAAAGCACCGTCAGTTAGCAATAAAATATAACAAATTCAAAAGCACCGTCAGTTAGCAATAAAATATAATCTTTCATAACAGATCATTATTCATTCACACATACAGAAACTTCATTCACACCCTGTCTTATTAATTATGTCTCATTATGATTTAATTTACAAGTTTGTTTTTTCTCCTTTGACCAATTCACTCCCTTTATTAACATCATTCTGATGTGGGAACGGAAAAACGTATAGGACGAATGATTTACAATGACGAGTGGAAACGAAGGCTGATCAGAGTCTTCGGTGTTCGTCGAAAGTTCCCACAATTTATACATTGCTAAAGTAAAGGGAAATGCTCTCAACAATGTGGGTGAATTCGCAAGCTAATGCGAGTCGACATGTCTGCGCATTACATCTTGCAGCTATTGCTGGGTTCCGGCTTTTTATTTCATTTTCACATTTTTCTATCATTTCTGTTTCCCCGTGTTGTCTTCACACCAGGTTTTCACATTAAACTGCGAAAGAACACGAAATCTCGCGGATTCTCGTTGAGTTTAAATGCTATCATGTCGTCTGCAGTTGATTGGATCAGAGAGACGCTGTGAGTAGGAAAATAAATTCTTACCAATTTTGGTTTTACGTCTGAGTTTGCTAAGTGGTAAGTGATAATAGAAAAAAGTAGAGGTAATGACATATGCTACGGAAGACTATATGTGACATGTTATTTATAATGCTCTTTGAGTTTGGATTTGGTCTTGTGACTAATGTGGTTTGACTCATTAGTTCACACTTTTATTAGGCTGTGTTAATCTTTGTCTTTCTCCTGTTATACCACTCCGAAGTGTCTGTCAAGAGATTAGTAGCTAATGTCAATTGTGTCAAACTGGTCTAACAGTCAACGTATTTTTTTTTTCATTATTTTTTCAGTTCTCCCCTTGTGACTTCTGCATTTTTGTATCTGGGTTTTTGAGCAAAATAGAAGTGAAGGTATTGATCAGGAATCGATATAATTAACAAACATAAAACAACAGACCCTAATGGAAACATCAATAGCGGAAAGCCAAAAGGACAGTTACTTTCCCACAAAATGGCCAACTGGCTATCCAAATCAAAATATTATACGCGAAACACACACTCAAAGACAAAACGCATAAAAACTAAACCGCGACAGAAGAACCGCCTTGGAACGGTCAGTGAAATGAATTGCTTCCACTGTGGGGCTTAAATCGATATACGCAGCTGCAATCCTCGCCCTTACTTCCGTCGCGATTTAGACAAATAATTTGTTCTTTCTGCATAAAGGCCTCCTTACTCATCAGTGCAACATCTCAGAGAACACAAAAATCAAACAACCACAGAGATGAAACCACGGTCAGGACTCGACAGCAAGAAACCACTGAAATGCTGGAGCAAAAGAAAACCACCAGTTAGACACCAAGTGAGTGAGTTTTACGTCTCACCAATAGCTAAGGTCATAGGGAGACGGGACCTAGGTTTAAAGACTCATCCGAAAGTCTGGCGAAGCCCCGGGATCGATCCTGCGACGGCGAGTTGCATGACAACTGCACCATGGAGGCTTCAAATTAGAGTCTGATGAGCCCGACCAGAATAATGTTGGTTTTGCGTTTTGATTTGGATCAATTGAGTTTTGAATTCTGGCTTTTAATATCCGAAATAACCAAATCATTGCTTGTCTACTGTTAAGATATTGAGAAGCAGAATCATACAAGCCATCGACTTTTTCCTGTGTATCTCCTTCAGAAATAATTGTGCTTACCTATTGTATTGTAATTATTGTTTTTGAAATGGAGTTTAAATGAAATAAAGTTTGGCCGAAACAAGCTGGTCTGGCCCAGAAAACTGTACACTCCATACTTTTAAGTTCTGTGGTGTATTCTTTGCTCCAAAAGGAGGAACCATTTAAAATAATATTTAACTGAACCAAGGCATGAATTGTATGATTGCGTTTGTTTTACTTATTTCATGCTGCAGCAAAGTGTCTATCACAAAAAAAGATTGTTGGCAGCTGTTGACTCTTGTCCTTTTGACCTAACACCAAACGTATTTTGTTTAACTATTTTTCATATTTTTGAATTCTTTAATTCTTTATTTTTGAGTTCATATTTAATCATTTTGAAAATAGAGTTGTGCTTAAGCCGGCGCTAGAGGGCGCGGCCGGTGTTTCACATTTCAGTACTGGTCATCAACAGACTCAATAAAATAGAGTCTGCTATTTTGGTTTATTTGCTGTATTCTTTGCTTCCAATTAGAACTTATTTATATAAACCTTGTGGATTCTGTAGTTTGATTTCTGAGCTTGAGTTGGGGTTTCTGTCACACGCAAGACATCGATGCGGTTCTAACGAGTATCCACAATCTATAGTTTAGAGCAGAAATAAGAAAAATAAGGTATACCCCTGTAAACCCCAATTTTACAATATAAAAGTGGGGTTCAAAGGGGTCAAAATGATATAGGCGTGTTTTCGTGATGTTTAAACAAAGATTAACTTGAAATTATCATCCACAACTGCCAATAACGATTAGATCAAAATACTAGAACACACTTTAAAACATTTGCTGTTTCCAAAATTGAAGTGGAGACAATGATCAGGAATCGATACAATTAACCCACAGCTCCCACCAGAGACACCAAAGGGAAAGAAACACAAACATGAAGCAACAGACCCCAATGGAAATATCAGCAGCGGAAAGCCAAAAGGAAAGCCACCCTCCAACAAAATGGCCAAAATGCTATCCAAAATGAAATATAATACAAGCGACACAAACACCCAGAGACAAACAATAACAAAAATAAACCGCGACAGAAGAACCGCCTTTGAACGGTCAGCGGAAACGAATTCCACTGGGGGGGGGGGGGGGGGCTTTTAAATCGGTTTTACGTGGCCACAATCCTCACCCTTACTTCCGTCGCGATTCAGACAAACAACCCACCCATTCCGCATGAAGCCCCCCTAACCCATCAGTGCAACATCTCCGTGAACACAAAAAATCAAACAACCACAGATAAATAAACCAAATAAATTTTGTAAGAAACCAACTCATCTACAATAGATAGATGTAAATAAAAAAAATCTCGGTATCAGAAGAATTTGCTCTATTTAACTGAAGTTCTAGGGGACTTGGGGGTGTAAATTTGACTGATCAAACCGTTGGAATAGGTATTGTCAATATTTAATAAATCCTTCAACTATCTAGAAGTCGAGCTATGATTTCAGAATGGTTTTCGTTTTCAACGGAAAAGGACATCATGAAAAATAAAAATAAAAAATGAGTTCCTTTAAGACCAATGAAAACATTCATAAGAAAGAAGATGGGTCATACTACGTAGTTTCGGCTAATAAAGCCTCATCAGTGACCCTGTAATGATCCGGCAAAGAAAGCCAGAGGAAACATCCTGCAATTTTGCGAATTTCGAATAGGCAGTCGATTCAAAGACTGATATAAATCAAAATGGGGTCCAAATAATTAAAAACCTGTCTAGAATATGAGTCTAAACCAATAATTTATTTCTGATTTCTCAGAATATTCACGCTGATCTCAAAGGACCAAAAGTAAAATATAAACTACACTATGGTTGATGTACGGGGAGACGTTTTACGGCCGCCACACGGCACAACACCAGCTGCAGTTCATAGGCCTTAGTACCAACGTAAAATAAAAATTCTTGGATCTTGCACCTTGATTCGAGTCGAGGTGCACAATTGGTACCTATCGAAATACCCACAACTTGTCTAAATAACTTAGTACCAAATCTTATGTAAACATTGTCAAGAAGAAAGGTGAGAGCTTCACACACTTTCTGACATGACCATAAAGTATACTTTTTATGCTCTTCAGAAGTGAAAAAAGCTTTTCTTACATTACACGCAAGATGTCCATTCAATTCACCCGCCGGGGTCGGCAACATTCTTTCGTACAGATTGATCATGAAATCTTTTCTACAGTCATTCTCTCCCTTCCGCTGATTCAAGAAGGGCAGTTGTCAGTTTCTGGCAAAAAAATGTGCACTGTACTGGTTAACCGCTTACGTATAAGCCTGCCCAGGAAAGTGTTGATAGGTAAACTGACCGGCTCAAAAATGACCTAAATAGTGTTGACTGGGCCGTTAAACTCCAATACAAACAAACAAAACCATTCAATTCAATCATTATTTATTTATAAGATTGTGAGGAAGTGTAGTGTAAAGGGTCGAAAAATCATAAGCAGACAGACTTGTAGCACGAAAACGTCTGGATTTCAATTTATTTAAACTAGAATTTTTATAGACCAAAACAGATTTCTACCTTATCTTTCAAAGACGTTGTCGCAATATTTAATCACATGTTTTTTATTGCAGTAAAACCTGAAGTTAATAATTTGGAGAGTTCAGTGGGGGTACAAGAGCATGAATTTGCAATACACCGTGCTTTGTATGGTCTTTTATAAAGTTTAGGTAACCAATATAACGTAGGAAGCTTGTCTTGGCCTTCTGTAACACATACTGCAAACTTGGTGGCTGAATGACAGATGTGGTCATCAACTAAAGCCTTCTCTACAGCCAAATAAAAATCAAAAATGAGTTCCTTTAAGAGCAATGAAAACATTCACAAGAAAGAAGATGGGTCTTACTACGTAGTTTCGGCTAATAAAGCCTCATCAGTGACCCTGTAATGATCCGGCAAAGATAGCCAGAGGAAACATACTGCAATTTTGCAAATTTCCAATAGGCAGTCGATACGAAGACTGATATAAATCAAATTGGGATCCAAAATATTAAAAACCTGTCTAGAATATGAGTCTAAACCAAAAATTTATTTCTGATTTCTCCGAATATTCACGCTGATCTCAAAGGACCAAAAGTAAAATATAAACTACACTATGGTTGATGTACGGGGAGACGTTTTACGGCCGCCACACGGCACAACACCAGCTGCAGTTCATAGGCCTTAGTACCAACGTAAAATAAAAATTCTTGGATCTTGCACCTTGATTCGAGTCGAAAGCACAATGATGCATTGAAGTAATACGATAAGCTCTTTTGTGATGGTTCAGCGATAACAGAATAAAAATGAACATAAGTAGTTTAGGTCGTAGTAACAAATCGAGAATCATTAATCGATAGACAAATGGCAAATGTCAATGTTCAGATCAACAGACATGGACTCCAGAAGAGTGTAATCAGGCGTCCGCGGATAGTAAGCATTACTTGGTAAGCAAGCTTCGCCCACCATGCATAGCAACCTGAACGAAGAAAAGGAGTAAATGCCGAGAAGGGTCTTTCCGATAATTTGGAAGTTATGGCGTTCCATTGGCAAACACATCAGAAATAATTCTGGAAATGGCCACATTGTACGGATCATAACTAAAACCTAAGTTAAAATATTGCAAATATAGGGTCAGATTATGTTAATGTGTAAATTGGTCGACTTTATGTATAGTATGCGGAAAGCAAACGTCGGTCAACTAGAATACTTAAAAAAGGCACCACCATAGCATGTTCAGTACTGAATAAACCTAACCTTGAATGTCATAAGAAAGAATTATAATGCTATTTTTCATACCGGAATCAGAATCAGAATTGTTACTGGTGACACGTCAAATGACATTCATACACCAGGACCTGTGAAGGGAAGTAAGTCCCTTGCTCTCACTGAACTTAGCTTTGCAATTGTCAGCACCTTCAGCTGCTGAAATAATCGAATGGGAAAGGCATTCCAATCTCTAATGGTTCGGAGGAAGAACGATTCTTTGCAAATGTCAGTTCTTGCAGTAAGGGTCTGAAACGCCAATGAATGATGATTTCTACAGTGCCTAGCTGGGGGAACAAGGTCGGCATAAGTTTAATTTGTAGGTCCAATGTGGTCTTTGTACCTTTATAGTGGTCCAAAGTAGATAAAATTGGTATCAAAATAAATATGGACATTTTATCTCTACAATGAGACCTATTATCCTTTCCTAAACCATGTACTTTTTGCACCAGGGCAACTCAAATACCACTAGGGTCAGTCGCATTTTGATCTATCTGGATCGCGATATATTTTAGCGGTTTCTGACTTCGTTCACTGTGCCACAGATACGGAGAGTGAAAAACCCGGCTTCAGTAATGAGGAGTAATCATTTGAATGTCATAAAATTGCTTTCTTACCAACATACATTGCAAACTGATGTCATAAATCTGTGATTTCCAGACTTCAGTAGAACGACAGCAATTTTCACGCACTTGGTGACTTGTTTACATAAAGCGCCTCAATGACGTGTCAAAATCAAAGCGACCTCTTATAATGGCGCGAAAATTATGGGACGGAACTACGTAAAACGATGTTTTTTGTTCTTTATTCTGTTCTAGAGAAGACTGTAAAATCTTCTGAATGCGCGAGATAAGAGCATCCAAATTATTTCCGTCACTTATTATTGTAAATTGTTATTAGCTTCCGATGAATAGAGATTTTTTTTACCTCAGCAGGATTGTCAGGATCGACTGGTTTTTGGTCGATTGTAAGAAGGATGGCGGTGTATCATTTTGAGAATGCTTACAGTAACTTACTCATTTGCATACCGCATGCTAAAACCATATTCAGCCAAGAAATTCCACAAACGTTCATTTTCTGTTTAATATTTTGTATTTTATTATTTTTCAAACATTAACTTAGGAGTTATTCTTTATCCTATTATCTTTATTCTTAGGAGTTATCTTACATCTTTATTTTTAATAAATAACCAATGGTAAATCACGAGGAAGACAACAACAAAAAAGAGGCCCCATTGTGGGTATTTGGATACTGTTTGGATTTTGTAAAAATATTACTACATGCGATTTATTCCGTTAATGCTCTCTAATGGACCTATTTCTATAAAGTGACAAAAATGCGGCCTCAAATGCAAAAATAACCAATTTAGCCCAGGGTGAAAGAATGACAGAATAACAGCTTGCTGGAAGACTGGTCTCATCTCTATATAGGGATGAAACCTCATTATTTAGGAAAATGATAAATTCATGGCAAATCTAAAAAAGTGGTCTCACTCCTATATAGAGAAGAAAATCTGGTCTCACCTCAAATAACTTACTAAAAGTCTGGGCTGAAGGAATGTGGTCTCATCTCTATATAGGGATGAGACCACATTATTAAGGAAAATGATAAATTCATGGCAAATCTAAAAAATGTGGTCTCACTTCTATAAAGAGAAGAAAATGTGGTCTCACCTTAAATCACATACAAAAATCCTGGGCTGAAGGAATGTGGTCTCATCTCTATACAGGGATAAAACCACCTTATTTAGGAAAATGACAAATTCATGGCAAATCTAAAAAATGTGGTCTCACTCCCTATATAGAACAGAAAATGTGGTCTCACCCTAAATAACATACTAAAAGCCTGGGCTGGGATGAGACCACAATATTTAGGAAAATGATAAATTCATGGAGAAGAAAAAAACCCTGGACTGAAGGATTGTGGTCTCAATAATTTGGTCACCCATTAAAAAAAACTTAAGTTGATCCCTATTATTATTCGACACACTACATATACGGAATGAATCTAATATTGATAATGATTAGGGCCCAATTATTCTGTATGTTAATTAGGATATAACTGCGCATCCCTCTAAAATGAATTCAGAAATCCCATTGGTGGAAGCTAAAAAGCTTGTTGTGCTTTAGAATGCTTACAGCACCCTTAAAAAATTTATGAATGAATGGTCACGTTGTCTTTTTGATCCAAGTTAGTGGACGCTTGCATGTTCGTAACGACCAGAGAGCTAAATTTTGCATTAGATTGTAAAATGTAGATTTTTTTAAAGAATTTACCATCGTCATCAGATGAAAAGTATCTCTCGTTAAGTATTTGTTAAAAAGATAAATTGGACATCACAATGAAATATAGTTGCCAAGTCATGCAAATTAGAGAAAAACAGTTGCTACCCCCTTGCACTAGAAAGCAAAATGGCTGAGCAGAAGCGGAAATAATTCCATACCCTACCTCAGTTCATCCGATCCTAGCCAACCATCCTTCTGCCAAGGCTATCATTTTTCTTTGTGATATTAGAGATGAGATATTGAAGTTTGTTTTAAGACCTTATTTGGTGTGATTCACCTTCTTATAAGGCAGGGGACCACATTGGACCTACAAATAAAACTTTTACCACAAGGTCATCTGTTGAAAGGCTTGCAGTACCCTTTATACCTTTGTACATTATATATATATATGTATATTATTGATAATGATTAGGGCCCAATTATTCTGTATGTTAATTAGGATATAACTGCGCATCCCTCTAAAATGAATTCAGAAATCCCATTGGTGGAAGCTAAAAAGCTTGTTGTGCTTTAGAATGCTTACAGCACCCTTAAAAAATTTATGAATGAATGGTCACGTTGTCTTTTTGATCCAAGTTAGTGGACGCTTGCATGTTCGTAACGACCAGAGAGCTAAATTTTGCATTAGATTGTAAAATGTAGATTTTTTTAAAGAATTTACCATCGTCATCAGATGAAAAGTATCTCTAGTTAAGTATTTGTTAAAAAGATAAATTGGACATCACAATGAAATATAGTTGCCAAGTCATGCAAATTAGAGAAAAACAGTTGCTACCCCCTTGCACTAGAAAGCAAAATGGCTGAGCAGAAGCGGAAATAATTCCATACCCTACCTCAGTTCATCCGATCCTAGCCAACCATCCTTCTGCCAAGGCTATCATTTTTCTTTGTGATATTAGAGATGAGATATTGAAGTTTGTTTTAAGACCTTATTTGGTGTGATTCACCTTCTTATAAGGCAGGGGACCACATTGGACCTACAAATAAAACTTTTACCACAAGGTCATCTGTTGAAAGGCTTGCAGTACCCTTTATACCTTTGTACATTATATATATATATGTATATTATTGATAATGATTAGGGCCCAATTATTCTGTATGTTAATTAGGATATAACTGCGCATCCCTCTAAAATGAATTCAGAAATCCCATTGGTGGAAGCTAAAAAGCTTGTTGTGCTTTAGAATGCTTACAGCACCCTTAAAAAATTTATGAATGAATGGTCACGTTGTCTTTTTGATCCAAGTTAGTGGACGCTTGCATGTTCGTAACGACCAGAGAGCTAAATTTTGCATTAGATTGTAAAATGTAGATTTTTTTAAAGAATTTACCATCGTCATCAGATGAAAAGTATCTCTAGTTAAGTATTTGTTAAAAAGATAAATTGGACATCACAATGAAATATAGTTGCCAAGTCATGCAAATTAGAGAAAAACAGTTGCTACCCCCTTGCACTAGAAAGCAAAATGGCTGAGCAGAAGCGGAAATAATTCCATACCCTACCTCAGTTCATCCGATCCTAGCCAACCATCCTTCTGCCAAGGCTATCTTTTTTCTTTGTGATATTAGAGATGAGATATTGAAGTTTGTTTTAAGACCTTATTTGGTGTGATTCACCTTCTTATAAGGCAGGGGACCACATTGGACCTACAAATAAAACTTTTACCACAAGGTCATCTGTTGAAAGGCTTGCAGTACCCTTTATACCTTTGTACATTATATATATATATGTATATTTACTACTTTGGAGCAAACTTTTGTCAAAATAAATAAATAAATAGCTAAATATAAAAGCAAGGCACCAAAAATATAACTTTCCACCCGACGCAATATTTCAACTCATTTGTTGAATTTGAAATTTCCGACAGGTAAGCTATAATCAGTGTAAAGAACACTCTTGCAGATCCCATTGTGATTAAGAGCGACGTTTCTTGGAGATGTGTAGTGTTTTCCTACAAAACCTAAAACATATGACTGTTGGTACAGTAGTCTGGGGATAAGTAGAAAGTTACGAAAAAGGGTATACCACCAGATATAGATAAGACAGGTTATAAAATTATTACTGTTATAACCATCATGGGTAGGCAAGACAGGCTATACCGTTATAATTATTAAAACCGAAGTGCCGTTACCTTTTGATAGCAGTGGACAATGCTTAATAACAAACATATTCGCTGACGTCACTTCCTTATTATTTTCGATGTACTGTACTTATTCAAACTATCATAAACAGTTTTTCTTTTTTTTTTTTTTTTTTTTTTTTTTGGTTTTGGTTTTACGGCCCTTTCAAGATTATTTCACTCATATCTAGCCGATCGTTAATCAGAGGTGGGCGAAAACCGGAGTACCCGGAGAAAAACCACCTGACCTTCCGTTGCAGAACTTGGCGTCTCACATGTGATCCGAGCGAGGCCCGAACCACAGCGGTGAGAGACTTAATGATCAAGAGTCAGCGCTCTTAACCACTAGGCCACGGAGGCCCGTATCATAAACAGTGCATATAACATGTTTTAACATGTTTTACCATATGACGTCGCGTCTGAGAGTGTGATAACGCCATGTAATAAATTCGATACTGCACTAGTGGATTAAATATGCAAATTAGTTAGATACGCCCCGTAACGCTACATGTATGACGTCCTTAACGACGTCGCGTTTACTATTGGCGGAATATCGACATTTTTTTTGAAAAACAATCATGAATAAAATACGTTTTAATTGTCATATGATAAATAGAGTCTTGCATTCGTGCCCATGTATTATTGAATTTATTAAACTCGTTGAGGAAAAGAGATAAAATGCTCGGCAAAGCCTCGCATTTTATCCCTTTTCCTCAACTTGTTTAATAAATTCAATAATGCATGAACACTCATGTAAGATCCTTTATATAATGGACAGTGTCTTAAATATTTTGGATTTAAAATAAATAAGAACACTTGTCTGTTTGTTTTTATTTAAGACATCTGAGTTATTTTTCAAAACACATAACTTGTACAAAGTTTTACAAGGGAAGCTGCTGCTTTTTAACCAGGCAATAAGAACAAGTTTTCTTCATGTCTTTAGATAATGACTGAATAATTACTGGGAAAGAATAATAAGTAAGTTTTCATTTATGAAAATAAAACGTACTTTTCAAAAAATGTAAATGACAGATGGATGTGAATGTGTTACATGTATAGAAATAAACCAGGATGCTGACTTACTTTCAATTCTAAACTACGTCCACTAAATGGCCAGTTGGATTCAGAAAAAAATATAAATAAAAACACAAGTCACTTTCCAACTTCCGAAATTAATGCTTTTATAATAACACTCCTTCAAGCTTTGTTAGGCAAAAAACAACCGGGCTAGGCATCCAAAATGCATTTTGCAACATAATGATTGACATTTTGACACCAATTTGAAGTTGAGCTACATCAATGCTTTACTTTGATATCCTTGTTTTACTTATATGCTACGCAATGCGGTATTTGTATTTTAACAATTCTCATTTAATACTGTATGTATTCTGAGAAAAAATAAAGCTGATTTGATTTGATTTGATAGTAACCTATATTCATTAGTAAATAATTAAGGCGTAACTATACCAAATTTAGTGACACAGAGGCCTTTCTGATATTTAATCTTCATCAGTGTCTCTCATCCCTAAAGTTCTGAAACCGAAACGGATGATGGACAAGACCCGGCAAACACAGCACATCCCCCTGCAAGCCCACGCCGACTATACCGACTGGCGTACACACCGACTTACTGTAACTATAAATGTATCAGGATATATCTTTGAAAAAAAATCGTCCAAGAAAAGAAGTCATTGTCGAGCTACATGCATCTTATCGATTGTAGCATTAGATTCACCTCGCATGCCCGAACAATGGCTTGCAGTTGCACGTGCAATAATTACAATGCTGTATTGTTATCATATTTTCAACACGACACATTGCATTGCTTACTGTTTTCGTAGTGTCATATTATCTCTTAAATGTTTTGAGTTTGATAACATTTGATTTCAGACAAAACTCTTGAAAAGATACCTTGCACCTTGACTACTTGATTCTGTTCACCGTGGTTTATCTACGACATCAACGCAATAGGTCAGATTTATCATATGACGTTCGCGTTTGAGATTGTTAACGCCATGAATTAAATTCCGTAATCCACTAGTGGATTAAATGTGCAAATTGGATATATATATACCCCGTAACGTTACACGTATTACGTCCTTAACAACGTCACGTTTACTAATGGCGGGATATTGACAGTTTTGTAAAACAAATCGTGGATAAAATACATATAATAAATATAATCTTGCATTCGGGCTCATGTATTATTAAATTTATTAAACTCGTTGAGGAAAAGGGATAAAATGCTCGGCGAAGCCTCGCATTTTATTCCTTTACCTCAACTCGTTTAATAAATTCAATAATGCATGAACACTCATGTTAGATCCTCTATTTAAATACATTTTACAAGAAATATACTCGTAAATCGCAAGCCATACTAATGGCATAATCTAGACAATGTCACAGTCAGAGAACGCTACTCGCCTTGTAAACCAGGGATCGCAGGATCGATCCCGGGCTTCTCCAGACTTTCGGATGAGTCTTTAAACCGAGGTCCCGTCTCCGTATGACCTTAGCTGTTGGTGGGACGTAAAACTAAAACTCACTCACTCACAGTCAGAGCTCAAAGCTCGTTGCCATTGACAGTGGTTTTGTTTGATTTGAGGTTAAACATCCCCGTCAACACTGTATAGGTTATTTTGGAGACGCTGCTTCCATTTTTGTGGGACTTTAACCCAACATTAAGATGAAACGACATCTCAAGCCCTGTCGCCCAATGAAACCAATAGGTATCAAAAGGATGGGTATCATGAAGATGAACAGTTTACACAGGGCAACAACCAGCACTAGTCAATAGCTGGTAATGAGAGATTCACAAAGCTAAAACTTCGTATATGCTGATAGAGCTAGAGATAAAACGACAATATACAATAGACTATTTGCCCTAATAGCTTGGGGCCGGACCATTTCTAGTAATAGGGGTTTCAGGTTTGTTTTATTTTAGTCAGTATTACAAAAATGCATATGCTTCACTCAAACAACGACAACCCAGATCAGACGCCGCATCATGCGACGTCTGATCTGGGTCTGTATTGTTTGCCAATGTGCCAAAATCGGACACTATATAGACAGGCTATAATATAATGCCTTGTAGAAATGTCAGACTGATGCAAGCCTGCTTATTTTATGGGACTAGATGTCCGCAGGCTGACATGTTATATTGGCCTACCTCGTCTGTTCGCACGTCATAACACAGGTTTGATCATGTGATAGCATTACGAGAGTTGACATGGACGTCTTCAACAAATTGATAATGACCTAGTGTAGCCCTGAACATACAAAGTACCACGCGCGTATGGCGAAATCTCCGACAATGGTGTTGTCCCGTTCCAGCAGTCTGATCGTTGTTTTCTTCAGCCTTTCGAGTAATTTTGGGACCGTGACGAAGGTAGCTGGAAAACAACGGAGGCTCTGATTAGCGCATATTTCCTCGTCTTCGCTGTTTGCAATATGTTTGGATGCACGCGGCTCTTGTCATTATCTGGCATAAGGACAAAATGCTTGTTAACTAAGAGGAGAAAGATAATATGAGGGTGTTTGCTGGCGGAAGGGGAAACTGCACGTGCAGCTCTTAAAAAGATACAGTCAGAAGTATCGGGTTTTGTTAGAAGACAGAAAACAATAAACAAAGACTTGTAACAAAAGAACTGGGTGGGCGATTGTCTCTGGGTGTAGGCTGGGAAAATAGTCCTAGACTGAGACTGGAACGTTTTGTTTCATCACGCAAACACACCTATACAAATACATTGCCACCTTTATCGCCGAAACAAAAAATGAAAATTTTATGATGAAAAATTGCGATATTTTTCTTATTTCTGCTCCAAATATAGATTGTGGGCACTCGTTAGAACCGCCTCATCGAGGCGGTTCTAACGAGTACCCACAGTCTATATTTTAGAGCAGAAATAAGAAAAATAAGGTAAACCCCCGGAAACCCCAGTTTTACTATATAAAAGTGGGGTTCAAGGGGGTCAAAATTATATAGGCGTGTTTTCGTGATGTGTTGGCACTCCATGTTTCGACTTCTTTTCCTAGTGATATTGTGGGAACAATTTGGGATCTGATTGTATCAGTTCCTGGTCGTTTCTCTTTTTAATTAAACTGTAATTCCAGTTCTTTTAAGCCAAAAGACGCGGTGTCTGATCACGCATGGTCTACACTGTTTGCCAAGCCCAATGCATGATTCCAGTCCAAATTCTTACGCATCGCTGATAATAGTGCGGTTATTTTCTATCAATGACCGTTACTTACGAGGGCTGATTGATATGTTGTGAGTCTCGTATAGAAGAGGTTCTTTAAGTCCTACTATTCTCTGACTTTATAGGACCTTGTACCTAAGTACTGGTCTCATTTAGTCAGTTTATATCGACGAGGTAGCCCTCTGAAGTAAACAAGACAAGCAGCTTTTGCGAAATGGACAAAATCGGTGAAAGAGCAGTGATCCAATATTTGTATGAAAAAAAAAAAATGTTTAACACCTAAGGATATCCATAATGATATGGTGGCAACATTAGGCAAAAGATGCTACTTCATATGCTACAGTGAAAAGGTGGGTGGTGGAATTTGAGCGTGACAGACAGAGCCTTGAGGATGGAACCGTCCTGGAAGACCTGTCAGTGTTGCAACCCCAGAAATGGTCAATAAAGTCCATGATATTGTTATGACTAACAGACGAGTCACAGAAATATATATAGCCAGTAGAGTTGGCATTTCACAGGAAAGAGTACATTCCATTCTGACAGAGGATCTTGCATTATGAAAGCTTTCGGCCCGATTGGTAGCAAGACTTCTGACAGTTGATCAGAAGCAAAACAGGCGCACATTATCGCGTGCTAATCTTAACTTTGTTTAGCTTTCTTCAGAAGTTTGTCACAATGGATGAAACGTGGGTCCATCAGCTTACCCCAGATAGATTATCTCCAAATGGCACATACTATGCTTCACCTCTGACGCAGTTACGGGAAAATATTAAACTTAAGCGTCGCGGAAAGCTCACTTAAGCTCCTGTTAACAAGTCGGTCATTGTTATGGCTGCCATTTACGATTGTGGCTTAAAATTGATTGAGCACCCACCTTATTCACCTGATCTCGCTCCATCAAACTTTCATCTATTTCCAAAAACTGAAAACGGCTATTTCGTGCACCCACTTTCAGTCCGATGATGACGCCATATAAGCAGTAGATGACTTTCTAATGAGTTCTATAAAATTGGCATTGAGGCCCTTAAACACCGCTGGCAAAAGTGTATAGATACTGAAGGGGATTATGTTGAAAAATAATACAATATGTCCGAAAAAATCAAATCCTTCACTATGAGGCTCACAACATATCAATCAGCCCTCGTAGTTTTCTGATTCATCACGATAACAAGTCCGTGAAATGAAGACCCCACTAAACCCAACTTTATATAGAAAAAATGTGGTTTATGGGGATATACATTGTGTGCCTTATTTTTGCTCAAAAACATAGATTGTGGGTACTCGTTAGAACCGCCTCATCGAGGCGGTTCTAACGAGCACCCACAATCTATGTTGAAAGCAGAAATAATAAAGATGTTATCATTTTTACCTAATATTTATCATTTTCTGACACCATGTTGGAGACCATTTTTTCTAACGGACATATTTTCCTAATGAGTCACGTGGACTTCAGCACTGAAAAGGTTACAGCGCTTTATGACTTTAGGTCACGCAGGGATACTCACAAGAATCGAAAACAGCCATCACAAGAACTAGCGACTCTAACACACAACCGTGATAGTTAATAGGTTTGTGGTTTTGGTTTTACGGTCCTTTCAAGATTATTTCACTCAAATCGAGCCGATCGTTAATCAGAGGTGGTCGAAAACCGGAGTACCCGAAGAAAAACCAACTGACCTTCCGTTGTAGATCTTGGCGTCTGACTATGTGACCCGAGCCAGGCTCGAACCTACAGCGGCGAGAGACCTAGAGATAAAGAGTCAGCGCTCTCATCCACTAGGCCACGGAGGCCCTTGTAATTAACCGTGTTACAAACAAACAAAATAGAAAAAACGACCATTGGTCATCATATACTTTATGCATTTTAGGATTTTTTTCAAGCGTTATACCAGAAATCGTGTTATAATGAACACTGTTTATGTTGTTGTAGGAAGATGATGATGATGATATTGATGATGATGATCTGAATCAAGCCGTTTAATGAAGCAGAGCAGAAAAAAAAAACTGAAAAAAAGCTGAAACGTATGCAGCGAGTTTGACAGCACTGGCCATGCTATAATTATTTGAAAACAAAATTTGTTTATAAAACATGCCATATTTTTGCGTCTCTAATGCGTGAGTTGCTAACGTATGTAGACCAACGAAAAGTTATAAATTTCTGAATCAAGCCAAGAGATACAGTATGGCAAAAATTAGCTCTATTAACGAAATGAGGAAGAATTTTATGTTGATTTTAGATTAATTTCATGATAGCTTGCGAAACGGTAAATTTATATCAATTTTTATTTGTTTTCACACGCTGTCAGTCACGTGAATGCTTAATTAAGTAAAAACAATCTATATTATAATCGAAATTCGACCAATGTTGGATTAAGAAATAAAAATATTTATCTTGATATCGTAAACAAGAGGCTAATATTCTGGTTTAAGGAAGGGAGCGCAGAAAAAGTATCGATTGCTCCATATCAATTTAAGAGAAGGGATACAGTGTTTTTTCGAAAACTTTTTTTGTCAAACGTTTGTAATTCGACCCATAGTTACTAAACATAAAAGCTCTGGACTGGAACCATGGGTCGGGCTTGGTAAACGTCAGATTAGGGTATACAATATTTGCATAAAAACTAGAGTTTAAGGGTTAAACGAAACAGTTTAAGTGGAATTGGAACATCTTCAGGGGAGGCAACTCATGCAAAAGTATTTTTGTCTTCCATGTCAACAGGGGTCAACTCTTAAAGGAAAGAATTTGCTCCTGAGGAGCGAATTCTTTCCTTTTAGAGTAGTCCCATTTTTCTTATAGAAAAGCGAACAGGAAGTCCCGAAAGTTAGCTCCCTTTAAAAATTGCGGAAACATCTTGAAAGGCGTTCCCATTCCCCTTAAATCGCAGCCCAGGACTACTTTACCAGCATATACTCAGAGACAATCGACTCACCAGTACTCTAGGTGCGCATATCAGTTGGGAAGGAAAACCAGATAAGAAAATCCATAGTTTTAGCTTGGGATAGAAATTCTGTTCTAACCCTGGTGTTCTTACGCAAAATCGAATATTCTTGCGTGTTTGATAAATGCAATGCATCACTCAAACACGCCTATATAATTTTTACCCCCATGAACCCCACTTGTATATAGTGAAACTGGGGTTTGCAGGGGTAAACCTTATTTTTCATATTTCTGCTCTAAAACTATAGACTGTGGGTACACATTATAACAGCCTCGATGAGGCGGTTCTAACGAGTACCAACTTTCTATATTTTGAGCTCTGCTCTAAAATATAGATTGTGGTTACTCATTAGAACCGCCCCATCGAAGCGGTTTTACGAGTAACCACTTTCTATTTATGATTTTGAGAACAAATAAGAAAAATATCACATTTTTTCATCTTAAAATGTTTCGGCGATAAAGGTTACAATGTATTCGTACTGGTTGAATACGACCTCATATGCGCCGTCGTTAATGTTGACGTCACAGCACGTCAATATTCCTGTAGTGCCATTACAATATTGCGGACGTCGGTAACCGAAGTGACTGCAGCATTAAAAATCCGCGCTAAGAAACTGAAGGTATGCAAGAAAAAGAATCCTATATGTGTTAGAGGGGTAGATAGAGGAAAAAAATAGTGAGCAGTATAATGATGATGATATAATGATGATATAATGTAAATTAGCAGAAAGTAAATGATGATATAATGTAAATTAGCAGAAAGATAAGATAATCGGTTGTGTCAGGCTGGATGTATGCGAGCAACGCTTAATTACTAGTGAATCTTCTTGTAACTTTGATTAATGCCTGTACGACAGTGAAGATAGAATTATTGTCTTCTATTGAAATAATAGCATCTCCCAACAAAAGAATATGTAGGTTTAATAGATGGAGATGTCCAGCAGATTGAAAGAGCGCAACTCTTTCATTAGTATAGTTTGAACACGTAAAGAAATAATGTTCAGCATCCTCGATATCATTGGAACAGCTACAAAGGTTAGGCGATAGATGATTTGTAACAGCTGCGTGACCTTTGTGTTCTCGTTGATGTTGCACTGATGACTAAGGAGGCCTCCATGCGGACTGAGCAAATTATTTGTCTGAATCGCTTTGGAAGTAAGGGCGAAGACTGCGGCTGCGTAATTCGATAAAAAAAAGCATGTTGAACTTTTTCCTTCATTCGCCGGAAATTACCGAGTTGAATATCGATTTCCGTAGGAAATCGGCAGTTAAAGTTACCTGTATATTTTGAAGGCTTTTTATATTAAAATTATGAAGGAAAAAAATATTAACTCCTCGTATCTTATTTATCCTTAACACTAGAAAAAAGTCACTGTTATCCTCATGTAAGAAAATTATTCAGTTTTTATTTGGTGCATTTCAAAGTGATGAATATTTAATTCTTATTGCTTCCATCTGCAATTTAATGTCATGCCTATATGCTCCATAGAAGGCAATGTATTTTTTTAAAAAAAACGTCTAGACTTCCATGTTTGGTTGCCAATATTAAATATAAATAATTTGTTTGGAATTAAGTCACTGTTATATACTGTTAGACTGTTGTTCAAAGTTTACGATGATATAAAGTTTATTTCTACTGAAAAATGATAAATTGCTTCCCTGAGAGCTTAAAAATCGTTTATAAGCTGTTTTTCAGTACTGCAGGTCATGATGCAAAAATCGCTAAGTCCACATTATATGTACCAGAAATCGTATCAAACCTGTAAAGCTTTTACTTGTATTAATTTTGTAATTGCTAGTAATAAACAACATGCGGATGATATACTTGATACAGTGATTATATTTCTCGGATTTCTTTATTTTATTTTATTATTATTTTGCCTCAGTTTTGTTACATTTATGTTTTCATTCATTATGAAATTTTCAAATGAAAAAGCGTGATATTTGTCTTATTTCTGCTCAAAATATAGATTGTGGGTATTCGTTAGGACCGCCTGTTTGAGGCAGTTGTAAAAGCACTCAATGTCTATGTTTGGAGCGGAAAAGAGAAAAATGATACTTGTATTTAAAAAAAAAAGTTCAAGAGATATGAAAGACGCCATTTTTGCACATCGGTGTATAATCGTAACGTACGCACGTGCGCAGTCTCGCCAGAACATTCGCTGTTCACCACACAAAATGAATTTAGATAAACATCAACTGTCTGGGCTCAGTTGTACAAAGCTAACGAAGCCGTTAGTTAACACTGTGCTAATGTACGGCAAAATCTTTTGATATTAGTTTTCCCGAAAACTTCCCTTTATGCATTTAAATTCCTTAAATCTCACTTCGATACAGTTAAACTGGGGTTTACAGGGTATACATTTTTTTCGTTTTTTTTTTTTTGCTCACAAATGGATTGTGGACACTCATTAGAACCGCCTCGCTGAGGCTGTTCTATCGAGTTCCCACAATCTTTGTTTTGAGCTGAAATGAATAAATTTCAATTGGTGCACGACTGCGCGGCTGAACAGACTGATCTGTCCGGGTATACGTAAAGGCGTGACACAGAATTTCATAAGAAAACACCAACTGCTTCATTATGTGACTGAATAACCAAGGAAAAGTTGCTTCAAATTTTGTGGGACTATTTTTACTCGACATTGAGATCAAATGATATCTCAAGTCCTGTCGTCTAATGAAATGAAGAGGGTTAACATACTCGCACAACTTTGCGTTAAGGTCATTTGGAGACGTTGTGCCAAATTTTGTGGGCCCCGCCGATCGGGGCTTTAAGAAATAGATGGGCTGCACGATGCTTCCACGCAGAACTGAAACCGACCGCAAACGAGTACTGGTAAACCCTTTATAGGATCTAAGCATGTTCCGTCAAATCGGTGCGAGTCGGACCGTCCATGCTTATAAACTTTATTGGTTTCATTGGGCGACAGGGTTTGAGATATCATTTCATCACAATGTCGGGTAAAAGGCCCACAAAATTGGAAGCAACGTCTACTAATTGACCTACACAGTTTTGACGGGAACATTAAGTCTCAGCTCAAAACAGACTATAAAACTTTGTTGGACTATTACCAGACATTGACGTCGCTGACAATGATCATGTAGCCATTCTATTTCTTTTGATTTTGGGTTTTGTGTTAGTCTTCTAATTTCTATTTCAGTACACAGGTTGTGGGTAATCGTTTTATTCATGTTCAATATTTTTCTTATTTCTATAGTCAAAATATAGATTGTGGATGCTAGTAAAAACTACTTTGATGAGCTGGCACTAATAAGTATCCACAATCTTTGTTTCTGAAAAAAAAAATCAATAAGGTATTATGATTATTATACCCCCGTAAAGCCCCATTTTTCTCGATACAACGTGTGGTTAAAAGGGATATTCATTGCTCAGGCTTTTGTGTGTGTGTGTGTGTGGGGGGGGGGGGTCTACACCTACTGTCTCCTTTTAAGAGATCACCTTTTTGACTGTTCTAAAGTGATCTTAAAGACCACTTTGATCAGTCCCGAAGGTGGTCTTCATAAAGGAATTTTACTGTATTTTGTCAGTGAATGAACATTTAACATGTACGCATCGCCTTAACAAATCAGAAGGGGGAGTCCTTTTAAATCCGTTACTTTGTTTCCTGTGATTTGTTTCCGCCATGCAACCTTGGAAATTATGTAGACCAGGATGAGGCTGTTTGCTACAAGAGCAAACACTTTATTTTGTATACTTACCAAAACAAACCTGACACCCCACATTAATTGGCAATGAAGCACTCAAAAATTATTATTGGAAAAATAGCATTGTCATGTTAATTCCATTATTAAGCATTAAAGTGTGCGGAGGCCCTCACGGTAAATCACACCTACAAGTAGGACAATTCACACCTACATGTAGGACAACAGTAGTTAATCCAATCATTTAGATAAGCGTGTGCACTAACAGAGTTGTTAACTCACGAATACGGTAGTTAATCGAATCGATTAGAATAGTTTGTATGAACTATGTTTGTTTGAATTGAGGTTTAACACCCCCCCCCCCCCCCGCCACCGCCCACCCGCCCGCAAACACACACATTCACCCAGTCGTCAAGTTATATTTTGGAGAAGTTGCTTCCAATCTTGTGGGAATTATACAAAAAATATGTTTGTTTCTTTGTTTGATCCACGTCAACACTGTTGAACGAACAGTTTTTTTTTTTTTTTATCAGAAATGTTTGGCATAACCGTGAGATATTAAGATGAAGCTGGCACATTAAAGTTGCCAGAGTGAAAATTAAGTAAGTACATGTACAGTATATTCAGCCCAGGATTCAGCCGGAATATATGTTGTGGTTTTATTTCGGTTTTACGGCATTTTCAAGAATATTTCACTAAATTTGAGCCGAATGATCATCGAAAGTGGGCGAGATCTGATTACTATTTTTGTCTAGCCCGTTAGAATATAGAAATACTTTGGAGGCGGTTCTAACGAGTACACACAACCTATGCTTTAGATCAGTAATAAGAAAAATAATGATTATCCATCCAACCCCCGAATGTACTACTTAAAAGTGGGGTTCGGGGTGCATGTTTTCATGATGAGCGTCCATGCATATTATGAATAGACTGCTTTGATGCGCCGCCTGATCCGAGTCTTCGGTGGCGCACATGTAAGTTGCAGGAATATAGAATGACTGCAAATAGTCATTTAAGCGTTTTGGAAGTACTTGCAGTTGACTGCATTTTTTATGTCTATTTTCAGTCGCTCTTCCGTAAAACAAAGTAATGTCTCTTAATCCTTGCTTCCTATATTTATGGACTGCACAATAACAAATTTCCCAAAACCAAGCAAACTACACCTTGAAAAACATGTAAATAATAAAATTCAGCATATCAGCAATTCAGCGTTTTAGACCCCTTAAGCTGATCAGCAGGCCACTGAATTCAGCAAGAAATTCAGCGTTTTAGACCGACCCGAACCTACTGACATTTTTCAACAAAACATTACGATATCACATCCGTGAGACACAGTTCGTGATGACGAAGTTAACAAACGTGCTTTAATATAACAATGAGTTGGTGCGTGCCCGTCGTCCCCCACTATGTGTGGATCTTTACAGTGTCAATCATGAGTTACCCTTAAAGTGCCAATCATAATATTGAAAATAACAATTTGATTAATTAAATAAATAAATAAATAAATAAATAAATAAATAAATAAATAAATAAATAAATAAATAAATAACTATGCCGTATCTGTGATCACCTTCTGTGACCGACTTTTAAGGAACTTTTTATATCTTTCTTGAATTCTTAAAGTGTCAACCATAGCTCGACAAACAGCATTTTTCGAAATTGTGTTAAAATTGTTTAGGACAAACATTACAACCGATTCAAATATGAGTGAAGTGTCTTTATAATAAATAAATAAATGCATAAATAAATAAATAGGCTTATCTGTGTTTACACATTACGTTACTTTTATGGCGCCCTTTCAATTATTCAGGGCTCTTATACAATATACTGAATATCGGTGTAGTGTTAACTCTTAAGGTGTCACTCATGACTTGGGCAGACAACATTTTTCAAAATATGTTTACCTATCATGTTACTTTTTATGGCGTCCTTTAAGGTGTCAATTATGACTGCGGCAGACCATCACGAAAAAAATGACCCCCTATAACCCCACTTTCATATAGTAAAACTTGGGTTTGCAGGGGTAAACATTATTTTTCTTATTTCTTCTTAAAAACATAGGTTGTGGGGACTCGTTAGAACCGCCTCGCCGAGGCGGTTCTAACGAGTATCCACAATCTATGTCTTGAGCAGAAATAAGAAAAATATCATTTTTTTCATCTGAAAATTTTCGTTTCTTCGTGGTAAAATTTACAATGTATATGTATAGGCGTGTTTTCGTAATGGAACAAAATTGGTTTTAATGTAAGAACTTTCTCATCTGAGTTCATCTCGGCCCCCGCCCATATGGGCTTGAAGAAATATATGGGCTGCATGATGCTTCCACGCAGAGCTGAATCCGGCCCGCACAATAGTACTGGTAAACCGCTTAGAGGATCTAAGCCTGTCCAGGGACCGCGGTGCGAGGCGGATGCTAATAAACCCTATTGGTTTTATTGGGCGACAGGGCTTGAGATGTCATTTAATCTCAATGCCGGGTAAAAGTCCCACAAAATTGGAAGCAGCGTCTCCAAAATGACCTTTACAGTGTTGACGGGGACGTTTAACCTCAAATCAAACAAACAAACAAAATCTGAATTCATCTTGATCGAGTCTTATAGGCGCGTTTTCGTGATTGGCTAACAATATTTTCCATGGCGATATTTATTTAAATAAATAGATAAAATAATTGCATAAAAAGATCGGAGTCAAGAGATTTCACGTATCATATTTGACCGTAATCTTTTTTTAAAATCACTGGACAGGAGACTGCGCTAATATATAATGGTGGTAATAACCGGCCTGATTGAGAAATACATTAAGTTGTCCTTAATTATCGAACAGTACTCGTGTGATTAGCCACACCGATGTGATGCAATAGTTTCCAATACTTTTCTATATAAAGTGGGAATTTAGGGCACAAAAATAGATTCGGACGGTCTTACCAGTACCCCAGCTATGTTTTTGAGCAATAAAAAAAGAATATAATATATACTCTTGTAAACTCCCAACTTACCAATTAACAAGGATGTTCATGACAAAGGCATCTTAACATATAGACCCAATATCCTACATGTCAAAAAACAAAAATAAAATAATAAAAAAAACAACAACAAAAAACAAAATAAAACACTACTACTATTACTACTACTAATATTGATAATAATAATTATTATTTTTTCAAGCAATTCTACATAATGTAGCTCTTTAATATGTCAAACATGTTCGTTCATACTAGATGCCTCGAAATGAAAAGGAATGGTTGTTACTTCAAGAAGTTCTTTTTCACAGTTAGATAGCCTTAATTTGAGCACTACTTAAGCGCTCCTTTGAATACCTACAGGTAAAGTGTCATATCTGCAGATGTATGATTAATGATACCCTGAGGTCAGCGACTAGAGAAAAAATATTGGATATTCTGTTCCTTGATCCCAGTGGTGTACAGGGAGATAACTCGAATATCGCCCAGACAGGTTTTAACGGAAATTCACGACTTATTCCGATCGCCGCCTATGAAGGAAAAAGTTCGGTATGTCTGTAAAATAAACCAATTAAATAAGCCTCATTTTTTTCCTTAACTTTAATCCAACTAGATTCGTTGCAAAATATTGCAAGATCTGGCCTTTAAATGTGTATTAAACCTGAGTTGATATAAGCCAAAAAACCCCTTCCATGGTCAGTCTTACTTTTCTATACTGTGTGCTGAAAGAATTTGAAAGAATAGGATTAGGCGATGGATAACTGCATTCAAAATTGTCATGAAGGGGTGGGGGTAAATTGGTGGTTTTACGGTCTAAAACATTCCGCCGTGAAACGGATTCTTCGACCGTAAACCAGCGATTTTCCTCCCCATATTACGATTTTCAAAACAGTGATCCCCATTCGTATGCACCTATTCGGTAGTTTAGTTTAAAACTTTATCGTTATCAAATCTGACGACGCGTTACATACACAAGTGCATTAGAGTACGCTCTCGAATAGCATGCCTTGCAAATAGTAAACAGTTGGATGGGACGGGAGAGATGGGTGGGATACGGGGTGACAGGGTGGGATAAGAATATCTATACCATTGCGTGAATGGCAGATATTCATATCTGTTATGCAAGAACGTAATCTAATTTCATCTCAATGTCGGATAAAAGTCCCACAAAATTGGAAGCAACGTCTCCAAAATGACCTTAACAGTGTTGACGGGGACGTTAAAGCTCAAATCAAACAAAATCAAACAAATAATATAGCTCTAAACATGGACAATTTCTGATGAAAATGCCCAGTAGTTTTGTTTTTCTCGCTTCAAAAATGGATTAAGTAAGTAAGTAAGTAAACTCTTTATTTAGAGAGGGTTACTAAATTGTATAACCAATCTTCCATGAGGCCCTCATATAAACAACAAATATATGCAAACAAACAACACAAATCGAATCAAATAAGAACAAAATACATTGCGAGAGAAAAAACAATGATGAGTATGATTGTGCGAAATATTTACAATGAAGCTTGTAATATCAGTACGAGTTAGATGGTAGTGGAGGTCTACACTGGATTAAACAGTCCCAGTTGATATCCATTCTTGGAGTTTTCTTGTAAAAACTTTTGTCGAAGACGGCTGTTTAACCTCTGGTGGAATAGAATTCCATATAACAGGTCCGGAATAAGACAGACTTTCTTTATATAAACTTGATTTCGACTTTGGAATTGTGAAAATTTGATTAGTCACACATCGTAGTGAACTTTCTGGTAAGGTTTCGGCTAAATCAATTACATATTGTGGAAGTAGACCATTTGCTACTTTAAACATAGTTTTGGCTTTGTTGACAAAGACCCTTTAATCAAATGACAAAATGTTCAATGTTACCCTTGCACTGTCTAAACTTTCATAATAGTTTTCAATAATGAGTTAAGTTTCTCCAAATTATATTACAGCAGCTATATAAAGTGAGATTGATTTGTTTGTTTGTTTGTTTGATTTGAGGTTTAACGTCCCCGTCAACACTGTAAAGGTCATTTTGGAGACGTTGCTTCCAATTGTGTGGGACTTTTACCCGACATTGAGATGAAATAACATCTCATGCCCTGTCGCCCAATGAAACGAATAGGGTTTATTAGCATGGACGGTCCGCCTCGCACCGCGGTTCCTGGACAGGCTTAGATCCTCTAAGCGGTTTACCAGTACTAGTGTGCGGGCCGGATTCAGCTCTGCGTGGAAGCATCATGCAGCCCATATATTTCTTCAAGACCCTAATGACGGGGGCGGAATGTAAGCTTTATAAAATAAAGTTCTCTGCTCAACAATTAGATAAGGTTTTATTTTAGACAGAAGCCAAATATAAGATGAAACTTTTTGCAGACATAATGAAAATGGTCATTCCATTGAAAGTTTTCGTTCATATAAACACCTAGTATTTTATCACCTGTTGTGAGCTGTAAGTCGATTAAGGCTAAAGAAAAAAAAAAAGACTTTTCTTTTCTGTTTTGTTGCTATAAGCATCACTTTGTTTTATCAGTGTTCAATAACATCCCGTTTTGTCGGCACCACTTTTTCAGAATTACAAAAGAATCTTCTAAGTTTGATGTAAGTACTCATAAACAGAATTGGAGGCAATGATCAGGAATCGATACAATCAACCCACAGCTCCCATCAGAGAACCAAAGGGAAAGACACACAAACATGAAACAACAGAGCCTAAAGGAAACACCAACAGCGGAAAGCCAAAAGTACAGTTACTTTCCCACAAATTGGCCAATAGGCTATCCAAAATAAAATAACATAAACGACACAAACACCCAAAGACATTGGAACGGTCAGCGGAAACGAATTCCACTTGGAGGGGGGGGGGGGCTTAAATCGATTTTACGTGGCCACAATCCTCGCCCTTATGTCCGTCGCGATGTAGACAAGTACTTTGTTCAGTCCGCATGAAGGCCTCCTTACTAGTCAGTGCAACATCTCCGTGAACACAAATAATCAAACAACCACAGAGGTGAGACAACGGTGAGGACTCGACAGCAAGAAACCACTGAAATGCTGGAGCAAAAGAAAATCAGTTTTTATACCACAAAGAGTGGTGTCATCTGCGTAAAGGTCGGTAGATGAAACATTATTGGCAAGAACTATCGGCAAATCATTGATAGAAATTAAGAATGACACCGAACCCTATATAGAACTTTGAGGACACCAGAAGAAATTTCAGGAAAAATTTAATGTTTACTTTTAATTTTTACAACTTGAGATCTATTTTTCAAGTAAGAAGTCGTTAGTCTGAGAAAATTAGAGTCACAGTGATAGTAAGACATTTTTTGCAGAAGCTAACTATGATAAACAAGGTCAAGAGCCTTACGAAAATCAACTATGATCGTACCCACAACTTTCCCTTCATTTATAGCTTTTACCCATTGTTCAGTCATTAACGTTAAGGCTGTTTCTGTGGAATGTCCTGACCTGACATGCTTCTATGAATATGTGCGATATTCTGCAGCGACTATAGATGGCGAACTAGTGAAAACCGCCTTTTTGAGGCGGTCCTAACGTGTGTCCACAATTTATGTTTTGTAGCAAGATTCCATGAAGCAATACCCGTGTTAACCCGACTTTTCTCTAAATAACCTGGGGTTTATAAGGATATTAATTCCCCTAACTAGTTAATGTGATGCACCGTAAACATACTAATTCTACAGTAAGCTTTATCTTCCTTTGTTGAAAGCAATGCAAAAATAAAATGGCAAATAATCTGTAATACGAATTGGCCACTGCAGCAAAATGCCATCAATGTTCGAAAAGCAGACAAAAGCTCTTGCCTACTTTCAGTATACTAGTTACTGACTGCCATTTATTTGATCCGCTCTGTCGCTTAAGAGAATTAGTTTTAATCATATAAAGAAGTGACTTCACTGCAATAAAGAAAAGGAATATGCAATATTCTAACATGACGTTAACGTTTTTCCCATTGAACCCAGTGGAAACGTCAGCGTTTGCAAATATGCGATAATTCACGTCGTCAACGTGGTGCGTGCAATTTGGCGTCATCGTGACGTTGCATGTAAACATTTCCTTCTGTCGACATCCGCTGCAAAATAGTCCCCAAAATAACGCTTTGTTACTACTGTATTTCAGTTTAGCATCATGTTAGAATCGAAATAATTTCCACGCACCCGGTGTGTTATCGTGATTAACACACGGTGTTGTCGGGCAGATGCGAATATTAATTCACTCCGGCTTCGCCGTCGTGAATTAATATTTCGCAATCTGCCCTCCAACACCGTGTGTTAATCACGATAACACACGGTACGTGGATATTATTTCTTAATTATTAACAAGACTCATCATCATCAGCAACAGCAGATCCCTACATTATCCCTAAAAAAGCACTCAATTTAACCCATGAAAACTTATCAGCCTATCAATTTTAATGCTTCTATAAGTCAACCCTTGGAACTCCTTTAACAAAATGGGCAGATATGCTATCATTTTGGTTGTCTAGAAAGTGCAAAAAGGAAAATTAACCTTCTGGAGCTCTCGTCTAGAACATGTCATAAGTGTTATAGACGTTGTCTGTTTAAAAACCTAAAACAGTTCACACTGTTCTTAATCTTCATCATCCAGACGCTGAAACGATAAGACAATAACGTCGCTCGCAATATTTCTGAATGAACATACTGATAGACATGTAGTTTAAAGTCGATTTGATGAAGAAAACCCCCTTTTTCCTGTAACCGATAAAAAAAAATCGCATTCATATCCTAAGATCGAACACTTGACTTATCACCATGGGCGTTCATTCTCTTGCTGAATTCAAAAGTTAGTTTTTGTCAATTGATAAAATGCAGATTAAAAAAGAATGAGCGTTCCCAGGGTGATGATTGTGATAGATTTCTAAAAGTATATTTTGCATTATGTTGAGGAGACGATGCTTCTCTAATATGGGTCCCGTCAAGCGATTTTGGTACTTATCGCCTATGCGAGCAGCGAAGGTTCAGGCGAGCCTGCGCATCCGCGCAGTCTCGCCAGAACCTTTGCTGCTCGCTCATACAAGCAGTGAATCAAGAGGAACCTTCAGACAGAAAGCCATATCCCTGGCCCCTCTGAATGGCTGGGCATGCGCAGTTAAAATTTGTCATGACGGAATGCTCGAAGACACAAATTCGCTTGGCAGGGCTCATGTATAGATCTTTTTTCATGTTCTAAGGGAAATAGTCGTGAAGTAAAGACGAGCTGACACCAGACAACATAGCTTGTTCATCACACCAACTAGTCTGAAATATATATGAGCCCTAGGCAAGCTAAACTACTACAACGGCATCACGTCAAAATGTGAAGTGGGCACCCTAATGGACCTCGCATTACATAGACAAATGCCAGGTTTACAAGAGAATTCATTGTTTTCTTTTTTTCTTTTTTTGCTTAAAGATGGATAAGTGGTACTTTATGGAGCACCCGCAACCTGTGTTCAATGCAAAATGAAGAAAAAAAAACTTTTTTTTTTTTTTTTTTCATCAATTAATATCTTTTTAGAGCCCAGTAGGGCACCATTGTAGCAAATTACGGTAAAAATCTACAGCAAGCCCACCTTTTTGGTGTGTTCAAAACTAATCTAAAGACCCCTTTTGAACAGTCCAAAGGGTGGTCTCTTACAAGTGGCTCACTGGGTGAAGAAAACGCAAAGAAACAAAACTGAAACATTTTAAATTTTAAATGTTTTTAAAGAAGAAATTGTCTAAATTTCAGTTCACGGGTCTTAAAAGCAAAATTTCAAAGTATAACGGGCGTTTTCGAGGTCTTCAGGGCCAAGGTTGAATGTTCGAAAACTCCTTAGTGAAGTGCCCAGTAGTATTTCTGCTTAAACTTGATATTTAGCTCACCTGAGCCGAAGGCTCATAGGTGAGCTTTTAGTTTGGCAAGTGTCCGTTTCTGTCGTCTATCAACATTTTCAAACATACACTGGGCCGATTGAAGTCAAATTTCATGTGAAGCACCCGGGAAGCCTCCATAGTGTAGTGGTTACGCTACTCGCCTTGTAAACCATGGGTCGCAGGATCGATCCCGGACTTTCGGATAAATCTTTAAACCGAGGTCCCAACTCCGTATGACCTTAGCTGTTGGTGGGACGTAAAACTCAAACACTTACTCACTCATGTGAAGCATCCATGGGACGGGGAATTCAAGTTTGTTCGCGAAGGTCTGGGTCACATGACCAAGCTGGCCGCCATGTCCATATAAGGTGAAAGCAATTCAAAAACCTTCTTCTCGGGAACCAGTAGATCGATTGTCATGAAACTTGGTATGAAGCATAAGGGTCTCGGCCCTATAATACTGTAGTTTGTGCAAATGATGACCCTAAGAAGCCTTCGTGGTGTAGTGGTTATGTTACTCGCCTTGTAAACCAAGGAATCGCAGGATCGATCCCGGGCTTCTCCAGACTTTCGGATGAGTCTTTAAACCGAGGTCCCGTCTCCGTATGAGCCCTTAGCTTTGGTGAGACGTAAAGCTCAAATACTCACTCAAATGATGACACTCGGATGACTTGCCCTTTTTTACGCCAAGATCGAATTTAGTCACTTAGACTTTTAAAAGTCAAAACTGAGCATTTTTGGAAACTATCGCAGCATGTGATCTTAAAATTCGTAGATACAGTGAGCTAAATGAGTGGATGAAGCTGCAGGAGTATTCAAGGTCAAGGTCATTCCTTGACCTTGGCCCAAGGTCATTCATATACGAAAATAAAAACTTGTTTTTCACAGAAACCACTGAGCTTTTTGTATCCAAAATTCATATGAAAGCCTTTACAGACAACGAAATGAAAACAGATATATTTGAGTTTGGTCACCTGACCAAGATGGCCGCCATGTCCACATAAAGTAAAAGCACTTTAAACAATCTTCTTCTCCAGAATCAGGTGGCAGATTATCATGAAACTCGGTACGTAACATAGGGAACTCAGGCCCATCATAGTTTGTTCAAATGATGAACCTCGGATGACCTTGACCTATTTTATGCCAAGGTCAAATTTAGTCACATAGACTTTTGTATGGGAAAAAAGTCAAAATTGTGTATTTTTTTCGGAAACTGTTGCAGCCTGTGATCAGAAAATTGATCGATGCAGGTACCTAAATGAGTACATGAGACCAGATGAGTATTCATTGTCAAGGTAATTCTTTCACCTTAGCCCAAGGTCATTCATATGAAACTTAAAACTTATTTTTCTCAGAAACCACTGGGCCATTTGCAGACAAATTTCATATAAGCACCTTAAAGAACAAGACAATAATATTTTTTTTTTAAATTAACTAGGTCACATGACCAAGATATCCACCATGCCCATATGAGGTAAAAACCCTTCAAAAATCTTCTTCTCCCGAACCGATTGTTTTGAAACTTGGTATGTAGTATTGGGGACTCGGGCTCATTTAAGTTTGCTTAAATGAGGATACTCAGATGACCTTGATCTATTTTACGCCAAGTTCAAATTTGGTCACAGACTTTTGTATGGGAAAAAAGAAAAAAACGTGTACTTTTCGGTAACTATTCTTTTCTGAAAATGGGTGGACGCAGTTAGCTAAATGAGTGGATGAAACCACATGAGCATTTAGGGTCACGGCCATTATCTGACCTTGTCCCAAGGTCATTCAGATATGAAAATTAGCACTAATTTTTCTTCAGGAACAACTAAGCCATTTGTAATTAAATTTCATTTAAAAGTTTTTTTGGAACAAGGAAATGGAAACCAGTAACTATGAGTTTGGTCACATGACCAGGGTGGCCTCCATGTCTACATAAGATAAAAAAAACCTTCAAAAACCTTCTTCTCCGAAACCAGCGGGCCAATTATCATGAAACTTGCTATGTAGGATTGGGAACTTGAGCCAGTCATAGGTTCAAATGACGAGTCGTGGATGACGTTGACCCATTTTACACCAGGGTCAAATTTGGTCACATAGACTTTCGTATGGGGAAACGTGACTCGGGCCCATCATAGTTTGTTCAGATGATGACCCTCGGATGTCCTTGGCCTATTTTATGCCAAGGTTAAATTTGGACACATAGACTTTTGTATGGGAAAAAGTCAAAATTGTGTATTTTTCGTAAACTATTGCCGCCTGTGATCTATAAATCGGTAGATACAGTCAGCTAAAAGAGTAAATCAAACTATTTAAGGTCAATGTCATTCTTTGACCTGACCAAAGGTCAATGAGATATGAAAATTAAAACTTATCTTCCACAGGAACAACTAAGCCATTTGTAACCAAATTTCATCTGAAAGCCTTCAGGAACAAGAAAATGTAAATTAATTCATATGTGTTTGTTCACATGACCAATATGGCTGTCATTCCAATATAACGTAAAAATCTTCAGAAATCTTTTTTTCTGCAGATCCGGTAGGTTGATTTTTCTGAAGCTTGGTACGTAGCATTGGTGACTGGAGCCAATCATGGTTTGTTCAGATGATGATCGCTAGTTGACCTTGACCTGTTTTAGGCCAACGTCAAAGTTGGTCACAAATGCTTTTGTATAGAGAAAAAGTCAAAACTGTATTTTCTGCCACGCCGTGTACGGTACAAACCTTTCATATAACTTCTCAGAAGCAAAATGACTCCACATACATTCAGCACTCAGGTGGATGGTACAGGACCATCGGTCCTCTGCTTTATTATTATTATTATTATTATTATTAATTTCATTACAATGTGGCTTATCAGCTATAATTTTGACTCCCTTCAAGACCACTCTTATGTAGAAAAACAGGGGTTAACAAGAGATACTTTAGTTTTCTCATTTCTGCTCAAAAACGAAGACCGAGGCGGTTCTTACGAGTTCCAACAATTTTTTTTAGCAGAAATATGAAAAATATCAGAATATTTATCAGTAAATTTTCATTTTTTTGGTGGTAAATTTTTCAATATATCTGAATAGGCGAGTTTTCGAAATTGAACAGTCTGATCCATTTCGAGTAATCCTAGCTCAACAATCATTACGATAACAAACACCTGAGCGACATAGTGCATCTTTTCACACCCGTGCGAAATAGTGCATCTTTTCACACCTGAGCGACATAGTGCATCTTTTCACACCCGTGCGACATAGTGCATCTTTTCATACCCGTGCGACATAGTGCATCTTTTCACACCCGTGCGACATAGTGCACCTTTTCACACCCGTGCGACATAGTGCATCTTTTCACACCCGTGCGACATAGTGCATCTTTTCACACCCGTGCGACATAGTTCATCTTTCCAAAATGGCTACTTTTCTGATGAAAATCTGTGATATTTGTGTTATATTTACTTCAAACATAAGTTGTAGGTGCTCGTTAGAACCGCCCCATTCCACAACCTATGCCATCTGGCAGAAATAAGAAAAACTAGAAATGATGTTTGAAAAACACTATGCCCCGAACCATATGCTTGTCCATAAATGCCCAAATTTTCAAAAGGCCACTATCGCAAAAAAAAAAAAAAAAAAAAAAAAATCTGATTTTTTTTTTTTTTTCACATGTTAACTAGGCGGTGTACTTGTCATTCCAAATCAGAATGTCAAGTTTTTAGGCCACAATTTAAATAGTTTTTTTTAAAATATCTTATAAAAAGAAAGAAACACAATTAAATGACCTGAAAATGCAAAGGGCAGTCACTCCAACAAAATTTCATTTAAGGTTGAAAATTTAATCAGGTAATCTCCTCCTCAGCCCAAATCGGTGTACCATTTTCAAGGCTCTAGCTCGAATGTTTTTTTTTTTTTTTTTTTTTTTAGATATCTTGCTAGCGAGATTTCTATGTTATTTAATTAAAAAGGAAATAACGCGAAAAGGGGAGATAAGTCAGATAAGAAAACAATATGGGTCAACTATTTTTTCATGAAGAAACCATATATGAAATTTCAAAACACTAGCATACATAGTTCTTAAGTAATACTATGCACAGGCAATCAACACAATTAAATGGTCAGAAATTGTAAAGGGCCATTACTCTAACAAAATTTCATTGAACTGATTGAAAATTTAATCAGGTTATCTCCTCCTTAGTCCCAATCAGTATACCAAATATCAAGGCTCTAGCTCAACTACTTTTTGAGATATCTTGCTGACGGGATTTCTATGTTATTTAATTTAAGGGGAAATAACTCAAAACGGAGAGATAATTCGAAAAAAAATATGGATCAACTATTTTTGTCATGAGAAATCCATATATGAAATTTCAAAACACTAGCATACATGGTTATAAAGTTATGAAATGCACCAGAAAGCAACACAGTTAAATGACCAGAAATTGCAAAAGGCCATAACTCTAACAAAATTACATGAAAATTGTTGAAAATTTAGTCAGGTGATCTCCTCCTCAGTCCCAATCAGTATACCAAATATCAAGTTTCTAGCTCAAATTCTTTTTGAGATATCTTGCTAACGAGCTTTCTGTGATATTTAATTAAATGGAAATTACGTGAAAAGGGGGGATAATTTGGATAAGAGGAATACATACATGAAATTTCAAAACACTAGGATACATGGTTCTAAAGTTATGCTATGCATAAGAAAGCAACACTATTAAATGAAAAGAAATTTCAAAGGGCCATAACTCCAACAACATGGACTACGTCATGACGTTAATAGCCAAACGCTTTTGTACGTGTAGCCATATATGTAGGATCTTACATGCGTGCTTATTATTGAATTTATTAAACGAGTTGAGGAAAAGTGATAAAATGCGAGGCCTCATCGAGCATTTAATCTCTTTAATAAATTTAATAAAACATGAGCACAAATGCAATATTCTATTCATCATATGACATTTACAACGCACGATTTTTTTTTTCGCAAAACTTACAATGTTTCGACATTAGTAAACATGACGTGGTTAAGGACGAAGTACTTGTAAGTACGGGGCATAGCTATTTAATGCACTAATGGATTATCGAATGTAAACGTGGCGTTATTAAATTCGCAGACGCGACGTCATATGATAATACCATTTTTTATCATATGATATCGCGTCTGAGAGTGTAATAACGCCGTTTATCATATGACGTCGCGCCTGAAAGCGCCATGTGATAAATTCGATAATCCACTAGTGGATTGAATATGCAAATCGGTTAGATACGTCCCGTAACGTTACAAGTACGATGTCCTTAACGACGTCTCGTTTACTCACTGGTTGGGAGCGTACAGTACACTTAACCCGGATGTTCCGCTCTGTATAGTGGACAGATCCTTGTTCCGATATGTCGGATATGTTTCAGAATGTTTATTTTTGTGTTCTGAATTGTTATTCATGATAATTTCAACTTCATAGCAGTAGTTCGGGAAGCATAACTGAAAGTCTTTTCGACATGCTACCTTGATTTTCTGTTTATTGCTATGATTTCTTTTGTTTTCAGAAAATCATTATCCTACTTTCGATTTCAAACGCTGCACCGGTACAATTTAATCAAACTTTGCCACCAACCTTACATGAACCGACTGTAATTGCATTTTAACTATTTTATGATGCATTTCGGGTCAGCTTTTATTAATATTACTAAACACCTTGCCATGTAAGGGCAATTATTTTCAAAGGAAACGATAGAGGGGTCAAAAACTGGTTTGTATCGCATGTCGCAGATCTGATTCCTCAGAAATGTTTGTCGTGTTCCGATCAAACTATATTGTGTGTCCTGATAATATTATAGAGCGAGTTCGATATTTTCGTAGGATAACATTTTAATACCTTAGCTATTTTGTTTCTGAAATGTGGACACTTGGCATATACACACTTTCTTCATCGGGTTCTTCATACTGTCTCAGATGAAACATAAAACATGACAAAATGACTGCGCCCAACGAAGATTCAGATCAGCTTGTGCATCCACCAAGTCTGATCAGATTCTTCGCTTGCGCTTAATGGGTAGCTTACTACTCGAGTTTGTTTTCACACGGGCAACGTAGACACTGATCAGACTGGGCAGATGCTGAGACTGAGCTTAGTCTTTGCTGGGCGCATAGATCGGTTTTTGTTTTTATGCTCAAGTTGAAATAGTCCCATTTTGTTTTTTTCACTAATTTCAGACGTGGTGAATAAGTCGTTTGTGGTGGACCCGGTTGGTGGTTCTTTGGCATGACACACTGTTTCAACCTTGTCAAAAAACTGTGCCAAATACCTCAATATATCTCACAGGGTATCCAGTATCCAAGTTATGGTCATCACAAGATTATATTGTTTTGGGAAATAACTAAAAAAACAGGGCACCCAGAGTCTTGGTTTTCACACATGACACACCTGCTTAGCCTCAAGTACAACTGTAGCAAGTCCCATCATTATGTCCCAAAGAAAATTGAAGATATGGCGATCGCAAGATAGTCATACGATTTTATTAGAAGGGGATATAACTCAAATACCTTCGCACCTAGAGTTGTGGTCCCTGCGCATGACATGCTGTCTCAATCTTGTCAAGTATTATCCATATATCTCAATGGGTTTCTGAGCTATGGCCATCACAAGATTATTTTGTCAGGGGAGGTAACTCAAAAACCAGTGCACCAAGAGTCGTGGTTCTTGCCCATGACAGGCTTGCTTAACTTAAACAATCAACATGTCTCGAAGACTGTTGAAGATATGGCGATCACAAGATAGTCATACAATTTTAATAAAAGGGGAGATAACTCAAATACAATTATAACTATGACACCCAGAGTTGTGCTTCTTGTGAATGACATGCCGTAACAACTATGCCAACTATCATCAATATACCTCAAAGGGTTTTGGAATTATGGCCATCACAATGTTATTTTGTGAGGGAAGGTAATTCAAAAACCAGTACACCGAGAGCCGCGGTTCTTGCACATGTCACGTCTGCTTAACCTCATGTACAACTGTACCAAGTACTATCAACGTGTCTCGAAGAATATTGTAAAGAAAGTCATCCTATTTTTATTTAAAGGGGGATAATTGAAATGCCATGGCACCAAGAACTGTTGTTCTTGCACATGACACGCCTGCTTCACATCATGTACAACTGTACCAAGAACTACCAACATGTCTCCAAGAGTATGGGAGATATGGCGATCACAAGATAGTCATTCTATTTTATTGGAAGGAGAGATAATTCTAATGCCATGACACCAAGAGTTGTGGTTCTTGCGCATGGCATGCTGCTTTAATCTTGTGAACAATTGTGCAAAGTTTCATTAATATGTCTCGAAGGGTATTTCAGTTATGGCGATCACCAGATAGCCGTTCTATTTTATTGGAAGACGAGATAATTCAAATGACTTGTCACCAAGAGTTGTGGTTCTTGTGCATGACATGCTGCTTCAACCTTGTGAACAATTGTGCCAAATTTAATCAATAATCTCGAAGGGTATTGTAGTTATGGCGATCACAAGATAGTCATTCTATTTTTTCGAAGGGGAGATAACTAAAAAACCATGGCACCAAGGATTGTTGTTATTGCCCATGACACGCCGTCTCAACCTTGTTTACAATTTTGTCAAGTATCATCAATATATCTCGAAGGGTATTGGAGTTATAGAGATCACAAGATAGTCATTTTATTTTATTTGAAGGGGATATACCTCAAATACCATGGTACCCAGAGTTGTGGTTCCTACGCAAGACACGCCGTCGCAACATTGTTTACCATTGTGCCAAATATCATTAATATATCTCGAAGGGTATTGGATTTATGGCCACCACAAGATTGCGTCTACGCCGGGACGGACATACGGACGGACGGACGACCGAACGCCAAGCCGATCGCTATATTCCCCGAACCTATACGGTCGGGGGATGAAAAGGATAATATCTTTCACACTCTGGTCCACAGCTCTTCATTTCTTTGTATAAATGTATATATCTTAAATAAATAGCCCATAACAAATCATATCACTCAGGTCGTTTTGCATTTCTGTGCAGTCTGATCAGAGTATTTGCTCTGCGTTCTGTGGATGAAGAGAGACGCGTGACGATGCGACTCATTTTGTTAAATATTTCGTACCTGAAGTCAGTCCTCGAAGGCTGGCTTCTTTGGCCGAGTGGTTAAGACCTCTAGTCTGTAGTGATCTTAAGGTTCAATGAATACACACGGCACATGTAATTTCTCCAAGATTTCGGGAATTTATATGTAATTAATATTTTACGTAGCTTTGATATTGTTTAAGCATTATCATTTTATTGCATAGACATATATTGCAATGTACCTTTGATTAACTTACACACATTAATGGCGACAACCCATACAGTCAAAACAAGGATCATAAGACAAACTATACAGTAAATATGAGACATATCATACAGTCCGAAATGTTTTGGAATGTTCGGTCTTGCTCTTCGTGTGATTTCGTATGGAATTCTAGAGGCACTTATTATAGATTATTACTCTATCTTAAAACTGTCTTAAAAGATATTTTTCTTTCGATCAAAGCTCTCAATTGGTCGATTTTCTAGTCACAGGTGAGGTGTGATTCTTACAAACACTTATGATTTGCAACTGAAAAAAAGATCTAGAACATAGAAAACGACATCTTGCCATGCCCAAAGATGGTCAGTATGGAAAACAAAATAAATAAAACACACTTACCAAGTTGTTTATGTCCAAAAAAATAAATAAACAAATATAGAAGACAGACAACGCACAAACACCTTCAAGGTCATAACAAAAGACAATGATCTGTCCACTATACAGATCGGAACATCCGGGTTAAGTGTACTGTACGCTCCTAACCAGTGTTACTTATGGCGGAATATTGACATTTTTATATAAAACTCGTGAATAAAATGAGTTTTAAATGTCATACGATAAATAGAATCTTGCATTCGTGCTCATGTATTATAAATTTTATGAAACTTGTTTTGGAAAAGGGATGAAATGCTCGGCATAGCCTCGCATTTTATCCCTTCACCCCAACTCGTTTAATAAAATCAATAATACATTAATACTCATGTAAGATCCTCTATGTACAAAATTAGATAATCCACTAGTGGATCAAATGCGCAAATTAGTTGGATACGCTGCATAACGTTACATGTACGACGTCCTTAACGCCGTCGCGTTTACTGATATCGGAATATTGACATTTTTTGTAAAACAGTCGTGAATAAAATTCGTTTTAAATGTTATATGATAAATAGAATCTTGCATTCGTGCTCATGTATTATTAAACTCGTTGAGGAAAATGGAAAAAATGCTTGGTAAAGCCTCGCATTATTTCCTTTTCCCTCAACTCGTTTAATAAATTCATCGATGAGGAAAAGGGATAAAATGCTCGGCAATTCCTCGCATTTTACCCTTTTCCTCAACTCGTTTAATAAAATTCAATAATACATGAACACTCATTTAAGATCCTCTATTTATTACATAGCGTTATCCACTTATGCCTAGGTCACATAGCCCGGCCGATGAGGTTTCGATGAGCGAGCGATGCGACTTTCGCCAAACACCGGCCGGAATCCCGTTGTCACCGGCCGGCGTTTGGGGCTTAAAACCGCATCGGTGGGCAGCTCGGCGAAATTTAACTTCGGAGTTAAAATTCGACGGGCTCTCACCGAGCTCCCTTATCGCAGCCCAATCCTTACCACATCGGAATACGCATCGGCCGGTGTACGGCTGCGTATCGGCCGGTGTCCGATGCCTCTGAGGCCACCAGAGGACAAACTTTTGTGAACGGACACCGACCGAGTTTCGGCCGAGGTCCGACCGATGTGGGACCGAGCCTTGGAAAATATAGTACCGGTGGGTGACCGATGTACGGGACAGTGGCCGAAGCTCGGCCGGACATCGGCCGGAACTCGGCCGGATATTCCAGACATCTGATCGGCGAGTATACTAAACGCATTTTCAACCACACGACGTGACCTGGAACACCGGTAGTTGTAGATCCGCTGGTCCCGTGTCAGGTGCCGATGAGGGTAGGGCTTCATCATGTACGGCCGGAGTGGGAAGGCGTCGTCTCCGACCACGTAGTAGGGTGTGTCTTGGTCGTCATTTGGCAGGTGATCCGGCTGGGGTAGACCGATTGTTCCCTCACGCAGACCTGGCTCCAGTCGCGACCGGTTAAAGATGCCGGCGTCGGAATACGACCCTGGTGACCCCACATCCGCCCAGATGAACTTATACTCAGAGTCTACCACCGCAAGCATGACGATGGAAAAAAAGCCTTTGTAGTTGTAGTAGAGTCGCTCTTGTGGGGCTTCTTGATACCGACATGCTTCCCAACGATCGCGCCTCAACAGTGGGGAAAGTTCCATCTGTCTCCGAATTGCTCGGCCACCAGGCGCCACTCATCTTCTGTCTGGGGAGTGGCCCACATCTCGTCCTCGTCGTAGATGGCCTGACACACCGCGGGGACGAACAGAGAGATTTTATTGTGTGGGACACGAAACGCGAACGCCAGATCGCGGTAGCTGCTTCCGGTCGCCAAGAACCTCAAGGTGATCGCCAGCTTCAGCCCGTCAGCCCAGGGTCCAAGGGGGTTCGATGCCTGCAACAGAAGAGGGTGAAATATGATTAAACTCAAGCATTAATAAATATGTTTGGAAGGCATGTGTTTGCAAAATAAGAAATGAAATACAGTACATTCAGTACAATTTCACACTAAGTTCACAAAGTGTAAAGTTACCTTGTGGTCTTGGAAGTGCGGGGGCCAACTCGGTGGAGCAACTCTTGGAACATCTGTGGCTCCATGCGGAGGTAGGCCTTGAAGTCTGCAGCGTGCTCGGCCTCGATTCCCTCATGAGCGTCTCATATTGGCCGAAAAGGGGTCTGCGTAGGATCCACTCTCGCACCCACCAACGTCTTTCTCTTCTGCCGGCCCTCTGTTGCTCCGAGTATTGCCGCCAGGACCAAGTTGTACTAGAACCTCGCCTGACCTAGCTCGTGTTCTAACAACGCCAATCGAAGTCTTTTCGGTGTAGCCATAGTGATGAACTGATCATGCCAGGCAGGTTGGACATATATTCAGTGATGTAATAGCTGACCATCGCCCCCGCCCCCCGCCAAGTCCGCATTACAACGGCCGAACATCGGCCAGGCAGTGTTCAAAGACCGTTTACAACCCGTCCAGTGATCGCACGGTGTCCTGTAACCTGCTAGGGTACCGGCCGTATACCCTCCGATGTCCGATCGACCACCGGCCGGTAGTTGCGAACACATAGGCCGAACAAATCTCCCCTGTTAAGACAGACTCCGTACGGTCATCGACCGGTGTTTGGTCGGTCGCCTGTAGATTTCCGAAGGGAGCCCGTTCAAGTCACCGAGCTTTGCCTCCGATGAGGGGAACTCGGCGACACCCCAAAAATCTACCGAGCTCCACCGATGCCGGACATCGGTCGGGCTATGTGACCTAGGCTTTACTATCAGCGACGTTATATGATAAACTATTTTATTCTTATTTCTGCTCCGCAGGCCCCGCCCATCGGGGCTTGAAGAAATAGACGGGCTGCATGATGCTTCCACGCAGAGCTGATACCGGCCGCACACTAGTACTGGTAAACCGCTTAGAGTATCTAAGCCTGCCCAGACAAAGCGGTGCGAGTCGTAACGTCCATGCTTATAAACGCTATTGGTTTCATTGGGCGACAGGGCTTGAGATGTCATTTTATCCCAATGTCGGTTAAAAATCCCACAAAATTGGAAGCAGCTTCTCCAAAATGACCTTTACAGTGTTGACGGAAGAAATAAGTTTGTTTTGTTTGATTTGAGGTTTAACGTCCGTTAAACCTCAAATCAAACAAAAGAAACTTATTTCTGCTCCAAGATATAGGTTGTGGTACTCTTTAGGACAGGCAACCTTTGTTGTTGTTGTTGTTGTTTTGTTTTTTGTTTTTTGTTTGCTTTTACAACCCTTTCAAGATTATTTCACTAATATCGAGCCGATCGTTAATCAGTGGTGGGCGAAAACCGGAGTACCCGTAGAAAACCACCTGACCTTCCGTTGCAGAACTTGGCGTCTCACACATGACCCGAGCGAGGCTCGAACCACAGCGGTGAGAGACATAATGATCAAGGGTCAGCGCTCTTAACCACTAGGCCACGGAGGCCCGTTTTTTTTAGAACTGTAAGGGTGCGATGTGTTGTCGTAATGGAGTAATGATTGATTGATTGGTTCATTGATTGGCTGACTGACTGACTGATTGGTTGATTGATTGATTGATTGATTGATTGATTGATTGATTGATTGATTGATTGGTTGAGTGATTGATTGATTGATTGATTGCATTGCATTGCATTGGGGTTTAACGACAGTCGACCATTGTGGGTCATTTTGTGTCGTCTCCCAGAGAAAGGGAGAAAAGTGATAGAAGAAATGGTAGAGACGAAATAATTGAGAGAGAGGAAAATGAATGGAAGTGTAGAATTAGAATAAACATCAACATCCCCCCTCTACCCTAACCTGCTGCAAGGACAGCAGGCCAGACCTTGCCCAACTGTAAGTTAATATCAGTTGGACGCCCCAGTGACGCAAGATACACGACACCTTTGCCACACCCAACCACCCCAACCCAAAATGGAATAAAGAAGAAAGAGTATACGATTTGCTTTAAGTTCATCTATATAGATTGTCAGTGTGTCTGATACACACTGATGCAGCTTCACCATCGGAAGAAACATTAATGAAAATGAATGGCCCCTAATCTATTAACATCCTCAACATCATTTTCGAGACCCTAGCATGGGGTATAGGGGTGATTTATAGTTCTCCCTCTTAAATTTTTAATGACATCTGTAAGCTATTGAAAGGGCGATAACGTATGATAACAGAATATTAATACTGACATGTAGAACAAAATTACTGATAAGCTCTTTAAATATTCTTCAAGTGCAACATAAAATGCTATCTTTATGAGCAGTTGCTATCGACGGAGGAAGATAGACAGAAAGAAAGAATATCGAAACAAAAGACAATAACGTTAAAAGGTAAAAATTGAGTATCTTACATGAGTGTTCATGTATTATGGAATTTATTAAACGTGTTGAAGAAAAGGGATAAAATGCGAGGCTTTGCCAAGCATTTTATACCGTTTCTTCAACGAGTTTAATAAATTCAATAATACTTTATCTGTATTATTGAATTTATTAAACGAGTTGAGGAAAGGGGATAAAATGCGAGACTTCGCCGAGCATTTTAAGCAGAGTTTAATAAATTCAATAACACATGAGCACGAATGCAAGATTGTATTTATCACATGACATTTAGAACGACTGTTTAACAAAAATGTCAATATACCGCCATTAGCAAACGCGTCGTCGTTAAGGACGTCGTACATGTAACGTTACGGGGCGTATCTAACTAATCTGCATATTTAATCCACTAATTAAATGACGTTATTACATTCTCAGACGCGACGTCATATGATAAAAACAATACAACAGATTTTCACGACGGAAAATGTAAAGGGTCCTGTTTAATTCTCACATAGATGCAAATATGGAGTAACGAGAATGATGAGGGGATAATTGTCCTATTTTTTTTGCTACAAATATATGTTGAAGATACTTGTTAGAATCGCCTCGTTGAGGCGATTCTAACGAGTATCCTCAGCATATGTTTTATGGAGTAATAATTCAAATTCTGCACCATTATGTACATTTCGAGCGATTTGATTGGTTGACACTTAAGTTTTATACTTCGATAAAATCTTAGAACTATTTCACACAGCGACAGGCAGTAACGTCAAAGAACACGTTAAGAACCCGCACGTTACGTCATTGCATATGAAGTGACGTCAACAGCGCTCGATTAAAAGATGAGAAGCTATCAAAAACGCAAATGTTAGAAGATAAATGGGTTTCTTTCAAAGATGGCAGCTTCTAATTGAATCATTCCGCCATGACATTGTGAGTGAGTGAGTGTTTGAGTTTTACGTCCCACCAACAGCTAAGGCCATACGGAGACGGGACCTCTGTTTAAAGATTCATCCGAAAATCTGGAGAAGCCCGGGATCGATCCTGCGATCCCTGGTTTACAAGGCGAGTAGCGTAATCACTACACCACGGAGGCTTCTAATAAGTTCACTGTTACGCGGTGTAAAGAATTCCTAAAAAAAAAGTGGCATTTTTAACATTTCGATGAGAAAAATAGTTTTTTTATAAGGAATAAATTACCATTTTTGTGGCTTTTATCTATGTGTAAACTCCGCATCACGAGAACAAGTCCGTGAAATGGACACCCCTTTAACCCCACTTTATATAGAGAAAACTGGGGTTTACGGGGGTATTTATTATGTTTCTAATTTTTGCTCCAATACATAGATTGTGGGTACTCGTTAGAACCGCCTCAATGAGGCGGTTCTAACGAGCATCCACAAACTATGTTTGAAGTAAAACTAACAAAAAATATCAGAAAAGTAGCCATTTTGGAGATGTGAAAAAAAACGCCATTTTGGAGATGGGAAAAAAATCTATGTCGCACGGGTGTCTTATCGTAATGGGCGGATGGATTCGCCGGAGTTTACACATCGATAAAATCCATAAAAACGAAATTCATTCCTATATTAATAAAGAAAATTATCCTCTAATTATCATAGTTACTCCTCTCTTTCGCGACCTATGTCGTTTGAAGCCCAAAATAAAGATGGCGCCTTTCAGAATGTAAGTACAGTAAAATTTCGCTATTAAGACCAACTAAAATTAAGACTAATTCTGCTTTACAAAGCTTATTAAGTAGGTTGCAGTTATAATTTCATTGTGTTTTCTGCAGTCAGAGTCCTCTGGTCAGGGAACACCTATCGGGGCTTGGAGAAATAGATGGGCTGCATGATGCTTCCACGCAGAGCTGAAACTGTCCGCACACTAGTACTGGTAAACCGCTGTGTTGACGGGGACGTTAAACCTCAAATCAAACAAACAAACAATCAGGGACCACCTTTGGGGCTGTTCAAAAATGGTCTTAAAGACCACTTTTGAACAGTCCCAAAGGTGGTCTTGATATAGGAGTTTTACTGTATGTTATGATGGGTAATACGTGAAATAGTCAAACGATTCACTCAGCACCTTTGATTAAATGTTCGTTTCATTGAAGGGTAATATTTCGAGACTAAGCCTGAAAATATCTCTTTTTACTTTATTTCATTACTAAAGTTTCATCAATTCGGTTATAAAATTTAACGATGAATCTACAGTTCTGTGGATGTATTTAGTTTCCGATTCTTTGATAGACATAAATACCCCCTGGGGAGCCCCAGAGATGATAGATGGCGCTATCAATATTCTCATCATCAAGATCTTTAAGGAGCATTTGTAGGCTTCTGATGATGCTGATAATGCCAGAGTTACTTTTCCTTATCTATATTGCTTCCCATATAAGATAAAACATGGATCATTAGCTTTTATTCACGGAGAAATTAAACCACTAAAATCGAAGTATTTGCTGCAGCCCTGTTGCAAACCTGTTGCACATAGTAGCCACTTGCGCACTAATTCTGCAGCCTTTTATGTTCTTTTTTCTTTAATAAAGACACCTGTCCCGTTGGAACCATTTGTCGCTGACATCATTAAGAAGTCGCTTGAATCATTAACAAACATGTGGAAATCTGTTACAATATGTCTTTGAAGTTTTTGGCATATGAAGATCAAGGTTCTGCTTCAGAAGTGCGTATTTCATCGCTGGCAAGACAGAAGGGCAAAAACTCTGCGATCAGATAACGTGTAAGCTATTTCGCAAACTTATCTTAAAAGTATTAAAGGGATAAAAGAATGTTTTCGGCTTTCATCGTTATCTTAATACACCTTCTTGATATCGCAAAAATACTTAATTATCAAACATTGCCATCAACATTTTTTAGAAAAGAGATAACCAGAAATTGTGTCTTTCTTATGAAAAGATAAGAATTTGATAGTAACCTTTTTAAAGCAACTTACAATAAAATAACTTCTAGAAGAAATGCTACACAAAGAAGACCTGGGGCCAGTTGTTCAAAACTAACGACGTCGTTAGTTAACATTGTTAAAACTTTGATCATTAAATATGGCAAATATGCTGAAATTTTTGCTGAAAAAATGTGAGCAGCTTTTGCGGATGCAAAAGCTGCTCAAATTTTTTCAGCAAAAATACCAAAATTTTCAAAATTGTATTTGCTAGAAGAGTTAACAATATGACCACTAACGAGCTCGTTAAGCTAACGATGCTTTGAACAACTGGCCCCAGATCCTGGAGTAAAATAATATGAATAAGGTCGCTTTACATTTCAGACTTGCAATAAGAATTACAGTAAATTCCCATATAAAAATAGAAGTGAAGGCAATGATCAGGAATCGATACAATTAACACACAGCTCCATCAGAGACACCAAAGGGAAAGAAATACAAACACGAAATAACTACACCCTAATGGAAATATCAATAGCGGAAAGTCATTTTCCCACAAAATGGTAAATTGGCAATCCAAAACTAAAAATATATAAGCTTTACACATATTCAAAGACGAACTATAACAAAAATAAACCGCGACAGAAGAACCGCCTTGGATCGGTCAATGAGAAGTATTTCACTGGGTGGGGTGGGGGTAGGGCCTTAAATCGATATCGATTTTAAGAGGCCGCAATCCTCGCCTTTACGTCCTTCGCGATTTAGACAATAATGTGTCCAGTCCGCATGAAGGCTTACTTACTCACCAGTGCGACGTCGCAGAGAACACAAACACAAAAAAAAATCATACAACCACAGAGAGGACTCCACAGCAAGAAACAATAACTAATAGACTGTTCTTTCTTTATATTTGCTACATCCAGGCTCCTCTAGAAGGTGACCACCTTTGGGACGATCCAAAAATGGTCTTAAAGAGTCTTCATGCGGACTGAACAAATTATTTGTCTAAATCGCGGCGGAAATAAGGGCGAGGATGGTGTCCACGTAATTTTAATACTGATTTAAGATGTTCACTATATTAATGTGTGTTGGATGCATTCAATAGAATCGCCTCATAAAGGTCAGATGTTTCTTTTCCCCTTAATACCGTTTTATGTGTTGAATGAGGAATGTATGAAGATTAATTAATCATTCTTTGAAGAATATAAGTAGATATGCAGGTGCAACAATCAAACATCTCCAAAACCTCTCAGAATTTGATGAAGCTGTCAAACTATTGATGAAACTAGAATGTTTTTCTAGTCGGGCTCTGATAAAGGGTAGAGGAATGCCTCTCCGACCAGCAAAGTCTCAAGCACATCAGCCTGAACATGCGCAGGTTGATCAGAGTCTCCGTTGTTCACAAGAGACTTCTACAACGTATTGTTAATACACAGAGTGATAAATGAAAACTTTGATCAAACTTGGTTGATGCTCAACCTGACCTGCCTGGTCGCAAAGCCAGTGGCTGTGCGGTACGCGGAAAAAGAAACCATAGGAAAAAAGTCCCCAAAAAATCACGGAAAAAAAGTCACAGGATTAAAAAAGTCACAAATAAAAGTATAGAAAACAAATCCACTTAAAAAAAAAGGTTGTTGTAAATAAATCATTTTTTTCTGATGCCACTTTAAAACGGTCGGGTATTGTCTATTAGTTCATTGTTTATATAACTTGCTCAAAGGTGTGCATATTAGTCCTGTCTTACCACTTTGTTGCGAATACCCCTGTAAACCCCACATTATAAATAGAAAAAAATGGAGTTTATGTGTTATTCATTACATTCCTTATCTTGTGCTAAAAATAAATATTGTGGGGACTTGTTAGAAGCATCTATTTACTGAGCATCCACAATCTATATTTTGGATAAAAATTAGACAAAAGAATCTTTCGAAAAATGCGAACTGAACAAATTAGTTCTCTAAATTGCGACCGAAGTAAGGACGAGAATTGTGGCCACGAAAAATCGATTTGAGCCCCCCCCCACCCCCCACCCCCTCCCCCATAATGAAATTCGTTTCCGCTGACCGTTCCAAGGCGGTTCTTCTGTCGTGTTTTATTTTTGATATGGTTTGTCTTTGGGTGTATGTTTCGCTTATATTATTTTTATTTTGGATAGTCTATTGACCATTTTGTGGGAAAGTAACTGTCCTTTTGGCTTTCCGCTATTGATGTTTCCATTAGGGTCTGTTATTTCATGTTTGTGTTTCTTTCCCTTTGGTGTCTCTGATTGGAGCTGTGGGTTAATTGTATCGATCCCTGATCATTGCCTCCACTTCTATTATGGATCTTAAAAGATGGGAAACTCTGGAGTCTGTCCCCATTAGTCACTGTCAATACTTTGGAATCGAAATTACCGATCAGTACCCCACATAACACATAACAGTCATAATTTTCCTCTTTTAAGGCAGCATAAAATAGTTAGAACCACCTCGTTGAGGGTATCATAACAACGACCTAAGTCTATATTTAGGCTCAAATAAGAAAACTATCAAAAGGTTCCTTCTGACTTATTTTAGATCTCGAGACAGGAAAGGTTGCATTTTAGCACACGGGCGTTTTACCGAAATGTGAAGACTCTGTTGTCATTGGCAACACTTATGAATTATACTTTTTCAATCAGTTACTCACACAACACTAATGAAAATATTATCAAAACCAATTCTGTGACTTTTCCGTGACTTTCTTTCCTACCCAAAACTGTCTTTTTTCCGTGACTTTTTCCTATGACATTTTTTTCCCTACATCCGACTGCAGCTTAGCTGGTCGAGAAATGGATGGATGCGCCCCATGAACTGTGCCTTTGCTGGTCGCGGAGCGGATGGATGCGCAACCGAAGTTGTACCTTTGATGGTCGCGCAGTGGATGTGTGCGCAACCGCAGCTGTACCTTTGATGGTCACACAGTGGATGCATGCACAACTGCAGTTGTACCTTTGATGATCGCACAGAGGCTGGATGCGCAACCGAAGTTGTACCTTTGATGATCGCGCAGTGAATGGATGCGCAACCACAACTGTACCTTTGATGGTCAAGCAGTAGTTGATGCACAACCGCAGTTGTACCTTTGATGGTCGCGCAGTGGATAGATACGAAGCCGCAGTGGTACCTTTGATGGTCGCACAGTGAATGGATGCGCAACCGCAGTGGTACCTTTCATGGTCGCGCAGTGGTTGGATGCCCAACCGCAGTGGTACCATTGATCGTCGCACAGTGGATGCATGCACAACCTGAACTGTATATTTGCTGGTCACGCAGTGGATGGATGCGCAACCCCAGTTGTACCTTTAATGGTCGGGCAGAGGATGGATGCACAAACTGACCTGTGCATTTGCTAGTCGCACAGTGGATGGCTGTGCAACCTGAACTGTATATTTGCTGGTCGTGCAGTGGATGGTTGTGCAACCTGAACTCGCACACTGGATGGATGTTCAACCCAAGTTGTACCTTTAATGGTCGCGCAGAGGATGGATGCACAAACAGAACTGTGCATTTGCTAGTCGCACAGTGGATGGCTGTGCAGCCTGAACTGTATATTTGCTGGTCGTGCAGTGGATGGATGTGCAACCTGAACTGTTTATTTGCTGGTCACACAGTGGTAGGGTGTGCAACCTGAATTGTGTATTTGCTGGTCGCGCGGTGGATGTATGTGCAACCTGAACTGTGTATTTTCTTGTCACACAGTGGACTGGTGTGCAGCCTGAACTGTGCATGTGCTGGTCGCACACTGGATGTATGTGCAACCTGAACTGTGTATTTGCTGGTCACACAGTGGTAGGATGTGCAACCTGAATTGTGTATTTGCTGGTCGCGCTGTGGATGAATGTTCAACCTGAACTGTATATTTGCTGGTCGCGCAGTGGGTGGATGTGAAACCTGCATTGTGAATTTGCTGGTCGCACAGTGGATGGGTAGCAACCTGAACTGTGTATTTGCCGGTCGCGCAGTGGATGGATGTGCAAGCTGTACTTTTTTGCTGGTCACGCATTGGATGGATGTGCAACCCCTACTGTGAATTTGCTTGCCGCACCGTGGATGAATGAGCAACTTAAACTGTGTATTTGCTAGTCGCGCAGTGGATGAGTGTGCAACCTCAACTGCGTATTTGCTGGTCGTACATTAGGTGGAGCAGCCTGAACTGTATTTTGCTAGTCGCACAGTGGATGGGTGTGCAACCTGAACTGTGTATTTAATGGTCGCGCAGCGGATGGATGTGCAGCCTGAACTGTATATTTGCTGTTCGCGCAGTTGATTGATGGGCAACCTGAACTGTATATTTGCTGGTCGCGCAGTGGATGGATGTGCAACCTCAACTGTGTATTTGCTGGTCTCGCAGGGGGGGGGTGAATGGGCAACCTGAACTGTATGTTTTATAGTCGCGCAGTGGGTGGATGCGCAACCCAAAATGTGTCTTTGATAGTCGCACAATTTATGGCTGTGTAACCTGAACTGTAAGTTTGATGGTTGCGCAGTGGGTGGATGTGCAACCTGAAGTGTGTCTTTGATAGTCGCGCAGTTTATGGCTTCGCAACCTGAACTGGATTTTCGCTGGGCACGTAGTGAGTGTATGTGCAACCTGAACTGTGTATTTTCTGGTCGTGCAGTGGGTGGATGTGTCACTTGAATTGTGTGTTTGGTGGTCGCGCAGTTGATGGGTGTAGAACCTGAACTATGGGAAACCAAACCTGGGCCGTGCATTTGCTGGTCGGGCAACCTGACCTATATACTTGGTGGTCGCGCAATCGACAGATGCGCAACCAGACCTGCGACTTTTCTGTTTGCGCAGTGTGTAGCTGCGCACTTTGGCGTGTCTTTGATGATCGCACAGTGGGTGGATGGGCAACCTGAACTGTATTTTTACTGGCCAGGTTATATCATGCCGCGGCCTATTTAAAGAATGAAACCTACGCACGACAGGGTAGATAAATCCTTTCATATACTGTTGAATGCTATCTGTTTTCCGTCACAAACATACAGTATCCCGTATCACCGTACTCTTTTTTCCGATTTCGTATCACGATCTTTTAAAGCGGTGCTAACTATGAACTCTTGGCTACGGCATTTGTCGCGACTTTAGAAAGCAGTCATTTGAAACGCGGAAGCAGACGTGTGAAATGATGACGTCACTTTCACGCAGCTTTCCTCTTATATACGGTTGTAAAAAAAAAAACTCTCTATTTGAAGCAAAAAGGTATGCAATAAACACATTATAACTATATGGGCCCCGTCAAGCGATTTTGGTACTTATCGCCAATGCGAGCAGCGAAGGTTCAGGCGAGCCTGCGCATCCGCGCAGTCTCGCCAGAACCTTCGCTGCTCGCTCATACATGCAGTGAATCAAGAGGAACCTTCTGACAGAAAGCCATATCCGTGGCCCCTCTGAATGGCTGGGCATGCGCAGTTAAAATTTGTCATGACGGAATGCTCGAAGACACAAATTCGCTTGGCGGGGCTCATATAGTAACTTGATCTGCCGAACAGTATCACATCTCGTGGTTGTTTCCAGGTTCTCTACACAGCAGCACAATCTACCCTTCAAGTCTCGTATGATACTTTGATGAAGATACTCTGATAATAATATGAGCCATGACAAGCGAATTTTGTTTGGTTGGTTCTGAGTTTAACGGTTCAGTCGACACTATTCAGATTATGTCGAGACGGACAGTTTGCCTAACCATACCTTTCCTGGACAGGCTTATACATAAGCAGTTAACCATAACAGCGCGCATTATTTTGCCAAAAACTGACAACTGCCCTTCTTGAATCAGCAGAAGGGAGAGAATACCCGTTTAAAAGAGTTCAAGATCAATCTCTACGAAAGAATATTCTTGGTCTATTTCGATTCTAACACATTGAAAATCGGCGAATCGGTTGTTGTTTCCTTCTAATTCTCACAAACTTTGCCATTGTTAGAAGAAATCCCGCCGAATTTATTGATTGTAACACAAACTTTTTCGTTATACTGCAAAGAAATTTCCAGGCATTTGATTGGACAGCACAAGGGCAATTATTTTCCATATACCCCGAGAGCAAAAATTGATTGCCCCCGCCCATCGGGGCTTGAATAAATAAATGGGCTGCATGATGCATCCACGCAGAGCTGAAACCGACTGCAAATGAGTACTAGTAAACCTCTTAGAGGACCTAAGCCTGCCCGGACAAAGTGATGCGAGTCGGACCGTTAATACTTATAAACCTTATTGGTTTCAGTGGGCATCAGGGCTTGAGATGTCATTTCATCTCAATGTCGGTTAAAAGTCTCACTAAATTGGAAGCAACGTCTCCAAAATGACCTATTAACATGTTCATTTTCTTTTTGCGGTAAAATTTACAATTGCATGTGTTTTCGTAATAGATAGAAATTGTGAATTCTCTCTCTCTCTCTCTCTCTCTCTCTCTCTCTCTCTCTCTCTCTCTCTCTCTCTCTCTCTCTCTCTCTCTCTCTCTCTCTCTCTCTCTCTCTCTCTCTCGTTGTGCTATGCTAAGTAAGTCAGACCAGTTTTCCTTCGAACAAAATTAAGTTGTTTTGACAATATGCTATTAGCAACTTTCGTTTTTTACTTACAAATAAGATCTGTAAGCGAATCCCGGGGCACTTTAATTAGTAAGAACATATTTGTTAAACAAGATGCAGATCTCTCATCAGGCGAATGTTTTAACATGATTTATAACATTTTCAGTGAGAAACTGAGCCAGCTAGGAAAGTCAGCAGCTGGCATAGTTGCACCATATGATCGCAGCAGCCTCTCCCCACTTCTCTGGAAGTATAAACCCGCCTTGGAGTGCTAACAAGATAAGTGCACTGTATGGGTGCAGGATATAAGTCTAAAGCATGGATTAATGTCAGAAGCCAGTTTTCTAATACTAAACATTTTTTTTCTCCAAGTTTTAGAAATATCTGTGTGGAAAGTTGTGTTTGTTTGTTTCAACAAGAGGTTTTATGTCCCCGTCAACACTATTTAGGTTACTTTGGAGTGTGCGGGACTTTTACTCGAGATTGCGATTAAATGACACCTCAAGCCCTACCGCCCAAACAAACCAATTAGGTTTATTTACAGGGGCGGTCCGACTTTCACCCATTTGCCTGGTCAGGCTTAGACCTTCTGAGCGATCTACCAGTCGGTTTCAGCTCTGTGTGGAAGCACCACGTAGCCCAATTTATGTCTCCAAGCCCCGTCTACGGAAAACAAAACTCATTTATGGTTTAACATCTCACTCCATCCTTAAGAAAAATAAATACGCTTCCAGGGGAAATAATTATTTCAAACATTTTATATCTTTTATAGCAGAAGGGTAGCCTGGCAACAAGGCCCTGCATTTGAGCCTAATTAACAAGGTACATAACTACAGTAAACCCATAGAAATATGTATTAGTATTTGCCCCTTATCTGAAATACAGGCATTACTTGAGAACATTATATTAGTGTATATGTTCTGCAGTTTATTGGTGAATTTGTTTTATGAAACTGCTCTATTTAACAAACTGATAGCAGTCTAGCAGAAGGGCACCACTTAAAGGAAAACATATACATGTACTCCTTATATGGCCTCCGTGTCGTCCGTGGCTTAGTGGAGAAGCTCTGACTTTTAATCATTAGGTCACTCACCGCCGTTCGTACGAGCCTGGCTCAGGTCACATGTGAGACGCCAAGTTATGCAACGGAAGGTCATGTGTTTTTTCTCCGGGTACACCGGTTTTCGTCCACCTCTGATCAACGAGCGACTCGATATGAGTGAAATAATCTTGAAAGGGCTGTAAAACCAAACCAAAAAAAAAAAAAAAAAAAATCCTGTAACCTTTTTGTACCAAATGGAATCTTCCTCCGTGTATATAGGAGTTTTTTTATTTATTTATTTATTTTCAAAATCTGGAGGTGACGGGTGGTGGTATCTTGAAAACGCATTTAGAAAATGGCTTAACTTTTTGCAAGCAGTATAGGTCCGTTTTACTATATATTTGGTTGATTTGAGGTTTAACGTCCCCGTCAACACTGTAAAGGTCATTTTGGAGACGTTGCTTCCAATTTTGTGGGACTTTTACCCGACATTGAGATGAAATGACATCTCAAGCCCTGTCGCCCAATAGGGTTTATTAGCATGGACTGTCCGCCTCGAACCGCGGTTCCTGGACAGGCTTAGATCCTCCAAGCGGTTTACCAGTACTAGTGTGCGGGCCGGATTCAGCTCTGCGTGGAAGCATCGTGCAGCACATATATTTCTTCAAGCCCCTATGGGCGGGGGCGTCCGTTTTACTATATAAAAGTGGGGTTCAAGGGGGTCAGAATTATATAGACGTGTCCTTGTGATGGCGTGTTTCCATTCCCAATACTTTTGTGTTTTAACACTTTTACCTGCAATCTTTAGATATAATTTAAACTCACTCCTCTTCATATTTTGTGTGGGTGTGTTCAACAGTCTGGAGACTGAGTTTGGCTAATTATAACCAAGAGTATATGCAAACAGCTCTACCGTTTCTGTCTATATTTGCATTCTGAATAATGCAGGTATTTACAGCTTTCTGTGGCCTTGCTATATTTGGGCTCTCTGAGAATTCTGCCATCCGCCTTGATCTAAATGGTCGTTTACGAATGCTTTGGCATGATGATATAGTCTTAATTCCTACTGGTCATTTTATTGTGTATTTTGCTGTCACAACTAACTGCTTAGCCAGGAAGTCTCAACGCTATCCAGTTTGATATTATTATTATTATTATTATTATTATTATTATTATTATCATCATTACCCCCAACACCTTTTCGAAGCATCACGAAAACAGGCCTATATAATTTTGACTCCCTTGAACCCCACTTTTATATAGTAAAACTGGGGTTTCCGGGGGTATACCTTATTTTTCTTATTTCTGCTCTAAAATATAGATTGTGGGCACTCGTTAGAACCGCCTCGATGAGGCGGTTCTAACGAGTGCCCACAATCTATATTTTGAGCAGAAATAAGTAAACTCTCACAATTTTTCATCATAAAATTTTCATTTTTTCGGCGATAAAGGTGGCAATGTATTCGTATAGGCGTGTTTTCGTAATGGAAAGGCGAGGGAATTGCCGTGTTTCCATGATTCCGTAATTACGTAAGTATGCTTTTGATTGACAACCAATCATGTTAAAACTTTGCAAATTCTGTTTTTGGTATATTCGCAGAAATTAATTTGTGTCACTTTTTCGCGTTTTAACTTTTTGAGATAAGATAGTTTGTTTGATTTGAGGTTTAACGTCCCCGTCAACACTGTAAAGATCATGTTGGAGACGTTGCTTCCAGTTTTGTAGGACAGTTTTGTAGGATCCTGGGCAGGCTTAGATCCTCTAAGCGGTTTACCAGTACTTGTGTTTGGGTTGGATTCAGCTTTGCGTGGAAGCATCATCGAGCCCATATATTTCTTCAAACCAAGATGGTCGGGGGCGGTTGAGGTATAAATAGTATTGTGTATATAGAAAATGTGCGCCCGTCGCCAACTCTATTACAGTAGTGAACCAATCTTTTCCAAACATTTGCAGGTGTTTCCGTCAAGATCAGAAGATATGCATACATGTATATCTTGGATAATTCACAAAATTTTTCACGTTTTAAAACTTTGTCCTTTGTTCGAACTAAAAACAATATTCTTAATTTAGATAGTGGGTATTCTGTTATACCAGTGGATCAAACAATTTGAAACTTTGCAGGTGTTTTTGCCATGATCTGAATTTGGTATAATGATTAAGGTATTTATCGAACTTTTTACGCGACTAGAATTGTGTGTATTGATAGTGTGTACCTTGTGTGTTACAGTGCGGGGGAAAAGTCGTTTTGAAACATTGCATATGTTTTTTTTTATTATTTCGTCAGGGTCAGAGTGAGTGAGTGGGCGTTTGAGTTTTATGTCTCACCAACAACTAAGGTTATACGGAGACGGGACCTCGGTTTAAAGGCTCATCTGAAAGTCTTGAGAAGTCCGGGATCAATCCTGCGACCCCTAGCTTACAAGGCGAGTAGTATAACCACTACACCACGGAGGCTTCTACTCTGAACGGTCAGAAGATATGTTTTTGGTGCACCATGCCCTCTTTATAACACTATCATGTAATCCAAATCAGAAACCGTTTTTGTTAAACAACCCTGATAAATTCAAACAAAATGTATAGGTTATATAGAAAATGACCATGGTCATTTTCTATATAATCAATACATTTTTGGGATCCATCTTGGAACCGTGTTATATCCCCATCCGTGTTATAACTAACCGTGTTATAATGAGGCTGTGGTGTAAATCCATGAAATTATGTAATTAGAACCTTTTTTAGCTAAGATAATATCATAACAGTCGGTACGAGCGTACCTTACCTTATGTGCGAAACTGAAGTATGTACCCCTGTTTTTTTTTGTTTTTTTTTTGTGGGTGGCACTAGTAGGTGTTCTGACATGGTCGCATGTGTTGTAGTCTATTCATGGAATTCATTTTGTCACTTTTTCTGCATTAATACTTTTTATTTTTAGGTCACACAGTGAAAAAGTATCAGTTTGTGTAGAGATGATGGTATCTTGTATCCGCAGCTCCTCTTCTCTTACAACAGAGAAATGGGGAACTTTGTAGGTGATTTTGGTCTGCAAATATGCATAATTATGCTTTGGTGTATGCTGTTGTATAGTCATAAAGTTTTCTAACCCCCACCCCAGCACACACACACTACCACTAGTACCTTTTGCGTTTTAAACGTGGTCATTTTTTAAGCCCAAATTTCATTGGTGTGTATTGATAGTGGTTTGTATAGAAAAATGGCTACATATAAAAACAGTAGAGAACCAACCTTTTATATTTGTTATCTATTTTATCTTGTGAAGATCCACTGAGAGACAACCATCTTCGACTTTAGGTGTGTGCTTGGTTGGGGAGGGGAGGTACACAATTAGTCCACCGTCCGTCAACCATTTTCAAAAAACCACAACCACGGGATCAGTTCCAAATAAATTTCAAAGGCCGTCTCTTGACAATGTAAGAAAGAAATTTGTCAAAGTCACATAATCAAGATGGCCGTTTGGATTGCAGGTCCTCAGACATTTAAAAAAAAAAAAAAGTTTCTCTTAAACTGCGGTGACAATTTCAATTATATGTCTTATGCAACTTCCTCACCATGGGGGAAAGAAACCGTGACCAAATGGACAAGGTCACATGACCAATATTGCCGCCATGCCCAAATATGGTAAAAACTAATAAATATCTTCTCAAGAACCGTTATTTAAACTATAAACTAGTACCTACAACCTATTTCCTGGAGCAGATATACGAAAAATATATACCACCGTTAATCCCCAGTTTCCTCTGCATAAAGTTGGATGTGAAGGGGTGTTTATTACACGGGCTTGTTGACGTGATGTAGGGACATAATTTATAGGAAAGCATACCGTAAGTACCAAAAGAAGTTGCTTTCTGGTAAAAATGCAGAGTCTGTCTGGTTTATTCAAGGCTCTCCTTCAATTTTTGGCTTGCAATATTTTACAAATTTAAGATAAGTTTATCATTCATTCCGTAATATACTAAACCTGGGAAGTCGTATATTTAGTTGGCATTTCCGCACCGATTGTGCTATGATCAGTCTATTAGAATGCATTTATCAAAATCATTTTAGACTTATCTCAAACTTGATGGTGAACTACAACATTAATGTAATATTTTCAAGCTTCTCTCTGACTATGATTAGATATAAACATTATCAGAACACAAACTTGACTGAATAGGTAATAAACAATTTAGTTTTTTTTTTTTTTTTTCTTATTTCTTTTTCTCCATTTTATTCCATTGGAATTAAGCAACGCCCTCTTACTAATTGAAGTATTGTAGATTGTTGAGTCTCTTATTATTGTCTGTCTTTAAGCACTTTTGTATATACAGTAAAATTCCTATATTTAAACCACCTTTTGGCTGTTCAAAAGTGGTCTTTAAGACCACTTTTGAACAGTCCCAAAGGTGGTCACTTATTAGGAGACACTGGGTGTAGAAACCACAAAGAAAGAATAACTGAAACCGTATTAGTCAGCTTTAAAAAGCAGATTTAGTCTTAATTTTAGGTGGTCTTAAAGGTCCATTATTGAGCTATCTGGAAAAAATGCTTCCAAAAATAAAATACATATAGCCGGTATTTTTCTTTAAAACAATACAAATGAATGCATTTTATGCAAAAATGCGAACAATTATGATGACAGGTAAACGAGTTTGAGAGGGATTCCCTAAGTAGGTTTCGAACACTAGTTAGATCTATTTTTAGTTCGTGACACAAATAGAATCCCCATATATGACGTTATGCGACGTTCATTTTTGGCCTTGTTTGCTTAGGCCATGCCTGAATGGGAAAAAATATGACACTGAATACTATGCCATAAGTAACGACACTCAGAGACAATACTGTCGCCATGTATGTGTAAAGTGACAGATTTATTTTTAGAACAGAAATTCCGCAAGCATTTTCAGAGCGATGCGTAAACAGGAATGAAAACGACCATTTTCACAAAGTTCTGAAGCTGTATTTTGCTCCAAAAGTGTACACATTACAAAGGAGTATGCATTGAAGATAAAAACCAGCAAAACAATTCGAGACCCGGTAGCTCAATAATGCACCTTTAATAGCGGCATTTTACTGCACTCATATGAAAAACATGTTTATTAGTTTCAGGACTGCGGAAATTGATGTCTGTTTGGTCGTATCTGCAGATGTGAAGCATGCATATTTTTTTTTCTAAACTTAGCCCCTGGGAGATGTTGCTCTACTGGAGTGCCAGTGTGAGTGGGAGGTTGGAATAAGGAAAAGCTTCTGATTAGATCGATCAAACATAAATATATAGTTGTGCTACCCAGCCCCGCAAAACACTTGCAAGCAATTAAATGAAACACCATTTCACCAAAAATTCCACGAATCAGTACATTTGTGAGTTCCATTTTTGTTTATTTGATTGTTGTTTTTTATATTTCTTCTTCTTCTTCTCTCGAATTCAGAAAGTGTCAAAAATGAGTCTGTATTTCATTTCATTTAATCCTATGCTCTCCGAAAATTCCGAAACAAGACTCTGGCTGGACGAGGTGCAGATGCCATTTAAGAGATGAAAATGAAAACCGTTAGACATAAGTCGTTTTAATGAGTAACGTTTGGCTACTTGAGAAGAGCGACTGAAATCCGCCAAGACGGTTTACATGCAATTGAAAGATCGTCGGAACAAGGGTCCAGTTGGTATAAAAAAAATGAAATGTTATCAGTCGTGTACCAAATAAACGTTTGCTAGACAGGCTACAAAAAGACGCAAAGATAGCACAATAGAAACCTTGGCACGCGATGAATCTGGACTACGGTCTGAACATGTATCTATAGTAGATACGTCAGAATCAGCAGACATCTGCGCAACGAAAAAAGCAAAGCAGTTCCACAGACAGAGGGTATTTTAAAATTTGCACTTAACGTCAAGTTGAAAGAAAATGAGTAGGGCAAAGTTTTAGCTGCAATGGAACGAATTAAGAAATATGCAGAACAAACGAATGGTCAAAAAGTACTTCTGACAGTTTAAGTGTTGATTCAATTGCGAAAGAAAGCAAGTATAATAAGTCCTGTTACAAGACAAAGGAAGAGATTGCATATTTCAGCCTGAAGACAGTGAAAAGGGAGAAGTTACACACAGAGCAAGTTCACCAGACACTCAGGCACACACGCCTGCGGCTGAAAAAATTGTTGAATCTATACAGGAAATAGTCACATCCTAGATATTTTGCAAATGACCGATCTGTGAAAAGTAAGTATGTGATGTATTTGAAAGAACATGACATTGAAGGGCCAGCATACAGGACAGAGAAAATAAATAGGGAACCCATTAAATTATTCCAAAACAAATTAGGATTCGAGCATTCAAACCAAAAAGACAACAACATAATTTGTGTATGCAAAAGAAATACCCACCCAACGAATAATTGAAGCGAGTATGTCAGCTTCGAAAAGCGATACTGAAGATGTAAATCATTTTCTATCTTCCAGAATTGGAAATTGTAGTACACCCTATCATGTTTTTCTCGTTCCAAATATTATCAGAGCTGAAATTCTTTGCGTGGACAGTAAACTTCCCTGGCCACCTTGACAGGAATATTTGACAGATGAGAACATCCAAATTCCTGATATCCTTTTCATTTCAGTTTTTGTGTTGCGCTCTGTATGGAGATCCTTTCAGAGGAGAAAATAACAGTTTTAGCTGAGACCAGACGAGCAGATTTGCATACTACACAGAAGTAGGTAACACAGAACATTCTGCAGCTGCACAGTTAAATTACGAATATACAAATAGGTAAATAGAAGTGAAGGCAATGATCAGGAATCGATACAATTAACCCACAGCTCACATCAGAGACACCGAAGGGAAAGAAACACAAACATGAAACAGCAGACCCTAATTTAAACATCGATAGCGGAAAGCCAAAAGGACAGTTACATTTTGCCACGAAATGGCCAATTGGCTATCCAAAACAAAAAGATATGAGAGATGCGCATACTCAAAGACAAACCATAACAAACGTAGACCGAAGAAGAATTCTAGGAATAACTGAAGTGGACGGCGAACGTTGGACTGATTTCTATTAAATTTTAAACAGGGAAAATGCGGTGCCTGCTTATAGTTAAGTTGGTTACTGTCCAGTCATTGAAGCGTCGACCACAGAGTTAAACACAGGTTACACATTGCTGAAACGGTCAGTCGCAGCTGGAAAGGAACTGGTTAACGATAATATTATCATAAATTTGCACCAAGCTATATATGCAATAGCTCAAGACTGCGCACCCCAGAAATACAGACAGGATTCTTTATTGATTACCTTAATTTCATTAAAGCACGGTTTATTTCAAGCTCTTTTACGACTACTAAACGGTCCATGTTTAACCGCCATTAGAAAACGTGTGATTCGATATTGCGACAGAGTTTTTGAATCTATTCATCACGAAAACACGCCCATATAATTTTGACCCCCTGGAACCCAACTTTTATACAGTAAAACTGGGGGTTTCAGGGGTAAATCTTATTTCTGCTCAAAATATAAATTGTTGGTATTCGTGAGAGGCGGTTCTAACGAGTACCAACAATCTATATTTTGAGCAGAAATAAGAAAAACATCACATATTTTCATCTTGAAATTTCCGTTGTTTCGGCGGTAAAGTTTACAATACAGTTTTATAGGCTTGTTATCGTAATGATGGTCAATAAAAAATCGAAAGAGGTTTTAAATAAATCAAACTCCACACGTTTTCGTGCTTTTAGTCTGCCTACTTACGTTACGTTTTTCCACGCTTTACACTACACGTTATAAAAGAAAGACTTAATGATGTAATTGAATGGACTTTCCATAGAGAATATTCCCTCATTCTTGCATGTAATGCAAGAAAAGCATGTTTCACTTCTTAAGAGCATAAAAATTGCAAATTATGTATGGTCATGTCAGAAAGTGTGTGAAGCTCTTACTTGACATTATTTATAAATTTTGGTAAGTTATTTAGACAAATTGTGAGAAATCCCATGGACACGAATTGCGCACCCCTTGTGGTTGATTCGTTATTGTGTTGTTATGTGAAAGAGACTTCATTATGCCCCTTGCCGTTGATAACCAAAGCTTTAAAGTTCGACGTCTAGATATTTGGATGATTCATTAAATATTGACAATAACTACTTCGATGGTTTGACTAGCAAATGTACCCTCTAGTACTACAGTTAAATAAAGCAAATTTTTCTGAGACCGAAATCCTTCTTTAGGATTTACATTAATCTATTGTTAAAGGGTTTGTTACCTGCAAAGTTTATCATAAACATGCTGATTTTGATGTTGAGATTGTAATTTTTTCTTTCTTGGATGGTGATGTTCCTCGTGCGACACCCCATGGTGTTTATGTTTCACAATCAAATCGGTCTGCCAGAGTGTCAAGTCATGTATCTGATTTCAGCACTCGTAATAAATTGTTAACTGCTAAACTTCTTAATCAAGGTTATCGGTATAATATACTACGAAAAGCCTTTTCTAAGTTCGACATACGTCATTCGGATTTAGTTGCTAAATTCAATGTTGGACTCAAATCTCTTCTGCAACATAGCCTATTCGAACATGAATTCGATGGTGACTTAGTATATAAATTCATAAAAATATTTACTGGCCAACATTTCAGTACCAAATTTCGTAAAATCAATATGAAAGGATTCAAGGTACAATATAAATGTTATATGACAGACTGCATGGTAGTTATCCCAATCACGGTTGATAACTTCACTTCTTCCTTTAATTGCACGCCGGCTTTTTTTAGGCCTCAGATTCTATCACGGCGCCAGCGCAAAGGCTTACTTAAAATTTTTAGTTTACGTAATGTCGGTTGGTACATGATGTTCTGTCTCTTGTCGGACCCACCGGAGTCTAATTGTTGGTTTTCATTTGCTCCTGCATTTCAATTATTTCATGCTGTCGCGTCCCCATCGTTGTTTTTCTCTGTAAGCGTTTGATTTTTATGTTCTTGGAGATGTAGCACTGATTGGTTAGAAAAGCTTCATGCGGAACTAATTATTTGTCCAAACCACAACAGGGCCAAGCTAACGGACCTGTTTTTATCTTTGAGACTTTGAAACAAATATTGATTTCATGCGACACAGTGCATATTTTGATGCATGGAGCCATGAAAAAATATTTTGTTGGTACGAAACAATTAAATTGTCTCGTTTTTGCCGGAAACTCTAATAATTAATTGGAATTATGTAATTCAGCATATGTCATATTTAGATAATAATAATTAAGCATGCTGCTAATGGCACGTAAGATTACGAATTGCGCATGCGCAAACCAGTATGAGCTAAGTGTAAGATAATTTTTAGAATTAACTTACATTTCTTACTAAACACCTTATAATCAAATCTCTGCTAAGATCACAGGCACTAAGAAAATAATATTTTAGTTAATTGAGTGAAAAAGCTACGAAATTATTCGGTAAAGTAGTTGGCATTACATGTCTAAACACTGGCGGGGAGAGGACTTTTCGATTTACTCCGTTAATCCAAAAGAAATTATGAAAACCAAAAACACACAGCTAATCCCTGTTAGCCATTTTCTTCTTAGACAACAAGTCTTATGGTCTAGCTGTTTTTATATTATGTACTCGTTTTCTGCGTAATTCCGAGTAATTCATTCAATCTGGAACATTTATTAAAATTTTTGCAAGAAAATGTTGATGTAGTGGAAGGGTTTGATTATCATATTAAGTATCCAGTATTATCCTACAAATCAATTATTTTTGTACTGTCAATTTCAGTGAAAACACACCTTTCCAAATATCCTGAAAATTATTCCAGCGAAAAAAAAAATATAAAATTTTCAAATGAAAATTCAGATACTTTTCGGACTTTCTTATCAAAATATGGATTGGAGGTACTCGTTAGAACCGCCTTGGTACTCGCTCCAACCGCCTCCGCGAGGCGGTTCTAACGTGTATGCACAATCCATGTTTTGAGCAGAAATGAGAATATTAGGGCTAACGGTTTACAAGTAATACAACCGTAATCAGTTTCTGAAAAATTTCGCTTCGACGAGGCTGTTTATCAAAGTATCTGGCGTTAGACATATCTCATTCGCTAGAGCTTGCATACCAAAATTTATCAATGTTGCTGATTTTATATGGTCACCCCTCCTATAAAATGTTTGTTTGTTTTGCTTGATTTGTTTGATTGAAGGTTTAATGTCCCCGTCAACACTGTAAAGGTTGGTTTGTATTTACTCCGTCCTTGTAGGTAAACCAACATGGTTGACTGTAACTTGAAAAGGAGCAGATCAACATGTGGATTTTTTTTCTCATTAACTTGTTGGGCTAGGGTCGATGGCTCTATAAATAAGTAAGGTTTGAAAAGTTTTGTATGTGTAGTCTTTGTGGGAGTAGGTTAAAGGTTGCTATTTTCGCCTATGGAAAATATTTAGTGGTAAACTCCCAAAATGTGTAGCGAACGGCAAGCGTTATGGTTGTATTGATTATGTTTGATTCTCTCTCTCTCTCTCTCTCTCTCTCTCTCTCTCTCTCTCTCTCTCTCTCTCTCTCACACACACACACACACACACACACACACACACACACACACACACACACACAGCAGTGGTAGAGCGTCCGCTTCGGGGATTGGAGGTCGCGGGTTCGATCCCCGGCCGCGCCATACCAAAGGAGTGAAAAAAATGCCACTCGGTGCTCCCTTGGCTGACGTAGTCCTAGGAAGATAAATGAAGGCAGGTAAGTTAAAGGATATTTTGTCACAATAACAGCTCTACAGAGCTTATGTTATTTGTTTCTGATACACGACGTTAAATATAGCTTCTTTTTCTTTTTCTTTTAGAGAGATTTCATTTCTTAAAGTACTAATTACCTTGGGGTGCGCAGTTTTATTTCACAATGAAAATTGACTTACTTTGGCTTTAGATTTTGCAGGTTGTGCTCTTCGTTATGTAAATGATATCTTCGGATTATTCCACGGGCAGTTTATTAAGTAATAATATAAGAATCTTATATGGGTGTGAGGGGTGGATGGAAAAATCTGTCCCGAAGGACACTGTCCGGCATCACGAGGCTTGCCTCGTGATGCCGGACAGTGATCCCGAGGGACGGATTATTCTATCCACCCCTCACATCCATACTGAATTCTTTCTCATGCCTACCTTTTCATTTCTATTGCGAATTTTTAATGCTGCTGTCACTTCGGTTACCGGCGTCCACCATTTTGTGATGACACGATAGGAATGTTCAGTGACGTCACGCATGACGACGCCGGGCATGAGGTTGTAATCAACCAGTGCATTTATCAAACACGCGATTATATTCGATTTGGGGTCGGAACACTAGGGTCAGAACATGAATTTCTATCCCAGGGTAAAATCACGGATTTCCTTGCCTGGTGTGCAAGAAGATCTTTGTTAAACAAGCTACAGAGCCCCCAACGGGTAACGGATTTATGACAATTTCAATGCAGACTAAATCAGATTGTTTAAAGGAATGCCGCCATAGTTGCACAACATGATGTCAGCATTCTCTCGCCAGTTTTCTAGAAATTGAAACCTGCCTTAGATTGCTAACAAGACAACTGCACTATAGGTGTGCCATAGATTCCGTAACATAGTTTGCACGCAATTCACACCCATTGTACTTCGTCTGTCGCAGTATCAGCTGAGCATGAAAAACGTTTTATAACCTCAGGGCATGATTTGTATCTACACTGTCAATACGGACATTCATGTTTGTTTGTTTGATTTGAGGTTTAACGTCCCCGTCAACACTGTTAAGGTCATTTAGGAGACGTTGCTTCCAATTTTGTGGGACTTTTACCCAACATTGAGATGAAATGACATCTCAAGCCCTGTCGCCCGATGAAACCAATAGGGTTTATTAGCATGGACGGTCCGCCTCGCACCGCGGTTCCTGGACAGGCTTAGATCCTCTAAGCGGTTTACCAGTACTAGTGTGGGGGCCGGATCCAGCTCTGCGTGGAAGCATCATGCAGCCCATATATTTCTTTAAGCCCCTATTGGCGGAGGCTAACATGTATTATGATTTGTTTTAGTGGATTTGAATTCTTCTACAACAGGGACTGTTATTTCATTTAAACATAACTACACATTAATAACTGACCGTAGTGTGGTTTGTCAACTAACAGGTATCTTTTCTCCAAAAACACGACTAGATCCAGCTATTTCAACTACCCATGAATTCTAATTTTTTTCCGCCAATAAACAGCCGCCAAAATGTTAAACAATGCATGTATATCCCAGACTTAAGTAAGAAACAGTTAGCCGGGAAAGGCCATTGTCAAAGAAAACAAGCCACCATGAACCAAAAGCAAGAAGCCAGCAAATGAATGCAACGGAAAGACTGCTTAAAAGTACTGGGCGCTTCAACTCATGGCTCCAAAGTTGTAAAACAAAGATCGCCACAGCTAACACGGTATAAAAATAAGTTCTGAATAGTGAGATCCTTTGGAAGCAAAGAATAAACCAAATAAACGAAAATAGCAGACTCGGTTTTATTGAGTTTGTTCATGGCCAGTACCGACATGTGCCACGCCCACTAGCACCGGCTTAAGCAGAATTCTATTTCAAAATGATTGTAAATGAACTCTTTATTTTGAGCAGAAATAAGAGAAATATCACAATTTTCATCTCAAAATTTTCTTTATTTATCGGCGGTAGAATCCATAATATATATTTATAGGCATGTTTTCGTAAGGCGAAACAATTTTATCAACCATAAGTTCCATAGATTCAAACCTGATTTAGAAATATGTCTAATTTTCACAATCATTTGTAGTGATGCTGCTTTTCGAAATTAATAATTGTATTGAGATCAGATATGCATTCATTTGCACTGGAAAACAATAATAATAATAATACTTTTTGACAGAACAATTGAAACAGATTTCTTTTCCATTTACAAATAATACCTCAATATCTGCCGGAAGTGATTCCTGGGGCAGTCTATTTAGCAGGAAAATCTTTGTTAAGCAAAATGCAGATCTCACACCAAGCGAGTGTTTTAACGTGATTTATAACATATTCTCGGGTTAGTTGCACCATGCGCTCACAGCAGCAACTCAGCATTCTCGTGAATGCGAAACCCAAAATGGATTGCTAACTAGACAGATTCTATGTTTGCATTAATAAGTAGTCTTGTTTCTTCTGTAGTTATAATAAGAAAAGAATGATATAATAGTGAACAAAACAAGCATTGTATAAATAGTAACAGATATTTGAGCCGGCGCATGACAAAACCTACAATAAGACCGGTGCGACCAGCAGAGACTCAAATCAACCTGCGCACCCATCTACTTGCTTCTGTACCCTTGCTTTGGTGTAATCCTCTAGTTGGCACATGCGATCAGCGAAGACTCTGATCAGACTGCGCGGATGCGCAGGCTGATCTGAGTCTTCGCTGGTCGATCAAACCTTCTTGGCGGTTTTGTGATGTAGTGCCTCAAATTTTACCTTTATACTGACAATATTTTTGTTTGTTTTAAAGCTCATATTACATCACGAAAACACATCTATATCATTTTGACCCTCTGGAACCCCACTTTTATATAGTAAAACTGGGGTTTACAGGGGTAAACCTTATTTTCTTATTTCTGCTCTAAAATAAAGATTGTGGATACTCGTTAGAACCGCCTCGATGAGGCGGTTCTACTACGAAAGCCTACTAGGGTCAAAATAAGATGAGAAAAAAAAAATATTTTCTCGTACAAACGAGAAAATTTCTCGTACGAACGAGAAACTTTCTCGTACAAACGAGAAATTTTCTCGTACAAACGAGAAATTTTCTCGTTCAAACGAGAAAAAATCTCGTACAAACGAGAAACATTCGCGTAGGAACGAGAAAAATTCTCGTACATACGAGAATTATTTCTCGTTCCTACGAGAAATTTTCTCGTACAAACGAGAAAAAATCTCGTACAAACGAGAAAAAATCTCGTACAAACGAGAAAAAATCTCGTACAAACGAGAAAAAATCTCGTACGAACGAGGTAATGACTCAATTACTGCTAAGGCTTGTAAAGTCGATGATGGAAAACCATTATGTAGACAACCCATCATTATAATAATAACAGTTTTTGGGTCGATTGTTTTGTCAGTTGACCCAACGTTTAGCAAAGTAGTTGCTGTCCACGTGACTATTACTGATCTGTAGAAAATCCAGGTAACGGCAATTTATAGAATAAAGCTGCGCTATTCTCATCGCTGTGATATCATTGTGTTGCGTACGAGGGTTATCTATAGAATCTGGTCAAGAATCATGTGTTAGGTTTGGCAAACAATGTAGACCCAGATAATGTGTCGCAGAACGCGATGTTTGATCAATGTCTACAGTATTTGCTTACAGTTCAGAAATATAAAGGTTAAACGAAATGGACCAGGATCATTTTTACAGTTACATTTATTTATTTTATGCTTCCCCTTAAGAAGGGAAGAAACAAAAATAAATAAAACATTGCTTTCAATTTTGTGGCATTTTTACCCGACATTGAGATGAAATGACTTCTCAAGCCCTGTCAACCAATGAAACCAAAATGCTTTATAAGCATGAACTCGCACCGCTTTGTCTAGGCTGGCTTAGATCCCCTGAGCGGTTTACCAGTGCTTGTGTGCGGCCGGTTTCTGCTCTGCGTGGAAGCATCGTGCATCCCATCTATTTCTTCAAGCCCCGATGAGCGGGGGCGAATATGAATAAATTATTAAATAAATTAAATAATGTTACAGATTCAGTATGAACAAATGCAATCTTCTATTAGGGCTTATTTATTTATTTATTGGAAATTTCTTGACACATATACACACATTGCAAAAAGCAGGTACCATCTGCGGGCCTTTAACCCTTTCAACCCTGTAGATCGGTACAGATACCTTTGCAAACAGTGCAGATCCAGAAAAGACGGTCATAATGAGCCGTCTTACTAGCACGGCCACCATTTGAGGTGAGAGAGACAATTTACTTCTACCCGTCGTAAAACACCACGTTGTTCAATACACGTGTTATGATGAGTTTCCAGATTCTTGTTATGAACAAGAAAAAATGTCGTACAAACGAGAAACTTTCTCGTACAAACGAGAATATTTCTCGCTCCTACGAGAAACTTTCTCGTACGAACGAGAAAAATTCTCGTACAAACGAGAAATTTTCTCGTTCCTACGAGAAAGTTTCTCGTTCCTACGACATTTGTTTCTTGTTCATACGAGAAATTTACCATCTTCTTAATTTAATTACCCCTTATCACCTCCTTTAAAATGGCCATTGATTCGGTGCTAGGCTTAGGAATCGGGGTCATTTGTATAATCCCTCTTTTGATACATACCTTTTTTGTTTGTAGCCATTGCCTATGTGTACCTTTAACTGCCAAACTGCTGTTTGTTTGTTTTGTTTGTTTGAGCTGAGGTTTAACGTCCCCATCAACACTGTAAAGGTCATTTTGGAGACGTTGCTTCCAATTTTATGGGATTTTTACCCGACATTGAGATTAAATGACATCTCAAGCCCTGGTGCCCAATGAAACCAATAGGGTTTATAAGCATGGACGATCCGACTCGTGCGCACCGCTTTGCCTGGGCAGGCTTAGGTCCTCTAAGCGGTTTACCATTACTCGTGTGCGGGTCGTGCATCATGCAGACCATATATTTCTTCAAGCCCCGATGGGCGGGGCTGAACTGCTGTTTGTAGCCATTGCTTATATGTACGTAATATCTGGCATGCGAACACTCTGTTTCTTGGCGGAGATACCATAGCAAAAGGAGTCTTCGTGCATATGCACCCAGCGAAGTCTACCTTAGTTATTAAACCTTAGCCTGCCAATCACAACAATTTTCGCCTGCTTTGTTGTCTGCTTGTTACTTGTTGCAAACAATGTTGAGGAAGATACTGAAACTGTAGTGGTGGTAGGAGTCCATACTGTTTGCCGGTATGCTTTGTTTGACGTACTCGTCATCTTTGAAGACACTGCTTTCATTTTGTGGGACCGTGACCCGACACTGAGATGAAATGACCTGTCAAACTCTACCGCGCAAAGGAACCGCTAGGCTTTTCGTTTGAACTGAGGCTTAACGTCCCCGTCAACAATAGTTAGATCATTTTGAAGACGTTTCCAGTTTTGTGGGACTTTTACCCGACATTGAGATGAAATGACTTCTCAAGCCCTGTAGCCCATGGAAACCAATATGTTTATTGAATAGACGGTCCAACTCGCAACGTGCACCCTAAACTATTTCACCAAACTCCGATGGGCGGGGACCACCGCTAGGACGGTCCGTCTCGCACCAAAAAAGTTTGCAAGATGAACCAGCAGACGACATTTTCATATGAAGTTTATCATGGCATCTTAACTGTCAAACATGGACCAAGTAACATCCATATACCGCAGAGAAAATTTCTCATTACTGCGAAAAATATTCTCGTTCGTACGAGATTTTTTTCTCGTTCATACGAGAAAAGTTCTCGTTCGTACGAGAAAGTTTCTCGTTCGTACGAGATTTTCTCACAACAGTTGTCGACTGCGTTATTTAAAAAGCCATTGTTGCAAACAGTGTGTCCCTACTGTTTGTCTATATACTTTGTCTGTATGTTGAGGTTTTACATTCCCGTCAGCACTATTTAGGTCATTTTCAAGACACTGCTTCCATTTTGTGGGACTTTTACCCGACACTGAGGTGAAATGAAATCTCCTGCCCTACCACCCGAAGGAACCGCTAGGCTAGGGTTTAACGTCCTCGTTAACAATATTTAAGTCATTTTGGAGATATTGCTTCCAATTTTATGGGACTTTTACCCGACATTGGGATGAAATGACATCTCAAGATTTTCCGGACAATGAAACCAGTAGGGTTTATATGCACGGACGGTCCGACTTGCACTAATTTACCTTGGCAGGCTTAGACTTTCTAAGCGGTTTTCCAGTACTCATGTGCGGTCAGTCTCAGCTCAGTGTTGAAGCACCTTGCAGCCTAATCTATTTCTCTAAGCTCTGATGGCAGGGGGCACCGCAAGGGTTTAAGGGGCTGCCCGACACGTACCAAAAAGTTGCAAGATGAAACAGCAGACGACATTTTCACATGCAGTTTATCTCAGCATCTTAAGGGTCAAACATGGGCCAAGTGGCATCCATGTACCACAGCGATAGTTTCTCGTTCGTACGAGATTTTTTCTCGTTTGTACGAGAAAGTTTCTCGTTCGTACGAGATTTTTTGTCTTAATAATTGTCGCCTGTTTGTTGTCTGTTACTTTAAAAGCCATTGTTGCAAACAGTGTGGAGCAAGATACTGCTCATGTACAAATGTAGTGGCAGTCTGGTATGGGTTCATACTGTTTGCCTGTTTGCTTTGTCTTTGTGGTGAGGTTTTGCGTTTGTTTGTTTGTTTGTATTGAAGATTAACGGCCCAGTCAACACTATTTTATGTCATTTTTGAGCCGGTCAGTTTACCAATCTACACTTTTCCTGAACGTATACGTAAGAGGTTAACCAGTACAGCGCACATTCTTTCGCAAGAAACTGACAACTGCCCTTCTTGAATAGTTTGATTTGATTTAAGGTTTAACGTCCCCGTCACCTCTTTGTAGGTCATTTTGGAGACGTCACCCATCTTGAATCAGTGGAAGGGAGAGAATGACCGTAGAAAAGGTTTCATGATCAATCTCCACGAAAGAATGTTGCCGACCCCGGCAGGAATCGAACCCGCGTCCTCCTGATCACCAGTCCGACGAGCATCCGACTGAGCTACCGAGGCCGGCTTGAGGTTTTACGTACCCATCATTTTATGAAGACACTGCTTCAATACTGTGGGACTTTAATCCGACACTGACATGAAATGACATGTCAAACCCTAACGCACAAAGGAACTGACGCTTACCGTCAAGACTGTTTAGGAAATTTTGGAGACTGCTTCCAATTTTGTGGGACTTTTATCCGACATCGAGCTGAAATGACTTCTCAAGCCCTGCCGCCCAATGAAACCAATAGGGGTTAAATGCATGGCCGTTCCGACCCGCAACACTTTACCTGGACAGGCTTAAATCTTCTAAGCGGTTTTCCAGTACTCATTTGCGGTCAGATTCAGCTCTGCGTGGAAGCACCTTGCAGCCTCATCTATTTCTCCAAGCCCCGGTGGGCGGGGTTAAATAAGCGGTCTGACTCACACCAGAAAGTTAACAGACAACAATTTCATATGTAATTTATCTTAGCATCACTATGGGCCAAGTGGCATTCATGTCCCATAGAGCAAAGCCTATGATCAGACTACGCAAATGCATAGACTGATCTGAGTCTTCACTGGATGCACATGTACAACAAAATTTCTATGAGAAATATTCTCGTTCGTACGAGATTTTTTTCTCGTTTGTACGGGAAAGTTTCTCGTTCGTACGAGATTTTTTCTCGTACGTTCGAGATTTTTTTCGTTTGTACGAGAAAGTTTCTCGTTCGAACGAGATTTTTTCTCATACGTACGAAATTTTGTCTTGTCATAACACCAACACAGGTATTGATTAACGTGGCTTTTTACAACGGGTAGAAGTTAATTGACTCCTTCACTTCTGAGTTTCTGCGGTGAATTCTTCCATCTTTGTACATGTATTTGGAATCGTCCATACTTGTATATAGGAGGTTGAGATGAGACCAATAGCAGGATAGCAACTGGTGTTCGTGCTGGTAAGACGGCTCATTATGAGCGTCTTATCTGGATCTACACTGTTTGCAAAAGTATCTGTACTGATATACAGGGTTGAAAGGGTTAAAGGTCTGTAGATGTAATGAAAGCATGCGTACGTGTGTATATGTTTCAAGAAATTTCTAATAATAAATAAATAAATAAATGTGATGACAGCATATGTACCAGCCCTTTGTTAAATCTAAAATAGAAAATTGCATTTGTTCATACTGAATCTACAACGTTATTTATTTATTTATTTATTTATTTATTTATTTTTGTTTGTATGAGCATAAAATAAATAACTGTAGAAGAGCCGATAGCTCAAGTTTCATATTGATCACTAGCGGCAGGGTCAGTTTTATCCACTGCAACTTAATTTTTTTATAACCAAAGCATTGACAGCACTGGTGGGTCGATTGTTTTTTTTTTTTTTTTTTTTTTTTTTAAGGGTAGGCTGGAAAAATGATCCCGACCCATTTCGTTTAACCCTTAAATTCCTGTACTGTAAGCAAAAAGTGTAGACATTGGTGAGACATCGCGTTCTTCGACACATATTCTGGGTCTACATTGTTTGCCAAACCTGACACATGATTCCAGTCCAGATTCTATAGATAACCCTCGTACGCAACACAATGATATCACAGCGATAAGAATATCGCAGCTATTTTCTATAAATTACCATTTTCTACAGATCAGTAATAGTCACGTGGACAGCAACTACTTCTGACAAATCAATCGAACCAATCACTGTTATTATAATAATGATGAGTTATCTACAAAATGGTTTTCCATCATCGACTTTACAAGCCTTAAGAGTAATTGAGTCATTACTTTGACCAAATATTCTCGTTCGTACGAGATTTTTTTCTCGTTTGTACGAGAAAATTTCTCGTTTGTACGCGAAAATTTCTCGTTTGTACGAGAATATTTCTCGTTTGTACGAAAAAAATTCTCGTAGGAACGAAAAAAAATTCTCGTTCGTACGAGAATTTTTCTCGTTCCTACGCGAAAGTTTCTCGTTCGTACGAGATTTTTTCTCGTTTGAACGAGAAAGTTTCTCGTTTGTACGCAAAAATTTCTCGTTTGTACGAGAATATTTCTCGTTTGTACGAGAAAGTTTCTCGTTTGTACGAGAAAATATATTTTTTTCTCAACTTATTTTGACCCTAGTAGGCTTTCGTAGTTCTACCGTGTACCCGCAATCTTTTTTTTTTGAGCAGAAATACAGAAACATATGACAATTTTTCACAATTTTTCACATTAAAATTTTATTTTGTTCGGTGGTAAAGTTTACAATGTATTTGTATAGGCGTGTCTTCGTTATGTTCATTAACAAAGATTCAAAATGCCATCTAGCCATCTGTAAGTAGAGGTATCGATTGCTGATCATTGTCTTCACTTTTATTTTGCTGTTTTTACTAGGCCAACACTAAAACAGTTCCTGCGTGAATATTTCACCGTATTCCACTCTTTTAGAACTTCGTGTTTCCATTAGAGACTAGTTATTTCATGTTTGTGTTCTTTCCCTTTGTAGTCTCTGATGGGAGCTGTGGGTTAATTGTATCGATTCCTCATCATTGCCTTCACTACTGTTTTTCAAAAGGATATGGAGTATTGTTATTATTATAGTTTACTTTTTCTCTTCGGACGACATTAACCCAGATTTTTTCATAGGTTATGACAACTATTTGTCTGAATTTTAAAGGCTTCGAGAACGCTTATGGGACAGGCAGTGGTCTGTTGTCGTCGTCGTCCTCGTCGTCGCTGTCAACATTGTCAAATGACATCTCCTCAGAAACTACTAGGCCCATTGAATCAAATTACATATGGAGCTTCCATGGCTAGGGGCGGGGAGACAGTTTGTGACCAAAATAACCGGCATGTCTATATATGGTAAAACCTTAAACAGTTTTCTTCTCATGAACCAAATGGCCAAGACCTTCAGACTTGGTATACAACATAGGAAACTTAGGCCCTACAAAATTTGTTCGATTGATGACCTTTGCTTGATCTGGCCCTATTTTACGTCAAGGTTAAATTTGATCATTTAGACATTTGTATGGAAAAATGCAAGACAGTGTTTCTTTTCTGATTTTATGGTAGTCTGTCGCGTCATATATGATATTTGCAATCAGCTGAATGGACGTTTATCAATTCCAAAATTCAAGGTCATTTACTGACCTTTGTCCTGGATGGTTCAGATTCAGTGTTTTTTTGTTGTTTTTTTATTTCTCCATTTAAACGGCTGCGTTGGTTGATTCTAAATTACATGTGGTAACTTTATGGGATGAGGTAATGAACAGTTTTGCAGTTGGAGTAACATAACCAAGGTTGCCACAATGACGCCCATATATGGTAAAAAAAAAAACTTTGGAAATCTTCCTCACGAAGCAATGGCCGATTATCTTGAAACTTGATATGCAGCATTGGGAACTCGGGCCCTACCAGATGTGTTCAGACTTTGACCTTGGCCTATTTTAAGTCAAGGTAAACTTGGGTCACTTAGACCTTTGTATGGGAAAAGACAAAAAAGTGGATTTTTTTCTGATTCTAATGTAACCAATGGCGTCAGAATTGACATTTGGAGTCAGCTGAATGGAAGTTTATCAATTCCGAAGTTCATTTTCATTTACTGATGGCTTAGATTTAGTATTTTATCTTCTTCACTTAATCTGCTAGGGTGATTGAACCCCAAACTACATGTGAACCCTCTGTGTGTTGTATTGGTTTGATATGAGTCTCAAAACCAAGATGGCCACCATGTTTATATATGGTATTTTACGTCAAGGTGAACTGTGTCAGGTAAACATTTCTGAATTTTTCTGACAATATTGTAGCCTTTGAATTAATATTTCGAGTCACTGAATGGAGGTTTATCAATTCCAATGGTCGAGAGCTGGATGTCTCAGATTTAGTATTTTAATCTTTATCTCCACTAAAACTACTGGGCTTATCAAAACCAAATTAAATATGGAGCTTCTATGAGATTAGGCGACTAAATAAATTTTATTCGTGGAATTGGAGTCACATAACCAAGAGGGATGCCACACCCATGTACAGTGAACTTCCGCTATTTAGACCAGCTGTCTTTTATTTCGCATGGTATGTTATCGTAATGCTTCAGTTGGGTGGTGGCAGTCAAGAGAACATATTCAATGCTCCTACTCATTTGACCGTGACAGTAGTAAGAAAATATTTCTCAGGAGATCTACAATCAAAAATGGCAACCGTTTACCGAAGTAAACTTTTTTTTTTCAAAGGAAAAGCAACAAAATCACAACCCTTTGTCAAGACTGAGAATATGAGCAGGGGCACAGCATTTCCTACAATTTGCATATGCACCCAGCGAAGAAACAGATCAGCCTACGCATCCATATAGTCTAACCAGAGACTTCTCTTGCTGCATGAAGGAGCATTGGGCCCTTAGCAATCCTTAGAGCGCACAACGAAGACACTGATCAGACTGCGCGGATGCGCAGGCTGATCTGAGTCTTCGTTGGGCGCACATGTTTTATTGTAGGTTTTGTCGTAATCTGGTTCAAAGACCACAATCATTGGTCTTAATCGCCTTCCAATACGGAGAAAATATCTCTCAGCAAAGCCGTTCTCAAGTTTGAAATGAGGTTGAACGTCCCCGTGAATACATACTATTTAGGTCATTTTGGATATGTTGCTTCAAGTTTTGTGGGACAATTCCCCAACATTGAGATGAAATAATATCTCAAGCCACCCAATGAAACAAATAGGGTTTATATGCATGGGCGGTCCGATTCGCACCATTTTGCCTGGGCAGGCTTAGATCTTCTAAGCGGCCTAACAGTACACCAGGTGCGGTCGGTTTCAGCTCTGCATAGAAGCATCATGAAGCCCAGTCTAATTTTCCAAGCTCCATTGGGTGGAGCCCATTCGTTGTCAGTCGTTTGAATACAGAGACACGTTGCAACTTAAGATTAGTAACAATCAAGGATCACAAGCATTCAAGGTCAAAAATGAATATCCTTACACATTTATGTATGAAGCGCGACGTCTAACTGAAAAACGTCAAAATTTGCGACAGTATATTCTACGATTCCTGTTATTTCCGAAATGTGACGTCATCATCACGTAAGGTCGTTTTTTATTGGCTGGAATTTTGTTTCACATAACTCACGCACTGTGTAGAAAATGGAACAATTTTAACCCGAAAAAAAAATGTATTCAAGTAGGGGTAACTGTATTGGAACCTTTCCCGTAGAGAGGTAAACCGTCAGTTTCCCAAGATCGCAAAGCCGCATTATGTGGCGTTTAATCTAAATCAAATGTTCCAGTTTAGGACCCTATGCGATTGTAGCTAAAATGAAGGCACACTAAATAATAACACGAACACCACATCACAAATCCAGTTAAAATACATGGAATTATACACTCGGAAATGACCGCCTTGTAGAAGAACAACTGGGAGGTTTCAGTTTATAAATATGCAATACACCGCCCCCACTCTCCCCCACCCCGCCACACCCCACAAACAAGAGGGCCCAGAGGGCCCTGGTTCGCTCACCTGATCCAAAGCATAACAAGGGGGCCCCGGGCAGGGTCAATTTTGGTCCCAGGGCTAAAATTTGAACAATCTTGGTAGAGGTCCACAAGATGAAGCTTCATATCGAATATGAAAGACCTGGGCTTTCTGGTTTGAGAGAAGAAGATTTTAAAGGTTTACCCTGCATATAGAAGTCTATGTAAAACAAGATTTTCCCTATATAAGTCTATGTTAAACCAAAGGGCCCCGGAGCGGGGGGCATTTTTGGCCCCAGGGCTATAATTTGAACAATCTTGGTAGAGGGCCACTAGCTGAAGCTTCATAACAAATATCAAAGACCAAGTAGCTCATCATATCTAATGAGCTCTTGCAAAGACCTAAGCCTTGTGTTTCAGAGAAGATGTTTTTTAAAGATTTTCCCTATATAAGTCTATGTAAAACCAAAGGGCCACATGGCGGGGGCATTTTTTGGTCTCAGGGCTATAATTTGAACAATCTTTATAGAGGTCCACTAGCTGAAGCTTCATAACAAATATCGAAGACCTAAGCCTTGTGGTTTCAGAGAAGAAGATTTTTCAAGATTTTCCCTATATAAGTCTATGTAAAACCAAAGGGCCCCGGAGCGGGGGCATTTTTGGCCCCAGGCCTATAATTTGAACAATCTTGGTAGAGGTCCACAAGATGAAGCTTCATACCAAATATTAAAGACCTGGGCCTTGCAGTTTCAGAGAAGAAGATTTTTCAAGATTTTCCCCATATAAGCCCATGTAAAACAAAAGGGCTCTGGTGCGGGGGCATTTTTGGCCCCAGCCCTATAATTTGAACAATCTTGGTAGGGGTCTACTAGATGAAGCTTCATACCAAATATCAACGACCTGGGCCTTGCGGTTTCAGAGTAGAAGATTTTCAAGATTTTCCCTATATAAGCCCATGTAAAATCAAAGGGCCCCCATGCGGGGGGGGCATTTTTAGCTCCAGCACTATAATTTGAACAATCTTGGTAGGGGTCCACTAGATGAAGCTTCATACCAAATATCAAAGTCCTGGGCCTTGCAGTTTCAGAGAAGAAGATTTTTTAAAGATTTTCCCTATATAAGCCTATGTAAAACAAAAGGGCCCTGGTGCGGGGGCATTTTTGGCCCCAGCACTATAATTTGAACAATCTTGGTAGGGGTCCACTAGATGAAGCTTCATACCAAATATCAAAGACCTGGGCCTTGCGGTTTCAGAGAAGAAGATTTTTCAAGATTTTCCCTATATAAGCCAATGTATAACCAAAGGGCCACCGTGCGGGGGCATTTTTAGCTTCAGCACTATAATTTGAACAATCTTAGTAGGGGTCCACTAGATAAAGCTTCATACCAAATATCAAAGACCTGGGCCTTGCGGTTTCAGAGAAGAAGATTTTTATAGATTTTCCCTATATTAGCCCATGTAAAACCAAAGGGCCCCGGTGCGGGGGCATTTTTGGCCCCAGCACTATTATTTGAACAATCTTGGTAGGGGTCCACTAGATGAAGCTTCATACCAAATATCAAAGACCTGGGCCTTGCGGTTTCAGAGAAGAAGATTTTTCAAGATTTTCCCTATATAAGCCCATGTAAAACCAAAGGGGCCCCGTGCGGGGGCATTTTTAGCTCCAGCACTATAATTTGAACAATCTTGATAGGGGTCCACTAGATGAGGCTTCATACCAAAAATCAAAGATCTGGGCCTTGCGGTTTCAGAGAAGAAGATTTTTAAAGATTTTCCCTATATAAGCCCATGTAAAACCAAAGGGCCCCCGTGCGGGGGCAATTTTGTTCCCAGCACTATAATTTGAACAATCTTGGTAGGGGTCCACTAGATGAAGCTTCATACCAAATATCAAATACCTGGGCCTTGCGGTTTCAGAGAAGAAGATTTTTTAAGTTTTCGGTGAAAAAAATCTATTTTTGGCTACTGTGACCTATATGTGCAACCGACCGGAACCATTTGAACAACTTCTAAAGGGGACCACCTAAGGATTATTCCTGTGAAGTTTGGTCAAAATACCATCAGTGGTTTAGGAGGAGATGTCGTTTGAAGAAAAGTTTACGGACGCACACACGGACGCACGCACGGACGCACGCACGCACGGACGCACGACGGACGACGGACAAAAAGTGATCCCAAAAGCTCACCTTGTCACTACGTGACAGGTGAGCTAAAAAAAAACACTCGATAATCTGCGACTGGTAGCAAGCATAGCTCTAAGGAGGCTAACTCGGGATTTTTTATGCAATGTTCCTTGTGCATTTATCACAAACTGTGCAGACAAAACTGCATTATGTATACTCATAATATTTCGAGAATGAATGATAAGTTTATCAGTCACTTAATAATATACTGAACTTGGAAAGCGGTATATTAAGTTGGCATTTCCGCGCCGATTGGGTTGAGATCGGACCGTTAGCCAGTACAAAACAAAACGTACAATCTGGCATGTAATGTAAAGTGGTTCACCCAAGTAGCCAGATAAGAGTGTTCACCTTTCGCTCTGTGCATACTTCAGACTCCATAAACGACTCTTGCGCGATGGAAGACTGATCAGCCCATGCGGGCTTGTTCGGCTCTTCGCTAGTCGCATTTGCAAACTTATATCATATGCTATGAATCGGCTGATTTATCAAAAACTTTTAGACATATCTTCTTCAAGATGGCGAACTGCAACATCGGCGTAATAATTTCAAGCTTCTCTCTGACAAAGATAAGATAATAACAGAATTGGGACTTGATTGACTTCATGATAAAGCGTTTTGTAGACAGAGTTGACTTTTACACTTAAAATAATACTATTTTTATCTAGTTGTTTACCACTACACTTCTCTTTTTGTATTTTGTCTTTCCTATATATTAAGCAATGCCACTAATCGTCTGCAGAAGGAAATACAACACTTGGAAAATAATTACTACGGCTGGGTTCTGCCTGAATCATGACTTACGAGGTCGAGTCCGGCCCCCACCCATCGCGGCTTGAAAAAATCGATGAGCTGCATGATGCTTCCACACAGAGCTGAAACCGACCGCTCAGGAGTACAGGTAAACCGCTTAGAGGATCTAAGCCTGCCCAGGCAAAGCGGTGCGAGTCCACGCTCATAAACCCTATTGGTTTCATTGGGCGACATGGCTTGAGATAAGCATATGTTGGGTAAAAGTCCAACAAAATTGGAAGCAATTATAATTAACGTCTCCAAAATGACATATAAAGTGTTGACGGGGACGTTAAACCTCCAGTCGAGGGCGAGTCAATACAAAACCAGCCTAACTTATTTCTGGATGAGATCGATATCTTCTTTTTCGATGTTATTACCCTCTAGGTAGATACACTTGGACCAACGCTGTTCCAGTGCCATCAGCACAGAACTAAAGAATCCAGGGTCCTTGTCTCCGACCCACTCCTTAACTGACTTATTCATGGGTCGGGAAATGATATCCACGGATATCCTAATGGGAAATAGTCACTAGGAGCTAAGTACGGAGAACAGGCGGGGTGCGGTATTAGCTCGTGCCCATTCCGCTCAACAGCATCCATTGCAATGTTGCAAGTGTGTACTCTTTCATTGTCCTGTTCGAGCAGAATCCCTTTGCAGAGTTTACCTCGGCGTTTTTCACGGATCGCAGTTCTCTAGTGGTCGGGCAAAGTTGCATAATGCATAATGCGCACCTATTATTGTACTTTTCTTTGCTAGAAAATCTTACATAATATCGCATTGTGCGTTGTGATCACCTTGCCTGCAGAGGGTTGCGTCTTGAACTTCTTTGGCATCGGCGACCCCCGCACTACCTCTGGCGACTTTTGAACTGTATTTTCTCGCTCATAATAATGGACCCAGGTCTCATCTACAGTCCCCAGACGTGAAAGAAAATCATCTTCCTTTCCGCTTCAAAAATGCTCTGCATACTGATGCTCTGGCTGCCATTGCTCGTAGCTAATGGATTTCGGGACCCAATGAGGCTTGCGCATACCAAAGCGATCTTGTAAAACTGTTGAAACGATTCCATGTGAAATTAGTAATGCATTCGCTATTTCTTCCACCTTAATTCGCCTATCAGAGTACACCAGATCCCGTACTTTATTACACACGTCTTCATCGGTGGCATCTGATGGGAGTCCAGACCTGGTTTCGTCTTCTAAAGACATTCTTTCCAACCCAGAATTTAACTTGTGCATACGATGATGCAGAAGACCCATAAACATTGGTCAACTCGCAATGTTTTTGCGCCAAGTTCGTTAAACTCTCAAAAATATTGAATTCTCCCACCAGAGCTGTCAGTGCTTTGATTTTTTGGTGTTATGCTTGATACTATATTGTAACTTAACCTAGCCAGTAAAACACGTCGGGCCAACCGCGGGCCGTTGACACGTCGTATAGCTGTCGGCCCGACGTTGGCCGGTTTTTCTGTGTTGGCTGGGATTAGGGCATGGAATGAAATTTCGCAAACTCTGGTCAAAGTAGTTCTATACTGCTGACAGTTCCGTAGTAGTTTCTTAAATTTTAATTGGCTATGTGTTGCTGACGGGCATATTTTGTTGTTGTTGTTGTTTCGTTGTCTTTTTATGCCCCCGGAATCTAAGAGATTCGGGGGCATATAGTTTTTGGTCTGTCCGTCTGTTTGTCCGTTTGTCTGTTTGTCTGTTTGTCCGTTTGTCCGTTTGTCCGTCTGCAAAAACTTTAACATTGGGCATAACTTTTGAATGGTAATAGATAGAGCATTCATATTTCACATGTGTATACCTTATCACAAGACCTTTCCAGTGGTACCATAATTTTTGATCTCGTGACCTTGAACTTGACCTTTGACCTATTTTTTTCAAAATTTTTAAAAACATTAACATTGGCGCTGTCCGGGGGCATCAGTGTTTCACAAACACATCTTTTTTTTTTTTTTCTTCTTTCTACTGAACTGCGATCGGTCAAATTTGGCCATTACTCGCAGGTGTACATTTCATACACTCCAGGTTTTGCAGGATGAAAGCCTGCACAGTAACCATGTAATCCGGTAGGGTTCTTTAACCTGCACAGGGATGGTTCTCCCTGCACAGGGGCCTCCAGTTAACGTCCCGATCCGAAGGACGGTGCACTTTATGACAGTCATCTCTGCAAATGATGCCAATGGAGCGGGCATCCCTTGGATGGAATGTAAGAATCTTATATGGGTGTGAGGGGTGGATGGAAAAATCCGTCCCAAGGGTCACTGTCCGGCATCACGTCGTTTGATGTGACGTCATTAAAAACATCGACGTTTGCCAACGCAGAACGCCATTTTTTCCGGAGTTTCCGTTTAGTTTCTTTCAAAGTACTCCTGATTTACTGAAAGAAAGTTTTGTAAATCTTTACAGATTGCAGGAAGGTCATATTTGTTACCATAAAATGCGCTTTGTGCTCTGTGTCACGGCCTGCATTCGTTTTATTTCTTCGTTCTCTCAGTCGATTCGCACGACAAGATGGCTGCCGAGTGCCATGATTCAAAACTAGGCAATTTGAAAGTAGTCCTATTATGCACGAGACTCCTTATCTCCGGGCAATATCAACTTGACTACGGGCAATATATATAGAATATTACACGGTTGTTTTGATATCGGCCCTGGTCTCGGCCCGAGTTGCCTGTCTCAGCCCGAGCCGGAACGGCGAGGGCTGAGACAGGCCGAGGGCCGAGACCAGGGCCGATATCAAAACAACCGTGTTATATTCTTTTTATCATATACGTATTTGCGTAAAATATTCTAAGATAAAAGAAACAACTCCGTTAAAGAAAGTTTATTTATCATATACTTATTCTTGTATTGCCCTTGAGACAACAGATTTTGCACCCCCTATCCCAACTATGCTAGTGACAGACATCTCGCCTACACAGTCAAACTAGCTGATTCGAGGGCCGGGACAAGGGCCGGGACAGAAGTCTGTCCCGCCCTTGAGACAACCTATCGGCCCTGCAAATATAAATACATGAGAAATGGCATACAGATGTGTAAATGATAATAATAAAGAGCTGGAGAAGCAAAAAATATTTTTTTTTTTCATTCTTTTTTGTGTTCTTTTTTATTTTTAATATAAAAATATAGAACATTTATATGCATTTCTATTGACAGCAGAACTAAAAATAAAACTGTATGGACGCCATCTTGAAAGCGCTTTCTACGGTACAGAATAAAAATAGAGGAACAAAAATGATTATTGTGATAAAACTAAAAAAGCGACATTACTGTAACCAAACTTACGCCTCCTTCAACGGATATGTCCGCGTAATCTGTATTTCAACGTTGCCTTCGACTCTAATGTCATACATTTTGAACATTGTTTACATCTTCTGAGACGCCATTGACGTCAAGTCAAGAACACGCGTCGACGTGAATTAAATTTTCCCGCGTCTAAATATAACGATTGCATTGAACAAGTAAGACCGACTACAGGGTTTTATTTTCTTAGAGGAAATAAATCATCTTAGGCCAGAGGTGATTATCATTTTCAATTCATTGAGAAATTGTGATATTTCTTCGTTATGCGTGTAATATAGTTAATGAAGCTTTTTTTCAAACAGCAAGTCTGTATTTTATTTACATGTATGTATTTGGGCCTCTGCAGAGTGTGTTCATCATTAGTATCAAGCAGTTAAGAAATAAACTTGCTTTAACGGAGATGTTTCTTTTATCTTACAATATTTTACGCAAATAAGTATATGATAAAAAGAATATATGTTGTCTCAAGGCCAATACAAGAATAAGTATATGATAAGGAAAAATATTGACCGGTATCTTCTGTACAAAGTAAACGGGACATTTTCTGGGTATATAATAAACTGATTTATCATATACTTATTCTTGTATTGGCCTTGAGACAACATATTTTGCACTCCCTATCCCAACTATGCTAGTGACAGACATCTCGCCTACACAGTCAATCTAGCTGACTCGAGGGCTGGGACAAGGGCTGGGACAAGGGCCGGGACAGAAGAATAAAAATAGAAGAACACGAATTGAAGAACAAAAATGATTATCGTGATAAAACAGTGAAAATACGAGATTACAATAACCAAACTTACGCCTCATTCAACGGTTATGTCCGCGTAATCTGTATTTTAACGCTGCCTCCGATTCTAACGTCATACATTTTGAACATTGTTTACATCTTCTGAGACGCCATTGACGTCTAGTCAAGAACACGCGTCGACGTGAATTAAACTTTCCCGCGTCTAAATATAACGACTGCATTGAACAAGTATGACCGGCTGCAAGGACTTATTTCCTTAGAGGAAATAAATCATCTTAGGTCAGAGGTGATTGTCATTTTTAATTCATTGAGAAATTGTGACATTTCTTCGTTATGCATGTAATATATAGTTAATGAAGCTTTTTTTTCAACAACAAGTCTGTATTTTATTTACATGTATGTATTTGGGCCTCTGCAGAGTGTGTTCATCATTAGTAACAAGTTGGTAAGAAATAAACTTTCTTTAACGGAGTTGTTTCTTTTATCTTAGAATATTTTACGCAAATACGTATATGATAAAAAGAATATAACACGGTTGTTTTGATATCGGCCCTGGTCTCGGCCCTCGGCCTGTCTCAGCCCTCGCCGTTCCGGCTCGGGCTGAGACAGGCAACTCGGGCCGAGACCAGGGCCGATATCAAAACAACCGTGTAATATTCTATATTTATTGCCCAGCAGTTGATCTATTTCCATTCTAACAAATCTACGGGTGACGTCATGAAATGGCGGCTTTTCGAGTCGCGCTCCTCCGCCCTGTGATTTAACGCAGAATAAATCACAGTTTCTTTCCATTGGCGCGCTGCGTTAGAATATGAAGCACATACTGTCGTTATAACGAGGTTCCTCTGTAACACCCAAATCGCTTAAAGAGCGACATAATGACGTACTGAATTCATTTCTACTACAAACCTTTATCCCGTTGTTGATTTGCATATATCACGCATCTAAAGCTAAACCTGCAAAAATATATCGCGTAGAGGTCTATGGATATGAAAATATATAATAGTCGGAGATTATTGTTTGTTTGTTTGATTTGCGGTTGCATCCCTAAACGTCCGACATCCCTAAGTGTCCGACAAAATTTTAATTTCTCGCAAAATTGTTGGAAACGGTGGGGAATGTTCAATTATGACATTTTAAGTGAAAATTTCGAAAAAAAATTTTTTGGAAATATTCGAAATTTAACTTCATTTTTTTCTTGTCGGACATTTCGGGGTGCCCCATGCATCCCTAAGTGTCCGCCATCCCAAAATGTCCGACAACATGAAAATTGACTAAGAAAGCATTTTTATTGTTAATAATCAATCAATGATAAATAAAAAGACAAATTTAACGTTAAACCTATGTTAAAAATGTTCACCTTTGGAAATAAGCATTGCAATATATGGATCCGAATATACCGGCATCCTTAGATGTCCGCCAGCATGACAAAATCTTAGTTTCTCGGGAAGATGTCCGAAACGGTGGGGAATGATCAATTGTGACATTTTAAGTGAAAACTTCGCTTTTTTCTCGAAAATATTCGAAATTTAACTTCATTTTTTTTTCTTGTCGGACACTTAGGGATGACCCATGCATCCCTAAGTGTCCGCCATCCCTAAATGTCCGACAACATGAAAATTGACTAAGAAAGCATTTTTATTGTTAATAATCAATCAATGATAAATAAAAAGACAAATTCAACGTTAAACCTATGTTAAAAATGTTCACCTTTGGAAATAAGCATTGCAATATATGGATCCGAATATGTCCGCAATCTCTAGATGTCCACCAGCATGACAAGTAACTTGGAAAATAGTTCTTACCGCTAATAATGAATAATGATTTATAAAGAAAAAGGTGAAGTAATTAAACCTATGCTAAAAAAGAATACCTTCGGAAATAAGCATCTTGATAAGGGATCCCAATATGGTCATCCCTAAGTGTCCGCCATTCCTAAATGTCCAACAACGTAAAAATTGGACGAGAACGCATGTTTTTTTGTTTATTAATTTTCAAATAATATTAAATAAAAAGACGTTAAATCCATGTTAAAAATTTTCACCTTCCGAAATAAGCATTAGAATATATGGATTCGAGTATGTCCGCAATCTCTAGAAGTCCGCCAGCATGACAAGTAACTAAGATCTTTTTTTTTTTTTTTCTTCTTTTTTTTTTTCGCTTATTATCAATTATGATTATAAAAAAAAATAGACACCAGAGTGGTTGGCAAATCCCCCGACCAAAAGGCAATATTGCCTTCAGAAAATTTTTTCACAAATAGAAAGCGCATTACACACATTCTCAACCATGTGAACAATTATGCCAAGTATTGTCAATAGATCTTGAAGGGTTTTGGAGTTATGGTGATCACGAGATAGTCATAGTATTTTGTTGGAAGGGGATATAACTCTAAAACCATGGTACCAAGAGTTGTGGTTCTTGCGCATGACACGCCATCTCAACCTTGTCTACAATTATGCCAACTATCATAAATATACCTTGCAGGGTATAGGAGTTATGGCGATCACAAGATAGTCATTCTATTTTATTGAAAGGGAAGATAACTCAAAGGCCATCACAAGAATGCGTATACGGACGGACGCCAGGCTGATCGCTTTATCCCCCGAACCTTTTCGGTCGAGGGATAAAGACAAAAATATGTTATACCTGTGCTAAAAACTTTACCTTAAATTACACAAACGCCTTTCTTAAACATATGAAAAAAATTACCTGAAACAAAAACAAAAAAAAAAAATGAAAAATTTCTGTTGAAAAAAAAAAGGATTTGTTTTTATTTCTGCTCTAAACAGATGTCGCGGGCACTTGTTCGAAACGCCTCGCCGAGACTGTACTAACTAGTACCAATCGATCTATGTCGTAGAGCAGGAGTTAAGAAAATAATGTATAACCCAGCGAACCCCACTTTTACTTTTTTAAATGTGGGGTTTAAGGGTAAAAATTTTAGGCGTGTTTTATGTGATAGAAAATAAGCATCTTAATAGCGGGTCCCAATTAATATGGTCACCCAAAATGTCTGCCAACCCAAAATGTCTGACAACATTAAAAAAAAATGAGAAACATTTGTGAGATGCCAAGTTCTGCAACGGAAAACCATGTGGTTTCTCCAGGTACTCCGGTTTTCACCAATCTCTGATTAACGATCGGCTCGATATGAGTGAAATAATCTTGAATGGGCCGAAAAACCCAAAACCAAAGAAAAAAATCTTTTTATCGTTAACAATCATAACACATACGATATAAGAGCCGGCGCATGACAAACTCTACAATTAGACCGGTGCGACCAAATCAACCTGTGCAATCATCCTCTATTACAATAGGGGGTGACAATGGGATGCGCATGCTGATCTGAATCTTCGCTGGTCGTTTAAGACTTCCTATTAGGTTTCGTCATGCGCTGGCTCATATGTAATAGACGAAATAACGTTACCATTTTATTATATGAGCCCGCGCATGGAAAAGTCTACAAGAAGGTTTGAGCGACCAGCGAAGACTCAGAACAGACCCTTTTTTTTAGGGTTTACTGCATCTTCCACGTTCAAGAGACACAACTGACAAAGTTTAAATTATACGTTGTCATGGATGAGAGACATCTCGCAATTCCTATGTAAGATCCTCGTATTGGTTTGTTGTGTGTAATATCAGTAGCTTATTTGCTAATAGACATCATCTTACCCCCCCCCCCCCCCCCCCCCCCCATCGACTGAATGATATACCTTAATATACATGAAATTCAGACTGAAATGTGTCACCTGGACCCGAATAAACAGCAAAAAAAAATCCTCGCAGATGGCGTCAATGCGCTTTACCGTTTGTTCAGGTCTGGTGTAACTATAACATTTCTGTTCAAACAAATAGTGTATATCTTGATAAGACGCCACGTTCAGCATCGTCTGATCTGGGTCTACACTGTTTGCTCATCCTGTCATTCCATGATAACCCTTTTAAGTCTTACGAAACACTCTGACATCATCGGCTATTTTCTATAAAAAGAGTTACTCTGTGATATTCACGTTGACTTTTAACGCTTTTGACGCTTTTCGTACTAATGGACAATCGACCCAAACAGAGCCATGTTATTGTCACTACCCTGATGTCCGAAGAGAGTCATAAGTAAACAACTGTTGGGCTTGGCAGACAGTGTAGACCCAGATCAGACGCCGAAGAACGCGTAGTCTTATCAGGGTGTATACTGTTTGCATAAGATGGAAGATTTTAATGATTATATAAAATAGTCCGACCCATTTCCCATCCTGCACTCAAATGGAGTTTTTTTTTATTTAATTTTATCAGAATATATCCCCTTTTCTGTCATTCAACAATTTTGCTGATTTATCCGTTGTTTTTTTTTTTTCATTTAAAATTAATTTAAAATTTATTTATTTATTTATTTATTTTGATAAGAAGCAGAAAGAGGGGCTTCACATACTGTCATTTGATAATTTTTCTTCAGATTTAAAGTCTAGTTTATTTATTAATTATATTAAAACTAAACATGCTATATTTTCAAACTTTTTAGATTGTTTGTATTTTGTTACTTTGGAATTTGAAAAAAGAAAAGGAAGAAATTAATCATGACAAAATTGTTCAGTTGGCCTACTGAAATCATTTAGGGAGTGTGTCTGCTGTTACAGAAGTGAGGAAACAAGGTAGCTTCAAACAGATAAGAGCTGTCAATCACTCATACCAAACACCGTGATGTCACAGTAGCTTTCAATTTACAGCCAATCAGATAAATTGTCTTCTATAAGACCTAAGCAGAAACTCGATTTTCCATAACATATTTTACATAATACGAAATTATTCTGAATCTGAACTACCGCTGCATTTGACCCATAAACTGATAGCGGACTCATGCTAGCGGATTCATTTTTTGGGCGTTTTATGATCTCACTAATTTGGTATCAACCTTTTTTGTCGTTCAAATAGTTTACGCGACTATATAAAATATATGTGTATCATAATTTTAATGTTGATGAATACGGGCATACGACTTTAAACCAGTTTTGGTCCAACCAAGGTACTGAGTCAAGTTTGACATCACGCCTATTCAATCATATGCGTAAGATCCCCACCCCTAAAAATCGAAAAAAAAAAGAAAAGATTATAACCCAAAGCATGGATTGTGGGTATCCGTTAGAACCCGCGTCAGGGGTACGGCTATAACGGATATCCACGAGCTTCTTTTTTGTGAAGAGGTAAGAAAACTAATTTATCATATGGCGTCGCGTCTGAGAGTGTAATAACGTCATGCAATAAATTCCGTAATCCACTAATGGATTAAATATGCAAATTAGTTAGATACGCCCATAACGATACACGTACAACGTCCTTAACGACGTCGCGTTTACTTACTGCGGAAATATTGACATTTTTGCATACAGATTTTGAATAAAGTACGTTTTATAAGTCATATGATATATAGACTCTTGAGACGGGCCTCCGTGGCCGAGTGGATAAGAGAGCTGACTCTTAGTCATTAGGTCTCTCACCGCCCTAGGTTCGAGCCTCGTTCGGGTCACGAGTGACGGAAGGTCAGGTGGTGTTTCCCGGGTACTCCGGTTTTTCGCCCACCTCTGATTAACGATCGGCTCGATATGAGTGAAATAATCTTGAAAGGGCTGTAAAATCCAAAACCGAAAATAAATTTAATCTTGCATTCGTGATCGTGTATTGTTGAATTTATTAGGCTCGTTGCGGGGAAAGGCATAAAATGCTCGGCAAAGCCTCGCATGTTTTACTTGTTCCTAAACTCGTTTGATAAATTCAGTAATACATGAGTACTCGTTAGATTCTCTATGTATGCCACATGGAACTCCAGTTATAAATTATAGGTTTCACGTTTTAATTTGACTTTTCAAATTAATAATATTTGATTATTAATGATAAAATTACTTTATCAGCCGTTTTTCATGTTAACGGCCACTTAGGTGTATATCAATCAAGATGCATATGTCCGAAGGTATTCTTTTTTAGCATAGGTTTAATTACTTCACCTTTTTCTTTATAAATCATTATTCATTATTAGCGGTAAGAACTATTTTCCAAGTTACTTGTCATGCTGGTGGACATCTAGAGATTGCGGACATATTCGGATCCATATATTGCAATGCTTATTTCCAAAGGTGAACATTTTTAACATAGGTTTAACGTTGAATTTGTCTTTTTATTTATCATTGATTGATTATTAACAATAAAAACGCTTTCTTAGTCAATTTTCATGTTGTCGGACATTTAGGGATGGCGGACACTTAGGGATGCATGGGTCATCCCTAAGTGTCCGACAAGAAAAAAAAAATGAAGTTAAATTTCGAATATTTTCGAGAAAAAAAGCGAAGTTTTCACTTAAAATGTCAATTGATCATTCTCCACCGTTTCGGACATCTTCCCGAGAAAATAAGATCTTGTCATGCTGGCGGACATCTAAGGATGACGGTATATTCGGATCCGTATATTGCAATGCTTATTTCCAAAGGTGAACATTTTTAACATAGGTTTAACGTTAAATTTGTCTTTTTATTTATCATTGATTGATTATTAACAATAAAAATGCTTTCTTAGTCAATTTTCATGTTGTCGGACATTTAGGGATGGCGGACACTTAGGGATGCATGGGGCACCCCGAAATGTCCGACAAGAAAAAAAAAATGAAGTTAAATTTCGAATATTTCCAAAAAAAATTTTTTCGAAATTTTCCCTTAAAATGTCATAATTGAACATTCCCCACCGTTTCCAAAACTGTTGCGAGAAATTAAAATTTTGTCGGACACTTAGGGATGTCGGACGTTTAGGGATGCAACAAACGTCCCCGTCAACACTGTATAGGTCAGTCTGGAGACGTTGCTACCAATTTTGAGGGACTTTTACTTGTGAGATGAAATGACATCTCAAGTCCTGTCGCCCAATGAAACCAATAGGGTTTATAAGCATGGACGGTCCGACTCGCACCGCTTTGCCTGGGCAGGCTTAGATCCTCTAAGCGGTTTACCAGTACTCGTGTGCGGTCGGTTTCAGCTCTGCGTGGCCGAAGCATCATGCAGCCCATCTATTTCATCCAGCTCCAGTGGGCGGGGGCCAACGCTGCGTTAGAATATGAAGCAAATACTGTCGTTATAACGCGGTTCCTCTGTAACATCTAAATCGCTTGAAGATCGACGTAAAGACGTAAATTCATTTTCAATACAAACCTTTTCGTTGTTGATTTGCATATATCTCACATCTAAAGCCAAACCTGCAAAAATATATCAAGTAAAGGTCTATGGATATGAAAATATATAATATTCGGAGATTAGGGAAGGGTATATTTTGAGGATTCTCAGCGGGAAAGGGATAAACCGGTATTATGTCGAAGAAATTCATTCAGAATCATGATAACATCATTATATTGTACTCCATCTTCCAGCCAAGTTGATCAAAAGATTCGATGCTGATACAGAATTATGAATGATATATGAGCCCCGCCAAGCGAATCTGTGTCTTCGAGCATTCCGTCATGACAAATTTTAACTGCACATGCCCAGCCATTTAGAGGGGCCAGGGATATGGCTTTCTGTCTGAAGGTTCCTCTTGATTCACTGCTTGTATGAGCGAGCAGCGAAGGTTCTGGCGAGACTGCGCGGATGCGCAGGCTCGCCTGAACCTTCGCTGCTCGCATAGGCGATAAGTACCAAAATCGCTTGACGGGGCCCATATAGAAAAGATAAGTGTAGTTAACCCTTTTTGTACCAAATAGAATCTTCCTCCTTATACATAGCAGGAGTCCATTTCTAGGGGTGACTGGTTGCGGTGTCTTCAAAATTGCTTTGGAAAATGGCTGAACTGCCTGCAAATAGTGTAGGCCCTGATGAGACGCCGCGTTCTGTGGCGTCTCATCTGGGCCTGCACTGTTTGACAAGGTACCCCTTTTGGGGTTTTCATACAAAATGGGTTAATAGCCATATATATAGTTAATGCATCTGGTAAGTATTATTTTATATCCATCATGAACCTACTTCGTTCGCAAAAGTATACGACAGCAAAATCCTAAGTACATCGGATTCCATAGAAGTTCAGGGACCCAGTGTAAAAAAATGCAAAATCGACTGCTTTACTCCAGTTCACTGCGTTAACTCGCAAAAAAGGCCCTGCCTTATAGACCAACATTCCGTGCACTGGCGTATTAACGACAAAAAAGAAAGAAAAAAATATTGTTAAAGATGCACTCAGCAACAATTTCTGTATGTTTTCAGAAACTGAATGCGATGGTCATTGTTAAAAGGATAGGGTGCTGTACAAATGAATGTACATGATTAAGAAAGAGAGATGTCTCTCGATCTCTGAAAATATTTTTTTTAATTTAGTGTTTATTCGGTATAGATATCGGATGCTTATTACAATTTGTGCTCGACATTACACCTGATCCGATTGTGAACGTCAGAGTTATGTTCCTTAATTGTTGAAAATGACAATATTTGACCTTGACACTTCCAGTTTTGAACACATAGACAAATTTGTGAATCCGTAGGATGTTTCCTTTTTTCCGAAGTTTTCGAAAATCCCGAAAAAAAAATCACGATTATACCATCCCCGATATGATAATTCGCGATGGGCTTTTTTCTACAATGCTACAGTACGACAATCGAGCCGCAATACGACAGTGAATCGGCATGAGCGGACAATGAAGGCCCGGATCCCCCCCCCCCACCCCTGCGCATTATAACAACCGCCTCAATATTAGGGCAATGATTTTTTTTCTTTTTGAGCTCTAATAAAATTTACTTGAATTATCCCTAATTAGCATAATAAAATTTACTTGAAATTATCCCCCATTAGCACAAAAATCATGGAATACTCTATCAAATATATATATATACTCGGTCAAAAAGTGCCCGTATACTATAAGTCCTATTTTATTCCTATACCAGGAAAAGACACAAACTAATTTTATGCACAGAATGAGTATTTTTTATATATATATCATATTGAACTGGGGAATATTTCTTCAATGTTGCGTGTATTCATCAAAATCACAAACTGTCAATATCTCGTATGGCCTCCATTTCTTACAGATGTGCACCGGCGTCGCATCGAGATTGTTAAGGTTCTAGTTTCTTGCTGAGGGACACGATTCCATTCCAGCTCCTCTGCCTTACTGTCCGTGGTTGACATTACCGCACACGTCGATCAAGAGCGTCCCATAGATGCTCTATAGGGGATAGGTCAGGAGAACGTGCAGGCTAAGCAAAATGTAAATGTTCTGCTGGTGAAGAAAGCCAACAGAGACATGTGCAGTTTGACACCTTTGCTGAAAGACTGTGACGTTCCAATAGCCGTTTAACTCATTTTGTACCGAAAACCCCAAAACGGGTACCCGGGCAAACATTGCTTGCCCAGATCAGACGCCGCAGGACGCGGCGTCTGATCATGGGCCTCCTCTGTTTGCTTAAAGTTCAGCCATTTTCCAAATCAATTTTGAAGAAAACACAACCTGACACCCCTAAATTTGAAAATGGACACCTGTTATATATAAGGATGAAGATTCCATTTGGTACAAAAAGGGTTAAGAACGGAACGACAACCGGTGCCATAATTTCATTTCAGTAGCGTTGCCCTGTCAGATTATCATTGAAAAAGGACAAAAATAAGATGTGTGCGGTTATGGAATGATATCCCGCCCCATACCATCACGCCACGCTGCCGCCGCCAAAACGATCCATCCCTTCAACACAAGAGGCAGCGAAACGTTCACCTCGACGTCGGTAGATTCTCGTACTCTGATCTAATGCCTGACACAAAGTAAATAGAAAATAAAGTTCTCTCAACACATTCGTTAGTCATGGTAAAGAGTAATATTAGACTGAAGTACATCATCACACACCCCTCTTAACCCATTTATACTTGGGAGATCCAAAGTTTATAAAGTATGTATTTTAATCATAACTTTGCTGCAGGAACTCGTTAAAACCGCCATCATCTATGTTTTGGACGAAAATAATGAAAATGTTATCAGTTAATATCAGAAAACGTCATTTATAGGGAAAGACAAGATACCGAAATGGAAGTGAAAGCAATGATCAGGTATCGATACAATTAACCCACAGCTCCCATCATTGACACCAAAGGGAAAGTAACACAATCATGAAACAAAACTAGACCCTAATGGAAACATCAATAGCGGAAAGCCAAAAAGACAGTTACTTTCCCACAATATGGCCAATTGGCTATCCAAAACAAAATAATATAAGCGATACACACACTCAAAGACAAACCGTAACAAAAAGTTGTGTGAAGTTGGCTCTGCAATCGCCCATCTACATTCAGCTCTGCATAAGACTTAACAGGATTCCCTTAATGTAACAGGATTCCTGTTAAGTCTAACCCAGAGCTCGACCTAGCTCGACATAGCTCTGCATAAACTTTCAATTCGGCAGTCTTATGCAGAGCTCGACATAGCTCGACGTAGCTCTGCATACAACTTTCAATGTGCCATTCTTATGCAGAGCTCGACATAGATCGACGTAGCTCTGCATACAACTTTCAATGTGCCAGTCTTATGCAGAGCTCGACATAGCAGAGCTCGACCTAGCGTATTGCAGAGCTCGACCTAGCTCGACATAGCTCTGCAAACAACTTTCAAATCGCAAATCTTATGCAGAGCTCGACATAGCTCGACGTAGCTCTGCATACTACTTTCAATGTGCCAGTCTTATGCAGAGCTCGACATAGCTCGACGTAGCTCTGCATAAATATTTCAATGTGCCATACTTATGCTGAGCTCGACATAGCTCGACGTAGCTCTGCATGCAACTTTCAATGTGCCAATTTAGTGCAGAGCTCTGCAATCGCCTTAGGTCTGCATAATCTTAGAAATCATCACATCAATGCACAGCTCTGCGCTCGACATAGCTCGACGTAGCTCTGCATACAATTTTCAATTCGCCAGTCTTATGCAGAGCTCGACATAGCTCGACGTAGCTCTGCATACATTTTTCAATGTGCCAGTCTTATGCAGACCTCGACATAGCAGAGCTCGACCTAGCGAATTGCAGAGCTCGACCTAGCTCGACACAGCTCTGCATAAAACTTTCAATGTGCCAGTCTTATGCAGAGCTCGACATAGCTCGACGTAACTCTGCATAGCTCTGCATAGCTCTGCATACAACTTTCAATGTGCCAGACTTATGCAGAGCTCGACCTAGCTCGACATAGCTCTGCAAACAACTTTCAATTCGCCAGTCTTATGCAGAGCTGGACATAGCTCGACGAAGCTCTGCATACTACTTTCAATGTACCAGTCTTATGCAGAGCTCGACATAGCTCGACGTAGCTCTGCATAAATATTTCAATGTGTCATACTTATGCAGAGCTCGACATAGCTCGACGTAGCTCTGCATACAACTTTCAATGTGCCATTCTTATGCAGAGCTCGACATAGATCGACGTAGCTCTGCATACAACTTTCAATGTGCCAGTCTTATGCAGAGCTCGACATAGCAGAGCTCGACCTAGCGTATTGCAGAGCTCGACCTAGCTCGACATAGCTCTGCAAACAACTTTCAATTCGCCATTCTAATGCAGAGCTTGACATAGCTCGACGTAGCTCTGCATAAATATTTCAATCTGACATTCTTATGAAGAGCTCGACATAGCTCGACGTAGCTCTGCATATAACTTTCAATGTGCCAGTTTAGTGCAGAGCTCTGCAATCGCCTTAGGTCTGCATAATCTTAGAAATCATCACATCAATGCATAACTCTGCGCTCGACATAGCTCGACGTAGCTCTGCATACAATTTTCAATTCGCCAGTCTTATGCAGTGCTCGACATAGCTCGACGTAGCTCTGCATACATTTTTCAATGTGCCAGTCTTATGCAGACCTCGACCTAGCGATTTGCAGAGCTCGACCTAGCTCGACACAGCTCTGCATAAAACTTTCAATGTGCCAGTCTTATGCAGAGCTCGACACAGCTCGACGTAACTCTGCATAGCTCTGCATACAACTTTCAATATGCCAGACTTATGCAGAGCTCGACCTAGCTCGACATAGCTCTTCAAACAACTTTCAATTCGCCAGTCTTATGCAGAGCTCGACATAGCTCGACGTAGCTCTGCATACTACTTTCAATGTACCAGTCTTATGCAGAGCTCGACATAGCTCGACGTAGCTCTGCATAAATATTTCAATGTGTCATACTTATGCAGAGCTCGACATAGCTCGACGTAGCTCTGCATACAACTTTCAATGTGCCATTCTTATGCAGAGCTCGACATAGATCGACGTAGCTCTGCATACAACTTTCAATGTGCCAGTCTTATGCAGAGCTCGACATAGCAGAGCTCGACCTAGCGTATTGCAGAGCTCGACCTAGCTCGACATAGCTCTGCAAACAACTTTCAATTCGCAAGTCTTATGCAGAGCTCGACATAGCTCGACGTAGCTCTGCATACTACTTTCAATGTGCCAGTCTTATGCAGAGCTCGACATAGCTCGACGTAGCTCTGCATAAATATTTCAATGTGCCATACTTATGCAGAGCTCGACATAGCTCGACGTAGCTCTGCATGCACTTTTCAATGTGCCAGTTTAGTGCAGAGCTCTGCAATCGCCTTAGGTCTGCATAACCTTAGAAATCATCACATCAATGCACAGCTCTGCGCTCGACATAGCTCGTCGTAGCTCTGCATACAATTTTCAATTCGCCAGTCTTATGCAGAGCTGGACATAGCTCGACGTAGCTCTGCATACATTTTTCAATGTGCCAGTCTTATGCAGACCTCGACATAGCAGAGCTCGACCTAGCGAATTGCAGAGCTCGACCTAGCTCGACACAGCTCTGCATAAAACTGTCAATGTGCCAGTCTTATGCAGAGCTCGACATAGCTCGACGTAACTCTGCATAGCTCTGCATACAACTTTCAATGTGCCAGACTTATGCAGAGCTCGACCTAGCTCGACATAGCTCTGCAAACAACTTTCAATTCGCCAGTCTTATGCAGAGCTCGACATAGCTCGACGTAGCTCTGCATACTACTTTCAATGTTCCAGTCTTATGCAGAGCTCGACATAGCTCGACGTAGCTCTGCATAAATATTTCAATGTGTCATACTTATGCAGAGCTCGACATAGCTCGACGTAGCTCTGCATACAACTTTCAATGTGCCATTCTTATGCAGAGCTCGACATAGATCGACGTAGCTCTGCATACAACTTTCAATGTGCCAGTCTTATGCAGAGCTCGACATAGCAGAGCTCGACCTAGCGTATTGCAGAGCTCGACCTAGCTCGACATAGCTCTGCAAACAACTTTCAATTCGCCAGTCTTATGCAGAGCTCGACATAGCTCGACGTAGCTTTGCATACTACTTTCAATGTGCCAGTCTTATGCAGAGCTCGACATAGCTCGACGTAGCTCTGCATAAATATTTCAATGTGCCATACTTATGCAGAGCTCGACATAGCTCGACGTAGCTCTGCATACAACTTTCAATGTGTCAGTTTAGTGCAGAGCTCTGCAATCGCCTTAGGTTTGCATAATGTTAGAAATCATCACATCAATGCACAGCTCTGCGCTCGACATAGCTCGACGTAGCTCTGCATACAATTTTCAATTCGCCAGTCTTATGCAGAGCTCGACATAGCTCGACGTAGCTCTGCATACAACTTTCAATGTGCCATTCTTATGCAGAGCTCGACATAGATCGACGTAGCTCTGCATACAACTTTTAATGTGCCAGTCTTATGCAGAGCTCGACATAGCTCGACGTAGCTCTGCATACATTTTTCCATGTGCCAGTCTTATGCAGACCTCGACATAGAAGAGTTCGACCTAGCGAATTGCAGAGCTCGACCTAGCTCGACACAGCTCTGCATAAAACTTTCAATATGCCACTCTTATGCAGAGCTCGACATAGCTCGACGTAACTCTGCATAACTCTGCATACAACTTTCAATGTGCCAGACTTATGCAGAGCCATTCTTATGCAGAGCTCGACCTAGCTCGACATAGCTCTGCAAACAATTTTCAATTCGCCAGTCTTATGCAGAGCTCGACATAGCTCGACGTAGCTCTGCATACTACTTTCAATGTACCAGTCTTATGCAGAGCTCGACATAGCTCGACGTAGCTCTGCATACATTTTTCAATGTGTCATACTTATGCAGAGCTCGACATAGCTCGACGTAGCTCTGCATACAACTTTCAATGTGCCATTCTTATGCAGAGCTCGACATAGCTCGACGTAGCTCTGCATACAACTTTCAATGTGCCATTCTTATGCAGAGCTCGACATAGATCGACGTAGCTCTGCATACATCTTTCAGTGTGCCAGTCGTATGCAGAGCTCGACATAGCAGAGCTCGACCTAGCGTATTGCAGAGCTCGACCTAGCTCGACATAGCTCTGCAAACAACTTTCAATTCGCCAGTCTTATGCAGAGCTCGACATAGCTCGACGTAGCTCTGCATACTACTTTCAATGTGCCAGTCTTATGCAGAGCTCGACATAGCTCGACGTAGCTCTGCATAAATATTTCAATGTGCCATACTTATGCAGAGCTCGACATAGCTCGACGTAGCTCTGCATACAACTTTCAATGTGCCAGTGTAGTGCAGAGCTCTGCAATCGCCTTAGGTTTGCATAATCTTAGAAATCATCACATCAATGCACAGCTCTGCGCTCGACATAGCTCGACGTAGCTCTGCATACAATTTACAATTCGCCAGTCTTATGCAGAGCTCGACATAGCTCGACGTAGCTCTGCATACATTTTTCCATGTGCCAGTCTTATGCAGACCTCGACATAGAAGAGCTCGACCTAGCGAATTGCAGAGCTCGACCTAGCTCGACACAGCTCAGCATAAAACTTTCTATGTGCCACTCTTATGCAGAGCTCGACATAGCTCGACGTAACTCTGCATAGCTCTGCATACAACTTTCAATGTGCCAGACTTATGCAGAGCTCGACCTAGCTCGACATAGCTCTGCAAACAACTTTCAATTCGCCAGTCTTATGCAGAGCTCGACATAGCTCGACGTAGCTCTGCATACTACTTTCAATGTGTCATACTTATGCAGAGCTCGACATAGCTCGACGTAGCTCTGCATACAACTTTCAATGTGCCATTCTTATGCATAGCTCGACATAGCTCGACGTAGCTCTGCATACAACTTTCAATGTGCCATTCTTATGCAGAGCTCGACAAAGATCGAGGTAGCTCTGCATACAACTTTCAATGTGCCAGTCTTATGCAGAGCTCGACATAGCAGAGCTCGACCTAGCGTATTGCAGAGCTCGACCTAGCTCGATATAGCTCTGCAAACAACTTTCAATTCGCCAATCTTATGCAGAGCTCGACATAGCTCGACGTAGCTCTGCATACTACTTTCAATGTGCCAGTCTTATGCAGAGCTCCACATAGCTCGACGTAGCTCTGCATAAATATTTCAATGTGCCATACTTATGCAGAGCTAGACATAGCTCGACGTAGCTCTGCATACAACTTTCAATGTGCCAGTTTAGTGCAGAGCTCTGCAATCGCCTTAGGTCTGCATAATCTTAGAAATCATCACATCAATGCACAGCTCTGCGCTCGACATAGCTCGACGTAGCTCTGCATACATTTTTCAATGTGCCAGTCTTATGCAGACCTCGACATAGCAGAGCTCGACCTACCGAATTGCAGAGCTCGACCAAGCTCGACACAGCTCTGCGTAAAACTTTCAATGTGCCAGTCTTATGCAGAGCTCAACATAGCTCGACATAGCTCGACGTAACTCTGCATAGCTCTACATACAACTTTCAATGTGCCAGACTTATGCAGAGCTCGACCTAGCTCGACATAGCTCTGCAAACAACTTTCAATTCGCCAGTCTTATGCAGAGCTCGACATAGCTCGACGTAGCTCTGCATACTACTTTCAATGTACCAGTCTGATGCAGAGCACGACATAACTCGACGTAGCTCTGCTTAAATATTTCAATGTGCCATACTTATGCAGAGCTCGACATAGCTCGACGTAGCTCTGCATACAACTTTCAATGTGCCATTCTTATGCAGAGCTCGACATAGATCGACGTAGCTCTGCATACAACTTTCAATGTGCCAGTCTTATGCAGAGCTCGACATAGCAGAGCTCGACCTAGCGTATTGCAGAGCTCGACCTAGCTCGACATAGCTCTGCAAACAACTTTCAATTCGCCAGTCTTATGCAGAGCTCGACATAGCTCGACGTAGCTCTGCATACTACTTTCAATGTGCCAGTCTTATGCAGAGCTCGACATAGCTCGACGTAGCTCTGCATAGATATTTCAATGTGCCATACTTATGCAGAGCTAGACATAGCTCGACGTAGCTCTGCATACATCTTTCAATGTGCCAGTTTAGTGCAGAGCTCTGCAATCGCCTTAGGTCTGCATAATCTTAGAAATCATCACATCAATGCACAGCTCTGCGCTCGACATAGCTCGACGTAGCTCTGCATACAATTTTCAATTCGCCAGTTTTATGCAGAGCTCGACATAGCTCGACGTAGCTCTGCATACATTTTTCAATGTGCCAGTCTTATGCAGACCTCCACATAGCAGAGCTCGACCTAGCGAATTGCAGAGCTCGACCTAGCTCGACACAGCTCTGCATAAAACTTTCAATGTACCAGTCTTATGCAGAGCTCGACATAGCTCGACGTAACTCTGCATAGCTCTGCATACAACTTTCAATGTGCCAGACTTATGCAGAGCTCGACCTAGCTCGACATAGCTCTGCAAACAACTTTCAATTCGCCAGTTTTATGCAGAGCTCGACATAGCTCGACGTAGCTCTACATACTACTTTCAATGTACCAGTCTTATGCAGAGCTCGACATAGCTCGACGTAGCTCTGCATGAATATTTCAATATGTCATTCTTATGCAGAGCTCGACATAGCTCGACGTAGCTCTGCATACAACTTTCAATTCGCCATTCTTATGCAGAGCTCGACATAGATCGACGTAGCTCTGCATACAACTTTCAATGTGCCAGTCTTATGCAGAGCTCGACATAGCAGAGCTCGACCTAGCGTATTTCAGAGCTCGATCTAGCTCGACACAGCTCTGCATAAAACTTTCAATGTGCCAGTCTTATGCAGAGCTCGACATAGCTCGACGTAGCTCTGCATACATTTTTCAATGTGCCAGTCTTATGCAGACCTCGACATAGCAGAGCTCGACCTAGCGAATTGCAGAGCTCGACCTAGCTCGACACAGCTCTGCATAAAACTTTCAATGTGCCACTCTTATGCAGAGCTCGACATAGCTCGACGTAACTCTGCATAGCTCTGCATACAACTTTCAATGTGCCAGACTTATGCAGAGCTCGACCTAGCTCGACATAGCTCTGCAAACAACTTTCAATTCGCCAGTCTTTTGCAGAGCTCGACATAGCTCGACGTAGCTCTGCATACTACTTTCAATGTACCAGTCTTATGCAGAGCTCGACATAGCTCGACGTAGCTCTGCATAAATATTTCAATGTGCCATACTTATGCATAGCTCGACATAGCTCCACGTAGCTCTGCATACAACTTACAATGTGCCATTCTTATGCAGAGCTCGACAAAGATCGAGGTAGCTCTGCATACAACTTTCAATGTGCCAGTCTTATGCAGAGCTCGACATAGCAGAGCTCGACCTAGCGTATTGCAGAGCTCGACCTAGCTCGACATAGCTCTGCAAACAACTTTCAATTCGCAAATCTTATGCAGAGCTCCACATAGCTCGACGTAGCTCTGCATACTACTTTCAATGTGCCAGTCTTATGCAGAGCTCCACATAGCTCGACGTAGCTCTGCATAAATATTTCAATGTGCCATACTTATGCAGAGCTAGACATAGCTCGACGTAGCTCTGCATACAACTTTCAATGTGCCAGTTTAGTGCAGAGCTCTGCAATCGCCTTAGGTCTGCATAATCTTAGAAATCATCACATCAATGCACAGCTCTGCGCTCGACATAGCTCGACGTAGCTCTGCATACATTTTTCAATGTGCCAGTCTTATGCAGACCTCGACATAGCAGAGCTCGACCTACCGAATTGCAGAGCTCGACCAAGCTCGACACAGCTCTGCATAAAACTTTCAATGTGCCAGTCTTATGCAGAGCTCGACATAGCTCGACGTAACTCTGCATAGCTCTGCATACAACTTTCAATGTGCCAGACTTATGCAGAGCTCGACCTAGCTCGACATAGCTCTGCAAACAACTTTCAATTCGCCAGTCTTATGCAGAGCTCGACATAGCTCGACGTAGCTCTACATACTACTTTCAATGTACCAGTCTTATGCAGAGCTCGACATAGCTCGACGTAGCTCTGCATGAATATTTCAATATGTCATTCTTATGCAGAGCTCGACATAGTTCGACGTAGCTCTGCATACAACTTTCAATGTGCCATTCTTATGCAAAGCTCGACATAGATCGACGTAGCTCTGCATACAACTTTCAATGTGCCAGTCTTATGCAGAGCTCGACATAGCAGAGCTCGACCTAGCGTATTGCAGAGCTCGACCTAGCTCGACACAGCTCTGCATAAAACTTTCAATGTGCCAGTCTTATGCAGAGCTCGACATAGCTCCACGTAGCTCTGCATACATGTTTCAATGTGCCAGTCTTATGCAGACCTCGACATAGCAGAGCTCGACCTAGCGAATTGCAGAGCTCGACCTAGCTCGACACAGCTCTGCATAAAACTTTCAATGTGCCAGTCTTATGCCGAGATCGACATAGCTCGGCGTAACTCTGCATAGCTCTGCATACACATTTCAATGTGCCAGACTTATGCAGAGCTCGACCTAGCTCGACATAGCTCTGCAAACAACTTTCAATTCGCCAGTCTTATGCAGAGCTCGACATAGCTCGACGTAGCTCTGCATACTACTTTCAATGTACCAGTCTTATGAAGAGCTCGACATAGCTCGACGTAACTCTGCATAGATTGTTCAATGTGCCATACTTATGCAGAGCTCGACATAGCTCGACGTAGCTCTGCATACAACTTTCAATGTGCCATTCTTATGCAGAGCTCGACATAGATCGACGTAGCTCTGCATACAACTTTCAATGTGCCAGTCTTATGCAGAGCTCGACATAGCAGAGCTCGACCTAGCGTATTGAAGAGCTCGACCTAGCTCGACGTAGCTCTGCATACAATTTTCAATTCGCCAGTCTTATGCAGAGCTCGACATAGCTCGACGTAGCTCTGCATACATTTTTCAATGTGCCAGTCTTATGCAGACCTCGACATAGCAGAGCTCGACCTAGCGAATTGCAGAGCTCGACCTAGCTCGACACAGCTCTGCATAAAACTTTCAAGGTGCCAGTCTTATGCAGAGCTCGACATAGCTCGAGGTAACTCTGCATAGCTCTTCATACAGCTTTCAAAGTGACAGACTTATGCAGAGCTCGACCTAGCTCGACATAGCTCTGCAAACAACTTTCAATTCGCCAGTCTTATGCAGAGCTCGACATAGCTCGACGTAGCTCTGCATACTACTTTCAATGTACCAGTCTTATGCAGAGCTGGACATAGCTCAACGTAGCTCTGCATAAATATTTCAATGTGTCATACTTATGCTGAGCTCGACATAGCTCGACGTAGCTCTGCATCCAACTTTCAATGTGCCATTCTTATGCAGAGCTCGACATAGATCGACGTAGCTCTGCATACAACTTTCAATGTGCCAGTCTTATGCAGAGCTCGACATAGCAGAGATCGACCTAGCGTATTGCAGAGCTCGACCTAGCACGACATAGCTCTGCAAACAACTTTCAATTCGCCAGTCTTATGCAGAGCTCGACATAGCTCGACGTAGCTCTGCATTCTACTTTCAATGTGCCAGTCTTATGCAGAGCTCGACATAGCTCGACGTAGCTCTGCATAAATATTTCAATGTGCCATACTTATGCAGAGCTCGACATAGCTCGACGTACCTCTGCATACAACTTTCAATGTGCCAGTTTAGTGCAGAGCTCTGCAATCGCCTTAGGTCTGCATAATCTTAGAAATCATCACATCAATGCACAGCTCTGCGCTCGACATAGCTCGACGTAGCTCTGCATTCAATTTTCAATTCGCCAGTCTTATGTAGAGCTCGACATAGCTCGACGTAGCTCTGCATACATTTTCAATGTGCCAGTCTTATGCAGACCTCGACATAGCAGAGCTCGACCTAGCGAATTGCAGAGCTCGACCTAGCTCGACACAGCTCAGCATAAAACTTTCAATGTGCCACTCTTATGCAGAGCTCGACATAGCTCGACGTAACTCTGCATAGCTCTGCATACAACTTTCAATGTGCCAGACTTATGCAGAGCTCGACCTAGCTCGACATAGCTCTGCAAACAACTTTCAATTCGCCAGTCTTATGCAGAGCTCGACATAGCTCGAAGTAGCTCTGCATACTACTTTCAATGTACCAGTCTTATGCAGAGCTCGACATAGCTCGACGTAGCTCTGCATAAATATTTCAATGTGCCATACTTATGCAGAGCTCGACATAGCTCGACGTAGCTCTGCATACAACTTTCAATGTGCCATTCTTATGCAGAGCTCGACAAAGATCGAGGTAGCTCTGCATAGAACTTTCAATGTGCCAGTCTTATGCAGAGCTCGACATAGCAGAGCTCGACCTAGCGTATTGCAGAGCTCGACCTAGCTCGACATAGCTCTGCAAACAACTTTCAATTCGCCAATCTTATGCAGAGCTCGACATAGCTCGACGTAGCTCTGCATACTACTTTCAATGTGCCAGTCTTATGCAGAGCTCCACATAGCTCGACGTAGCTCTGCATAAATATTTCAATGTGCCATACTTATGCAGAGCTAGACATAGCTCGACGTAGCTCTGCATACAACTTTCAATGTGCCAGTTTAGTGCAGAGCTCTGTAATCGCCTTAGGTCTGCATAATCTTAGAAATCATCACATCAATGCACAGCTCTGCGCTCGACATAGCTCGACGTAGCTCTGCATACATTTTTCAATGTGCCAGTCTTATGCAGACCTCGACATAGCAGAGCTCGACCTACCGAATTGCAGAGCTCGACCAAGCTCGACACAGCTCTGCATAAAACTTTCAATGTGCCAGTCTTATGCAGAGCTCGACATAGCTCGACATAACTCGACGTAACTCTGCATAGCTCTGCATACAACTTTCAATGTGCCAGACTTATGCAGAGCTCGACCTAGCTCGACATAGCTCTGCAAACAACTTTCAATTCGCCAGTCTTATGCAGAGCTCGACATAGCTCGACGTAGCTCTGCATACTACTTTCAATGTACCAGTCTTATGCAGAGCACGACATAACTCGACGTAGCTCTGCATAAATATTTCAATGTGCCATACTTATGCAGAGCTCGACATAGCTCGACGTAGCTCTGCATACAACTTTCAATGTGCCATTCTTATGCAGAGCTCGACATAGATCGACGTAGCTCTGCATACAACTTTCAATGTGCCAGTCTTATGCAGAGCCTGACATAGCAGAGCTCGACCTAGCGTATTGCAGAGCTCGACCTAGCTCGACATAGCTCTGCAAACAACTTTCAATTCGCCAGTCTTATGCAGAGCTCGACATAGCTCGACGTAGCTCTGCATACTACTTTCAATGTGCCAGTCTTATGCAGAGCTCGACATAGCTCGACGTAGCTCTGCATAGATATTTCAATGTGCCATACTTATGCAGAGCTAGACATAGCTCGACGTAGCTCTGCATACATCTTTCAATGTGCCAGTTTAGTGCAGAGCTCTGCAATCGCCTTAGGTCTGCATAATCTTAGAAATCATCACATCAATGCACAGCTCTGCGCTCGACATAGCTCGACGTAGCTCTGCATACAATTTTCAATTCGCCAGTTTTATGCAGAGCTCGACATAGCTCGACGTAGCTCTGCATACATTTTTCAATGTGCCAGTCTTATGCAGACCTCGACATAGCAGAGCTCGACCTAGCGAATTGCAGAGCTCGACCTAGCTCGACACAGCTCTGCATAAAACTTTCAATGTACCAGTCTTATGCAGAGCTCGACATAGCTCGACGTAACTCTGCATAGCTCTGCATACAACTTTCAATGTGCCAGACTTATGCAGAGCTCGACCTAGCTCGACATAGCTCTGCAAACAACTTTCAATTCGCCAATTTTATGCAGAGCTCGACATAGCTCGACGTAGCTCTGCATACTACTTTCAATGTACCAGTCTTATGCAGAGCGTAGCGTAGCTCGACATAGCTCGACCTAGCTCTGCATACAACTTTCAATGTGCCAGCTTAGTGCAGAGCTCTGCAATCGCCTTAGGTCTGCATAATCTTAGAAATCAGCACATCAATGCACAGCTCTGCGCTCGACATAGCTCGACGTAGCTCTGCATACAATTTTCAATTCGCCAGTCTTATGCAGAGCTCGACATTGCTCGAAGTAGCTCTGCATACAACTTTCAATGTGCCAGTCTTATGCAGAGCTCGACATAGATCGACGTAGCTCTGAATACAACTTTCAATGTGCCAGTTTTATGCAGAGCTCGACATAGCAAAGCTCGACCTAGCGAATTGAAGAGTTCGACCTACCTCGACATAGCTCTGCATACAACTTTAAATTCGCCAGTCTTATGCAGAGCTCGACATAGGTCGACGTAGCTCTGCATGCAACTTTCAATTCGCGAGTCTTATGCAGAGGTCGATGTAGCTCTGCATACAACTTTCAATGTGGCAGTCTTATGCAGAGATCGACGTAGATCGACGTAGCTCTGCATACAACTTTCAATGTGCCAGTCTTATGCAGAGCTCGACATAGCAGAGCTCGACCTAGAGAATTGCAGAGCTCGACCCAGCTCGACATAGCTCTGCAAACAACTTTCAATTCGCCAGTCTTATGCAGAGCTCGACATAGCTCGACGTAGCTCTGCATACTACTTTCAATGTGCCAGTCTTATGCAGAGCTCGACATAGCTCGACGTAGCTCTGCATAAATACTTTAATGTGCCAGACTTATGCAGAGCTCGACATAGCTCGACGTAGCTCTGTATACAACTTTCACTGTGCCAGTTCAGTGCAGAGCTCTGCAATCGCATTAGGTCTGCATATTCAGCACATCAATGCCCAGCTCTGCGCTCAACATAGCTCGACGTAGCTCTGCATACAATTTTCAATTCGGGAGTCTTATGCAGAGCTTGACATAGCTCGACGTAACTCTGCATACAATTTTCAATGTCCCAGTCTTATGCAGAGCTCGATATAGATCAAAGTAGCTCTGCATACAACTTTCAATGTGCCAGTCTTATGCAGAGCTCGACATAGCAGAGCTCGACCTAGCGAATTGTAGAGCTCGACCTAGCTCGACATAGGTCTGCATACAACTTTCAATTCGCCAGTCTTATGTAGAGCTCGACATAGCTCGACGTAGCTCTGCATACAACTTTCAATGTGCCATACTTATGCAGAGCTCGACATAGCAGAGCTCGACCTAGCGTATTGCAGAGCTCGACCTAGCTCGACATAGCTCTGCAAACAACTTTCAATTCGCCAGTCTTATGCAGAGCTCGACATAGCTCGACGTAGCTCTGCATTCTACTTTCAATGTGCCAGTCTTATGCAGAGCTCGACATAGCTCGACGTAGCTCTGCATAAATATTTCAATGTGCCATACTTATGCAGAGCTAGACATAGCTCGACGTAGCTCTGCATACAACTTTCAATGTGCCAGTTTAGTGCAGAGCTCTGTAATCGCCTTAGGTCTGCATAATCTTAGAAATCATCACATCAATGCACAGCTCTGCGCTCGACATAGCTCGACGTAGCTCTGCATACATTTTTCAATGTGCCAGTCTTATGCAGACCTCGACATAGCAGAGCTCGACCTACCGAATTGCAGAGCTCGACCAAGCTCGACACAGCTCTGCATAAAACTTTCAATGTGCCAGTCTTATGCAGAGCTCGACATAGCTCGACATAGCTCGACGTAACTCTGCATAGCTCTGCATACAACTTTCAATGTGCCAGACTTATGCAGAGCTCGACCTAGCTCGACATAGCTCTGCAAACAACTTTCAATTCGCCAGTCTTATGCAGAGCTCGACATAGCTCGACGTAGCTCTGCATACTACTTTCAATGTACCAGTCTTATGCAGAGCACGACATAACTCGACGTAGCTCTGCATAAATATTTCAATGTGCCATACTTATGCAGAGCTCGACATAGCTCGACGTAGCTCTGCATACAACTTTCAATGTGCCATTCTTATGCAGAGCTCGACATAGATCGACGTAGCTCTGCATACAACTTTCAATGTGCCAGTCTTATGCAGAGCTCGACATAGCAGAGCTCGACCTAGCGTATTGCAGAGCTCGACCTAGCTCGACATAGCTCTGCAAACAACTTTCAATTCGCCAGTCTTATGCAGAGCTCGACATAGCTCGACGTAGCTCTGCATACTACTTTCAATGTGCCAGTCTTATGCAGAGCTCGACATAGCTCGACGTAGCTCTGCATAGATATTTCAATGTGCCATACTTATGCAGAGCTAGACATAGCTCGACGTAGCTCTGCATACATCTTTCAATGTGCCAGTTTAGTGCAGAGCTCTGCAATCGCCTTAGGTCTGCATAATCTTAGAAATCATCACATCAATGCACAGCTCTGCGCTCGACATAGCTCGACGTAGCTCTGCATACAATTTTCAATTCGCCAGTTTTATGCAGAGCTCGACATAGCTAGACGTAGCTCTGCATACATTTTTCAATGTGCCAGTCTTATGCAGACCTCGACATAGCAGAGCTCGACCTAGCGAATTGCAGAGCTCGACCTAGCTCGACACAGCTCTGCATAAAACTTTCAATGTACCAGTCTTATGCAGAGCTCGACATAGCTCGACGTAACTCTGCATAGCTCTGCATACAACTTTCAATGTGCCAGACTTATGCAGAGCTCGACCTAGCTCGACATAGCTCTGCAAACAACTTTCAATTCGCCAATTTTATGCAGAGCTCGACATAGCTCGACGTAGCTCTGCATACTACTTTCAATGTACCAGTCTTATGCAGAGCGTAGCGTAGCTCGACATAGCTCGACCTAGCTCTGCATACAACTTTCAATGTGCCAGCTTAGTGCAGAGCTCTGCAATCGCCTTAGGTCTGCATAATCTTAGAAATCAGCACATCAATGCACAGCTCTGCGCTCGACATAGCTCGACGTAGCTCTGCATACAATTTTCAATTCGCCAGTCTTATGCAGAGCTCGACATTGCTCGAAGTAGCTCTGCATACAACTTTCAATGTGCCAGTCTTATGCAGAGCTCGACATAGATCGACGTAGCTCTGAATACAACTTTCAATGTGCCAGTTTTATGCAGAGCTCGACATAGCAAAGCTCGACCTAGCGAATTGAAGAGTTCGACCTACCTCGACATAGCTCTGCATACAACTTTAAATTCGCCAGTCTTATGCAGAGCTCGACATAGGTCGACGTAGCTCTGCATGCAACTTTCAATTCGCGAGTCTTATGCAGAGGTCGATGTAGCTCTGCATACAACTTTCAATGTGGCAGTCTTATGCAGAGATCGACGTAGATCGACGTAGCTCTGCATACAACTTTCAATGTGCCAGTCTTATGCAGAGCTCGACATAGCAGAGCTCGACCTAGAGAATTGCAGAGCTCGACCCAGCTCGACATAGCTCTGCAAACAACTTTCAATTCGCCAGTCTTATGCAGAGCTCGACATAGCTCGACGTAGCTCTGCATACTACTTTCAATGTGCCAGTCTTATGCAGAGCTCGACATAGCTCGACGTAGCTCTGCATAAATACTTTAATGTGCCAGACTTATGCAGAGCTCGACATAGCTCGACGTAGCTCTGTATACAACTTTCACTGTGCCAGTTCAGTGCAGAGCTCTGCAATCGCATTAGGTCTGCATATTCAGCACATCAATGCCCAGCTCTGCGCTCGACATAGCTCGACGTAGCTCTGCATACAATTTTCAATTCGGGAGTCTTATGCAGAGCTTGACATAGCTCGACGTAACTCTGCATACAATTTTCAATGTCCCAGTCTTATGCAGAGCTCGATATAGATCAAAGTAGCTCTGCATACAACTTTCAATGTGCCAGTCTTATGCAGAGCTCGACATAGCAGAGCTCGACCTAGCGAATTGTAGAGCTCGACCTAGCTCGACATAGGTCTGCATACAACTTTCAATTCGCCAGTCTTATGTAGAGCTCGACATAGCTCGACGTAGCTCTGCATACAACTTTCAATGTGCCATACTTATGCAGAGCTCGACATAGCACAGCTCGACCTAGCGAATTGCAGAGCTCGACCTAGCTCGACATAGCTCTGCATACAACTTTCAATTTGCCAGTCTTATGCAGAGCTCGTCATGGCTCGACTTAGCTCTGCATACAACTTTCAATGTGCCAGTCACTTGCAGAGCTCGACATAGCTCGACGTAGCTCTGCATACAACTCCAAATGTGCCAATTTAGTGCAGAGCTTTGCAATCGCCTTAGGGCTGCATAAACTTAGAAATCAGCACATCAATGCACAGCTCCGCGCTCGCATTAGCTCTGCATACAACTTTCAATTCGATAGTCTTATGCAGAGCTCGACATAGCTGTGCATAGTACCTTCAATGTACCAGTCTTATGCAGAGCTCGACCTGGCTCGACGTAGCTCTGCATACGACTTTCAATGTGCCAGTTTAGTGCAGAGTTCTGCAATCGCCTCAGGTCTGCACAAACTTAGAAATCAGCACATCAATGCACAGCTCTGCGCTCGACACAGCTCGACGTAGCTCTGCAGACAACTTCCAATTTGCGAGTCTGATGCAGAGCTCGACAAAGCTCTGCATGCAACTTTCAATGTGCCAGTTTAATGCAGAGCTCTGCAATCTCCTTAGGTCTGTATAAACTTAGAAATCTGCACATCATTACAGAGCTCTGCGCTCGACATATTTCGACGCAGCTCTGCATACAACTTTCAATTCGTCAGTCTTATGAAGAGCTCGACATAGCTCGACGTGGCTCTGCATACAACCTTCAATGTGTCAGTCTAATGCAGAGCTCGACATAGCTCGACGTAGCTCTGCATACAACTTTCAAAGTGCCAGCTTAGTGCAGAGCTCTGCAATCGCCTTAGGTCTGCATAAAATTAGAAATCAGCACATCAATGCACAGCTCTGCACTCGACATAGCTCGACGTAGCTCGGCATACAACTTTCAATTCGCCAGTCTTTTGCAGAGCTCGACATAGCTCGACGTAGCTCTGCATACAACTTTCAATGTGTAAGCCTTATGCAAATCTCGACATAGCTCGACGTAGCTCTGCATACAACTTTCAATGTGACAGTGTGTGTAGTGCGGAGCTCGACATAGCATAGCTCGACCTAGCGAATGGCAGAGCTCGACCTAACTCGACATAGCTCTGCATACAACTTTTAAATCGGCAGTCTTATGCAGAGCTCGACATAGCTCGACATAGCTCTGCATACAACTTTCAATGTACCAGCCTTATGCAGAGCTCGACCTAGCGATTGGCAGAGCTCGACCTAGCTCGATATAGCTCTGCATACAACTTTCAATTCGCCAGTCTTATGCAGAGCCCTACATACCTCGACGTAACTCTGTATACAACTTTCAATGTGACAGTCTTATGCAGAGCTCGACGTAGCTCTACCTACAACTTTTAATGTTCCAGTTCAGTGCAGAGCACGACATAGCAGAGCTCGACCTAGAGAATTGCAGAGCTCGACCCAGCTCGACATAGCTCTGCATAAAACGTTCAATTCACCAGTCTTATGCAGAGCTCGACGTAGGTCTGCATACAACTTTCAATGTGCCAGTTTAATGCAGAGCTCTGCAATCGTCTTAGGTCTGCATAAACTTAGAAATCAGCACATCAATGCACAGCTCTGCGCTCGACATAGCTCGACGTAGCTCTGCATTCAACTTTCAATTCGCCAGTCCTATACAGAGCTCGACATAGCTCTGCATACAATCTCAATTCGCTAGTTTAGTGCAGAGCTCTGCAATTACCTTAGGTCTCCATAAACTATGAAATCAGCACGTCAATGCACAGCTCTGCGCTTAACATAGCTCGACGTAGCTCTGCATACAACTTTCAATTCGCAAGTCTAATGCACAGCTCGACATAGCTCTGCATACAACTTTAAATTCGCCAGTTTCGGCTTTTGTCTGCATCCAGCTTTGAAATCAGCACCTCTTTGCACAGCTCTGCGCTCGATATAGCTCTGCATACATTTTAAAATTTGCCAGTCTAATGCAGAGCTGTTTAGTGCAGAGCTCTGCAATCGCCTTAGGTCGACATCCAATTGTGAAGTCTCCATATCAATGCAGAGCTCTTCAATCAACATACCGGGTAGTTTGAAATAGCTCTGTATACAACTTTCAATTCGACAGTTTATTGCAGAGCTCTGCAGTCGGCTTAGATCTGCATCCAACTTTGAAATTGCCATATGAACGCAGAGCTCTTAAATCGGCTTAGCCCTGTATCCAACTTTAAAATCGAAATTTGAATGCAGAACTCTGCAATCAGCCTAGCTTTGCATTTATTTTTTTTAGCCCTTTCAATGCAGAGCTCGAAAAACAGCCTAGCTCTTAATTCGATTCTTAACTCGAAAATTGCCGGCCTCGGTAGCTCTGTCGGATGCGCATCTGATAGGTGATCAGGAGGACACGGGTTCGATACCTACCGGGGTCGGCAACATTCTTTCGTAAAGACTGATCATGAAATCTTACTACTGTTATTCTCTCCCTTCCGCTGATTCAAGAACGGAAGTTGTCAGTTTCTGGCGAAAGGATGTGCACTGTACTCGCTAACTGCATATGGACAAGCTTGCCCAGGCAAAGTGTGGATAGGTAAACAGACCGGCTAAAATGACCTAAATAGTGTAGACTGGGCCGTTAAACCCCAATACAAACAAAGAAACTATTAACGCGACATTTCAATGCAAAGCTCTGCATTCAGCGTAGCTCTGTATTCAAATCTGCATTCACCATTTCTAGAGCTCTGAATTCTCTCTTCAGCTCTACAATAGACATTTGCATCTATAGAGCTCATGTTCCCATAATGAGGGCAGCCTTTCTGGTAAAAAAGAAAGCAATGAATCCACACACGAATTAAATGTGGCCGAATGTTTAATTGTGGTTTTACATCGGTGGTTTTAAAACAATAAAATATTGATAAATATTTTGTTTCTTTGTGTTGAGGTTCTACGTCCCCGTCAACACTATTTGGCTTTGTTGCCTGACGTCGTTTCCAAGTTTGCTTGATTTTTACCCCCGATTGAATTGTAATACCGCATCAAGGACAACCAGCAAAAGACACTGCTAGGGTTAAGGATGCGATCAGTCTCTCCGCATTTTTCCTTGGCAGGCGTAAATCTTCGATGCGGTTTACCAGACTGCAGTTTGGTCGGTTTCAGCTCTGCACGGAAGCATCATGCTACCCAATATATTTCTCTAAAACCTGATTCGCGTGTGGCCGATTGTAACGTGATCTATCTCGTATTAACACATAGCAATGTTTATAAAGTCAAGCTTCGATAACTCGAACACATTCGGGACCATGATTTTTGATCGAGCTAGGGGTTATCGAGCTTTTGAAAGTTAGTCATAGTGCCAGTCCCTGAGGACTAATGGGGAGGAGCTTGGGAAACATGTTTGACCTTTTATAGATACTTGTATGTTTTGTGTTCGCTGTACTCGTAGGAATCGCCTCAATGAGGCAATTCCAATGAGTATACACAAAATACATTTCACACACATTTGAATCGCCTCAATGAGGCGACACAAACGAGAACCCAAAGCACCCACCGCGCCAAAGACCTGGTTATGCTATCTTGGAAGTAGCCATCACTGGCTCGAACTACTCGTTGGTCGAATAGATTTTTGTTGTCCCAAAGGTGTTCCAGACATCGAAGATTGACTATATTTCTATTCTTGCCATGAGAGCAAGATTTAAGGCATGAATACATATACCTTGATATTTGACAATAGAAGGAGCCCCTTCGCCAGAAAAAAGTATTGTTAATGGGCTTTTGAGTATTAGAATAATGCAACTGATACAGTTATAACTACCATCACAAGTCAAAAAACTGATTGGGCTGCATGATGCTTTCACGCCGAGCGGAAACCAACCGCACATGAGTAGTGGTAAACAGCTTAGAGGTTCTAAGCATCGTGCGAGGTGGAACATACATGCATATAAACCCTATCAGTTTCATTGGGCGGAAGGGCTTGATAAGCCATTTTATCTCAATGTCTGGTAAAAGTCCCACAAAACTGGGAGTGACGTCTCCAAAATGACCTTAACAGTGTTGACGGGTATATTAAGTAGTAGTGGAGGCAATGATCAGGAATCGATACAACTAGCCCGCAGCTCCCACCAGAGACACCAAAGGGAAAGAAACAGAAACATGAAACAACAGACCCTAATAGAAACATCAATAGCGGAAAGCCAAAAGGACAGTTACTTTTCCACAAATGGCCAACAGGCTATCCAAATTAAAATAATATAAGCGACACAAACACCCAAAGACAAACCTTATTAAAAATAAACCGCGACAGAAGAATCGCCTTGGAACGGTTTTGTTAAGCCTTATGAAACAAACAAAGCATTACAGTACTATGTTGTTATGGAGAAATTAAAACACACACACACACACACACACACACACACACACACACACACACACACACACACACACACACACACACACACACACACACACTGCACTGTCTATTCCAGATTGTAGTACAAACTTAATTCTGATATAATTTTTTTTTGCTTGCACGGTAAATACCCTCATTGAGCAGAACATAATCCAAGTGAACTTCCACGTAAAAAACTGAATGAGAGAGACAATGCAATTACATCTGATGTCGCGATTAAGAAACAGTATGAAACACCTCTAGAACCTGTCCAGCAAACACACAACGTGTTTTGAACGTCGAACGCTATGACGTTGTATCGACGTTGATACGACGTTGCATATACGTCACGTGCCTTCTGTGTGCATTTAAATTATATAAAAATAGCCTCTCCTTTCCAAGCTATTTAGACTGTCAGAAGATTGTGTCATGCATGACTTTGGTAAAGACAGATTGACAACACTCGTCTTTTTTCCTTTGTTTTAACTTTCTACTGATACTGCAATCCGTCAAAATAAATTTGACTGTTACTTACAGGAGTACATTTTACACATCGCAGGTTTGCCGGATGTAAGACTACACTGTAATCATGTAATTTAGCCGACACTATCGATGGTTCTACCATCATAGAAGGCCTCCATGTAATGTCCCGATCAAAAGGACGGTGGAATGTGTGTTCCCGCCCACCGGGACTTGTAGATATAGAGCTGAAACTGGCCACACATGAGTACTGTTAAATCGCTTAGAACGACTAATCCTGGCCAGGCAAAGTGGTGTAAGTCAGCCCTTCCAATGCATAAGAGCCTTTTGGTTTCATTTGGCGTCATGATAGGCGGAGAAATTTTGTTTGTTTGTTTGATTTGAGGTTTAACGTCCCCGTCAACACTGTAAAATGTCATTTTGGAGACGTTGCTTCCAATTTTGTGGGACTTTTACCCAACATTGAGATGAAATGACATCTCAAGCCCTGTCGCCCAATGAAACCAATAGGGTTTATCAGCATGAATGGTCCGCCTCGCACCGCGGTTCCTGGACAGGCTTGGATCCTCTAAGCGGTTTACCAGTACTAGTGTCCGGGCCAGATTCAGCTTTGCGTGGAAGCATCATGCAGCCCATATATTTCTTCAAGCCCCTATGGGCGGGGGCCGCATAGGCGGAGAAGAGACAGTAGGTTCATACTATTATACAAAGGTCTAATGGGTTCTGTCAGTATTCCAACAGATGACCTCGGCGATGTAGAAATCACCATGCATTTGCATTTCAGACCCATACTGCAAGAACTGATGTGCAGACCTAAGGCGATTGCAGAGCTCTGCACTAAACTGGCGCATTGAAAGTTGTATGCAGAGCTATGTCGAGTTATGTCGAGCTCTGCATTAGAATGGCGAATTTGAAAGTTGTATGCAGAGCTATGTCGAGCTATGATGAGACCTGCATTAGACTTGCGAATTGAAAGTTATATGCAGAGCTATGTCGAGCTATGTTGAGCTCTCCATTAGACTGGTGATTTGAAAGTTGTATGCAGAGCTACGTCGAGCTATGTCGAGCGCAGAGCTGTGCATTGATGTGCTGATTTCAAAGTTAATGCAGACCTAAGGCGATTGCAGAGCTCTGCACTAAACTACCGAATTGATAGTTGTATGCAGAGCTACGTCGAGCTAGGTCGAGCGCAGAGCTGTGCATTAATGTTTATGCAGACCTAATGCGATTGCAGAGCTCTGCACTAAACTGGCGCATTGAAAGTTGTATGCAGAGCTATGTCGAGTTACGTCGAGTTATGTCGAGCTCTGCATTAGACTTGGGAATTGAAAGTTGTATGAAGAGCTATGTCGAGATCTGCATACGACTGGCTATTTGAAACTTGTATGCAAAGCTACGTCGAGCTATGCCGAGCGCAGAGCTGTGCGTTGATGTGCTTTTTTTCATAGTTTATGCAGACCTAAGGCGAATACAGAGCTTTGCACTAAACTAGCGAATTGAAAGTTGTATGCAGAGCTGCCTCGAGCTATGTCTAGTTCAGAGCTCTGCATTGATGTGCTGATTCCAATGTTTATGCAGACCTAAGGCGATTGCAGAGCTCTGCACTTACTAGCAAACTGAAATCTGTATGCAGACCTACGTCGAGCTATGTCGAGCACAGAGCTCTGCATTGATGTGCTGATAACAATGTTTATGCAGACCTTAGGCGATTGCAGAGCTCTGCACTAAACTGGCACATTGGAAGTCGCATGCAGAGCTACGTCGAGCTATGTCGAGCTCTGCATTAGACTTGGGAATTGAAGGTTGTATGCAGAGCTATGTCGAGCTCTGCATTAGACTGTGTAATTGAAAGTTGTATGTAGAGCTACGTCGAGCTATGTCGAGGGCAGAGCTGTGTAATGATGTGCTGATTTCAAGGTTTATGTAGACCTAAGGCGATTGCAGAGCTCTGCACTAAACTGGCACATTGAAAGTTGTATGCAGAGCCACGTCGAGCTATGTCGAGCTCTGCATAAGACTGGCGAATTGAAAGTTGTATGCAGAGCTATAATGAGCTAGGTCGAGCTCTGCATAAGACCGGCGAATTGAAACTTCTTATGGAGATCTATGTCGAGCTCTGCATTAGACTGGCGAATTGAAATTTGTATGCAGAGCTAGGTCGAGCTATGTCGAGCGCAGAGCTGTGCATTAATGTGCTGGTTTCATAGTTTATGCAGACCCAAGGCGATTGCAGAGCTCTGCACTAAACTGGCACATTGAAAGTTGTATGCAGAGCTACGTCGAGCTATGTCGAGCTCTGCAGTAGACTTGGGAATTGAAAAGTGTATGAAGAGATATGTCGAGCTCTGCATTAGACAGGCGAATTGAAAAGTTGTATGTAGAGCTACGTCGAGCTATGTCGAGCGCAGAGCTGTGTAATGATGTGCTGATTTCAAGGTTTATGTAGTCCCAAGGCGATTGCAGGGCTCTGCACTTAATTGGCACATTGAAAGTTGTATGCAGAGCCACGTCGAGCTATGTCGAGCTCTGCATAAGATTGGCGACTTTAAAGTTGTATGCAGAGCTATGTTGAGCTAGGTATAGCTCTACATCAGAACGGCGAATTGAAACTTTTTATGGAGAGCTATGTCGAGCTCTGCGTTAGACTGGCGAATTGAAATTTTTATGCAGAGCTACGTCGAGCTATGTCGAGTGCAGGGCTGTGCAATGATGTGCTGATCTCAAAGTTTATGCAGACCATAGGCGATTGCAGAGCTCTGCACTTAACTGGCACCTTGAAAGTTGTATGCAGAGCTACGTCGAGCTATGTCGAGCTCTGCATAAGTCTGGCACATTGAAAGTTGTATGCAGAGCTACGTCGAGCTATGTCGAGCTCTGCATAAGACTGGCGAATTGAAAATTGTATGCAGAACTACGTCGAGCTATGTCGAGCGCAGAGCTGTGCATACCTAAGACGACTGCAGAGCTCTGCACTAAACTGGCACATTGAAAGTTGTATGCAGAGCTACGTCGAGCTATGTCGAGCTCTGCAAAAGACTCGCACATTGAAAGTTGTATGCAGAGCTTCGTCGAGCTATGTCGAGCTCTGCATAAGTCTGGCACATTGAAAGGTGTATGCAGAGCTACGTCGAGCTATGTCGAGCTGTGCATACGACTGGCGAATTGAAAATTGTATGCAGAGCTACGTCGAGCTATGTCGAGCGCCAAGTGCAGAAGACTGGCACATTGAATATTGTATGCAGAGCTACGTCGCGCTATGTCGAGCTATGCATAAGTCCGGCAAATTGAAAGGTGTATGCAGAGCTACGTCGAGCTATGTCGAGCTCTGCAGAAGACTGTCACATTGAAAGTTGAATGCAGAGCTACGTCGAGCTCTGCATAAGACTGGCGAATTGACTGTTGTATGCAGAACAATGTTGAGCTAGGTCGAGCTCTGCAATTTGCTAGGTCGAGCTCTGCTTTGTCTTGCTCTGCAGCTACGTGGAGCTATGTGGAGCGCAGAGCTGCGCAATCATGTGCTGATTTCTAAGTTTATGCAGACCTAACTGGCACATTAAAAGTTGTATACAGAGCTACGTCGAGCTATGACCAGCTCTGCATAAGACTGGCGCAGTGAAAGTCTTATGCAGAGCTACGTCGAGCTATGTCGAGTTCTGCATAATACTGGCGAATTGTAAGTTGAATGCAGAGCTATGCCGAGCTAGGTCGAGCTCTGCAATTCACTAGGTCGAGCTCTAATATGTCGAGCTCTGCACTAAACTGGCACACTGAAAGTTGTATGCAGAGCTACGTCGAGCTATGTCGAGCTCTGCATAAGACTGCCACATTGAAAGTTGTATGCAGAGCGACGTCGAGCTATGTCGAGGTCTGCATTAAACTAACACATATGCCGAGCTACGTCGAGCTATGTCGAGATCAGAGATGTGCATGAATGTGCTGATGTGTAAGGTTATGCAGCCCTAAGGCGATTGCAGAGCTCTGCACTAAACTGGCACATTGAAAATTGTATGCAGAGCTACGTCGAGCTATGTCGAGCTCTGCATAAGTCTGGCACATTGAAATATGTATGCAGAGCTACGTCCAGCTATGTCGAGCTCTGCATAAGACTGGCACATTGAAAGTAGTATGCAGAGCTACGTCGAGCTATATCGAGCTCGGCATAAGACTGGCGAATTGAAAGTTGTTTGCAGAGCTATGTCGAGCTAGGTCGAGCTCTGCAATTCGCTAGGTCGAGCTCTGCTATGTCGAGCTCTGCATAAGGCTGGCACATTGAAAGTTGTATGCAGAGCTACGTCGATCTTTGTCGAGCTCTGCATAAGAATGGCACATTGAAAGTTGTATGCAGAGCTACGTCGAGCTATGTCGAGCTCTGCATAAGTATGGCACATTGAAATATTTATGCAGAGCTACGTCGAGGTATGTCGAGCCTGCATAAGACTGGTACATTGAAAAGAGTATGCAGATCTACGTCGAGCTATGTCGAGCTCTGCAAAAGACTGGCGAATTGAAAGTTGTTTGCAGAGCTATGTCGAGCTAGGTCGAGCTCTGCATTAGTCTGGCACATTGAAAGATGTATGCAGAGCTATGCAGAGTTACGTCGAGCTATCTCGAGCTCTGCATAAGACTGGCACATTGAAAGTTTTATGCAGAGCTGTGTCGAGCTAGGTCAAGCTCTGCAATTCGTTAGGTCGAGCTCTGCTATGTCGAGGTCTGCATAAGACTGGCACATTGAAAAATGTATGCAGAGCTACGTCGAGCTATGACTGGCGAATTGAAAATTGTATGCAGAGCTACGTCGAGCTATGTCGAGCGCAGAGCTGTGCATTGATGTGATGATTTCTAAGATTATGCAGACCTAAGGCGATTGCAGAGCTCTGCACTAAACTGGCACATTGAAAGTTGTATGCAGAGCTACGTCGAGCTATGTCGAGCTCTGCATAAGTATGGCACATTGAAATATTTATGCAGAGCTACGTCGAGCTATGTCGAGCTCTGCATAAGACTGGCACATTGAAAGTAGTATGCAGAGCTACGTCGAGCTATGTCGAGCTCTGCATAAGACTGGCGAATTGAAAGTTGTTTGCAGAGCTATGTCGAGCTAGGTCGAGCTCTGCAATACGCTAGGTCGAGCTCGGCTATGTCGAGCTCTGCATAAGACTGGCACATTGAAAGTTGTATGCAGAGCTACGTCGATCTATGTCGAGCTCTGCATAAGAATGGCACATTGAAAGTTGTATGCAGAGCTACGTCGAGCTATGTCGAGCTCTGCATAAGTATGACACATTGAAATATTTATGCAGAGCTACGTCGAGCTATGTCGAGCTCTGCATAAGACTGGTACATTGAAAGTCGTATGCAGAGCTTCGTCGAGCTATGTCGAGCTTCGTCGAGCTATGTCGAGCTCTGCATAAGACTGGCGAATTGAAAGTTGTTTGCAGAGCTATGTCGAGCTAGGTCGAGCTCTGCATAAGTCTGACACATTGAAAGTTGTATGCAGACCTATGCAGAGTTACGTCGAGCTTTGTCGAGCTCTGCATAAGACTGGCACATTGAAAGTTTTATGCAGAGCTGTGTCGAGCTAGGTCGAGCTCTGCAATACGCTAGGTCGAGCTCTGCTATGTCGAGGTCTGCATAAGTCTGGCACATTGAAAGTTGTATGCAGAGCTACGTCGATCTATGTCGAGCTCTGCATAAGAATGGCACATTGAAAGTTGCATGCAGAGCTAAGTCGAGCTATGTCGAGCTCTGCATAAGTATGGCACATTGAAATATTTATGCAGAGCTACTTCGAGTTATGTCAAGCTCTGCATAAGACTGGTACATTGAAAGTAGTATGCAGAGCTACGTCGAGCTATGTCGAGCTCTGCATAATACTGGCGAAATGAAAGTTGTTTGCAGAGCTATGTCGAGCTAGGTCGAGCTCTGCATAAGTCTGGCACATTGAAAGTTGTATGCAGAGCTATGCAGAGTTTCGTCGAGCTATGTCGAGCTCTGCATAAGACTGGCACATTGAAAGTTTTATGCAGAGCTGTGTCGGGCTTGGTCGAGCTTTGCAATTCGCTAGGTCGAGCTCTGCTATGTCGAGGTCTGCATAAGACTGGCACATTGAAAAATGTATGAAGAGCTACGTCGAGCTATGTCGAGCTCTGCATAAGACTGGCGAATTGAAAATTGTATGCAGAGCTACGTCGAGCTATGTCGAGCGCAGAGCTGTGCATTGATGTGATGATTTCTAAGATTATGCAGACCTAAGGCGATTGCAGAGCTCTGCACTAAACTGGCACATTGAAAGTTGTATGCAGAGCTACGTCGAGCTATGTCGAGCTCTGCATAAGTATGGCAGATTGAAATATTTATGCAGAGCTACGTCGAGCTATGTCGAGCTCTGCATCAGACTGGCACATTGAAAGTAGTATGCAGAGCTACGTCGAGCTATGTCGAGCTCTGCATAAGACTGGCGAATTGAAAGTTGTTTGCAGAGCTATGTCGAGCTAGGTCGAGCTCTGCAATACGCTAGGTCGAGCTCTGCTATGTCGAGCTCTGCATAAGACTGGCACATTGACAGTTGAATGCAGAGCTACGTCGATCTATGTCGAGCTCTGCATAAGAATGGCACATTGAAAGTTGTATGCAGAGCTACGTCGAGCTATATCGAGCTCTGCATAAGTATGACACATTGAAATATTTATGCAGAGCTACGTCGAGCTATGTCGAGCTCTGCATAAGACTGGTACATTGAAAGTAGTATGCAGAGCTACGTCGAGCTATGTCGAGCTCTGCATAAGACTGGTGAATTGAAAGTTGTTTGCAGAGCTATGTCGAGCTCTGCATAAGTCTGGCACATTGAAAGTTGTATGCAGAGCTATGCAGAGTTACGTCGAGCTGTGTCGAGCTCTGCATAAGACTGGCACATTGAAAGTTTTATGCAGAGCTGTGTCGAGCTAGGTCGAGCTCTGCAATTCGCTAGGTCGAGCTCTGCTATGTCGAGGTCTGCATAAGACTGGCACATTGAAAAATGTATGCAGAGCTTCGTCGAGCTATGTCGAGCTCTGCATAAGACTGGCGAATTGAAAATTGTATGCAGAGCTACGTCGAGCTATGTCGAGCGCAGAGCTGTGCATTGATGTGATGATTTCTAAGATTATGCAGACCTCAGGCGATTACAGAGCTCTGCACTAAACTGGCACATTGAAAGTTGTATACAGAGCTACGTCGAGCTATGTCGAGCTCTGCATAAGTATGGCACATTGAAATATTTATGCAGAGCTACGTCGAGCTATGTCGAGCTCTGCATAAGACTGGCACATTGAAAGTAGTATGCAGAGCTACGTCGAGCTATGTTGAGCTCTGCATAAGACTGGCGAATTGAAAGTTGTTTGCAGAGCTATGTCGAGCTAGGTCGAGCTCTGCAATACGCTAGGTCGAGCTCTGCTATGTCGAGCTCTGCATAAGACTGGCACATTGAAAGTTGTATGCAGAGCTACGTCGATCTATGTCGAGATCTGCATAAGAATGGCACATTGAAAGTTGTATGCAGAGCTACGTCGAGCTATGTCGAGCTCTGCATAAGTATGACACATTAAAATATTTATGCAGAGCTACGTCGAGCTCTGCATAAGACTGGTACATTGAAAGTAGTATGCAGAGCTACGTCGAGCTACGTCGAGCTCTGCATAAGACTGGCGAATTGAAAGTTGTTTGCAGAGCTATGTCGAGCTAGGTCGAGCTCTGCATAAGTCTGGCACATTGAAAGTTGTATGCAGAGTTATGCAGAGTTACGTCGAGCTGTGTCGAGCTCTGCATAAGACTGGCACATTGAAAGTTTTATGCAGAGCTGTGTCGAGCTAGGTCGAGCTCTGCAATTCGCTATGTCGAGCTCTGCTATGTCGAGGTCTGCATAAGACTGGCACATTGAAAAATGTATGCAGAGCTACGTCGAGCTATGTCGAGCTCTGCATAAGACTGGCACATTGAAAAATGTATGCAGAGCTACGTCGAGATATGTCGAGCGCAGAGCTGTGCATTGATGTGATGATTTCTAAGATTATGCAGACCTAAGGCGATTGCAGAGCTCTGCACTAAACTGGCATTGAAAGTTGTATGCAGAGCTACGTCGAGCTATGTCGAGCTCTGCATAAGTATGGCAGATTGAAATATTTATGCAGAGCTACGTCGAGCTATGTCGAGCTTTGCATAAGACTGGTACATTGAAAGTAGTATGCAGAGCTTCGTCGAGCTATGTCGAGCTCTGCATAAGACTGGCGAATTGAAAGTTGTTTGCAGAGCTATGTCGAGCTAGGTCGAGCTCTGCATAAGTCTGGTACATTGAAAGTTGTATGCAGAGCTATGCAGAGTTACGTCGAGCTATGTCGAGCTCTGCATAAGGCTGGCACATTGAAAGTTTTATGCAGAGCTGTGTCGAGCTAGGTCGAGCTCTGCTATGTCGAGGTCTGCATAAGACTGGCACATTGAAAAATGTATGCAGAGCTACGTCGAGCTATGTCGAGCTCTGCATAAGACTTGCGAATTGAAAATTGTATGGAGAGCTACGTCGAACTATGTCGAGCGCAGAGCTGTGCATTGATGTGATGATTTCTAAGATTATGCAGACCTAAGGCGATTGCAGAGCTCTGCACAAAACTGGCACATTGAAAGTTGCATGCAGAGCTACGTCGAGCTATGTCGAGCTCTGCATAAGAATGGCACATTGAAATATTTATGCAGAGCTACGTCGAGCTATGTCGAGCTCTGCATAAGTCTGGCACATTGAAAGTAGTATGCAGAGCTACGTCGAGCTATGTCGAGCTCTGCATAAGACTTGCGAATTGAAAGTTGTTTGCAGAGCTATGTCGAGCTAGGTCGAGCTCTGCAATACGCTAGGTCGAGCTCTGCTATGTCGAGCTCTGCATAAGACTGGCACATTGAAAGTTGTATGCAGAGCTACGTCGATCTATATCGAGCTCTGCATAAGAATGGCACATTGAAAGTTGTATGCAGAGCTACGTCGAGCTATGTCGAGCTCTGCATAAGTATGGCACATTGAAATATTTATGCAGAGCTACATCGAGCTATGTCGAGCTCTGCATAAGACTGGCACATTGAAAGTAGTATGCAGAGCTACGTCGAGCTATGTCGAGCTCTGCATAAAACTTTCGAATTGAAAGTTGTTTGCAGAGCTATGTCGAGCTAGGTCGAGCTCTGCAATACGCTAGGTCGAGCTCTGCTATGTCGAGCTCTGCATAAGACTGGCACATTGAAAAGTGTATGCAGAGCTACGTCGAGCTATGTCGAGCTCTGCATAAGTATGACACATTAAAATATTTATGCAGAGCTACGTCGAGCTATGTCGAGCTCTGCATTAGACTGGTTCATTGAAAGTAGTATGCAGAGCTTCGTCGAGCTATGTCGAGCTCTGCATAAGACTGGCGAATTGAAAGTTGTTTGCAGAGCTATGTCGAGCTAGGTCGAGCTCTGCATAAGTCTGGCACATTGAAAGTTGTATGCAGAGCTATGCAGAGTTACGTCGAGCTGTGTCGAGCTCTGCATAAGACTGGCACATTTAAAGTTTTATGCAGAGCTGTGTCGAGCTAGGTCGAGCTCTGCAATTCGCTAGGTCGAGCTCTGCTATGTCGAGCTCTGCATAAGACTGGCACATTGAAAAATGTCTGCAGAGCTACGTCGAGCTATGTCGAGCTCTGCATAAGACTGGCACATTGAAAAATGTATGCAGAGCTTCGACGAGCTATGTCGAGCGCAGTGCTGTGCATTGATGTGATGATTTCTAAGATTATGCAGACCTAAGGCGATTGCAGAGCTCTGCACTAAACTGGCACATTGAAAGCTGCATGCAGAGCTACGTCGAGCTATGTCGAGCTCTGCATAAGTATGGCACATTGAAATATTTATGCAGAGCTACGTCGAGCTATGTCGAGCTCTGCATAAGACTGGCACATTGAAAGTAGTATGCAGAGCTACGTCGAGCTATGTCGAGCTCTGCATACGACTGGCGATTTGAAAGTTGTTTGCAGAGCTATGTCGAGCTAGGTCGAGCTCTGCAATACGCTAGGTCGAGCTCTGCTTTGTCGAGCTCTGCATAAGACTGGCACATTGAAAGTTGTATGCAGAGCTACGTCGATCTATGTCGAGCTCTGCATAAGAATGGCACATTGAAAGTTGTATGCAGAGCTACGTTGAGCTATGTCGAGCACTGCATAAGTATGGCACATTGAAATATTTATGCAGAGCTACGTCGAGCTATGTCGAGCTCTGCATAAGACTGGCACATTGAAAGTAGTATGCAGAGCTACGTCGAGCTATGTCGAGCTCTGCATAAGACTGGCGAATTGAAAGTTGTTTGCAGAGCTATGTCGAGCTAGGTCGAGCTCTGCAATACGCTAGGTCGAGCACTGCTATGTCGAGCTCTGCATAAGACTGGCACATTGAAAGTTGTTTGCATAGCTACGTCGATCTATGTCGAGCTCTGCATAAGAATGGCACATTGAAAGTTGTATGCAGAGCTACGTCGAGCTATGTCGAGCTCTGCATAAGTATGACACATTGAAATATTTATGTAGAGCTACGTCGAGCTATGTCGAGCTCTGCATAAGACAGGTACATTGAAAGTAGTATGCAGAGCTTCGTCGAGCTCTGTCGAGCTCTGCATAAGACTGGCGAATTGAAAGTTGTTTGCAGAGCTATGTCGAGCTAGGTCAAGCTCTGCATAAGTCTGGCGCATTGAAAAGTGTATGCAGAGCTACGTCGAGCTATGTCGAGCGCAGAGCTGTGCATTGATCTGATGATTTCTAAGATTATGCAGACCTAAGGCGATTGCAGAGCTCTGCACTAAACTGGCACATTGAAATTGTATGCAGAGCTACGTCGAGCTATGTCTAGCTCTGCATAAGTATGGCACATTGAAATATCTATGCAGAGCTACGTCGAGCTATGTCGAGCTCTGCATAAGACTGGCACATTGAAAGTAGTATGCAGAGCTACGTCGAGCTATGTCGAGCTCTGCATAAGACTGGCGAATTGAATGTTGTTTGCAGAGCTATGTCGAGCTAGGTCGAGCTCTGCAATACGCTAGGTCGAGCTCTGCTATGTCGAGCTCTGCATAAGTCTGGCACATTGAAAGTTGTATGCAGAGCTACGTCGATCTATGTCGAGCTCTGCATAAGAATGGCACATTGAAAGTTGTATGCAGAGCTACGTCGAGCTATGTCGAGCTCTGCATAAGTATGGCACATTGAAATATTTATGCAGAGCTACGTCGATTTATGTCGTGCTCTGCATAAGACTGGTACATTGAAAGTAGTATGCAGAGCTACGTCGAGCTATGTCGAGCTCTGCATAAGACTGGCGAATTGAAAGTTGTTTGCAGAGCTATGTCGAGCTAGGTCGAGCTCTGCATAAGTCTGGCACATTGAAAGTTGTATGCAGAGCTATGCAGAGTTACGTCGAGCTATGTCGAGCTCTGCATAAGACTGGCACATTGAAAGTTTTATGCAGAGCTGTGTCGAGCTTGGTCGAGCTCTGCAATTCGCTAGGTCGAGCTGTGCTATGTTGAGGTCTGCATAAGACTGGCACATTGAAAAATGTATGCAGAGCTACGTCGAGCTATGTCGAGCTCTGCATAAGACTGGCGAATTGAAAATTGTATGCAGAGCTACGTCGAGCTATGTCGAGCGCAGAGCTGTGCATTGATGTGATGATTTCTAAGATTATGCAGACCTAAGGCGATTGCAGAGCTCTGCACTAAACTGGCACATTGAAAGTTGTATGCAGAGCTACGTCGAGCTATGTCGAGCTCTGCATAAGTATGGCAGATGGAAATATTTATGCAGAGCTACATCGAGCTATGTCGAGCTCTGCATAAGACTGGCACATTGAAAGTAGTATGCAGAGCTACGTCGAGCTATGTCGAGCTCTGCATAAGACTGGCGAATTGAAAGTTGTTTGCAGAGCTATGTCGAGCTAGGTCGAGCTCTGCAATACGCTAGGTCGAGCTCTGCTATGTCGAGCTCTGCATAAGACTGGCACATTGAAAGTTGTATGCAGAGCTACGTCGATCTATGTCGAGCTCTGCATAAGAATGGCACATTGAAAGATGTATGCAGAGCTACGTCGAGCTATATCGAGCTCTGCATAAGTATGACACATTGAAATATTTATGCAGAGCTACGTCGAGCTATGTCGAGCTCTGCATAAGACTGGTACATTGAAAGTAGTATGCAGAGCTACGTCGAGCTATGTCGAGCTCTGCATAAGACTGGCGAATTGAAAGTTGTTTGCAGAGCTATGTCGAGCTAGGTCGAGCTCTGCATAAGTCTGGCACATTGAAAGTTGTATGCAGAGCTATGCAGAGTTACGTCGAGCTGTGTCGAGCTCTCATAAGACTGGCACATTGAAAGTTTTATGCAGAGCTGTGTCGAGCTAGTTCGAGCTCTGCAATTCGCTAGGTCGAGTTGTGCTATGTCGAGGTCTGCATAAGACTGGCACATTGAAAAATGTATGCAGAGCTACGTCGAGCTATGTCGAGCTCTGCATAAGACTAGCGAATTGAAAATTATATGCAGAGCTACGTCGAGCTATGTCGAGCGCAGAGCTGTGCATTGATGTGATGATTTCTAAGATTATGCAGACCTAAGGCGATTGCAGAACTCTGCACTAAACTGGCACATTGAAAGTTGTATGCAGAGCTACGTCGAGCTATGTCGAGCTCTGCATAAGTATGGCACATTGAAATATTTATGCAGAGCTACGTCGAGCTATGTCGAGCTCTGCATAAGACTGGCACATTGAAAGTAGTATGCAGAGCTACGTCGAGCTATGTCGAGCTCTGCATAAGACTGGCGAATTGAAAGTTGTTTGCAGAGCTATGTCGAGCTAGGTCGAGCTTTGCAATACGCTAGGTCGAGCTCGGCTATGTCGAGCTCTGCATAAGACTGGCACATTGAAAGTTGTATGCAGAGCTACGTCGATCTATGTCGAGCTCTGCATAAGAATGGCACATTGAAAGTTGTATGCAGAGCTACGTCGAGCTATGTCGAGCTCTGCATAAGTATGACACATTGAAATATTTATGCAGAGCTACGTCGAGCTATGTCGAGCTCTGCATAAGACTGGTACATTGAAAGTAGTATGCAGAGCTTCGTCGAGCTATGTCGAGCTCTGCATAAGACTGGCGAATTGAAAGTTGTTTGCAGAGCTATGTCGAGCTAGGTCGAGCTCTGCATAAGTCTGGCACATTGAAAGTTGTATGCAGGGCTATGCAGAGTTACGTCGAGCTATGTCGAGCTCTGCATAAGACTGGCACATTGAAAGTTTTATGCAGAGCTGATTCGAGCTAGGTTGAGCTCTGCAATTCGCTAGGTCGAGCTCTGCTATGTCGAGGTCTGCATAAGTCTGGCACATTGAAAGTTGTATGCAGAGCTACGTCGATCTATGTCGAGCTCTGCATAAGAATGGCACATTGAAAGTTGCATGCAGAGCTAAGTCGAGCTATGTCGAGCTCTGCATAAGTATGGCACATTGAAATATTTATGCAGAGCTACTTCGAGTTATTTCGTGCTCTGCATAAGACTGGTACATTGAAAGTAGTATGCAGAGCTACGTCGAGCTATGTCGAGCTCTGCATAAGACTGGCGAATTGAAAGTTGTTTGCAGAGCTATGTCGAGCTAGGTCGAGCTCTGCATAAGTCTGGCACATTGAAAGTTGTATGCAGAGCTATGCAGAGTTACGTCGAGCTATGTCTAGCTCTGCATAAGACTGGCACATTGAAAGTTTTATGCAGAGCTGTGTCGAGCTTGGTCGAGCTCTGCAATTCGCTAGGTCGAGCTCTGCTATGTCGAGGTCTGCTTAAGACTGGCACATTGAAAAATGTATGCAGAGCTACGTCGAGCTATGTCGAGCTCTGCATAAGACTGGCGAATTGAAAATTGTATGCAGAGCTACGTCGAGCTATGTCGAGCGCAGAGCTGTGCATTGATGTGATGATTTCTAAGATTATGCAGACCTAAGGCGATTGCAGAGCTCTGCACTAAACTGGCACATTGAAAGTTGTATGCAGAGCTACGTCGAGCTATGTCGAGCTCTGCATAAGTATGGCAGATTGAAATATTTATGCAGAGCTACGTCGAGCTATGTCGAGCTCTGCATAAGACTGGCACATTGAAAGTAGTATGCAGAGCTACGTCGAGCTATGTCGAGCTCTGCATAAGACTGGCGAATTGAAAGTTGTTTGCAGAGCTATGTCGAGCTAGGTCGAGCTCTGCAATACGCTAGGTCGAGCTCTGCTATGTCGAGCTCTGCATAAGACTGGCACATTGACAGTTGTATGCAGAGCTACGTCGATCTATGTCGAGCTCTGCATAAGAATGGCACATTGAAAGTTGTATGCAGAGCTACGTCGAGCTATATCGAGCTCTGCATAAGAATGACACATTGAAATATTTATGCAGAGCTACGTCGAGCTATGTCGAGCTCTGCATAAGACTGGTACATTGAAAGTAGTATGCAGAGCTACGTCGAGCTATGTCGAGCTCTGCATAAGACTGGCGAAATGAAAGTTGTTTGCAGAGCTATGTCGAGCTAGGTCGAGCTCTGCATAAGTCTGGCACATTGAAAGTTGTATGCAGAGCTATGCAGAGTTACGTCGAGCTGTGTCGAGCTCTGCATAAGACTGGCACATTGAACGTTTTATGCAGAGCTGTGTCGAGCTAGGTCGAGCTCTGCAATTCGCTAGGTCGAGCTCTGCTATGTCGAGGTCTGCATAAGACTGGCACATTGAAAAATGTATGCAGAGCTTCGTCGAGCTATGTCGAGCTCTGCATAAGGCTGGCGAATTGAAAATTGTATGCAGAGCTACGTCGAGCTATGTCGAGCGCAGAGCTGTGCATTGATGTGATGATTTCTAAGATTATGCAAACCTCAGGCGATTACAGAGTTCTGCACTAAACTGGCACATTGAAAGTTGTATGCAGAGCTACATCGAGCTATGTCGAGCTCTGCATAAGTATGGCAGATTGAAATATTTATGCAGAGCTACGTCGAGCTATGTCGAGCTCTGCATAAGACTGGCACATTGAAAGTAGTATGCAGAGCTACGTCGAGCTATGTTGAGCTCTGCATAAGACAGGCGAATTGAAAGTTGTTTGCAGAGCTATGTCGAGCTAGGTCGAGCTCTGCAATACGCTAGGTCGAGCTCTGCTATGTCGAGCTCTGCATAAGACTGGCACATTGAAAGTTGCATGCAAAGCTACGTCGATCTATGTCGAGCTCTGCATAAGAATGGCACATTGAAAGTTGTATGCAGAGCTACGTCGAGCTATGTCGAGCTCTGCATAAGTATGGCACATTGAAATATTTATGCAGAGCTACGTCGAGCTATGTCGAGCTCTGCATAAGACTGGCACATTGAAAGTAGCATGCAGAGCTACGTCGAGCTATGTCGAGCTCTGCATAAAACTTGCGAATTGAAAGTTGTTTGCAGAGCTATGTCGAGCTAGGTCGAGCTCTGCAATACGCTAGGTCGAGCTCTGCTATGTCGAGCTCTGCATAAGACTGGCACATTGAAAGTTGTATGCAGAGCTACGTCGATCTATGTCGAGCTCTGCATAAGAATGGCACATTGAAAGTTGTATGCAGAGCTACGTCGAGCTATGTCGAGCTCTGCATAAGTATGACACATTAAAATATTTATGCAGAGCTACGTCGAGCTATGTCGAGCTCTGCATAAGACTGGTTCATTGAAAGTAGTATGCAGAGCTACGTCGAGCTATGTCGAGCTCTGCATAAGACTGGCGAATTGAAAGTTGTTTGCAGAGCTATGTCGAGCTAGGTCGAGCTCTGCATAAGTCCGGCACATTGAAAGTTGTATGCAGAGCTATGCAGAGTTACGTCGAGCTGTGTCGAGCTCTGCATAAGACTGGCACATTGAAAGTTTTATGCAGAGCTGTGTCGAGCTAGGTCGAGCTCTGCAATTCGCAAGGTCGAGCTCTGCTATGTCGAGCTCTGCATAAGACTGGCACATTGAAAAATGTATGCAGAGCTACGTCGAGCTATGTCGAGCTCTGCATAAGACTGGCACATTGAAAAATGTATGCAGAGCTACGTCGAGCTATGTCGAGCGCAGAGCTGTGCATTGATGTGATGATTTCTAAGATTATGCAGACCTAAGGCGATTGCAGAGCTCTGCACTAAACTGGCACATTGAAAGTTGTATGCAGAGCTACGTCGAGCTATGTCGAGCTCTGCATAAGCATGTCTGATTGAAATATTTATGCAGAGCTACGTCGAGCTATGTCGAGCTCTGCATAAGACTGGCACATTAAAAGTAGTATGCAGAGCTATGTCGAGCTATGTCGAGCTCTGCATAAGACTGGCGAATTGAAAGTTGTTTGCAGAGCTATGTCGAGCTAGGTCGAGCTCTGCAATACGCTAGGTCGAGCTCTGCTATGTCGAGCTCTGCATAAGACTGGCACATTGAAAGTTGTATGCAGAGCTACGTCGATCTATGTCGAGCTCTGCATAAGAATGGCACATTGAAAGTTGTATGCAGAGCTACGTCGTGCTATATCGAGCTCTGCATAAGTATGACACATTGAAATATTTATGCAGAGCTACGTCGAGCTATGTCGAGCTCTGCATAAGACTGGTACATTGAAAGTAGTATGCAGAGCTACGTCGAGCTATGTCGAGCTCTGCATAAGACTGGCGAATTGAAAGTTGTTTGCAGAGCTATGTCGAGCTAGGTCGAGCTCTGCATAAGTCTAGCACATTGAAAGTTGTATGCAGAGCTATGCAGAGTTACGTCGAGCTGTGTCGAGCTCTGCATAAGACTGGCACATTGAAAGTTTTATGCAGAGCTGTGTCGAGCTAGGTCGAGCTCTGCAAATCGCTAGGTCGAGCTCTGCTATGTCGAGGTCTGCATAAGACTGGCACATTGAAAAATGTATGCAGAGCTACGTCGAGCTATGCGAGCTCTGCATAAGACTGGCACATTGAAAGTTGTATGCAGAGCTACGTCGATCTTTGTCGAGCTCTGCATAAGAATGGCACATTGAAAGTTGTATGCAGAGCTACGTCGAGCTATGTCGAGCTCTGCATAAGTATGACACATTGAAATATTTATGCAGAGCTACGTCGAGCTATGTCGAGCTCTGCATAAGACTGGTACATTGAAAGTAGTATGCAGAGCTTCGTCGAGCTATGTCCAGCTCTGCATAAGACTGGCGAATTGAAAGTTGTTTGCAGAGCTAGGTCGAGCTAGGTCGAGCTCTGCATAAGTCTGGCAAATTGAAAGTAGTATGCAGAGCTATGCAGAGTTACGTCGAGCTATGTCGAGCTCTGCATAAGACTGGCACATTGAAAGTTTTATGCAGAGCTGTGTCGAGCTAGGTCGAGCTCTGCAATTCGCTAGGTCGAGCTCTGCTATGTCGAGGTCTGCATAAGACTGGCACATTGAAAAATGTATGCAGAGCTACGTCGAGCTATGTCGAGCTCTGCATAAAACTGGGGAATTGAAAATTGTATGCAGAGCTACGTCGAGCTATGTCGAGCGCAGAGCTGTGCATTGATGTGATGATTTCTAAGATTATGCAGACCTAAGGCGATTGCAGAGCTCTGCACTAAATTGGCACACTGAAAGTTGCATGCAGAGCTACGTCGAGCTATGTCGAGCTCTGCATAAGTATGGCACATTGAAATATTTATGCAGAGCTACGTCGAGCTATGTCGAGCTCTGCATAAGACTGGCACATTGAAAGTTGTATGCAGAGCTACGTCGATCTATGTCGAGCTCTGCATAAGAATGGCACATTGAAAGTTGTATGCAGAGCTACGTCGAGCTATGTCGAGCTCTGCATAAGTATGGCACATTGAAATATTTATGCAGAGCTACGTCGAGCTCTGCATAAGACTGCCGAATTGAAAGTTTATGCAGAGCTATGTCGAGCTAGGTCGAGCTCTGGGTTAGACTTAACAGGAATCCTGTTACATTAAGGGAATCCTGTTAAGTCTTATGCAGAGCTGAATGCAGATGGGCGATTGCAGAGCCAACTTCACACAACTGTAACAAAAATAAACCGCGACAGAAGAACCGCCTTGGAACGGTCTGTGAAACGAATCCCACCGGCGGGTGGGGTGGAGTGGGGGTGGAGGCTTAAATCGATATTACGTGGCCACAATCCTCGCCCTTTCTTCCGTCGCGATTTAGACAAATAATTTGTTCAGTCCGCATGAATGCCTCCAAACCCATCAGTGCAACATCTCCGTGAACACAAAAATCAAACAACCACAGAGATCGGTGAGGACTCGACAGCAAGATACCACTGAAATGCTAGAGCAAAAGAAGACCAACAGTTAGACTCCCATGGGCCCGACCAGAGATAGAGCATGATTACATAGAATAAGATACTCTCTATTTTCGGTAAGCCTTTACGCTGGAACCGTCACAGAATCTGGGGTCTGACCCACCGGCGTGCAGTTAAAGAGGGAAGCAAAGTTGTCAACAGTGATTTTGTTAACTACCATGCATGCAGTCTGTCGTATAACATTTATGTTGTAGTGACGGTTGTACCATATCTTTTTATATCGAAGAATGATTTAACGAAATTGGGTGCTGAAGTCATTGCATTTATATGTATATTCTGAATTTATATACTAAGTCACCATAAAATTCGGGTTCCGATAGACCTTGTTGCAGAAGAGATTTAAGTCCAACATTGAATTTTGAAATTAAATCGGAATGACGTCTATAAAATTTTGAAAAGGCTTTGCGTAGTTAATGATACCGATACACTGATGAAGAAGATTAGCAGTTAACATTTTATCACGATTGTTGAAGTCAGTTACATTACTAGACACTCTGGCAAATCGAAGTAATTGCGAAATATAAACGCCATAGGATGTCGCATGAGGATAATCACCATCCAAGAAAGGAAAATGTAAATCTCAAAATCAAAATCATCGCGTTTATCATAAATTTTGCAAGAAACAAACCCATCTATAATAGATAGATGTAAAGCCAAAAACAGGGGCCTCAGTATCAGAAGAATTTGCTTTATTAAACTGAAGTTCTGGGTGGAGGGTGGGGGGGGGGTAAATTTGACTGATCAAACCATCGTTATGTATTGTCAATATTAAATAGTTTTCAACGGAATGGGACACGAAGTCTCTTTCTTAACAAAACAAGAACAGATCAGCAACAAGGGGTGTGCAATTTGTACCCATCGGAACACCCACAACTTGTCTAAACTTAGTACCAAATCTTATGTAACTATTGTCAAGTAAAAAAAGGTGAGAGCTTCACACCCTTTCTGACTTGACCATAAAGTATAGTTTTTTTTTTTTTTTAAATTCTTACATTGCACGCAAGATAGAGGTAGTCGTCCCATGATTTTCCTTTTTAAGAAGGAAGTGTAGTGTAAAGGGTGGAAAAATCATAAGTAGACAGACTTGAAGCACGAAAACGGCCGGATTTCAATTTATTTAAAATTTCATTAGAATTTTTTATAGACCAAAACAGATTTCTCCCTGATCTTTCAAAGACTTTGTTGAAATATTTAATCACATGTTCTTGATGGCTATAAAAACATGAAGTTAATGATTTGGAGAGTTCAGTGGTGGTACAAGAGCTTGAATGTGCAATAAATCCTGCTTTGTATGGTCTTTTATGAAGTATAACGTAGGTAGGAAGCTTGTCTTGGCCTTCTGTAACGCATACAGCAAACTTGTAGGCTGAATGATAAATGTGGTCATCAGCTAAAGCCCTCTCTACAGCCAAATGCCTTACGTAGTATCACCAAGTTGTTGCTGAAGAGTGTTTACATAGTGGAGCCGTCAAACAACGACCACATTGTTAGCGGCCTTATCTGCTGGAGCCAAAACAAACTTCTTATGAAATTCTTGAATACCTAGTTTAATGTGACGTAAATATGATCTATAAAAGGGTTATCCTTTGGAAGCAAGTAATACACCACAGAACTGAAAAATATGGAGTGTACATGTTTTCTGGGCCAGACTAGCTAGTTTGGGCCAATTAGGCCTCATCAGTGACCCTCAGCTATTTTCGAAATTCCATAATGGAATCAATGATCCCAAAAGACAAGAAAATATAATCTACACTATGATGTAGGACAGGGAGACGTTTTACCGCCGCCACACATTCCCACACACCAGCTGTAGTGAAGTTAAATATGTTCTATAAAAGGGTTATCCTTTGGAAGCAAGGAATACACCACAGAACTGAAAAATTGGAGTGTACATGTTTTCTGGGCAAGACTAGCTAGTTTCGGCGAATTAGGCCTCATCAGTGACCCTCAGCTATTTTCGAAATTCCATAATGGAATCAATGATCCCAAAGGACAAGAAAAATATAATATAATCTAAAGACGTCTTAGTTCTTGGAGTAACAATACTTCGCCTCAGAGTAAATGATCCTTTAATTTAAGGGAACAATTACTGTCTTTATAACGAGGGCCCTCTGTACTGAGTTTAGGCGTTAAGACATATGTCGCTATAAAGAGGGTTGATTGTACTTGAGCCCCGCCAAGCGAATTTGTGTCTTCGAGCATTCCGTCATGACAAATTTTAACTGCGCATGCCCAGCCATTCTGAGGGGCCAGGGATATGGCTTTCTGTCTGAAGGTTCCTCTTGTTTCACTGCTTGTATGAGCGAGCAGCAAAGGTTCTGGCGAGACTGTGCGGATGCGCAGGCTCGCCTGAACCTTCGCTGCTCGCATAGGCGATAAGAACCAAAATCGCTTGACGGGGCCCACTTGATAATTGCAACTATTGTTTATCAGGCTGGCACACCTGTGCGGCAAAGTGAATTCTTTTATTTCATATCTACACATTTTATATCTTTCTTATGAAAATTTGTGATAATGCTCCGATTATTGCTCCAAACATAGGTTGTATGTACTGGTTAGAAGCGCCTAATTAGGCGGTTATTAGTTAGAACGCCTTAATGAGGCGGCTCTAATGAGCACCCACGATACTTGAGTTGGAGCAGAAATAATAAGCACGCGTGCCCCTCTAAACCCCATTTTGCTCTACTATCAAGTTGTGTTTAAAGGGATGTTCAAACTGTGACCCGCACTTCTTATTAACTTGGTGCATTTTAGTTTGAATGATATAATTATGTCACTTCAAAAGAAATATTTAGAAAACACAACTTGGATGTTGAAATTTCACTGGATACTGTCCATCTGTTAAAAGCATTCAATGCCATGAATTAAAATAAAGAAAGTAACTAATGCGATAAAAATGAACTAATCGGAGATATAAAAACCTTCGCCACTGGGTTTATTTGACATTTATACCATTTCTAAACATAATCTCGCGATGGAATAGCATTAATTATTGAGTCTTTTATCCTCAACAATGTTGCGTTTGTGTCTGCAAAACCATTTAAACTGATTGTCAATGTATCGAAATTAGAAAGGTAGAGCGTTAGCGATAGGCAATACAATAGTACATCTTTCTGCACATAATGATGAAACCACGGGTGGCAGGAGATTATCTTTTTAGAAAAGCTATATCTTGTTTTTTTTTCTGTGACAGAATGGTTTAGATGAGTCGCTGTCTTGCCGCGAAAGGAAATTAAAACCAGTCTGATTTCTGAGTTTATTGGCTGGTTCCGGTGCCGCCAATGTACAAACTATATATTTATTTCCCCAGCTCTTATTTTTGCATTTATTGTATAAATAGAGGATCTTACTTGAGTGTTCATGTATTAATGAATTTATTAAACGAGTTGAGGAAAAGGGATAAAATGCGAGGCTTTTCTGAGCATTTTATCCCTTTTTCCCAACGAGTTTAATAAATTCAATAATACATGAGCACGAATGCAAGATTCTATTTATCATATGTCATTTAAAACGCAATTTATTCACGATTTGTTTTCAAAAATGCCACTATTCCGCCATTAATAAACGCGACGAAATGTTACGGAACATAAATTTAGCTAATTTGCATATTTAATCCACTAGTGGATTATCGAAAATATTCCATGGTGTTATCCACATTCATGCGACGTCATATGATAATGGCATTTAACCCGCCCAGCACAGATCATGAAAAACGCCTATATAATTTTGACCCTCTTAAACCTCACTTTTATATAGTAAAACTCGGGTTTACAAGGGTATTTACATTTATGTTATTTCTGCTCAAAACAGAAAAAACGAAAAATGTCAGAATTTTTATCCGAAAATTTTCATTATTTTGGTGGCAAAAACTTTCTATATATGTGAAAATGCGTGTTTTCCGGGCTATTTATATTTTTTTATTATTTCTGTTCAAAACATAGAGTATGGGTACTCGTTAGAACCGCCTGGCCGAATTACCACAATATATGTTTTGAACAGAAATACGAAAAATATCAGAATTTTTATCCGAAAATTTTCATTATTTTGGTGGTAAACATTTTCAATATATTTGAATAGGCGTTTTTTCGTAATGAACTGAAGCAGGCAATATTTAAGAAATGAATGTAATTATTTTAACGTTCATTGAAGAATGAACGACAGCAACGTATAAGTGAACCTCTTGTTTTATTACATTTCTAACAATGAATTACCTATTTTTCTCGTTGAAAGAAAAGCCGATAATCGTTCAACAGTGAATTATTTCATTTCTTCGTTTCGAACATTTTGACGTCATAACTGCTAGGCGACGTTGCTGACGTCGTTGGTGACAACAAAAACAATAGAAAATCTGATAAAATCATAGAAATCAGACCTCAATCTTCGCGTCCATTTGACGTTTTTGAGGAGAGACCTGCAACACGAAGACAAAGTATTATTTTCTTGAAAATACAGTTCTAATCTCATGACATTTGTGCATCTGTATTTCAAGGACAGGATGATTTGTGCATTGGAATGAAAACAAGATGTCGACTGATTTTCAAACTAAACCACGCCTTCTGAAATCCATACCCTGACTGGAACTATTTTGGTTGGAAATCAGAATGGTTGAATTTGAAAATTCAAGGGTAAAACATGAATGAAAATGTAATAAACAGTTTATTCTGTTGTTTTGGTTGATTACGGAGAAATAATTCACTCGTGTTCTAAGGCTTTCGTGTAAAAAAACAAGAGGCCCATGGGCCACAATGCTCACCAGAGCTCAGGGGACCACTGCCCACTGGCAGCAATGTACTTCAATTAACCATGGAAGCCCTGCTCCCAAGGCTGCTACAGATAAAATTTCGACCCAATCAGACTAGTGGCTTCAGAGGTCTGATGTCGCTTGAAGACAACAGATGACAATTGACAATTTCCCATCTGTGGCAATAGGCCAAAAAGAACATTATTAAAGGAACAGTTCTATGAAAGTTTGACAAAATATCTTGTCATTTTTCAATTTTCCCCATTATATGTCAATGGAAACTCTTAACTTGCCATAGCAAACAAACCAAGAGCCAAATTTCATAAACCAGAGCTCAGGTGGGCAGTGCCCAATGGAGCCCTGATTGGTGTCACTAAATGGTTCTTTAGAAAAGGAACAGAGAAATATATGGTTTAGCAGTGGGGATATGTATGGTTCCTGAGACATAAGGCATTTTAAGCAATGGAGGGATTCGGGCATGGCAGATCCCAGAAAAGCCAAAGATTGTTGTCACTGAATATGTCTTATCATAAAGATCAAGAATATATATGGTTAGATGGTGGGGATCTTAACGGTTTCTGAGATATGAGGCCCTTTTATGAAGTGGAAGGGAGAGAACCCCACAAGACAGGGTTGACTGAATGTGTCTAATAACAATGAACAAGAATATATATGATTATAGGATGGGAATTTGAATGGTTTTTGAGATATATGGCCTATTATTAAGTGGAGTCTTATCATCAGGAACAAGAATATATATGGTTTAGGGGTGGGGATCTGAACGGTTTCTGAGATATATGGATTTTAATGAAGGGGTGGGGCATGGCCCGGGGAACCCCGGGGGGACCCCCATGCTGGTGTCACTGTTTGCGTCTTATCATAAGGAACAAGAATATATATGGTTTAGGGGTGGGCTCTGAACAGTTTCTCAGATATATATTTGTGAAGTCGAGGGGTGGAGTGTGGCCTGAGCACAACCTGGATGACCCCTAGGTTGGTGTCACTGAATGTGTCTTATCATAAGGAACAAGAATATATATGGTTTTGGGGTGGGGATCTGTAAGGTTTCTGGAATATTTAGCCTTTTATGAAGTGGAGGGGGGTTGTTTGTTTGTTTGTTTGTTTGTTTTGGAGTTTTACGGCCCAGTCAACACTATTTAGGTAATTTTTGAGCCGGTCAGTTTACCTATCAACACTTTCCTGGACAGGCTTATACGTAAGCGAATAACCAGTACAGTGCACATTCTTTCGCCAGAAACTGACAACTGCCCTTCTTGAATCAGAGGAAGGGAGAGAATGGCCGTAGAAAAGATTTCATGATCAATCTCCACGAAAGAGTGTTGCCGACCCCGACCGGAGTCGAACCCCCGTCCTCCTGATCACTAGTCAGACGCGCATCTGACTGAGCCAGTGAGGCCGGCCCATGGAGGGGGTTGGGCATGCCCCCCCCCCCCCCCATCCCTGGGGACCTCCAAGTTGGTGTCACTGAATGCCACTTATCATAAGGAACGAGAATATATATTATTTAGGGGTGGGGATATGTACGGTTACTGGGATATTGGGCCTTTTATGAAGTGGAGGGGGTGGGGCATGGCCCCGGCACTTCCCGGGGGACCCCCAGGTTGGTGTCACTGAGTCCATCTTATCATAAGGAACAAAAGTATCTATGGTATAGGGGTGGGGATCTCAATGTTTTTTTAGATAAATGGCATTTTATGAATTGGAGGGGTAGGGCATGTCCCCGGCACATCCAGGGGGACCCCCAGGTTGCTGTCACTTAATGCATCTTAGCATAAGGAACAAGAATATATATAGTTTAGGGGTGGGGATCTGAATGGTTTCTGAGATAAATGGCATTTTATGAAATAGAGGGGGCAGGGCATGTCCACGGCACATCCCGGGGGACCCCCAGGTTGGTGTCACTTAATGCATCTTATCATAAGGAACGAGAATATATAGGTTTAGGGGTTGGGATCTGTAAGGTTTCTGAGATATAAGGCGTTTTATGAAGTGGAGGGGGCGGGGCATGGCCCCGTCACAACCTAGGGGACCCCCAGGTTGACATAAAAGCATTATGGCTGAGAGAAGTTTACTCAAGGAACATGTCCATGTAAGTTTTGTCAAAATATCTGCAATGACTTGGCAATAAATGCCATTTTTCAGTTTTCCCCATTATAAGTAAATGGAAACTCTAAGTTGACATAGCAACAAAACTAAAAGGCCAAATTTCTTAAAAAACACAAAACCCGTAGAGGCAGATATGATGAATATTTTCATAAAATCTCGGCCTCCTAGAGCATATGGTTTTTGAGCAGATGATTTTTTTAAGTATTTTTTTTTTATTTTTTGCATTTTGGTTTTCATGGCAACCAATAAAAATGAACAGAAGGCCTAAATCAAACGGCAGATAGTAGATTGCCTATGGAACATTTCTATGCAAGTTTTGTCAAAATATCTGCAGAGGCTTGGCAGTAAATACCATTTTTCAATTTTCCCCATTACAAGTCTATGGAAACTACAAGTTGCCATAGCAACCAAACTTATTAGCTGATTTTCATAAAAAACACAAACTTTCAATCCCCCAGCCCAAGGATGCTACAGATAAAATTTGGGCCCAATCGGCCCAGTGGCTTCAGAGGAGATGTCGTTTGAAAATGTTGACGCCAGACGACGACATACGACAGACGACGACAGACAGACGACGACGACGGACAACTGCCTATCCTAAAAGCTCCCCCGGAGCCTTCGTCTCTGGTGAGCTAAAAACTCGTCCGCTATCGCTCACTCATTTTTTTACTCAGAATCCTTAGAACACTTGTGAATTATTTCACCGTTATCGATAAAAAAAATAAAAATAAAAAAATAAACTCTATTTCATTGAAGTATGAGCAACATGGAGTCAAAAGCAAAGTTTAAGTGAATCTTCACTTCAATCCTTAGTTTAAAAAGGTTCAACGTCAAATGTACACGGCCCCCGCCCATCGGGCTTGAAGAAATAGATGGGCTGTGTGATGCTTCCACGCAGATCTGAAATTGATCGCACGCGAGTACTGGTAAACCGCTTAGAGGCAAAGCGGTGCGAGTCGAACCGTCCATGCTTATAAACCCTATTGGTTTCACTGGGCGACAGGGCTTGAGATGCCATTTCATCTCAATGTCGGGTAAAAGTCCCAAAAAATTTGGAAGCAACGTCTCCAACATGACCTTTACAGCGTTGACGGTGACGTTAAGCCTCAATTCAAATAAACAACAAAATAAATGTGCAATAAATCTCAAGTTTGAAAAAATGGAATAAGATGCCATCTGCATAATAATTTATCGTTTTCATTTTGAACCATAGTTTCAAACATTCAAACCCACGTTTGAAGTTATTTAATGTAAAGCTTTCCTCAAACTACGGTTTCAACCTTTAAACCAAGGTTTAAAAGTTCGAACCGTGGTTTGAAGATTTATTGTGAGTTTTGGCGTTGAAACTGGGGTTTTAAGTTTTTAAACTAAGGATTGAAGTGAAGGTATAAGAAAATAAATCAAAAGCCCAGTTTGAAAGTTGCAACCGTGGTTTAAAGCATTATTGTGCAGTTTTTCTTTGAAACCGTGGTTTGAAACTTCCAAACCCACAGCCTATATCTTGCAGTATTCGGATGATAATTGTTGCTACATTATGAAAACACGCCTATACAAATACATTTAAGATTTAAAAGATGAAAAGTTGTGATTTTTCTCTTTTTTTCTGCTCAAACTATAGATTGTGGATACACGTTAGAACCGCCTCATCGAGGCGGTTCTAACGGGTACCCATAATCTATATTTTAAACTTTGCAGAAATAAGAAAAATAAGGTTTATCCCCCCCCCCCCCTAAACCCCAGTTTTACTATATACAAATGGGTTCAAGGGGGTCAAAATTATAAAGGCATATTTTCGTGATGTTTTACTTATTTCTAGCCCAAACATAGATTGCGGATGCTCGTAAGAACCGCCTCATAGAGACGGTTCTAACGAGTACCCACACAGTAGGAGGGTACCCAAGGCGGTTGCTATAATTCCATTTGCAATCTGCCTCCGCCATTTGGGACTATATTTAATCTATAGAGAAGCTGAAGTTTGATTTCGGGCTTGTCTAGACTTTCGGAGGAGTCTTAAAACCCAGCTCCTGTCTCTCTTTGTATGGCGAAAGCTGATGATGGGACGTAAAACAAAAACAAAAAATAATAACTGTCGTAACCCCTGAAGTCAGGTTTTCTCGAACCTATACAGTATATATATACAGTCAAACCTGTCTCAGTGGCCACCTCTATTAAGCAAGCAACCTGTCTTAAGCAAGCAGGCATTCAGTTCCCGAAAAAGGAAAATGCATTAAAATTCACCTGTGTTAATCAAGCACCTGCCTTAAGCAAGCACTTTTTTGAATATCCAAGAGGTGCTTGCTTAATACAGGTTGGACTGTATTGCCAGGGGCGTTGCTACCTGTACGCAGATACGCACTTGCGTGCACATTACAAACGTAAAAAATAGCCGTAGAAGAAAAAGAAGTGGAAGGAGAAGAAGAAAAAAAGCAGAGCGAAGAAGAGGAAGGAGAAAATTATAATAATAATAAGAAGAAGAAGAAGAAGAAGAAGAACTGTATGTTCTAGGATATACGCAACACTATTTATTAGCTAGCATAGTTTCCTCCATTGCCATGGGGACCGCACTTACAGGAAAGACTTTTGCTCCCTAAAGGGAGCAAATTCTTTCCTATAAGAGTGGTCCCCATTTGGTAAACGGAGTTATTATTTTTTGTATTTTCTTTGGTTTGCGTACAAATGATTTTCTTCTAGCTATATACGCCCCCGATTGCAGTAACTGAATCGTGCAGTAAGTTTTTTATGTACATTCCAAGTTTTTATCACAATCTGTTTTCAGTTTTGCCGTATTATAAAAACTATATATATTGTATCTCGGGCCCTAATGATAATTCGTCTATCCCCACCTTTTATGTTCTGATAATAATAATGTGAATTAAGCCAGACATTAAAACCTTTGCACCTGCTGCTTTGGTTTCTACAGAATCCTGAAATGCCCCCAACCCCTACAGCGAATATCCACTTGATGCGTAGAAATATAAAATAAAAACAGTGTCTGTTTCATCTGTTGCCCGGCCTCTGATATGGAATAATGACTACTAATAATTGCTAGTGATATATGCCCTGATATTTACTCGGACACTGACAGATTAAAATGATAATGAAATTTTCTCTTTCCCACGGGATACTGAGCATTTAAAAAGATACATTAAGAAATTGGGCACCTATAATTGAGCTTACCTTTCTCCAACTTTTAGTTTTATCTTTATGAGATTTAAGAAGCAAACATCAAAAAGTCCGCAGTAGCGCCGGTAAGGTTTCGGCTACTTAAAGATAACAGTTCCTGGAATTAAGCGATTCCGAGATAATCAAGTACGACAGTTTGCTGTATAATAAATTCGCCTCGCAGTATTATTGAATCATAATTCTGAACGTAAATTTTATTAAACATGTAGCTAAAGTAAGGTGCATAAAATGTTAACTTTCACCTTTGATATGGTTACGTCATACACATTCTGGTGGAGATTTCATTACGATAAGAAACCCGTGCGGCATAGTGCATATTTCACATTTCCAAAATGGCTACTTTTCTTTATAAAAACAGCCGTGATATTTTCTTATTTCTGCTACAAACATAGGTTGCAGGTGCTCGTTAGAACCGCCTCATTGAGGCGGTTCTGACGAGCACCCACAACCTGTGTCTTGGAGCAGTAATAAGAAAAATGATGTATAGCCCCGTAAACTCCACTTTTCTTTATATTAAGTGTGGTTTAGTGGGGGTGTTCATTTCACGGACTTGTTAGCCTGATATGAAATCTTTCATAGCTGTAGAACATATTAGCCTTATTTCTATTGCATTCATAGATTGTGGGTACTCGTTAGAACCACCGATTTTAGCCGCTCTAACGAGTGCCCAGAATCTATGTTTTAGGCAAATATAGGGAAAATAATCTATACCCTTGTTAACCCCGTTTTTTCTATAAAAATAGGTTTTAAAAGGACATTCGTTACACGGACTTTGCAAACTAATGTACCTACTGTCACATGATTTGTATTTGTGGCTTTTTGTCCCTCCTATATAAGTTTTCCTGAATTCATGTATGATAAATACGATCTATGTTCCAAAATTGGCATATGCAAAATGGATACATATTCTCCGTTGTATTTCCTCTGTGTTGTCATTGGGGTTCTACAGGGCGCGTTATTAATCCCATTCATATTTCGTTTTCTTAAAACCGTCCTAAGTATTCCACACTTTTCAAGTCTCGAAATCCATTCTGTAAAGGCAGAGAAGTTGGCCTTTTTAGGTATACCCTGAAGACACTGGTAAATTGCACTACCCAGTGCACTTCGGGATTCATAACAATGACCAGAAATGATTTTCTTAGGAATGTCGGAGGGACCAAGGTCTGGCGAATTAGGTGGTTGAGAGAGCTGAACTACCTTTTCCTCTTTCAAGAAGTCTTGGACAAGCAGGTGAGGTGTCATGCATTACGAAAACACGCCTATACAAATACACTGTAAATTTTACCGCCAAAATATGAAAATTTTCAAATGAAAAATGTTGATATTTTTCTTATTTCTGCTCAAAACATAGATTGTGGATACTTGTTAGAACCGCCTCGACGAGGCGGTTCTAACGAGTACCCACAACCTATGTTTTTGAGCAGAAATGAGAAAAATAATGTATACCCCTGCAAACCCCATATTTACTATATAAAAGTGGGGTTTAAGGGGGTTAAATTTATATAGGCGTGTTTTCGTGGCGGATAAGACAAAGATCTCTTAAACCAGTTGCAGGTCTACGTTTTTTTTTTTTCATAGTGTGAGCACTCCATTCTTATAAAATTTTCCTGTGATTGTCTTGCCATTTGGTACGGGAACTTGAACAATGGGTCATTCGCAATGGAAACATACAGCATACAAAACTTTTACCGCGCTTTTAATTCTCTTGAAAATGACCGGCCTTGCTTGGTCTTTTCGCAGTCACTCTGCGGCTCAAAATAATAGACCCAGGTTTCATCACCGGTAAACAGCTCGGACATTCTACGTTTGTCAAAATTTTTGAACTTTCTCAAAATATATTTCGCCATTTTTACACGGGTGGTCTCTTGTTGTTTGGAGTTGAAACTTAGAAAGACTTGTGCACAGGTCGGGAAATACATTGCGAGTTAGGTCTTCTGCACCACCGTATGAATAAGTGAGATTCTGGGTAGGAGAATTCAAACGCGGTAGAACGTCTTTAGAAGACGAAACCAGGTCTGAACGCCCATCAGCTGCCACCGAAGAAGTGTGTAACAATGCAGCGAATGCATTACACATTTCACATGGTTGCGTTTCAACAATTTTACATGATCGCTTATGTATGCGCAAGTTAACAGCCCGTTGGGTCCCAAAATCCCTTAGCGACGAGCACATGGCAAGCAGAGCATCAGTATGCAGCGCATTCTTGAAGCGAACCAGGTCAAAGGAAGATGATTTTCTGTCACGTCTGGTGGCTGTAGATGAGAACTGGGTTCATTATTATGAGCCAGAGAAAACAACTGGAAATCGCCAGTAGGTAGGGCCGGGGTCTCCGGGACCAAAGACGTTCAAAACGCAACCCTCTGCTGGCAAGGTGATGGCAACTGTATTTTGGGATACGCAATGCCATATTATGTTCGACTTTCTAGCAAAGAAAAGTACAACATGCAAATTTGCTCGACCAACTGAGAACTGCGATCTGTGGAAAACGCCAGGTAAACTCTCCAAAAGGATTCTGCTCCAAAAGGACAATGCAAGAATCCACACTTGCAAAATTGCAAAGGATGCTGTTGAGCGGAATGGGTAATATCGCACCCCGACTATTTTCCGAACTTAGCTCCTTGTGGCTATTTCTTATTCCCAAACTCGTAAAGGGTATCCGTGGACGTCATTTCCGGTCTTACGAAGAAGTCGTGGCGGCAGTTGAGGAGTGGGTCGGATACAAGGACCCTGGGCCGGCTTCATGGCTGATGGCACTGAAACAGCGTTGGTCTATGTGTATCATTCTAGAGGGCAATTAAAAATCGAAAAAGAAGAGATCGATCTCGATCAGATATATTAAGTTTAGGCTGTTTTTTTTTTTTTTTTTTTGTTGTTGTTGTTTTTTTATTGACTCGCCCTCGAAGCTATAACCATGTCTCTGGAAGCTGAAAAAAGGGAAACGTGAAAATGAAGGTTAAGAATGAGGTTTTCTGACCCTTGCTAGTTAGTTTTGGCCGATTAAGTTCATCCGTTCATCAGTGACCCTCGTATTAAAATGTCTAGATCTGAAATAGACTCGATCATACCAAAGGAAATTAGAACAGTAAAGTCCGCTATTAAAATCATCAAAAATCAAGCATAAATCTGTTTTTAACACCTTTTTTGTGTTTTCTGTACCCTGGGTCTCCTTATGAAAGTTCAGCTTTGCAACTGTTCAAAAGTGGTCTTAAAACCACTTTTGAGCAGTGCCAAAGGTGGTCTTTATATAGCAGGTTTTTTTTCTGTACTGTACCTGAAGTAAAGGGAGAAGTTGTACCACCAACCGTAATGCTTTTTGTTTGCTTGCTTTGAGGTTTAACGACCGCGTCAACACTGTATAGGTCATTTTGGAGACGTTGCTCCCAATTTTTTCTCAAGCCCTGTCGCCCAATGAAACAAATAGGGTTTATAAGCATACTTGCACCGCTTTGCCATCGCTTGAATCCTCTAAGCGGTTGACCAGTACTCGTGTGCAGTCGGTTTCAGCTCTGCGTGGAAACATCATGCAGCCCATCTATTTCTTCCGGACGGAAAGCTTTAAATTTTGCATAGTACCGACAGCACTCTTTTATTGTTTGCTGTAAAAATGACCCTGAACGGTAACTAAGAATGTTTCATTTAACCCTTAAATTTCTGTACTGTAAGCAAACAGTGTAGACCCCGGTCAAACGCCGCGTTCTGTAGCATCTGGTCTTGGTCTACACTGTTTCATAACGATAAGAATAGCGCGGATATTTTCCATGAATAACCTGTACTATAAGAATCTTATATGGGTGTGAGGGGTGGATTGAAAATTCCGTCCCAAGGGTCACTGTCCGGCATCACGAGGCTTGCCTCGTGATGCCGGACAGTGATCCCGAGGGACGGATTTTTCTATCCATCCCTCACACCCATATTGGATTCTTTTTCTTCCATACCTTCCATTTCTTAGCACGGATTTATTATGCTGCAGTCACTTCGGTTACCAATGTCCGCCATATTGTGTTGACACTGCAGGAATGTTTAGTGACGTCACGTAACGTGCATGACGTCAACCTTAACGACGGCGCATACAAGGTCGTAATCAACCAGTGCATTTATCAAACACGCGATTATATTCGATTTTGGGTCGGAACACCAGGGTCAGAACATACATTTCTATCCCAGGGTAAAATCACGGATTTCCTTGTCTGGTGTGCAAGAATTGAATTTCCTACACTGAAGTCAGAGATAGTCAACGAAAAGCTTCTATGCTTAGTAACATTGGGTTGACTGTCAATCGACCCAGAAAGAACACACATACATGTACATGATAAATAAGCATGCCCAGGAAAAGTGGTTCGAATTGGTCTGTCCCTAAAACCCTAGAGAGTAGATTTGGAGATATGATTTCATCTCCATGTAGGGTAAAATCCCACAAAATTGGAAGTACGTCTCCAAAATGACCTAAATAGAGTTAACGGGGGCGTAAAACCTCAACACAAACAAAATTGGAAACAAAACTTTCTGGGCCACACTACATGAAGTTAGGAATAAAATGCTATAAATAGAAGTAAAGGGAATTTGAGAAGGTTTGATACATATACAGTATATTATTAATATAAAAAGAGTTAGAGTGCCAATTCAAGATACCCTCCCAGACTTGCGCATGCCTGATTCCATTTTCCCGCCAGGTTCATTCATCAGTAAACATGTCAAATCCGTCCGCGATCAAGCTAGAATAAACGTGAAATTAACCACGAAATCGTCTAATTAAATCATCAGACTAGTTATAAATACGGATTTGTTGGCTTTATTTGTCAGCGCAGAAAGATGACCACATGATGCTTATTAAATATCGGGACGTTAATTGGTGTAAATTGTAACCATCTTGAAATTGACATGTTTAGCCTCCTTATGATATTTTTGTCAACACTTATGAATGGCAGATCTGTTTGACTTGCGACAGAGTCCGGGATTAATTTGTTCCGGGCTTCAGTGGGTCAAATGTATTTATGTAACTGTCATACTCAATTCCAAAGAATCAATTATTAGGTTAATCTGCAAACAAAATGCCATTTTATCACAAGCTCAGTGACTCTCATGTACTATACCGCCCCCGCCAATCGGGTCTTGGAGAAATAGACTGGGCTGCATGGTGCTCCACGCAGGGCTGAAACCAATCGAACGCGAGTACTGGTAAACCGCTTAGACGTCTAGGACTGCCCAGGTAAAGTGTTACGAGTTAGCGATTTCTTTGGGCGGTAGGGCTTGAGATGTAATTTCAGCTCAGTGTAGGGTAAAAAGCCCCACTAACTCGGAAGTAACATCTACAAATTGGCCTAATTAGTGGGGTCGGTTACTATACAGGCTTATTTAACCCGTTTTGGTACCAGAAACCCCTAAACGGGTACCCTGGCAAACAGTACAGGCCAAGATCAGACGCCGCAGAATGCGGCGTTTGATCAGGGCCTACACTGTTTGCAACAAGTTAAGCCATTTTTCAAATGGATTTTGAAGAAAACACAACCTTACACCCCTATATTTCGAAATGGACTCCTGCTTTATTCAAGGAGGAAGATTCCATTTGGTACAAAAAGGGTTAACGCATATTCTAACACAGTGCGCCTACATAGGCAATGGAAAGGAAGTGTGATTTATTGTACAACAAATCACTGGGCGAAAGAGCGTGACGCCGGGGTGGCGTTGGTGCGTTAGAATCTAAATTGAACAGCTGTCATCAGGAACACATGCCTATATAATTTTGATACCCTTGAACCCCACTTTTATAAAGTAAAACTGACGTTTTCAGGGGTATACTTAATTTTCTTATTTCTGCTATTCGCGTTTAATTTGTACAGGTGTGTTTTCATAATAAGTGTGTGTTTTGTTGAGTAATTAAACACAGTTGTAAGTAAACAATCCACTCGCGCTACGAGCTCGTGATTTTGTTTGTTTGATTTGAGGTTTAACGTCCCCATCAATACTGTAGATGTCATTTTAGAGACTTTGCTTCCAATTTTGTGGGACTTTTACCCGACATTGAGATGAAATGACATCTCAAGCCCTGCCGCCCAATGAAACCAATAGGGTTTATAAGCATGGACGGGCCGACTCGCACCGCTTTGCCTGGTCAGGCTTAGATCCTCTAAGCCGTTTACCAGTACTCATGTGCGGGTCGGTTTAAGCGCTGCGGGGAAGCATCATGCAGCCCATATATTTCTTCAAGCCCCGATGGGCGGGGCCGAGCTCGTGATTTGAACTGCTTTACGACTATGATTAATAATATTTCAAGAAATCACTGCTTGAGCTAATCTATTTCATATTATGATAAATGCACAAAGTGCAATTCATAACTGAAGATAAAGTGAAGTTTTGTGTTTGGGTTTAACGGAACTTCAACCCTTGTGGGTCATTTTGTGTCGTCTCCTAGAGAAAGAGAGAAAAGAGATACAGTCGAACTTCAAAGGCTCGAACACCTTTGGGACCATGAAAATATGTTCGAGACAGGGGTAGTTCGAGCCACTGAGGGCTACTGCCAGGGGGCATAACGACATACCTTAGGACATCTTTTTCTGGGTTCTATAATGAAAAAAGTATGCTCTGTGTACTCATTAGAATCGCCTCATCGAGGCGATTCTAATGAGTACACACAGCATACATTTGCAAGATAAAAGACGAAAATATCCTATTTTTTACCCTCCCTATTTCTTATGTACAGAAATTCCCTAGAGACTCAAAAACGGGTTCGACTCAGCCATGGTAAACGAGCCATCGGTGTTCGAGCAATCGAAGTTCCACTGCATAAGACATAGTAGAAGAAACGAAAGTAATGGACAGAGGAGAAAGAGAAAAAATGAATGAAAGTGTTGAAACAGAAGAAATTACAACGTTCCCCACCTGCAAGCACAGCAGGCTATCAAAATGAATCGGACGTCCCAGTCACGCAAGATACACGCACAGCCACTCAAAGCGGTAAAAAAGACAAGTTTGGAATAGATTTTCTTTTCTTAACCTTTATCCTGCTGAATAAATTAATTTAGCCACACCCATTTCTTACTATCCAGCAATCAACTTGATTCCTTGATATAATGTATTCATGTATGTCACAAACTGCATGATAAACAGTGCTTTTCCTGCTCAGATGGCTTCTGATCTGGATGTACACCGTTTGCATGCATGATAAACAGTGCAGATCCTGATCAGAAGGCTTCTTCAGAAGCCATCTGATCGGTATCTACAATGTTTGCAAATGTAGGGATTGTTGTGTTCAGCGGGATAAGGGTTATTTTTCAACATAAGCCATGTGCTGTGGGTATTTTGATAGAATCACCTCGACGCAGCGAATCGCCACAACAAAGCGATTCTATCAAGTACCCACAACGTATGTTAATTATCCCTTTATCATGTTTATTGTTCTTACTCCTCATTATCTTGAGCAATGGTCTTAGACCAAAAAATGCCAATCACAACAATTGTCGTCTGATAACTTTAAAAGCTATTGATGCAAACAGTGTGGTCGAGCCGTCTGATCAGGGTCCACACTATTTTGTTTGTATGCAAAAATATGTTTGAACTTTTGCCAAAAAAATAAATATTCAGCAGACGACATAAACAGACGACAAGTTTTTTTATTGTAAGCCTAACCACGCAGAAGTCTTGTTAAGTCTGGTTTGAACTTGGTTTTCAATACTATCGTCGATTTCTACTGCAAACATTCATCTTTCACACCTTCTGCATCTGACTTCACACCTTTTCTTGTGTCCTACAGCACCAGAATCCTGTTAATAAGTATTGACATATGAGAGTTTTTACCTTTAGACGCCGAGAAAAACTAAATCTGAAAATGTCGTCTGCTTATGTCGTCTGCTGGATATTTTTATAAACTGTATAAAATAATTTTTTGCATACAGGCAAACAGTGTTTGCAAAAAATACTTTTAAGGTAACCGGCAGACGGCAAAGCAGACGACAATTGTCGTGATTGACATTTTATGGGTTAACGACAAAAACATGGTTTCCTTTCAAAATACCTGTTTTTGCCGTTTTATACATATTTGTGGTTGCAACTTGTCTTTGAAAGTGCGATTTATGATATTGCAAATGGGAATTGCTGCCACCGGCTTCATCAGAAAAATCAAAGCACTGAGAATACTGTGGTCGATTGTATCTGAGTGTGGGCTGGAAAAATAGTCCTGGACTGAGATGTTAACTGTTTTTTTTTTTTGTTTTTTTTTAACTCTTACATTCCATTTCGTCAAGCAAACAGTGTAGACCCTGATCAGACGCCGACTAACGCATTGGGTCTGCATTGTTTTCCAAGCCTAAACCACTCTGACTAGTGTGTGTGTGAATTCGGGTTTAACGTCGCTTTCAACCTTTTTTCAGTCATATCACGATGGTGTCTGGTTGCGACAGGGAGCTCAATGCTCACTTTTATAGTGCTGCCTCACTGAAGTATCATGTCCCAGACACATTACATGATACCACACCCAGTCACATTATCCTGACACTGGGTCGACCAGTCCTAGCTCTACCCCGCAAATCTGAGTGCCAAGCGAGGAGCAGCTAGTACCATTGTTAACGACTTTGATATGTCGCGGCCCGGGATCGAACCCGTGACCTCCCGTTCCCCGGAGCGGACACTCTACCAACTGAGCTATCGGGGCCGATAACACTCTGACTAGACTGGTATCAGTCTGTTAAATAGAGCAGTTTCATAAAATACTAATTTATTATTATTTATGCTTAATAACTTGGGTCGATTGGCCAAAAATCGACCCAAAAAGTAGGGCCATACCTAATGTTAAGAGAACTTGTGGCCCAACCCCATTGCTTGTCTTGCAATAAAGTATTATTAAACTAGAGCCAGCACACGACAAAACCAGCCATAAGACTTGTGCAACCAGTGAAGACTCAGATCAGCTTTCGCAGCTGAGGAGTCTGATCAGACAGAGTCTTCGCTAATAGAATGAAACTACTTTATATATGTTATTTGAAAGTGTTATCTTTAAGAAACAATTGGTATACCGCAAAACTGAAAAGTATGGAGTGAAAAAGTTTTTCTGGATCAGAAAAGCTTGTTTTCGCCAGTAAGACCCCATCAGTAACCATCAAATAATTTCCGAATTTCAGAATGGAATCAATGATCCCGCAGAACAAGAAAATACCCACTATACACTATGATGAAGGGCGGGATAACTTTTAACGGCCGTCATACATTTCCTTAGTACCAGCAGTAGTGTGTAGAGTGTAGTTTTATGAAAGGGCAATAAATACACCACAGAACTGTACAAGTTTTTCTTGGCCATACTTCTTTCCTTTAAGCGTGGACCCCTTAAGAAGCAATTTCTGTCATTTAAGACTTGACCTCGTTTTCCGTGGGACAGAGTTTATAGACATTACGAAAACACATCCGTGTGATATAGTGCATTCTTTCATAGCGCAAAAATGGTTATTTTTCTGAAGAAATTATATGATATTTTCCTTATTTAGACTCCAAACATAGGTTGTGGGTGCTCGTTAGAACCGTCTCAATGAGACGGTTCTAACGAGTACCCATAACCTATGTCTTGGAGCAGAAATATGAAAAATAGTGTTTACCCCCGTAAACCCCACTTTAAAGGGGTGTTCATTTCAAGAACTTGTTAACCGATGAAAAGCAACAGGAAATCCTGAAAGTTTTCTCCCTTTGAAGAATGACGCAAAAAATCTGCCAGGTGTAACCATTCCTTTTTACTGGTTCATGTATGTCATGTATGTCATGCTAGAGGACACATGCATATTTGCGACGATCGTCTTTCTTCTATCAGTGGCGTAGCTAGCTACACGCAGATACGCACTTGCGTACACATTACAAACGGAAAAAGTAGACGTGGAAGCAAAAAAAGAAGAAGAAAAAGAAGAAAAAGAAGAGGAATGAGAAGAAGAAGATTAAGAATAAGCAGAAGAAGATAATGGAGCAAAATATAAGAAGCAGAAGAAGAAGAAGAAGAAGAAGAAGAAGAAGAAAAAGAAGCAGAGAAGAAGAGGAAAAAGAAAAATAAGAAGAAAAACAAGAAGACGAAGAAGAAAAATAAGAAGAAGTAAAAGAAGCAGAGAGAAGAAGAATAAGAAGAAGAAGAAGAAGAAGAAGAAGAAAAAGAAGAAAAAGAAGAAGAAAAAGAAGAAGAAGAATTGTATGAGTCCAGGATATACCGAACACTATTTATTAGCTAGCAGAGTTTCCTCCTTTGCCATGGGGACCGCTCTTACAGGAAAGAGGGAGCAAATTCTTTCCTGTAACAGTGGTCCCCATTTGATAAACGGAGTTATTATTTTAAGTATTTTCTTTGGTTTGCGTACAAATGATTTTCTTTTAGCTACGCCCCTGTCTTTCCATGTTTTCGTTTTCTTTCTCTTCTTCGTCATTTGTAATGCGTACGCAATGGAGTTTTTGAGTAAAGGGTGGTACTCATACATCTAGGAGGAAAGTTAGCAAATATTAAAGTACAAAGCTTTTTGGCCAGCATCTGATTTCATTTTCTCTTTCTTTCATCTTTTTACATAGTTATTATTTTAGATTTTGTAAGGTGTAGTTGTTATACAGAAACCGACCATCAATCATGATAATTTGTACTAAATGACAAAATGGGTGGGCCATGTAGCTTTGTTGTACTACGGAAGACATTAAGAAACATTTTTGTCTGGTAATGATTCAGTTCTGTATATCAACATACGTCGTAAAATGCAAGGAAGAATATTATCTTCATTACATACATATAAAACAGACATGAAACTTAATCATGTCAAAATGCCATGTCATGACCATAATGTACGAGGATGTCCAACTGAGACAGAGTGGCTTACGACTGCCGTAAAGCGATGGCATTCTGAAATTCTTACGATGATAGCTGAAACAATCCGACTGAGAGACAGATCGATTTACGATGTCGTTAAAAGATCAGGCAGGAACACTCTTTGAGCTTTATCCAATTTCGAATGTTCGAATTCGTTCCTAATTATACATAGTTCGTATGATTTTTACCAGATCTCGAATAAGTGTCTTTACATTTCAACTGGTTTAAGAATGGTGGTCAACAAACTGGACTGTCCACTTATGGAACAGTTTATATGCTGGTAATTATGATCTCGCTTCATTACGATAACACACCCCTGGAACAAAATAGCTTCTTTCTTGTCCCTAGAACCATTTATTTTTTCAGGTGGAAATGTTTGATATTTTTTCTCATTTCTAGTCCAAATATAGATTGTGAGTGCTCGTTAGAAACCGCCTCAATCACGTGTACCCACAATCTGTTTTTGGATTCAACATATTTTATTACTATAGCAATAACATCATTTCAACATGGGACAAATGATTATACAATTTGGGATTAGAATGAAAGCACAAGTACATGTGTACTTATATAGTTCTTCTCCCAGAAATATGTTTTTAGTAAAGATAAGGAAAACATTTAATACCCTCGTAAACCCAACTTTTTCTATATAAAGTGGGGTTTAGAAGGATTTTCAAGACACGAACGTGTTAACCCGAATGTAGTTCCAGCATGATGCATGTGAAAAATTACGCACTACAAGAAAATGGGTCATTACTTAACATATTTGTAAATGATCTAAAGTTTGCAAGAATGCTTATGAGCCTATAGAAGAAACATTACTCAGAAACATGCCCCTGCTAATGTGACATTCTTTTTACGTTGGCATTTATAGTTTATATTCACATGCATTCATAGCAATCCGCCCTAAAATGTTTGAATGTCAAACAAAAAAGAAATATAGCGTTTTCTATTTTCTTGACTAGCAGATATTAGAGCCTAGTTCTGAGGAGATTCTTGTCATATCTGTCATAAAAGCTGTCCAATTTGCGTATGATATCGAGCTGTGTTATGATAAATGCTTCTGGGATCAGAGTACGAGACTGTATTTCAATTAAAAAGAATGAATGTAGACCTGAACATGTAATACAAATGTTGACTGCACCGTGAGAATTTTCTTAATAAATGTGGGAATACAGAGGATGAATGAAGGGCATAATACAATACATTGCATTACGAAAACACACCTATACAACTACATTGTAACCTTTATCGCCGAAAAAAATGAAAATTTTCAGATGAAAAATTGTGATTTTTTCTTATTTCTGATCAACATGTATATTGTGGGTACTTATTGAAAATCTTTCGCAATAAAACCCTATCATGTTTAAGAGCGTTATAAACGGAATCTTACATTCGTGGTCATTTCATATGAAATTTATGAAACTCGCCACAGGCTCGTTTGATATTTTCATATGAAATAACCACTCGTGTAAGATACTCTCTCTCTCAATCGTAATCTTCCACCGAGTAGCACCATCAAAGTCAGCTCTTTCTTCCACCTAATAAATTTTGTACATATCTGTTCCAATTTGAAGAGATGTATGATTTATTTCATTGATTGTAAGTTTCACAAAAATTCTTGTACTCATAGGAAACAGTCAATACATTTTTAAAACCACGTTGTATCCAAACTGTGTTATAATGAACCGTGTGTTACAGAGGTTTGTGGGTATCACAAATTTTCGTGTATATAGAAGAGAGCATTATAACACATTGTTTCTTATCGTCATGGAAACTCTTCAAGGTCCACATCTACTCTAGTCGTAAATGTGTCCGTAAACTATATTTTTGGAATTTTACATCCTTCTGGAAACAACTGAATGAATGAATGAAATACATTATTTCTTTTTTTATATTTTACATGGTTTTATGTTTGAAGCAAAAAAAAGAAGAAAGAAGATAATCTGTCATAAGGCACTTAAAAACTGATATGCAAAATGGAAAACTTCTAGAAAAAAAAAAAAAACATCTGCAAGGAGCGACGTCAATTACTCGCCCCCTTCTTATTAGACTGCTATTTACACATCACGTGAACAAGTCCGTGAAATAAAGACCCCCCCCCCCAAATCCCACTTTATATAAAGCAAACTAGGGTTTACGGGGTGGGGGGGGGGGGTAAACATTATTTTCCTTATTTCTGCTCCAAGACATAGGTTGTGGGTACTCGTTAAAACCGCCTCAATGAGGCGGTTCTAACGAGCACACCAAACCTATGTTGGCAGTATAAATAAGAAAACAATCATTGATTTTTATTCGAAAAGTAGCCATTTTGTATATGTGAAAAATGCACTATGTCGCACGGGTGTGTTAGCGTAATGGAAACTCTTCAAGGCCAGAGCTACTCTAGTCGTCAATGTGTCCGTAAACTATATTTTTGGAATTTTACATCATTTTTGTTCCTTCTGGAAACAACGGAACTCGAATGAAATACATTGTTTCTTTTTTATATTTTACTTGGTTTTATGTTTTTAGTAAAAAGAAAAGAAGTAAAGCTAAGTAAAAAGAAAATAATCTGTCATAAGGCACTTAAAAACTGATACGCAAAATGGAAAACATCTAGAAAAAAAAACATCTGCAAGGAGCGAGGTCTCATACTAGACTGCTGTTTACACAGGCCCTATACCCTCATGCGTAGGCTGATTAAGTTTCTCTGTTTTTCATGATACAGAATGTTGACTTTGTTGAAGTCGTCTCATTAATGTTGTAGTTTCATTCCACAAATGTTACTTTTATTAATTTTGTTTCTACATCTATTAAACAAATCTTTCTTAATCAACCCCCGTGGAGAAGGCAAATCTTTGCACATTAAACCGAAGAAATACAACTTTTCCCTAATCGTTCCAGTAACGCGAAGATATTTCTCCGTAATAATGCGCATTAGTACACCAAAATTAATTTTCATCCTACAGAGTTGCATGCTGATAGTTCGACAACTTACCCCAGGAATCGAAATTTTCCCCTGGAATCAGGTCTCTCTTAATGAGATATTAACGCCGTGCTTTACCATATACCACCCAGCCCACTGCTGGCGCAGGCAATTTTATTTCGTGGAACTATTTTTTATTGATATATGTTTTTGTAGTTATCTATACGATTGCAAAATGGGAGTATTTTAAGGTCGGCGGTAGGACTCAGCTCTCCGTAGTTCACAGAGTGAAACCAGCAGTTCACACAGTAAAACCAGCAAATACCTGATCTACCGACAAATTTACGATTTTTCTTCTTGTTTCTTTGAATTAAAAACATCCAGATTCTCCATAGGTGTTTCGATATTAGAAAGTCATAAATAACAAACCTTTACAACGTTTTATTACAAGACAAAGGCGATCGTAACATCAGGTAAAATTGTTTCCTTTTGCTTCCTGATTTGAAACAATCCAATCTTTATCAGCAACCATTTTTTTTTTTTTTTTTTTTTGCATTATTTGCTAGCTCCCAGCTGACACATTTTCAATAATGGAAAAACAGGTAACCAGACCCCTTGACCTCGAGTCTTGCATGTTTTTCCAACACTTATAAACTTCAGACTTGGAACCTGCAGATAATGCAAAAATGTGAATGTTGTGTTTCGAGTTCACATGTTCACAAAAAAGCAATCCCCAAAACCCCACGAAAGTACATCTGTGGAAGGCCGCCATGGTAAACTTCACAATCTCCCTTGAGCCAATGTTACTTAAATAGTTAAATGGGATTTTCGGCCTGTGCTGACTCACTCTGCTGGTCAGTGGAGCCTGTGGTATTGATCGATTGATTGATTGATTGTAGTTTAACGACACGTCAACTCTTGTGGGTTATTTTATGTCGTCTCCCAGAGATACGTATGGGTAAAATGGAAGAGACAGTAGAGGGGATGAAAGTGAGGGGCAGGGAAAAGCTGAAAATGAATGAACGTGAAGAAACAGAAGAAAAAACAACACTCCCTCCCTCACCCCACCCTCCCCTACGCTTACCTGTTGCGAAGTCAGAGGGCCTTGCCAAACTGTAAACCAATATTAGTTGAACGCCCCTGGGACGCAAGATACACGACACCTTTGTCTCACCCAAACACCTCCGGAACCTGTGATGTAACTATATTTGGGATTGCAACGGAAAACATTATTCCTTTTCGTTTTTATAGGAAAACTGCTGATACACGTTAGAACCGCCTTACTGAGCACCCAAAAATATATTTGTAGCATAAATAAGAAGTATATCGAAGAATATCCTGTGATGCAGTAAAATGCTGCTATATAGGGGAAATGGAACACCTGACAGATTTGTCCGCCATTTTTCAAAGGGAGATAACTTTCGGGACTTCCTTTTCGCTTTTCTATAAGCCCTGTCGCACTGAAAAAGGGATCTACTCTTAAAGGAAAGAATTAGATTAGTTCCTTTAATAATTGGCCACTATTGACATGAGAGACAAAAATATTTTTACAAGAGTTGCCTCCCCTGAAGGTGTACCCATTCCCCTTAAGACCAGCAAAAATTAACACTCATTCTTCTTTTGAAAGAATATTTAGAACGTTTCAGTTGTGCTTTCATTGTGTAATCTACACCCAGTAAAGGCCACATTTTCAGTCCAAATGGTGGTCTTCGCATTGCAATTTTACTGTAAACGACATAATTTAGTAAAATTCCTATATTAAGATCACCTTTGGGACTGTTCAAAAGTGGTCTTTAAGAACAGTTACAAAAGTGGCCCCTGAGCAGAGGACATAAAATGCAGAAAACAGGAAGAAAGAACAACTGCATCCTTCTAAATAGTTTTTACAGTAGAATTAGTCTTAATTTTAGGTGGTCGTAATAGCGGAATTTTACTGTACTAAGTTAAAGCGTTTTCATTTCTTTGTAAAAGATGAAACAATCTATTTTAATACTGTTAAATGTCGGAGATATGCAGAACTCCTGGCTGAGCAGTAATTTTAATGAAATCCCGAACTTAGCAGATAGAAAGAATATGAAGACGTTCTTTGGTGTACATAATGCAGTGTGGTCCCCAGAGCTCATGAAACACACCTTTCCACAGTGCAGATGGACCTAGTCTTCTGGCTGACAAAGAATGTAAGCACTTTGATAGTGTCCTTATCTAATCGGATATCAACTATCAATGCTGATGCTAACAAAAGACTTCCACAAGTAAAGTGTAATCTGGTGCTTGACAAGTTCCCAACCGTCTCTGAAACAGTAAAAGCAATGTCATCTGGCAATGGTCAAGGATCAGATGCAATACCTGTAGAGAACTAGAAAGCAGAAGTTACCACAGTTGCAAGGAAACTGACAGAGTTGTTTCACATTATGTGGAGAATGTTGCCGTCCCTCGAGAATTCTAGGATGCATCACTTATCCACCTATTCAAATGGAAAGTATAACAATAACCTGTGCATCATCTTATTGTGAGTTGTTGGGAAGGTCCTTACAAGTGTCCTACTTAACCGACTTAATGAACACCTTGCACAGATCCAACATGATGGCTGGTTTTCTGATTCGTTCCCTGTGACAAATGGAGACAAGCAAAGCTGTCTATTAGCACCAACGCTGTTCAGCATGATGTTTTCTACAATGCTTACAGATGCTTTCTAGGAAGGTGACAAACTGTGTTCCTATTATGTATCGCTTTACTGGGCAATGAAGCCTTTCAACCCGAGAATGTTGCAAGCTAAATCAATGTGCAGACAGAGGTGCTAGACGAGTTCTTCTTTGCTGATGACAGAAGAAAAGCTGCAAAAAAAAAGGTGTCGAGCAAATATCTTGATCACTCCTGTGTCAGCTATGACCAAACAATCAGCATTAAAAAGGCCAAGGTGGTATATTAATCAGCAATTGTCAAGCCTTACAAGGTGCCTATAATCACAGTAGTAAGTTCACTAACCTTGGAAGCTCAACACATTGATGACCGTCAATGCCAGGATTGCCAAAAGCTAGTGCAGTTTGGCCAACAACGCGTCGAAATTGAATCAGACTTGACAGAAAGCTGAAAGTCTACTGAGCTGTGGTGCTGCCCAAACTATTATACGCACGCGAAACTTGGTCATTTTACCAATGGCATGACAAAAGACTGAACCGCTTCTATGCAAGCTGTCATAAGAAACTTCTAAAGATTAAGTGGCTAGACAGGATTACAAACACAGAAGTTCTGAAAAGGACATGTATGCAGAGTGTACATACTCTTCTGAAACCGGTACGGTTAAGATGGACATGTCGTATTACCAAGATGGCCAAAGAAAATCCTCTACGGAGAACTTGAAATGGGCAAACGCATAGTAATCAGAAGAAGCTATAAAAGGACACCCTCAAAGCCTCCCTTGCGGACTTCAACAGATTCGTAGGAACAAATTGCAAAGGACCGTGAGAAATGGCGAGGCCTCATCTGAAGGGGTGCTAGTGAATAGGAGGCAAAAAGAATCAGGGAAGTCAACAGAAACGTATTCAGCGCAAAGCCAGCGCTAAGGCAACACCAACAGAGCTTTCTTCCTCTGACCTCCTTTGCTCTATCTGCAACAGGCAGTTGGATCCAGAATTGGTCTCACCAGCCATCTTAGAACACACAACAGTAGCATTTCTCGCATTTGATTAAGATAGGTAGTTGTCACCAATTACAGACGAACTATTATTAAAAGATAATCCATTTACCCCTTTGGAACTGTGTGCATGCGTTTCCACGTGTATAATATGCATAAAGAACCAATTAAGCTTATTTTCAATAAGCTCATATGAGATGTTAGTAATTCAAGACTCTTTCAACTCGTATATGCATAGCTTCCCAAAATAAGACATTGGCAACCAGCGAAGACCCTGATCAGACGCCGCTAAACGCGGCGTCTGATCAGGGTCTTCACTGTTTGCAGACAGTACGAAAATAGGGACATAGCATAAACCTTACATCCCTTATGATTTAATTAGACCAGTCCAAAATATTAAATGGAAGATTTTGTTGGTAGTTAAAGGTTTAAATTATGATGCATATGTTTCAAATTTCGATGCAGATAATTTTGATGAAGGGATCAGTGACTTACACTCTTTGCCTAAAGTTTTATGAATCAACATGAAAGGTTTCTACATTTATGTGAAAACACTCCCATACGATACACTGTTCTTTTCTGTGGCTCTAGAACAGAGGCTGTGGGTTGGTCTATTATGTGCGGGAAGGAATAAGACGTTCCCGCCTCGACCAGTCTCCCATACAGTGTACATATTGGTAAAATAGGTATGATGTTAACGCAGCATCCCATCTCTGGGTGGATGTCTTCCATGATAAAGTCAACGACCAGGGTGGACGAAATTCAAATGGACTCAACAGCCATGTGTTCAGGGCAAAGGTGAACCATAAGAATACATGGATCTCGCCGATGGTCTCCATTAAGCTTTCTTTTCGTCCTAGACACACATATGATTCATCAAGCCATCAAAGGTGGCCGTACGACCGGCAAGGTTACGGGGCAAGTGAAGTGAAGAACAAACATTTGCTTATGAAAAAGGGTAGTGTTTTTAGCTCACCTGCCACGTAGTGACAAGGTGAGCTTTTGTGATCACATTTTGTCCGTCGTCCGTCGTGTGTGTGTGCGTGCGTGCGTGCGTCCGTGCGTGCGTGCGTGCGTGCGTCCGTAAACAATTTCAAATAAGTATATCTCTAATACTCCATGGCCAATCTTGATCAAATTTCATGAGAAGCATCATCAGGTAGGGGGAAAGGCTGCATAAGGTTTTTGGGCTGATCAGATTGGAATTCTGGTTGCCATGGAAACAAAAAGGTTCCATAGACTTATAATGGGGAAAACGACGTCTCCACTTTTTCTCGGCCATTTCTGATCCGATCTTCATTAAACTTGCAGATAACCAGGAGGGGCTTACAGTCTACGTCGAGTTCGAATTTGGGCTGCACGGGACAAACAGATTTGGAGTTACCTGCCCTTGAGCATAAATATAAGTGAAAAATGGTGTCTCCAGCTTTTCTCAGTCGTTTATGATCTCATCTTTCGGTAACTTTTCATAAACGAGGACAAGCATAAAATCCCGGACGAGTTCGAATTTGGTTTGAATCTGACCAGCGGTTTTCCAGTTACAACCCCTTGAGCGTGAAAATTTTTCCCATAGACTTATAATTGGGAAAACGACGTCTCCATTTTTTCTCAGCCATTTCTTATCCGATCTTCATCAAACTTGCAGATAACCAGGAGGGGCTTGCAGTCTACGTTGAGTTTGAATTTGGGCTGCATGGAACAAACAGGTTTGGAGTTACCTGCCCTTGAGCATAAATAGAAGTGAAAAATGGTGTATCCAGCTTTTTTCAGCCGTTTATGATCTGATCTTTTTGTAACTTTTCATAAACGAGGACAAGCATAAAATCTCAGACGAGTTCGAATTTGCTATGAATCTGACCAGCGGTTTTCCAGTTACGTCCCATTGAGCGTGAAAAATTTTCCCATAGACTTAAAATGGGGAACACGACGTCTCCACTTTTTCTCAGCCATTTCTGATCAGATCTTCATCAAACTTGCAGATAACCAGGAGGGGCTTAGAGTCGACGTCGAGTTCATATTTGGGATGGATCGGACAAACAGCTTTGGAGTTACCTGCTCTTGAGCATAAGTATAAGTGAAAAATGGTGCCTCCAGCTTTTCTCAAGCGTTTATGACCTGATCTTTTGGTAACTTTTCATAAACGAGAACAAGCATAAAATTTTGGATGAGTTCGAATTTGGCTTGAATCTGACAAGCGGTTTTATCAGTTACATCCCCTTGAGCGTGATTTTTTTCCCATAGACTTATAATGGGGAAAACGACGTCTCCACTTTTTCTCCACCATTACTGACCCGATCTTCATCAAACTTGCAGATAACCAGGAAGGGCTTGCCGTCTATGTTGAGTTCAAATTTGGGCTGCACGGGACAAACAGCTTCTGAGTTACCTGCCCTTGAGCATAAATGTAAGTGCAAAATGGTAACTCCAGCTTTTCTATCCGTTTATGATTGAATAATTTTGTAACTTTTGGTAAAGAGGACAAGCATAAAATCTCGAGTGAGTTCGAAGTTGACTTGAATCTGACCAGTTACATCTCCATGAGTGTGAAAGATTTTCCCACAGACTTACAATGGGAAAACAACGTCTCCAGCTTTTCTCGACCATTTCAGATCAAACTTGCAGATAACCAGGAGAGGCATACAGTCTATGTTGAGTTTGAATTTGGGCCACGCAGGTCAAATGACTTCTGAGTTACCTGCCCTTGAGCATAAATATTAGCGAAAAATGGTGTATCCAGCTTTCCGCAACTGTTTTTGATATGATATTTTTGTTACTTTTGGTAAACGAGGATAAAATTAAAATCTCTAATGAGTTCGATTTTGGCTTGAATCTTACCACCCGATTTCCAGTTACATCCCTTGAGGGTGAAAAATTTTCCCATAGACTTACAATGGGAAAACGATGTCTCCAACTTTGCTTGGCTATTTCTAACCTGACCTTCATCAAACTTCCAGATAATCAGAAGGAGCTTACAGACTATGTTTAGTTTGAATTTGGGCCGCACGAGACAAAAGGCTTTCAAATTACCTGTCCTTGAGCATAAATACTAGTGGAAAATAGTGTCTCCACTTTTTCTCAGCAGTTTCTAATCTGATCTTTTTGAAACTTTCAGTAGATGAGAAGGGCCCCCGCCCATAGGGGCTTGAAGAAATATATGGGCTGCACGATGCTTCCACGCAGAGCTGAATCCGGCCCACACACTAGTACTGGTAAACAGCTTAGAGGATCTAAGCCTGTCCAGGAACCGCGGTGCGAGGCGGACCGTCCATGCTAACAAACCCTATTAGTTTCATTGGGCGACAGGGCTTGAGATGTCATTTCATCTCAATGTCGGGTAAAAGTCCCACAAAATTGGAAGCAACGTCTCCAAAATGACCTTTACAGTGTTGACGGGGACGTTAAACCTCAAATCAAACAAACAAACAAAATCAGTAGATGAGAACAGGCATAAAACCTCCGTCCGTCGTCCACACCTTTGAACTTGAATATCTAAGTGACTAGCTGGCCGATCCCAATCAAATTTTATGTGCAGCATCACTGGATTGGGGGATTGACTGCATTAGGTTTTGGACCAGTTTTTATCAGAACTGTGGTTACCATGGAAACAAAAAGGTTCCATAGACTTATAATGTGGAAAACGACGTCTCCACTTTTTCTCCGCCATTTCTGATCTGATCTTCATCAAACTTGCAGATAACCATTCAGTAGGGACATACAGTCTACACAGAGTTTGAATTTCGGCTGCATGAGACAAACAACTTTGGAGTTACCTGCCCTTGGTTATTGATTTGAGGTTTAACATCCCTGTCAGCACAGTGTAGGTCATTTTGGAGATATTGCTTCTAGTTTTGTGGGACTTTTGCCCGACATCGAGATGAAATTATATCTTAAGCCCTTTCCACCCAATGAAACCAATAGGGTCATTATGCATGGACGGTCCAACTGGCACCACTTTTCCTGGGCAGGCTTAGAACCTGTTTACCAGTACTCATGTGTGGTCGGTTCCAGCTCTGCATAGAAGCACCATGTAGCCCAGTCTATTTCTTCAAGCCCCGATGGGCTTTCTGAAAACATCATTAATGATTTTCTGGTACACAGGTGAGCGATATAGGGCCATTTGGCCCTCTTGTTTTGGTTGTTGTTGTTGCTCCAAACATAGACTGTGAATGTTCGTTCAGCGGGAAGCTTCAAGAGAGCAACAAGCAGCAGAGGTAAACAACATTGTGTTTGCTTGTTTTCATTTAACGGCATTTTTAGGTCATATCGAGCCGGTAAATTTACCTAACCACACTTTTGCTGGACAGGCTTAATTACCAGTATGGTGTCTTTTCACAAGTTCGCCAGAAACTGACAACTGCCCTTCTTGAATCAGCTCTTACGACCTGAAAGCCGTAACAAAGGAAAGATGCATAGCCTGAAAAAATCCCCGCCTATGGTGGGATTCGAACCCGGGCCGCCCGGGTGATAGTCCACTGCTCTTACCCCTGAGCCAAAGAGTCGACTCCCTGACGCAGTTGTCAGAGAGTGTTTATAAACCTAGAAGCTATGCATATGATCTACCAAGGTAGATAATGGAAGGGAGGTAACACACCCCCTCTTCAAGGAAGTCATCATTTATGATGACGTGAAGGATACCAACTTCGGCACAAGCCAATTCTGGCATTTCGGACGAGCCCCCATCTTACGACATGAAAGCCGTAACAAAGGAAAGATACATAGCCTGAAAAAAATCCCCGCCTTAGGTGGGATTCGAACCCGGGCCGCCCGGGTGATAGTCCACTGCTCTTACCCCTGAGCCAAAGAGTCGACTCCCTGACGCAGTTGTCAGAGAGTGTTTATAAACCTAGAAGCTATGCATATGATCTACCAAGGTAGATAATGGAAGGGAGGTAACACAGCGGAAGAGAGCGAATGGCCGTAGAAAAGATTTTATGATCAATCTGCGGGAAGGAATGTTGCCGACCCCGGCAGGTATCAGACCTGCGACCTCTGACGAGTATCCGACTGAGCTATTGGTATCAGACCTGCGACCTCTGACGAGTATCCGACTGAGCTATTGCCATGGCGGCCATCTTGGATATCGGAACAGAATTATTACCGAGGGCGGCTCCATAGACAAAGTAATGTACACGCTTGTAAACACCGTTTCTCTGAAATAAAATGGGGTTTAAAAGGAATTTCATTTGCAGAAATTTGGGAAAACCCGAGGAGCTGGAGTTTCTTGCAACCTGGTTTGCTGCTGAAAGTCCCAGTGTCCTTGTTCACTTGCAGTTTGCAGTTTACTCGACTGTCTCTGGGTGTATGACCAATGCGGTTTCGAGGATTTTGGCCACGTAAAATCGATTTAAGCACCACAGTGGAAAACGTGTCACTGACCGTTCCAAGGCGGTTCTACTGTCGCGGTTTATTTTTGTTATGGTTTTTCTTTGGGTGTTTGAATCACTTATATTATTTTGATTTGGATAGCCAGTTGTTTTTTTTGTGGGAAAGTAACTGTCCTTTTGACTTTCCGTTGTTGATGTTTCCATTAGGGTATGTTGTTTCACGTTTGTCTTTCTGTCCCTTTGGTGTCTCTGATGGGAGCTTTGAGTTAATTGTATCGATTCCTGATCATTGCCTTCACTTCTATTTTGACCTGTTAATGAGGAACTGCTGTAAGTTATCTTTTTTTTTTTTTTTTTGGGGGGGGGGGGGGGGGGGGGGGGTGTCCACTGTTGCTATCCAAAGAAGCTTCCCGCGTGCTATAGACCACGTGACTATCGCTGATCCTGTACAAAGTCCAGAAAGCGGTTATTTTTAGTAGCGATAGTCTTCTCCCTGTGTGTAAAAGTACAATCTGGACTGGGCTCGTGTAGTCCCAGACATACGCCGCAGAACGCGGCGTCTATTCAGTATTCACTGTTCTCTTAAAATATTGGCATTTAAGGCTTAAACGTAACCATATATGTCTCAGTTGTTCGGGGCTATTTTTTCTTGCACACCAGATAAGGAAATCCATAGTGAAATTCTGTTCTAATCAAGGTATTCTTTCCCAAAATCGAATATTCTCGTGTGTTTGATAAATGCACTGGTTGAATACGACCTCATATGCGCCGTCGTTCAGGTTGACGTCAAACCACGTTACGTGATGTCACTAAACAACACTTTAGTATCATCACACTATGGCGGACGTCGGCAGCCGAAGTGACTGCAGTATTAAAAATCCACGCTCAGAAATGGAAGGTACCCAAGAAAAAGAATCTTACATGGGTGTGAGGGGTGGATAGAAAAATCCGTCCCTCGGGATCACTGTCCGGCATCACTCGGCAAGCCTCGTGATGCCGGACAGTGACCCTCGGGACGGACTTTTCCATCCACCCCTCACACCCATGTAAGATTCTTATATTCCAGCCTAGACTCACAGACAAGCGACCTGCCAGTGCTGTCAGTGCTATGATTTGTATACCGAATCAAAGCACTGTCAGTACTGATGGATCGACTGTCTCTGAGTGCATGCTTGAAAAATAGTTCTGAACGAGGACTTAGACCATTTCGTTTAATCATTCAATTCCTATACTGTAAGCAAACAGTGTAGATCCTGATCAGACGCCGCGTTCTGCGGCGTCTGATCTGGGTCTCCACTGTTTGCCAAACCAAAAACATGATTCCAGTCAAGAATTAAAAAAAAAAAATCTTACCCAACACTCTGACCTCATAGCGATATAAATAACGCCACTTTTTTCCAAAAATAACTGTTACCCGGAGAGTATTAGATATTGAACATGCTAGCACAGCTATTTTGAAAACTGACTAACGAGATCGTTAAGCTAACGATGCTTTGTTTGTTTGTTTGTTTGATTTCTTTGAACAACTATGCTCAATTGTGTTTAGTATAGTAGTATAGTAGAAGTAGTATTGAGGTTACAGGGCTTGTGAGGTCATTTCATCTCAATGTTGGGTAAAAGTCCCATAAACTGAAAATGACCTAAATAGTGTTGACGGGAACGTTAAACCTCAATTCAAACAAACAAACTACATGTATTATTGAAAAAAAAATCAAGAACAATCAAGAAGAAAACCAAATTCAAAATGATCTTATTTTTGGGTAAAAACATGCAACTTTTACGGCAGTTGTTACATAATGCGAATATGGTAATCCAGTACCGTCATTTCCAGTGGTGCCCTCGAGAGATATCTGGCGGTAGATAACTCGCTGTGATTTCCCATTTGCTTCGCGTTATTATTGCCCTTTGTTTGCGTGTCGTGCCGCTTATTATTCTGTTGGTGAGTTCAGATGGATTTTTTTTTTCTCGACTTATGTTTTCATTCTATTTTCCATTCAAATGCAGTGTAGTTGCATATAAACGAACTTCAATGGCTCGAACACCTTTTGGGACCCTCACATGGGTAGTCCAAACCACTGATCAGTACTCATAACACCCATGCCAGGAGGCGAAATATGAATAACTAAGGTCCATGCTCTATATAATGTATGTTGTCTGTGCATATTAGAATCGCCTCATCGAGGCGATTCTAATATGTACAGACAACATACATTTTCAATATATAAGAGGAAAATTTTCCTTATTTTTATCTGATGCCTTAGGGAGAATACGACGAGCTGTGTAATAACACCTATATAGTTCGAAATTCTTCTGACTTTCCTTGGTACTCGTAACAAAATGCGATTTAAAACCATTATATGATCATCAGAATCTTACACTTTTTTATATATTAACGGGCCTCTCTCGCTTAGTGGATAAGAGCGCTGACTCGCGCTGACTCTTAATCATTAGGTCTCTCGCCACTTGGTTCGAGTCTGGCACGGGTCACATATGAGACGCCAAGATCTGCAACGGAAGGTCAGGTGTTTTTCTCCGGGTTCTCCGGTTTTCGTCCACCTCTGATTAATGATTGGCTGGATATGAGTGAAATAATCTTGAATAATCTTGAAAGGGTCTAAAACCAAAACCCAAAAAAAAAACTTTTTTTTAAATTCATATGAAATTTAAAAACAAAACCGCCTGATCCAGGCGATTCTGATAAGTATATACAACAAACATTTTCAAGGTAAGAAGAAAATTATATCATCTATCTATCTATCTATCTATCTATCTATCTATCTATCTATCTATCTATCTATCTATCTATCAATCTATCTATCTATCTATCTATCTTATCTATCTATCTATCTATCTATCTATCTATCTATCTATCAGTAGTGATACTGCATGTATCGTTCAAGCATGTTATCGGTGGTTCTTTTTTAATGTCTTCTGATTTTTTACCCAAACAGTTACAGTAAAATACCGCTATTAAGACCACCTAAAATTAAGACAAAATTTGCTTTTAAAAGTTTATCGAGAAGGTTTCAGTTATTCGTTCTGTGTCTTTTCCACATTGCGAGACCACCTTTGGGACTTTTCGTAATAAGGTCGTTATGCAGTAGCCCATCTTTCGTCTCAATTTATTGTCAGAGCTGATTTATTTCATTGCATAATGACAATGTTAATTAAAGCGGTTTTATAGCATTATTGAATTAGACTATCTTCTCCGTCCGGAAGTCAAAACATCAAAAGAAAAAGACAACTGCACTGATCAAACGATTTACAAAGAAAATACAAATCCGTTGTTATTTAAGAAAACATTGCTTTCTTGCCTTCAGCATTTTTTTCTCTTTCGCAACTTTTTGTACATAATTGTGAACAACCATACAAAATACAAAGCCCCTTAATACGCTAGTATCTTATTTCAGGCAAACAAAGCAGTTGTTGCGACATTTGTGACCGGGTAAGCCTCAGTTCAGCTTGACCAACCTTTACTGTGCCCCCGCCCATAGGGGCTTGAAGAAATATATGGACTGCATGATGCTTCCACGCAGAGCCGAATCCAGCCCGCACACCAGAACAGGTAAACCGCTTAGAGGATCTAAGCCTGTCCAGGAACCGCGGTGCAAGGCGGACCGTCCATGCTAATAAACCCTATTGGTTTCATTGGGCGACAGGGCTTTAGATGTCATTTCATCTCAATGTCGGGTAAAAGTCCCACAAAATTGGAAGCAACGTCTCCAAAATAACCTTTAGTGTTGACGGGGACATTAAACCTCAAATCAAACAAAACTGTTTCCATGGTAAGTCATCTCTGATACATACAAGCAACTGCATCACTGAAATGCGCACCGTGAAAAAACCCATATTGTATCGAAAAAAGTTTGATTTTCATAGAGTACATTTAGACGGCCTAAAATTAACACTTACCTGCTTTAAGAAGCTGATTTAGAAGAATGATATTATTGTGTTTTCGTATTTTCTGCACACAATGTCCTCTGCGCATTGACCACCTTTGAAACTGTTCAAAAGTGGTCTTAAAGACCACTTTTGAACAGTCCTAAAGGTGGTCTTAATATAGGAATTTTACTGTAAACACTACTTTTTTTTCTTAATCTGCTTCAAGGCCGACTATCAGGTGAACAAGTCCGTTGAATATACACCATTTGTTAACCCCACTTTAAAGAATGAAAACTGTGGTTTACAAGCTTTTGTTTCTGACCCAAGATATAGACTGTCGATGAGGCCATTGAAGTTTCAATGTAAATCAACAAAACAAATAGATCTTGCAACAGTTTAATTAAAAGAAATTAAAAGTTCCTTTTATGTATGCAAGTGCTGTATTTAAATCATAGTCATTCTTGTCCTCCGTACGTTTTCCAAACTTTACGGTAGCTCAGCAGGTGTTACCTGACTGCCTCAAGCAAGACAGTTGTCTTTCAATTTGTCGACAAATTGCTGTTGTACGGAGCTATTATTCGGCCCTTGAACAGAATAACTACAAGAAAGAATATACTTAGGAAACAACTTAACCTCATATTATGCTAACAATTCAATTGAGTGTTTAAGATCATTTAGAGAGAGCGAGGGGAAATATCAATAGGTCTAAAGTGATTGTCAATTGATGGGCTTATATTTTATAGACTGCAGAAAGTATCAATTTGCAGTGAGTAATTTTGTGATTCCACATTTAAAATTACAGTCAAACTACAGTTCCCGCCTTGAACAAAAATACTCGTTTCGAAGTGACTCCGGGTACAAAACGAATCGTGTAAACCCTAAAAATTTACCATAAACGTTTCTATATAAGAGAGAGAGAGAGAGAGAGAGAGAGAGAGAGAGAGAGAGAGAGAGAGAGAGAGAGAGAGAGAGCAGAAGTGGGTACAGGAAAGAAATACCCAGACTTGGCACGAAACTACTTTAATGGTATATTCTGCTTAATTTGGGGGGGGGGGGGGGGAAAGCGGAAACAAAGCTAAATTAGCATCGGCCTAAAGGGCATGCACGAGCATCTTATACCAGGTAAAACTTATGTATGCCGCGTCACACGAAAACCTGATTTGGCGTTTGCGAGCAACAAATATTCAGTCTGTGCATACGTGCAGGCTGATCAGCATGTTTGTGCTCGCTGCTTTATAGCATAATGCAGTAAAATGCTGCTATTGAAACCTTCTAAAATTAAGACTAAGTCTGCTTTTAAAATGAATAGGAACGGATTTGTCCGCCCTTTTTCAAAGGGAGATAACTTTCGGGACTTCCTGTTCACTTTCCTATAACCCCTGTCCCACGGAAAAGGGGTCAACTCTTAAAGGAAAGCATTTGCTCCTCAGGAGAAAATTCTTTCCTTTAAAGGTGTATTATTGAGCTACCGGGTCTCAATTTTTTTTCTGGTTTTTATCTTCAATTCATACTCCTTTGTCATGTGTACACTTTTGTAGCCAAATACAGCTCCAGAACTTTGTGAAAATGGTCGTTTTCATTCGTGTTTACCCTTCGCTCTGAACATGTGTTCGGGATTTCTGTTCTAAAAATAAATCTGTCACTTTACACATACATGCATGCGACAGTATCGTCCCTGAGTGTCGTTACTTATGGCATGGTATTCAGCGTCATATTTTTTTTCCCGATTCAGGCATGGCCTAAGCAAACAATGCCAAAAATGAACGTCGCATATCGTCACATATGGGGATTCTATTTTTGACACGAACTAAAAATAGATCTAACTAGTGTTCGAAACCTAGTTAGGGAGTCCCTCTGAAACTCATTTACCTGTCATCATAATTGTTCGCATTTTTGCATAAAATGCATTCATTTGTATTGTTTTTAAGAAAAATACCGGCTATATGTATTTTATTTTTGGAAGCATTTTTTACCGACAGCTCAATAATGCACCTTTAAGAGTTGACCCCTATTGACATGGGAGACAAAAATAATTTTGCAGGAGTTGCCTCCCCTGAAGGTGTTCTCATTCCTCTTAAAAGCATATTCAAAATGTTTCTGCTATTCCTTCTTTGTTTTTTACACCCAGGGTCTTCTAGGAAGCGACTCGCCTTTGGGACCACTTTTGAACAGTCCCAAAGGTTGTCTTAATATTGGAAGTGCATTTACCTCTATAGTTTCTCTTGCTAGTCTGTGTATAGCTTAACAATGTCATCTTTAGGCATTGTGGTCCACCATGATTCTTTCAGTATTGTTTACAGACATATACTGAGTTATAACCCCATGATCTGCATTTTCATTGGCCTGGAGACTAACCTTTGGAATAGGATACCAGTTCTACTTGAATATGCTCTATTCAAAATTATGTACGGGCCTCCGTGGCCTAGTGGTTAAGAGCGCTGACTCTTGATCATTAGGTCTCTCACCGCTGTGGTTCGAGCCTCGCTCGGGTCACTGTGAGACGCCAAGTTCTGCAAAGGAAGGTCAAGTGGTTTTTCTCCGGGTACTCCGGTTTTCGCCCACCTCTGATTAACGATCGGCTCGATATGAGTGAAATAATCTTGAAAGGGCCGTAAAACCAAAACCAAAAAAAAATAAATTCAAAATTGTGTTGGATACAGCTCCAAACAGTTGAAATTTACAAAGGTTTAATGTAGGCTATGTGGTCTATCATGTGATACAGCTTACAATGTTTATTTCAATGTTACATTAATTGACTATCATGTTTTCTTCAGAGGTCATCCGTATTAACACTGGGGTCAAAAAATAATTATCACGATTTTAATGGTGTCAGTTAATAAAATTGTCATTAATAAAGTAATTTCGTATTGTCCCAGGCCCTCGGTCAGCTGTATTGGCCTCGGCATTCGGCCTCTGGCCAATACAGCAGACCTCGGGCCTGTAACTGGGCCAATACGAAATAACCCGATTAATAGCATTATAACCAGTGCTTCAGCTGAAGTGCACGCCCCGCCGGATGCTTTAAGCTTTATGAGTGTTACCATATATGGGTATGGCGGCCATTTTGGTCATGTGACCTGGACCTAAAACGGTTCCCCAAATAAATGCGCCTTATCGTAAGGAGCAAAAATATATCTTATACTTTGGTACTGTATTCTGAATAAAATGCATTCTCACTTTTCCAATACAAAAGCATATGTGTCAAAGTTTGACCTAGGCACAAAGAAGGTCATGGTCAACCAATGGTCACCATTTTAGCAATTTATGATGGGCCTACGTCCCAGATTTATCAAGTTTCGTTGAAATCTGCCCAGTGGTTCTGGAGAAGACTATTTTTGAAGGATTTTTACCATATATGGCTTGGCGGCCATTTTGGTTATGTGACCAGGACCCCATGAGCAAATTTTGGTTTCCCCCATCCCATAGAGGCTCCATATGAAATTTGACTTCAATCGGCCCAACAGTTTCCGAGGAGAAGCAGTTCGAAAATTTTTACATTTTTCGCCTCGGCGAGGCTATACCAAACGGAATGTAATATTTCGCAAATTCATTGGTTAGATCTTATTGATATCTATCAGTATGCCAAAAATTGTTTAAATATTCCGAGCGGTTAAGTCACTATCACCAATTTTCACAAACGGGTTACGGACGGACAGACAGACAGACCATATATGGCTTGTCGGCCATTTTGGTCATGTGACCTGGACCCCATTAGCAAATTTTGGTTTCTCCCATCCCATAAAGACTCCATATGAAATTTGACTTCAATCGGCCCAACGGTTTCCGAGGAGAAGCAGTTCGAAAATTTTCACATTTTTCGCCTCGGCGAGGCTATACTAAATGGAATGTAATATTTCGCAAGTTCATTGGTTAGATCTCATTGATATCTACAAGTATGCCAAAAATTGTTTAAATATTCCAAGCGGTTAAGTCACTATCACCAATTTTCACAAACGGGTTACGGACGAACAGACTGACAGACTGACAGAATGACAGACTGACACGGTGATTTTAGGCCACTCTTAGAAAATCAACCGACTTCAGTCGGGCGCTTTTTCTGCAGGTCGTGCAATATCGTATAGCTTGGGGTGGTTGGTTGTGGCAAATGTGACGTATATCTTGCGTCACTGGGGCGACCAACTGATATTGGCTTATAGTTGGACAAGACTTGCAGCAGATAAGGGTAGAGGGTGCAATGTTGTTATTTCTTCTGTCTCTACACTTCCATTCATTTTCCTCTTTCTCCACTGTCCCACACTTTCATCTCATCTATACTGTCTTTTCTATTCTTTGGAAGACAACACAGAATGACCCACAAGGGTTGACGTGCCGTTAAACCCAAAACAATAAAATTCGTATAGCTGGGGCTTAACCAAGCTGCGCATCTTAACTGTGCATCTGCGCAAGCTGAATTCACGCTGTCGGTTGCGCATGTCATTCATTATTGACCCATACAAGTACCCACATCGATACATCAGTATCAGTTTTTGAAAAGCATCTCACGTGGAATTAATCCCCAGAAATTTTGCATGCAAGGTTTTAGTCAACAATAGCGGGGAATAATGTCAATTTCTGTAATGAGTAAATTCCCGAATGTCACATCTATCTTCTCCACTAGATGGCGTTTTTGTGTTGCACACCAGGGGGCGTCGTGATTGAAAGTCACGACTGCGCACCTAGGGCGCGTGTTCGTTTGATGCTGGGTTTTAATGGTCTGCGACATAATGTACATTTCGCATATTGTCAATCAATCAGCGGAAATTTCTATACCTGTCAAAGTTTCAGTGATTTGAAAATAAAATATATATTGAATAGTGTTGGCATAAAGGAAGCCATGATATATCGTCGGACTGGTGATTCTGATTGAAAATATGAGTCGATGAAAAGCGACACCTACAAAACGACACATATAAACCTTTGAATAAAAGCTTAGATCAGCCTGCACATGCGCACGTATTTATTAGAACATTGAATTTCCCTGTAAGTGATCAGAGTTGACTATTCTGGCGAAAGAGCGAACTGCAATGATTAAGATAAAACTGCGCATAATCTTAGTTAGAGGGCCTCGCATAACCATCTTGTAGGTTGTATGGACCCAGCTCAAAATAAAAATAAAAACTTTGATTGGCTCCCCGCGATCGCAATAAAAGGCTGTTGCAGATTGATTTAGTGTTAGATTTATTTTACATTAATTTACATTAAGCCACTTTCAATTTTCTTTCTGTGCTCAAAAAAGTGGGCCCATAATCGTTATATTTTAATAAATAAATTAGCATTAATTCTATATTAAATCCGACACATCCATAACGTTTCATTTGAAAGCCCCAGTGCACGTTCCTTTTTTTTTTTCCTTAGATCCGGAAAGCATAATGCTGTTAAACAACAACAAGACAAAAACTGAGCACACCCTGGCAATTCATCACCTCTCCCTTAGTACCCGTAAACATTACGATAACACACCCGTGCGATAAAGTGCATTTTTACACATCTCCAAAGTGGCTACTTTTCTGCTGAAAATCCGTGATATTTTTTCTTATAAATACTGCAAACATAGGTTGTGAGTGCTCGTTAGAACCGCCTCATTGAGGCTATCTATCTATCTATCTTCTGATACTGCGTCGGCCACATTTGACCATTACCGCAGGTGTATATTACATACACTCCAGGTTTTGCAGGATGAAAGCCTACACAGTAATCATGTAATTACGGTAGGGATCTTTAACCTGCACAGGCGATGGTTCTCCCTGCACAGGGGGCCTCCAGTTAGCGTCCCGATCCGAAGGACGGTGCACTTTATGACATTCATCCCTGCAAATGATGCCAATGGAGCGTGTTCGGACACCGAAATTTTATCGCCGCTGCCGGGGATCGAACCCGGGACCTCTAGCATCAGAGGCAAGTGCACTAACCACTGAGCTATCACGCTCCGGCCCCGCCCATCGGGACTTCAAGGCGGTTCTAACGAGTACCAACAACCTATGTTTTGAGGCGGTTCTAACGAGTACCCACAACCTAAGATTTGGAGCAAAAATAAGTAAAATATTGTATACTCCCGTAAAACCTAGTTTGCTCTATATGAAGTGGGTATAGTGGGTCTTTATTTCACGGAAGTCCTTCATGCGGACTGAACAAATTATTTGTCTAAACCGCGACGGAAATAAGGGCGGGAATTGTGGCCACGTTAAATCGATTTAAGCCCCGCGAGTGGAATTCGTTTCACTGACCGTTCCAAGGCAGTTCTTCTGTCGCGGTTTATTTTAGTTATGGTTTGTCTTTGAGTGTGTGTATCGCTTATATTATTTTGTTTTGGATACCAATTGGCCATTTGGTGGAAAAGTAACTGTCCTTTTGGCTTTCCGGTATTGGTGTTTCCATTAGGGTCTAGTTGTTTCATGTTTGTGCTTCTTTCCCCGCGGTGTCTCTGATGGGTTAATTGTATCGATTCCCGATCATTTACTTCACTTCTGTTTTGTTCACGTGATGTGTACGTATACTCGCATGCAGCAAATGTTACATTATTGGATGGCATATGATAGCCGCACCTGAGAAAATACTATCAAGTCCAGTGATTTTTGCGCGCACCCAGCAATGATCCGCGGTCAAACTGTTGTCCTAGAGTTCCGTAAAATGCATGGCCATTTATAGTTTCCATAGACAATTGGCTAATAAACGTCTCCAAAATGAGCTGAAAGTCAAAGCCTATACCCAGACAAAATGGTGCGAGTCGGAGCGTCCATGCTTAAAAACCATATTGATTTCATTGGGCGGCAGGGCTTGAGAAGTCATTTCATCTCAATGTCGGATAAAAGTCCCACAGAATTGGAAGCAACGTCTCCAAAACGATCTAAATGGTGTTGACCGGGACGTTAAACTTCAGTTCAAACCAAATAGTTTTGACGGAGACATTAAACCTCAATTCAAACAAAACACCTATCTTACGGGATGATAGCGCCCGTAAAAATAACGATATATGTACTGGCAACCATCTGCCAGTTTTATTACCATAACATTTACGAAAATGTTTTACAGCGAGGCGATTCCAACGAGAATACACAGTCTTTGCACTGGACAAAAATGAGGAAGAAGAAATAATGTTTGCTCCCTGAAAAAATCACTTTTTCTATGGTTTTTCAGAATGCTAATCATACAGACTACGGCTTTATTCTAAATTTGGCGCCCGTATTTCAAACCATCCTTGTATTCTTTTTCCTTTATTTCAGCCAAGTAATAAGCTTTTAAAGGGAATGGGTACACCTTCAGGGGAGGCAACTCCTGCAAAAGTATTTTTGTCTCCCATGTCAACAGGGGTCAACTCTTAAAGGAAAGGATTTGCTCCCGATGAGCAAATTCTTTCCTTTAAGAGAAGATCCCTTTTTCCGTGGGACAGTTTATAGAATAGCGAACAGGAAGTCCCAAAAGTTGTCTCCCTTTGATAAATGGCGCAAAAACCTGCCAGGTGTATCCATTCACCAGCATTGCTCACAAATACAGTCGAACTTCAATGGCTCGAACACCTTTGGAACCTCGAAAATTTTGTTCGAGACAGGGGTAGTTCTAGCCACAGAGGCTTACTGCCAGGAGGCATAACGAGGTACTTTGTTCACATATTTTCGGTGTCCCGTAATGAAAATGTATGCTGTGTGTACTCATTAGAATCGCCTCATCGAGGCGATTCTAATGAGTACACAAAGCATACATTTTCAAGATAAAAGACGAAAGTCTTCTAAATTATCTCGCACCATTCCTTATGTAGAGGACTTCCCTTGGGGCTCAAGAACGGGTTCGACTCAGCCATGGAAAAAAGAGCCATCGGTGTTCGAGCCATCGAAGTTCTACTGTATGCATGAGAAAGCACAATAGCGAAATTCAGTTTCCACTGGAGACGAAAGTTTATCTTGCTGTAAGTCTTTTGCTGAAGTAATCGGATTTAACCAGCAGTATTTTCTGTAAACGCACATGGGTCCCCAGACTTTAAACCGACCCTTCAATTATAAAACTCTATAAGTGGTTGTTGACTGAACAATATCCATACAAGCTGCCATCGAAAACTTCACAAGAATAAATGACAAGACAGGTTTCCAGACACAGAAGTCCTGAAAATGGTAGGTATGCAAGCGTCTGCATACTTCTCTGAAACTGGTGCAGTTAGGATGGACAGGCCATGTTAGCAGGATGCTTGATGAACGTTTGCAAAAGAACATAATCTGTGGATACTTACAAGTGGGAAAACGCTCTCATGGTGGTCACGAAAAGTTATACTCTCTCAGGGACCCCAACAACAAACTGAGTCACATTGAATAGGATCAAGTATGATAGCAAGGCTTCATCAGAAGAGATATTGATGAATATGAGGCTAAAATAATCGAGCTGAGGCGTTACCAACAGAGCTTTCTTCTCTAGGCCTCTCTTGTTTTATCTGAAACAGGCAGTATAGTTAAGACTGGCCTCATCAGCCATCTTTGAACACACAAACAGTACCACTTCGCGCACCTGAATATGATTATTAACCCATTGTATGCTGGTGGATTCTTCCATTTCTATATGTTTGACAAGTCCATTTGTACTATAAGGGGTGTCAGGCCTATTTTATTTTTATTTATTTATTTATTTATTTTTATTTATTTATTTATTTTTTATTTTTTTTTTTTTTTGGTTTTTATTCAAGTTTTGACGGAAAATTCTGTAAGCACATAGTGTAGACCCTGATCAGACGCCGCGTTCTGCGGCGTCTGATCTGGGCCTGTACTGTCTGCCAAGGTACACCTTTAGGGGTTCCCGCATGCAGTGGGTTAAGATTTGTCATATACTGGAGAGCAATTCCTCAGTAGCCCCTTGTAATACTTGAAAAAAGGCTCACCCTTGACTGACTTTTTAACATGTTTGTTATTAGTATAAACTTTATTTTTTATGCAAATTACGCAACTCTTTCGGCCTACATTTTAATCATTTCAGCTGGCAACATTTCTTCAAGAATGCACAGTGGAATGAGTAAAGTATCGACCACCGGTGGTGCAGTTCATACAGGGGGTCCACATTCTCCATATTTCGCGCGTTGTTCATCAATATATTGATGTTAAGCACCGAAATTTCAAACTTAAACACAAGTTAATCTTCGTTAAACATAAACAAAGCAGTAACTTGTCTAATTGAGTGGTTTATTAAACAAATTGATCGTGATTTATAATGCTTATAACTTATCATCTCACAAGATTTGGAGTACCATTTTGTATGACTCAGTCGTCAGAGGACATTCCATTTAGAAATCTAGCATGTCCAGACATTCAGAAATACCATTCTTGATCTGGCATACCATTTTGATCTTTAGTGACATATCGGAGCTTTTTATATGGCAGTTGTTGCATTGTTTAACAGAGAGAAAAGATGACTCAAGAAAAACTAATAGTAAAGATCACAGGCATCCCAGGCCCAGGCCAAAAAAAAAAATAGTTGCACAAGGCGACACACAATTACAAAGTAGGAGACCGCGCGTCCACAACAAAACTAACAAGCATGCATGTAAAGGACCGTCCGCCCTTCTGCGCTCAGTAACGAGTCATTCTTTGATATTAAAAACAGCTTTGTGATCCATGGTTGTTCGTTCGTTCTTTATTTATTTTTTTTATTATTATTATTATTTTCTTTTTTCTTTTTGTCCATTATTTAGTCTTTTAGCATTATTTTCGACTCCCTGAGAGGGAGACCATGAATTTTGTAGCTTTATAGTCTTGATACTCTTTCTGCGCCTTAAGAGGGTCATAAACTTTGTTGATAATTTTCCCGGTGTATATTTTCTTTATGATTTTCAGCTCGCCTTAGTCATGAAATAGTGACAGAAATTTGTTTGATTTAAGGTTTAACGTCCCCTTCAACGCTGTACAGGTCATTTTGGAGACGGTGCTTCCAATTTTGTGGGACTTTTACCCGACACTGAGATAAAATGACATCTCAATCCCTGTCGCCCTATGAAACCAACAGGCAAAGTGGTGCGAGTCGGACCGTCCATGCATTTAAACCCTTTTGGTTTGATTGGGCGGCAGGGTTTGTGATGTAATTTCATCTCAATGTCGGGTAAAATCCCACAAAAATGGAAGCAACGTCTCTAAAATGACGTAAATAGTGTTGAAGGGGACATTAAACCCCAATTTAAACAAGCAAATGCTTAACAGACGATCGGAAAACTATCTCTTATTTATTCCCATAATCCCAGATAAGAGGGGTTATCCGAATATATTTTTTTCTTATTTCTGCTACATTTCTTTTCTATAATTATATTTACTTTTCTCTTGCACCATAGTAATGGTTTAATTTTAACTAGGAAAATCAGGTGTACTTATTATCGTACGCCTACCCAAACTCGGCCTGTTTCACCTATCTAGCCTAGCTTAGCTTTGACATTATACTTGGAGATAGCTTTGAGCATCATTTTTAACAAACAAATGCGGAAAGGATACGGTAAGAACTCAAGTTTGACATAATGACGTCATCTTATGGTAGCAATATATCTAAGGGGCAAGAATGTTTTACAGATCAAGTACTTGGTGCAGATAATAATGTAAATACAGCATTCCCCGCAGGTGTTAAAATGATACCAAATTTATCTATGAATCATCATCAAAGGGCTTTTAAAGTGGAGAGAACATAATAACCAATTCTAAATATGATCCATTTCATTGAGGCGGTCACAAACCCTGTTCCTGACCAGATATAAGACAATTATATATACATGTAACCCCACATGCCTCTGTAACGAAGCAATAGAATACACAGTCGACGGCCTTCCCCACAAACAATAGTATCAATGCTTCATTAAAAATTATGTTGATGTAACATGCCGAACTTATACGCCCATCCAGGTAACTGCAGTCGACAGCAGTGCATAGGGTCTTGGTGGATTTTCAGCAATAAACTCAAAACCAATAATAATATCTTTCTTTATAAATTGATTTTCCTGTATAACACCAAGTCAACCAATATTCAAAAATCATAAATCATTTTTTAATTGCCTCAATTAATAAAATTGTAATTAATCAAGTAATTTCGTATTGGCCAAGTTACAGGTCCTCGGTCAGCTGTATTGGCCTCGGCCTTCGGCCTCGTGCCAATACAGCAGACCTCGGACCTGTAACTGGGCCAATACGAAATTATTTGATTAATAACATTATAGTATAAACTGCTTATGATTTTGCATTCTTTGTCGAATGTCCATGTGTATGTGTAAAATAGTTTTAAGAGCAACTCTTTGGTCCTTTTTCCTTAACAACTGAAAGTACCATTCAAATGTATATAGTACAACTACTGAATGAAGCGACAAAAACTGGTGAATATATTGTCTTAATTTATTGTAAATTGTTACTTTTATTCTGTGCAAAGGGGATTTAAAAGACAAATGTCTTGCAATACGCTCATTTAAGTCTGTAAAACAAAAACTAAAAACAAGTTATGCCTTTTCTCCCCCCCCCCCCCCCCCCCCCACACACACAAGATAGCCATGATCACAAAGATCTCCATATCAGTGTGACATTAATATCTGGTGCAACAGTTGCCATGATACATGATAACAACCCCCCCCCCCCCACACACACACACACACACACAAGATAGCCATGATCACAAAGATTTCCATAATATCAGTGTGACATTAATATCTGGTGCAACAGTTGCCATGATAACAAAGGTATCAATGTAACATGAGTAGCAGTCATGATCACAAAGGTTTCCGTATAAATATGACATGAATATCTATTGCAGCATTTAGCCATGATCACAAAAGTCTCCGTATCGGTGTGTCATGAATATCTGTTGCAGCATTTAGCTATGATCACAAAGGTCTCCGTATCAGTGTGAAATGAATAACAGCCACGATCACAAAGGTTTCCGTATCCGTGTGACATGAATATCTGTTGCAGCATTTAGCCATGATCACAAAGGTTTCCTAATCAGTGTGGCATGAATATCTGTTGCAGCATTTAGCCATGACCACAAAGGTCTCCGTATCAGTGTGACATGAATATCTGGTACATCAGTTAGCCGTGATCACAAAGGTATTCGCATCACTGTGTCATGCAAATCTGGTACAGCAGTTAGCCAGGATCACAAAGGTATTCGCATCACTGTGTCATGCAAATCTGGTACAGCAGTTAGCCAGGATCACAAAGGTCTCCATATCAGTGTGTCAGGAATATCTAGTACAGAACATATAGAAATTTAAGTAGTCAGTAACTGAGAAAAAGCATAAACCCAAGAGCGCAGACAACCCCAGTCACAAAAAAAGATTTGAGATATTAAGTAACACACACATGCACGACCACGTAGAACTCAAACTCAAACAGAATATGGGCCAGGTCATGAGAAAACCTGTTTTTGTTGTTGGCGAACAACTAAGGTGCTAATCAGACTGCGCGCATGCGCAGTCTGGTCAGCACCTTAGTTTTCGCTTCTTGGATCAAACAATACCTTTAGTTTCTATATATAAAATTCCAAGACTCTTTCTAATCTGTGTAGCTGTGCAGGCTGGTCTCCGTCTTACGCGATCGCTAGTCCCGAAGACATTTTTTCCTCGTGACGGGATTCAACTATGGGGGACCGTCGGCAGTAAACATTGCTTTGGCTTAAACTCTTTTGTTGACGTAATTGCAACCCCAACCCCTCTAATCTTATGTAGGTTCCTATTTAATAGCAATAGCAAATGCTGTTTGTTGTTTGAATTGAAGTTTAACGTCCCCTTCTATTCAGCGCTTCTAGTATTTAGGTCATTTTGGAGACGTTGCGTTCTATTTTGAGGGATGTTTACCCGACATTGAGATGAAATGACACCCCAAGAAGCCCTACCGCCGTTGGAAACCAATAGGGTTTGTATGCATGTACCATTTTGCCTGGGCAGTCTTAGATACTAGTACTCATGTGCGGATGGTTTTAGCAGCTCTGCCTGGAAGCACCATGCAGCCCATTCTATTTCTCCAAGCCCCGATGGGCGGGGGTCCCAATAACAAAGTGTTCCACATGGTAGCATACAATGTCAACGGTGAATCATGACAGGACAATATGCTTACATCGTTTCCTCAAGGCAAAGAGAAAATGCGTCCGGTATCAAGTCAGTCTAACATCACGAAAACACGTCTATATAATTTTAACCCATTTGAACCCCATTTCTATATAGTAAAACTGGGGTTTACAGAGGTAAACCTTATTTTTCTTATTTTTGTTCTAAATCTCGTTGGAACTACTTCATCGAGCCGGTTCTAACGAATATCCACAATCTATATTTTGAGCAGAAATAAGAAAATTATCTCAATTTTTCATCTGAAAATTTTCGATTTTTCGGCGGTAAAGTTTATAGCGTATTTGTATAGGCGTGTTTTCGTAATGTGAATACGCCTCTAAGCTCAACTTTATAAAGAGAAAAGTGAGGTTTCCGTGTGTGGATGGGGGAGGGGGCTATTCATTAATTTATTTAATTTTGTTAGACAGAGGGTACTCGTTAGAACCGACCACCAAAGCACCCAAAAACTTATATATTTTTTTAATAAGAAAAACATCAAATGCGCTAGTTCTTGAAATATGTGAGACGCCATTTAGCACACAGGTGTGTTAGAGAAATCAGAAAAAAACAGACAGAACAACAGTGAAATTAACATTATCAGTAATAGAACCATTATAAAACGATGAATGAAAATACACGATAAAATATTTCCAATCCTGACAAATATTTAGACAATATTACAGATTAGTTACATTGTTACAGCGGGGGAGCTGATAATTTTACCACTCTACACATGAAATATACATGTTTTACACTGAGTGGTTGACAAAATCGCCACCTTTGAATAAATACAGGACAATTTACATTCATAAAACACAACATTTCATCCAAACACAGCATGGCATCTCATATTTATCATGATTGTGTTTAACAGAAGGCTAACAAATTTTTGATTGATATCTAAACTTTGGAGTCAAACATCACCTATTGTTTAATCTTTAAAGGTAATAAATTACAAATTCATCAAACTCTATTGTCATTGGTTTGACATTTTATCCATTTCTGGACAATACGAATTTTTAACGCAGTTGCATGTCATGTTACTAAGAGACGAGGTTCAACGAAGGCATCCCTGCAACGTTTTCGGAGGTAATAACATTTAGGATATAAATGTACTGAAAATTGTCATTTTGGGAGGTAAATCGGAGGTTTTACGGTCGGAAATTTCGTTTTACGGCGACGCGTAGTTTGCGACCGTGAAACCGACGATTTACCTCCCCAAATGACAAAATTCAATAAGTTATCCCCATTATAATGCATTTATTCGGTTGTTAAGTTAAAAAAAGTGTACTATTTTGCACAAGACAACAAGCGCGGTGAGCTGCGTAAAACCAAATTCCAGCCAATGAAAACCGACGTTACGTGATGACGTCGGGTTTCCGATAGTATATCGCAGAATTTTTAACGTTATCCAATCAAACGTGGCGTTACATACGCAAGTGCATTTAAATTAATATTTGTTGACAAAGTTTAGATTATTTGCACTTATTACCCCAAACTGAAAATAAGCTGAGGGCTCAACCTAGATTTATGTAGTGCCCGAGGTAAGTAAGTAAGTAAGTAAGTAAGTAAGTAAGTAAGTAAAGACTTTATTTTACGAGGGTGACAACATTTAGCCATTTAAGGGACCCATGCCTGCGGTTCCTTGTTCTTGTCACATCTGAGATTGCATTTAACTTCTTTAGAAAATCTGATTTTCAAATGCACCAGAAACACAATGTACAAACCGACAGCCTTTTTGGAACATATTTCGAACTCAAGAAATACTGCTGAGCCATCTGAATTTTCCATGACGAAAACACGTCTATGTAATTTGACACCCCCACACGCCTCAAATCTCTATTTTTAAAGAGTAAAACTTGGGTTAACAGGGTAAACATTTTTTTTCTTTTTGCTCACGAAAACCCAAACTCTGTTTAGAGCAGAAATATGAATTTTATCGGATTTGGTGGAGGGTGTGGGTGTCTGCAAAATTTGCAATATATTTGAATAGGCGTGTTACTGTTTTTGTTTTTTTTCGGTAATGAATTGTGACGATAACAGAGCTACCAGCGTAATCACTGAGCTTACACTGTAGATACGATCAACTCGGCCGTCCCGATCGGCAAAAGCGATCAACGGCTTGTACACGACTCAACCAGTACCCGATTGCTTGATCGGGTCCAGTCGGTAGTGTGAACGCAGCTTGCTTTGGACAGTGGCTATTGCTCAACTTTTATAAGGTGCATCCTATCATGCTATATATCAAATTAAAGCTAAGAATGGGCTATTTTATCATTTGTAAAATTCGGCTATATTAATGTTATTAAATTAAATTAAAAAATATGAGTTTTTGCATATTTTACCATTTGTTTAAAAAGGACCCTTTTCCTTGGATAGGCATCACCCTGTTACCCATGCCTTCAAAAGAGGGCATGTAGAGTAATTTTGGATTATAACATAGACAATATTTACCAGTCAATAAGTGATTTGAAGATAATTACATTATCTGAAAGGGTATTCTTTAGAAAAGCTAAATTTATGTGTAAAGTTTCTAATGCTATGACACCTGAATATATCGATGACCTTTTTTCAAGGTGCCAGCAACTTGATCTTGATGGTACAGAAATGCACATATTGCGCTCAATGGCAGCTGATAATTTCGTTCTTCCCAAACCCAATACAGAGTTGTACAAGGGCAATATGGCTTTTTCAGGGCCCATCATTTGGGGCAGTCTCCGTACCCAAGTTAAAATGCACCCTCTGTTGAATCCTTTCATTCTAGGTGCATCAAATGGATGAAAAGTTAACAACACTCCAGGCAACTATAAGCTCAATCTAAGAGATCACTGTATATTTTGGTGTGTGTCCGTGAGTGAGGTATGCGTGCATTTTGTGTTTCATTCCATATGTACACTTTTATTTAATTGATCATTCACCAGTTTCTCGCAATCTTTTACTCTTGTATATATTTAATGTCTCTCTCACTCACTCATTAAAATATATCTACTTTAGTGTGTATGCATTTGTGCATGCTTTTATACAGTATGAGTGTCATTTATTCTTGTATTCCTTATAAATTTGTAAATATTTGAGGGCCACAAGAGAGATTAGTTTTGTACTAATTGCGTTACCCTCTTGAAATAAAGACTTTATTTATTTATTTATTTTCTGGCACGAAATTAATTGGTCATTCTGAACAAAAGTTCCATTTAAACCCAAATGGAGCAGGATATCAAAATTCTGTGGCACATTTATCAAGTTGTGACTTCAGGGAACTTCTGTGCCATGGACACTAATTTGGATGACTCAATCAGTTTGAAGACAGCCGCCTATACACATAAATGTATTTTTCTGGAAAGCTAAAAGTGTCTGCTACCCATTTAAACTATATATTTTAAATAAGAACGGCTGGTCTTATACTGCAGCCCCTAGGACAAGTTATAAATCAGTGATCGCAAAAGTTTCATCAGTATCATTCTGGATATGTTTTCATTCATTAAATATGTTTATCATATGACGTCGCGTCTCAGAGTGTAATAACGCCATGTAATATTTTCGATAATCCACTAGTGGATTAAATATGCAAATTAGCTAGATACGTCCCGTAACGTTACATGTACGACGTCCTTAACGACGTCGCGTTTACTAACGGCGGAATATTGACATTTTTTTGTGAACAGTCGTGAATAAAATGCGTTATAAATGTCATATGATAAATAGAATCTTGCATTCGTGCTCATGTATTATTTAATTTATTAAACTCGTTGAGGGAAATGGATAAAATGCTCGGCAAAGCCTCGCAATTTATCCCTTTTCCTCAACTCGTTTGATAAATTCAATAATACATGAACACTCATGTAAAATCCTCTATATATTTCTCACATTTTACATATTCAACTCTTAGACATACATAAACTACTGATAGGCAAATGTTTGACCAGGTGTTCAAAGCTTCGTTAGCTTAACGAGCTCGTTAGTGGTCATATTGTTAACTCTTCTAGCAAGTACAATATCAAAAATTTTGGTGTTTTTGCTGCAAAAATGTGAGCAGCTTTTGCATCCGCAAAAGCTGCTCACATTTTTCAGCAAAAATTTCAGCATATTTGTCATATATATTTAATGATCAAAGTTTTAACAGTACGTTAACTAACGACGTCGTTAGTTTTGAACAACTGGCCACATGATGCTAAATGACTGCATAATTGCTCCACACCTAGTTACAGTCTCGTAAACTTATTGAACCAAGGGAACGTTATGTCCATTAACCACAGTTGCGTTCGGTCTCTGGTGTAACCATCATAACCTTATACTGGTCAAGGTGTTATTGAAAGCATCGGATTTGAGATTGAAAGGTAGCTGGTTCGATCCACGCAAGCGCCAAATGTTATTTCCTTGAGCATGAGACTTAATCCACATTGCGTAGTACAAGCAGATGAAGAAAAGAGGGCAACATGGCAGATTGGTACTAGTTTACTAAATGTGTTACCCTCTATAAAAATGTCGATTATTATTATTATTCATTTGTTTTGTTTTTGTTTGTTTGTTTTGAGGTTTAACGTCCCCGTCAACACTGTAAAGGTCATTTTGGAGACGTTGCTTCCAATTTTGTGAAACTTTTACCCGACATTGAGATGAAATGACATCTCAAGCCCTGTCGTCCAATGAAACCAATAGGGTTTATAAGCATGGACGGTCCGACTTGTGCGCACCGCTTTGCCTGGGCAGGACTAGATCCTCTAAGCGGTTTACCAGTACTAGTGTGCGTGTCGGATTCAGCTCTGCGTGGAAGCATCATGCAGCCCATATATTTCTTCAAGCCCCGATGGGCGGGGGCGAGTATTATTATTCATTAATATATCAGTATCGGGTTAAAGTCCCACAAAATTGGATGCAGCGTCTCCAAAATGACATAAATAGTGCTGACGGGGGCGTAAATCCTAAATTCAAGCAAACAATTTAACGAATGTGCGTTATAAATTGGGAGCATGTTTGAATGATCCACACAGACCCACGCAATTAGCGTTCAGCCAAACACTGAAAACCCGACGACTACAAACTACACCATCAACACGGTACGATTGAAACAGAAGGTTTCGCACAAACTCGAAATTTTTGAAATCTTCATCTAATTACTGCTTTGCTAGACGAGACGACTGTTTAGATGCTTCATTTATGAGTTAGAAACTGTTACTTTTTTACTTATCTACCTTTGGTGTCGTAAAACGTTTTCGTTATAATTTCAATGTCAATTTTTAATGTTTCTTTTTTATGCGATAACAGTTCAATTTCTTTTAATTTTGAATCAACATGTTCAGCGAGAAGCCTCAGAGAAGAGATCCACCAACTGCTCTAAAAGTATCCTATATACCCCTAACAGAAAATGCAAAGCATGCCCCTGGTAAACCCGAGTTGTTGGTAGAAGTTGTTGCGAAGGAACACCATTTCTGCATTAAACAGTGTGTCCAAATGGGCCATTAGGCCAACCGGACTTATTGTTAAACTTTCTGTGTTTATATTAAGTTTATTTAAAATTGATAAAATACCATTCAATCTCCATTATCTATCAAGTAGTCCAATATTAGTTTATCCGGCACTGTTAAAACAAATAAGTTGGTCTTAAACTGTCAATATAACATTGATAGACTGATTAGAACTGGTGTCACTTCAAAACTATGAATCATTTCTGCTCACACCTGGCTCATCTTATGTTGAATCTCCTTGTCAAAGTTACCAATGATAACCCTTGTTTAAAGTTATTAATGCTTCTGACTTGGCATTCGAGATCACATGTTTGAAACAATGTGGAGGCATTTTAGCAAGTTCATACATTTTCTACGGGTGCGCGTTGATACTTGTATAAAGATATAGCAAGCTTTATATACCTGAATATTTTTGTAAAAGACCTAGCATTCTAAAATTAGCCGAATTCGGAGACTTTTAATTTCACACCAGAAATAAGTTTAACTAGCCTTCGTTTACGTCTTAAAATCAAAATATGCTTACTATTAATGCTGTCAAGAGCAGACCATGGGTCCGAGTTTGTATAGAACTAGTGAATAATAGAAGAGAAGGCAATGATCAGGAATCGATACCATTAACCCACATCTCGCATCAGAGACACCAAAGGGAAAGAAGCACAAACATGGAACAACTAGACCCTATTGAAAACATCAATAGCGTACTTTCCCACAAAATGGCCAATTGGCTAGCCAAAACAAAATAATATAAGCGACACACACACACTCAAAAACAAACCAAAACAAAAATAAACCACGACAGAAGAACCACCTTAGAACGGTCAGTGAGACGAATTCCATTGGGGGTGGGGGGCTTAAATCGATTTTACGTGGCCACAGTCCTCGCCCTTACTTCCGTCGCGATTTAGACAATTAATTTGTTCATTCAGCATGAAGGCCTCCAAATTCATCAGTGCAACAACTCCGTGAACACAAAACTCAAACAACCACAGAGATGAAACAACGGTTAGTTGTCGACAGCAAGAAAGCACTGAAATGCTGGAGCAAAAGAAGACCAACAGTTAGACTCCGACGGGCCCAACAAGAAACAGAGAATCAGGCACCAACCAACATATAATAAAATTAGAAACTCAAATTCTCAGCTATGTAAAGTATCCTACTATTTTTGAGAATTTTTGATACATGTTATTTATATCATGTACTATGTTATTTATATCATGTACTCATGGGTCATTATCGCTTATAATATAGTGCTATATTTCTGGAATAACTATGTAAATATACTTTTGTTGTTTGTTTAAACTTAATGTTCATGTCTCACTCCTTGTCACCAGGTCATTTTATTTTATTCGTGCAGTTCCAGAAGTTATAAAAAAATAATATTTCTGACTTTATATCAGCGGTGGCGTAGCTGGTACAATGAAGAAACATTATGCAAGTTCCAACACAATCTATAGACAATAACACGCTTTATTAATTGACTATCCTGTATTGTTCGGAGGTCATCCGTATTAACACTGAGGTCAAGAATCAATAATCATGTTTTTAATGGTGTCAATTAATGAAATTGTCATTGATCAAGTAATTTTGTATTGTCCCAGTTACAGTTCCTCGGTTAGCTGTATTGGCCTCGGCCTTCGGCCTCGGGCCAATACAGCAGACCTCGAACCTGTAACTGGGCCAATACGAAATTATTTGATTAATAGCATTATATTATTAATTGATTATCCTGTATTACAACAGGTCAACCAATATTAGCCGGAGGCCAAAAATCATTAACCATGTTTGTTTTTAATTCCGTCAATTAATAAAATTGTCGTAAAGCAAGTGATTTCGAATTGGCCAAATAACAGTTCCTCCGTCAGCTGTATTGGCCTCGGCCTTCGGTCTCGGGCCAATACAGCAGATTTCGGACCTGTTACTGGGCCAATACGAAATGACTTGATTAATAACATTACATTATGGGAATGGATACTACTTCAGGGCAAGCAAATCTTTCAAACTATTATAAATGAGTTCGAGCGTCAAAGTTGCCATTACTTTTATTAGACTTTGATGTTTCCATTAGGGTCTAGTTGTTTCATGTTTGTGTTTCTGTCCCCTTGGTGTCTCTGATAGGAGTTGTAGGTTAATTGTATCTATTCCTGATCATTACCTTCACATCTATTTTACTCCCTTGCAAAAGAAACAACCAATCAATACCGACGAAACAACCAAAATTACTGGTTCTAGTGTTCTGCTGTCCTTCTTGGAAAACTGGAAACTAGTCAACCATAGTCTGACCATCCTATAAGGATGGTCAGACTATGGTTGCCTGGTTCCCAGTAACTATAGGCAGGCTGGTTAAGACTCGAACTCAATCTATGTCTCTCGTGCCCATAGAGGTTTACTCTTAAAGGAAAGAATACGCTCTGTGCAATAATTATTCGCTCAAGGAATTTGACATTTTTCAGAAGGGCTCAGTTCAAATAATTTTATCTATGCAAAGTACGCGCAACGTTTACATGTTTTGTTTGACTTGAGCTTTAACGTTGCCGTCAACACTGTATAGGTCATTTTGGATACGTTGCTTCCAATTTTATGCGACTTTTACCCGACATTGTGATGAAATGACATCTCAAGCCCTGTCGCCCAGTGAAACCAATATGGTTTATAAGCAAAGACGGTCCATCTCGCACCACTTTACCTGGGCAGGCTGGTTTACCAGTACTCGTGTGCGGTCCGTTTCAGCTCTGCGTGGAAGCATCACGCAGCCAATCTATTTCTTCAAGCCCCAATGGGCGCGGACCGAACTTTTACAGGTAATGATAAGAATCACACAGAGAGAAGTTTGAACGAACAATCCAGCACATTTGCGAATGTAACGCGACTTCTGATTGGATAACTTCATAACTTTGAGATGTAATATTTTACAATAAACAATGGTAAACACAACGTTGACTTCCGGTTTGATGCAGCTTTTTGGCAAACAGCTTCAGTTTTAAAGGTATTAGAATGGGGATAGATGCATTGACTTTCTTTGGTCTTATGCTTTTTATGGGCGTTTACGTGCCTATATACGTCTTTCTTTGAATTGAAGTGCTCTAGTTTCTGTTTTGCCGGCCTCGGTAGCTCAGTCGGACGCGCGTCTGGCTGGTGATCAGTAGGACGTGGGGTTTGATACCTGCCAGGGTCGGGGAGATTGATCATGAAATCTTTACTACTTTCATTCTCTCCCTCCCGCTGATTCAAAAAGGGCAGTTGTCAGTTTCTGGTGAAAGAATGTGCACTGTACTGGTTAACCGCTTACGTATATGCCTGCCCAGGAAAAGTGCGGATAGGTAAAATGGCCGGTTCAAAATGACCTAAATAGTGTTGACTGGGCCGTGAAACACCAATACAAACAAACAAATGAGCCAGCGCATGACAAAACCTACAATAAGACGTGTGCCCAATGAAGACTCAGATCAGCCTGCGCATCCGCGCAGTCTGATCAGAGTCTTCGTTATGCGCTCTAAGGATAGCTTAGGACCCAGTGCCCCTTCATCCAACAATAGGAGTCTCTGGTAAGACTATATGGATGCGCAGGCTGATCTGATTCTTCTCTGGGCGCACGTCTTATTGTAGGTTTTGACGTGCGCTGGCTCAAATCTATTTTCTGGGTGCCTTTTCCTTACTGTTTTCATTACGTCTTGAAAAGACATTCTTGCATAAATATCTTTGGCTGTTTGAAGCCATTGTCAAATGGACCGAAAGCCGTGCTCAAACAGCAAAAACCATGTTCAAATCATGAAATTCGCGTGATGTTTGAACATGGATTTTGAGCTTTTGATATCACAAGACCACTGAAGACTGGCCTTGCTTTGTTTACGTTACGTTGAGCGACGTAACGTTATCACCCTGAACGTAGCATTTTAGTGTTCTGTGTTGGCTGGTTCCCTCACCCTATAGCTCTCTGGCTTGCGCATATTTTAATAGAGCACAGGCATCCAGTTAAGGTTCTATGATGACGGCAAATGGTTACGGCGTTACAACGTCATTGTAAACAACATTCTGAACTGGCCGTCATGTTGGTTCGCCGGTCGCATTTGAAGAATTTATATGGAGTATATATGGAGCTTTTGGGCGTTTTCGTCACAATTTGCTGTCGGAATCGTAAGTTATGCAAGAACAACGATCATCCATGGTTAATTCATTGCATTAACATTTAACGGATCCCTCGGAAGATATTTGAACATTCGGCCTGGCGGCCTCATGTTCAAACAGCTTCCTCTGGACCCGGCAAATGTTAATGAATGAAAAACCATGGTTGATCCCTATATTCTGGGTGCCTTTTTCTTACTGTTTTCATTACGTCTTGAAAAGACAATCTCAGCGGCCTTGAATTTCCAGACCTCAAAAAAAAAAAAATCCCAACTGTCACGGATAGAGCATGACCAAAGAAACCTATGATGGAGATTTTCTACTTTCTGACTCTTTTAAAAGAACGTAGGATAAAGTGTTTGCTTAACTGAATAAATCATGCCAAGTTTCACCGATATCCCGCAATGTTCACAGTTTGCTCAATAGCATGTTCAGTTTTCTGTGGTCAGCCTATCACGCCAAAACCCTGTCACTGTATTGTATCTACTTATAATTCACTTCTCCGCCTTCGCCTTAGATAAATCGGGCGTAAAATCTGGGCATCAGACTGCTAAATTGGCTCTTGAGAAGTGAAAGAAATCCAGGTTTGTAAAAGAATGAAAGCTGCCGCTTGATTTGGTTTCAAAGATCAATTGTATGGAAAGCCATGCTTGTTTTCAATTAAATAGAGTTTCTAATACACAAATATTCGCACAGCCTTTCCTTGTAAGATTGCAAGACGCGCAACTGAGCAGGCTGGTCTACTTTTGCCATTTCTGTGACAAACTTATCAGCATCTATAAATCAGAGTTACAAGCGAAAACTGATTCATTGGCAAATCTGGGGCTACGTATATCTAAAGAAAAAAAAAAATTCCTTGGTTACTCTTGTTGCCACAGTGATGCAGTCTGACATGCAGCTATAGAATATTCTTAAAGAATAAAGTAGACATGGTAGAGAAAATGAGCGCCAATTATTTAACTACTGGATTTTGTTTTGTATAAACATAAGAAATACGCAAAATTTACTGGCGACCATTTTTTTTTTTTTTTTGTCAATAACAGTTATGATATTATTAACAAACAGAAGGACACTCTCACAAATGCCAAAATAAACCAGGTACAATCAAAGCACTGATACCATTGGTGGAATTATTGTTTCTTAAGTACAGGCTGGACGGGGACTTCGTACCTTGTGACCAGAACGGCTTCCCATACATCTGGTCGACTTATGTTCAATTAAGTTAGCTTCAATGAAGTGTAGTATGGTTAAATCATTTATAATAAATAATAATTAAATATGGAACGAAAAAGGCCGATCAATCATACACACAGACTTGAATAACAGTTGGCATATCGCGGCAGCTTTTCCAAAGGCGTACTTTTATTCTTACAACCGATCAATTAACACATGAATGCTAAATAGGCTTTTCCTCCTCATAATTTCATATAGATCTATTTCCAAATTAGGAATGCTTTGTTTGCAATTGACAGAAATCCTGTTAATTGTATGTAAAGAGTGCTGATCCTGATCAGACGCCGCATTGCGGCGTCTGATCAGGATCATCACTCTTGAGAAGTTTCGCTTTTATGGGACGCCAGGCATAAATAGGTTAAGCCGAATAAAGAAATGCGTAACATGCAGATTTGAGAATGCTTCTGGTTAACGGATGACTGGGTTTCACGTTCGCTGGTGGATAGCTGGCATACTGCCTGCAGTGCTTAATTTACGTTTGCATGGCATATTTATATATGGGTTCCATTTTAATGAAGTATTACCTTTTTGTACTATATAATTCAAGGTCGGAGTCAAATCTAAAGAATCAGCCAATCAACGGGTCATGGTCTTTCTTATCAGGTACCTCCTTGCTTTTTTCAATAAAATCGCAAAATGATGATTCATAATTCCTAAAAAGAGGTTAAATTAAAATTATATACATATATGAAAGCTGCTTGGATCTAATTTATCTAGAAAAGCACCGTGAAACAATGACAAAATAGTACTTTTCACATTATTTGCATTTTTAGTAGCAACGATTATAGAGTTCACTTGCAAGGTAAAGCAGTTTGCAGTTTAGTTTTCATAGGTATTCTTCTTTTTCTATCGCATGCTTAACCTGGCAAGACAGACAAGACACGTTATGTTTGACCAATGGTAGTACATTTTAGTCATCATTATGAAATCACTTTTTGAGTTTAGAGTATATTATGCCAGGTAAAATGCCGGCTCCGAAAACGAAAACGCGTGTGTGTTCTTGCGTGCGTGCGTGCATGCGGCGTGCGTGTGTGCGTGCGTGTGTGCGTGCGTGCGTGCGTGCGTTAGTGTGTGTGTGTGTGTGTGTGTGTGTGTGTGTGTGTGTGTGTGTGTGTGTGTGTGTGTGTGTGTGTGTGTGTGTGTGTGTGTGTGTGTGTGTGTGTGTGTGAATGCCCGTATGCGTGTGCGTACGAACGTGTTGTTGTAAAAGGGTTGGGAATGCCTTAGAAACAGCTCTTAGACATTTAAACTGAATTTAAACATGCAGTGCTTGATCAGATACAATTCATGCTTCACTTCACCATGAAAATTACTGACAAAAATGTTAAGGGGAGATACACTCTCATAACCAGCAATAGATAAATGTTCCGTAGACTGTATATGTACTGGACTATGCATCTATTCATTCTCAACACTTAATAGAGTGACGGCAATGATCAGGAATCGATAAAATTAATCCACAGCTCCCATCAGAGACACCAAAGGGAAAGAAATACAATATGAAACAACTAATCCCTAATGGAAACATCAATAGCGGAACGCCATAAGGACTGTTACTTTCCCACAAAATGGCCAATTGGCTATCCAAAACAAAATAATATAAGCGATACACACACTCAAAGACAAGCCATAACAAAAATAAACCACGACAGAAGAACCTTCTTGGAAGGTCACTGAAACGAATTCCACGTGTGTGTGTGGGGGGGGGGGGGGGGGGGCTTAAATCGATTTCACGCAGCCACAATCCCCGCCCTTACTTCCGTCGCGATTTAGACAAATAATTTGTTCAGTCCGCATGAGTGCAACATCTCCGTGAACACACAAATTGAACAACCACAGATATGAAACAACGGTGAGGACTCGACAGCAAGAAACCCCTGAAATGCTGGAGCAAAAGAAAACAAACAGTTAGACTCTGATTAGCCCAACCAGAGACAGAGCATCAGCCCTTGTCCTTGCACTGCATTTTACAAACAGTGTAGAACCCTCAAACAAACAAATCAACAACTTTCTAAATACATTCCTAACATAACAAAACATTGCAACCTTTCAAAATTGGGAAATGAACTTTTCCGTCACATAAGATCAAACGATTCTATTGAGTATGTCTGTGTGGGGGATGGGGGTGGGGGGTGGGGTCAGTGTTTTCTATTGTTCACAGCAATTATATTATTTAACTTTACTTGTGGACTCTTTTGTATGCCAGACAGGTAAATTTGTTGCTTTCGGGGTGTCAGCTTTATGTTGTTGTATTTTTTTCTGTTCACTTTTTTCTAATTTTGACGTAAAATTCTGTAAGCAAACAGTGCAGGAAGCGGCACCTGATCTGGGTTTGCTCTGTTTGTGAAAAGAATTATAGTAGTTATAGGATGACCTACTGACACATTTTATGCAAAAATATGCCAATGGAGCAGCCACAACATTATTGAATGAAACAAACAGTAACGTCAACCGACTTGCACAAAGTCTGCTGCCATGCATGAGATGTTCATTTCATTTACTTGAGCAAACTATTTTAAATATGTTGAAAGAGATCTAGCATGTCTGGCCTTTACCCTTTTTGTACCAAATGGAATCGTCCTCCTTATATATAGCAGGAGTTCATTTCAAAATTTAGGGGTTTCAGGTTGTGTTTTCATCAAAATGTATTTGGAAAATGCCTGAACTTTGCGCAACCAGTGGAGGCCCTGATCAGACGCCGCGTTCTGCGGCGTCTGATCTGGGCCTGCACTGTTTGCCAGGGTACCCGTTTAGGGGTTTCCGGTACTAAATGGGTTAATATATATGGATTTAAGCTTCATCAGAGTTGCGACATCTTGCTCTATTGTGCCTACGATCTGGTAATCAATGGACGGCGATAACTAGATCAAAACTGTTTCCAAAGATTAGAATATTCTGGGTAAAGGCAGATTGAATGCCATCTGTGAGCCCCTTGCAGAAAGTCAACGACATAGGGATATATGTGCCCCGTCAAGCGATTTTAGGAACAACAGAAATGTTTGAAATTTCGTTTATTCGGCTGTAAAATTTACTATATATTTATATATATATATATAGTCGTGCTTTGAGCAGGAACATGAAAAATATCGCAATTTTTCATCTTAAAATTTTCGTTTATTCGGCAGTAAAATTTACTATATGGGCCCCGTCAAACGATTTTGGTACTTATCGCCTATGCGAGCAGCGAAGGTTCAGGCGAGCCTGCGCATCCGCGCAGTCTCGCCAGAACCTTCGCTGCTCGCTCATACAAGCAGTGAATCAAGAGGAACCTTCAGACAGAAAGCCATATCCCTGGCCCCTCTGAATGGCTGGGCATGCGCAGTTAAAATTTGTCATGACGGAATGCTCGGAGACACAAATTCGCTTGGCGGGGCTCATATAATTCCCGTCACCACAAAACTTGTCGTCGGGATTTGGGACCAGGTGGCCTGCTCAGCTACACAGACTAGGTCGTGACTTTAACCCATATAAGACAATGGAATCTCCCACCTAATAAGTTTGGAGTGGTCCATTTCCAATAACAGGGACGCCAGGTTTGTCTTGTTAACGGTTTGTTTTGCAAACATGCATGGTCTTCAACAAAGAGTGTAGACCCAGATCAGACGCCGCATTAGCGGCGTCTGATCTGGGGCTGCAGTGTTTGCCATTGTCCAAAACTGGGCCGGTATGCATACTCGTATTTGGGTTAGAATTCAGACACAGAAACGCGTCGCCGTATTTAAAAACCGCCAATTTACCTCCAAAAACGACAACTTTGAATACTACCTCCTTATTCAGAGTAAACCAACTATTTTAAGCAAACAGTGTAGGTCCTGATCAGATCTGGCCAATGGCCCGGCATGTGGGCGCAGGCGATGTTTTCCAGATTTTAACCATTTGTACACAGCACTTTGACGTCACGGCTAAAGAATACCCTGACTTTAAAAAAAAAAAGCGTTACCTGGATTTCGTACATGGTCAGCGATGGTCACGTGGACAATGACCGGTTCGGAGTCTAACTGTTGGTTTTCTTTTGCTCCAGCATTTCATTAGTTTCTTGCTGTCGAGTCCTCACCGTTGTTTCATCTCTGTTGGTGTTTGATTTTTGTGTACTCGGAGATGTTGCACTGATGAGTTAGGAGGCCTTCATGCGAACTGAACAAATTATTTGTCTAAATCGCGACGGAAGTAACGGCGAGGATTGCGACCGCGTACAATCGACTTAAGCTCCCGAGTGGAATTCGTTTCCCTGACCGTTCGAAGGCGGTTCTTCTGTCGCGTTTTTTTTTTTTGTTATGGTTTGTCTTTGAGTGTGTGTACCGCTTGTAATATTTCTATTGGATAGCCAATTGGCCATTTTGTGGGAAAGTAACTGTCCTTTTGGCTTTCGGTATTGATGTCTCCATTAGGGTCTAGTAGTTTCATGATCGTGTTTCTTTCCCTTTGGTGTCTCTGATGGGAGCTGTGGGTTAATTGTATCGATTCCTGATCATTCCCTTCACTTCTATTTTAAATAATATTTATTCATTTTCAATAGATAAGCAAGTTAAAACAGTACATGTGCAATTACTATGGCAACAAGCGAAGTGCTGATATGAATCATCTCCTAAAACTCCCATAGTTAGTAACATAACTCGGAGCTATTTACTTCCTCGCAGCATTTACAGAAAACCCCTAGGACATGATGCTAAATACACTGACTCACGCGACGTCAGTGACGTCAAAATAAAAATGGAAAATACAGAGCACTTGCTTTCTTGAATCATTTTCAGCTTTCAAACAAGAACTTTTTTGACAAATAATGGATGGAAAATACTTTAAATATAAGTAATAAAGGCAATGTATTTAATGTTCATGGAAGTATGAACAACGTCACGAGCATTGCTCGTGACCCGATGTTGTTCATACTTCCATGAACATTAAATAAAAGACATGTTATTCATAATTCCATGAACATAAAATAAAAGGCATGTTATTCATATTTCCATGAACATAAAATAAAAGGCATGTTATTCATACGTCCATGAATATAAGATAAAAGGCATGTTATTCATACTTCCATGAACAAAAAATAAAAGGCATGTTATTCATACTTCCATGAACATAAAATAAAAGACAAAGATTTCTTTAAAAAAGCGGCAAACAAAGAACAGTGCAATATCAAGCTGCCCTCTCGAAAGACAGGAAAAGGAGTCAGTAACACGAAGCCAAAAAGCAACAAGCGCCTGATTGATTGTGTTGGGGTTAGCGCCACTGCAACCCTTATAGGTCATTTTGTGTCGTCTCTCAGAGAAAGGGGCCAAAGAGATAGGAGATATAGTAGGGGAGATGAAAGTGAGGGACATGGGAGGCAGAGGAAAATTAATAGAAGTGTTGAAACACTCTTTGCACAAAGGTAAGCCATTTTCCAAATAAATTTTTGAAGAAAACACAACATGAGGAACCCTTAATTTTGAAAAGGACACCTGTTATATAAAAGGAGGAAGATTCCATTTGGTACAAAAAGGGTTAATGACTATTCAACCCTCGCGCTCCATTCCAATGTAGATTCATACAGAAAGATCATTTCAAAATTGATCCACAAGGTGGAATCCTGGCTCAAAAATGTGTCATGGCTGTTCCATACACATGAAAACATATTACTATACTGAAACAAGACAACAATATATCAGGACTCAACAACAATCTGATGCCAGAGCGCAGAAGAAAGCCCTCAGTTACAGGTGTCTGTACTCATTTCATAAAACATAAAGCGCCACCCCTCTTAAACAATTTAGTATGTACCTTCCAGCAATCAATACGGACTAATCGTGTAATATAAAATTTACGGAGAATTGTTGCCTACTCGTAACTTCAAACAGTAATTTTCCAGCACAGTTCAGTAAAACTTAGAAAATGCGTTGCACAGTTACCTATATACCCTGATTTAGGTTTTTGTTCTGTTTATAAAAATCAGTAGTGCTAATTCAAGTCAAGCTCTAGTTAAACGGACAACTTGTGACATATAAACACCTTGGTAGAAAACTTTACAATCCCAAAATCAAAAATATTTCCTTATATAATATCTTTTAGAGAAAAAAGTTTCTTTATATCCCCATTCTAATGCACTTATTCACTTGTTTTGTTTTTTGAAAATGTTCTTTTTACCCAAAACGACAAGAGCATTGAGCTGCGTAAAGCCAAATACCAACCAATGAAAAGCGACGTAACACGATGACGTCGGATTTCCAACAGTATATCGTAGATTCTAATGCATTCGCGTATGTAATGCATTCGCGTATGTTACGCGACGTATGAAACGCGTTTTGATTGGATAACGTCAAAAATTTGCGACGGTATATTCTGCGATATACTGTCGGAAATCCGACGTCATCATATAACGTCGCCTTTCACTGGCTGGTATTTGGTTTTACGCAGCTCGCAACGCTTGTCGTTTTATGCAAGTAGGGCAATTATATGTATATTTAAAAAAAGTGAATAAATACATTAGAATGGAGATAACTGTATTCAAAATTGTCATTTGGGGAGATAAATCGTCGGTTTTACGGTCGCAAATTACGTTTTACGGCTCCGCTAGCGCGTCGCCGTAAAACGTAATTTGCGACCGTAAAACCGACGATTTACGCGGAGCCATAAAACGTAATTTGCGACCGTAAAACCGACCATTTACCTCGCCAAATGACAATTTTGAATACAGTTATCATCGCAATATTTTGACGTTTTCAGAAGTCGCGTTACGCAAGTGCAGTCAACACCAGACACTGTTTCCCGTCACTTTTTCAGTTTTGAAGCGGGATTATTTATGTGCCTTGGGCTAAAAAGCTCAAGAGCGTGACCTGGATCTTCTGGGCTTTAAACTGCTCAGTCACTGTAGCAAGCAGATATTGCAGCTGTAGAGGAATGTACCCAGATTCGCCTTGCGTCCCATAATGGACATTCGCCAACAAGATTGACCCAGACCAGACGCCCGCAAAACGCGGCGTGTTCTCAGAGTAACACTGTTTGCTTGAAATATGGCAATGAAAATCAACCTGACACCCCTAAAATAGGAAATGAACCTCCCCAAGCTTTTAGATGGAAGATCCTATGTGTCGTATATGGGCTAACTAGCAGAATGCATTAGCTAATCGCATTAGACATCAAAACTTCCACGCACAATATTTTCGGAAGAAAAATTGAGCAATGGCATTTACTCAGGAAGCAAATACGGAGGGCTCGCTGCGACACAAATCGAACGCTTTCATTTACTATGTCTGCCAGCTCAGGGAAATACAACAAAATATTTGTTCCTAAAAATCGCATTAATCTTCCTACGCATTAACTCTGCCTAATCAACATCTTCATCCTTATGTTTAAGCAGTCTAGCAGACCAAAGTCATCCTTTGGCCATGAGTTTATGTTTTGATACGATATCTCGTCGGTACAGTCCGATCATGCTTTTCACAGACACATGCGCCATTTACTGGAATACCTATGAGCTTGCTCATGTTATCATTTTATAACAAATCCCACATCGATCATCCATTAGAATAGGGGAATTATGAAAGCGCATGCGCCTGTGACTAGGCCCTATTGTCTAGGGTAACTTGGGCATGAAGGCTGCGTTTGTCCGCCAGTCATCTTTGAAAGCCCTATTGATCTGGATTAAATACGCCCAGAAACGACTAACTGTGTCATTCTGCATACCAATGTGCTCAGGTAAAACCTGGCCTCTATTTTTAACCGGGCTTCTTTTCTAACGGTAAACCCTTGGGCATTCCGTATAAGTGCCGTATAGTGGTGTTATTCCACGGACCCCTGGGGCTTATACCGGGAAAGGCTGAAATTGTGCATCAACTGCAGTAACAGTGCAAAGACACTGTTTTCAGTGAGGTTGCTGAAGTTTAACGGAGCCTATCAGTCGATACTCAATAAGAAAAAATACTACGGCATTGTAGAATTTTCAGGATGGAAATTAAAATAATCGATTTCAATAGATGAAGCGGATATTTTCATCATATCTGGTTGTATTAATTGTATTTTTATGTTATATAGTAATACCAGTAATTTTGTTCCATTGAAAACCAGTACCTCTAGGTCGCTGACTTTTAATTTGGAATTGAATAATACATGCATTTTAATCATTAACGATCCCCACAAATAGGTTTTATGCACTTCAAGATATTGCTTTTCATCAAACTTCCTGATAGTATTCATCAAGAAACACAAACTTGTACAACATCAGGATGTAGGTCACCATGGCTGAGTGGCATAAAGCGGGATAACAAGCACGTTATTTTCGCTTTTTCGCGTTGTGCTTTGTTTGTTTGATTTGAGGTTTAACGTCCCCGTCAACAATGTAAAAGGTCATTTTGGAGACGTTGCTTCCAATTTTGTGGGACTTTTACCCGACAATGAGATGAAATGACATCTCAAGACCTGTCGCCCAATGAAACCAATAGGTCCGACACTCACACCGCTTTACCTGGGCAGGCTTAGATCCTCTAAGCGGTTTACCAGTACTCGTGTGTGGGTCAGATTCAGCTCTGCGTGGAAGCATCATGCAGCCCATATATTTCTTCAAGCCCCGATGGGCGGGGGCCGGTTTCGCGTGGTGCTACGTACCTAAAAGATGCAGAGTACCTTCGTTAACAACGGCATTTGTTCTCTGACACATTACCGCTCGCCCGCGAAAGTCAAGCATGATGGTCAACCCGCGCACTCTTTCATACTCTACCCGCCAGCTCCTATAAATCGGTCATGATAGTAAAGCTGTGATCTCTTCAAAACACATCCGTGGCGTCTTGACCGCAGATATTTCAATACTTGTCATTTTCAAGTACTTTCTCGTGTAATGACGACATAATGACCATTCATTGATGTATTCTACTTTCGCCGAAGAGGTGATATACAGGCGCCGTTTGTGGTCTTCGATTTTATCTATAGTAAAACTTCAATAACTATACAATATAAAGGTATGTTGTATGTTCTCATTAGAATCGCTTCGTTGAGGCGATTCGTTGAGGCGATTCTAATGAGTACACACAACATACCCGTTCAAGATGAAATAAGCAAAATCTCAATAAAATACCCTAAATATATTGATATCTGTAAATATGACATGAATTCGCTAGGGACTCAAGAACTAGTTCTAATGAGCCATGATGAGAGAGCCATCCGTTTTCGAGTTATCGAAGTTTCAATGTAATTTCAATACAAAGTTGCAAAACTGTAGAAAAGCGAAGTTATTTAATGAGACTACAAAAGGACCATCGCTGTGTTTTCTGCTTTTTATTTTCATTTATTTGTTCCAAAACGCTTTTTCCATGTACAGACAAACCTCTTGTTCTTCACTTTTGTGTATAGTAGTCGCAGATAAAATTGACTAGGCCGAGCTATTCGGGTGTTGTCAATATATGTCAAATTCGCTGAGTTCACCAGAAGATTCGGTAGAGTGCCTTTCGCATGCTTTCTGCAAGCGGACCAAATAGCCATATACGCCATAGCTCTGTTTGTGTTACAGTTGAATTAACTTGGTTTACCTTTTTGTTAATAGAGCATTCCAAAGGCAGGTACAAACGACAGCTCCACCTAGTCAATCTTATCTGCGACTACTGTACGAATGGGGAATGTGTGCCAGTTGGTTGGTTGGCTTTGCGTTTAATGGCCTAGCCAACACTATAAAGAACATGTCGAACAGGTCAGTTTACCAAACTATACTTTTCCTGAACATAAGCAGTTGACCAGTTCAATGCACAGCATTTCGCTGCAAACTGACAAGATGCCCTTCTTGAATCAGCGGAAGGGAGAGAATGACCGTAGAAGATTGCATCAGTTAATTGTCATCTTGCGAAATATGCTACTTCAGATCCTGTCTTGGTCCCCGAACTACCCCTGTCATGGTCCCCGAACTACCCCTGTCGTGGTCCCCGAACTACCCCTGTCGTGGTTCCGTGGTCCCCGAACTGCCCCTGTCGCGGTGCCCGAACTACCCCTGTCGTAGTCCCCAAACTGCCCCTGTCGTGATCCATGAATTACTCCTGCCGTGGTCCCCGAACTACCCCTGTCGTTGTCCCCGAACTACCCCTGTCGTGGCCCAAAAGGCGTTCAAGCTAATGTAGTATTTAGTTAACTTTTCATCTTCAGGACAGATATGAGATTACTATTCAGTCCGTCAAATCCTGTTAGCATTTCTCTTGGTATTTCACCAGGTTACGACTTAAGATGCCAATCTCAGCAATTGCTGCCTGCTTTGTTGTCTGCTGGTAACTTTAAAAGTCATTGTTACACGACCAGAATGCTCCTCTGTGGTCCACACTGCCTGCGTGCATGCAAAAATATATTTGTAAAAGTTTGTAAGAATATTAAGCAGACGACGTGTACAGACGACATTTACAGATGCAGTTTTTCTTATCATTTTAACCCTTAAGACGCCGAGAAAAACTACATCTGAAAATGTCGTCTGCTTATGTCGTCTGCTGAACTTTCTTGCAAACTTTTTGAAAATATGTTTGCATACTAGCAAACAGTTTGGACCCAGATCAGACTGCTCCTAGAGGAGCAGTCTGATCTGGGTCCAAAGTGTTTGCAGAAATGATTTTTAAGTAACCGGCAGACGACAAAGCAAACTACAATTGTTGTGACTGGCATTTATGGATTAAGGGTTAACTATTTTATCGGGTGTCTTACGCATTAGAAGACAAATTCTAGCGATGTCTTCCCACTGTTTATAATTAGTTTTTCGAATAAAACCCTACCTGAGTTTGGCGACTTGTGTTATGTAAGAAAGTGGAGAGAACCGCGGCGTGACCAAGCAGGAAGCCTATTGTAAGCGCCCTCTAACGTTTTGTTCGGCTCTAATCCGGTGTCTATTCCCGCGGAGTTACCGGGCATTTAATGAGGTCGAATCATGGTGACAAGTGTCTCGCATAGGGCCTTCTATTCAAGGTATTCATATGTCAAATTACGGGGTTTTGTTGAGGTCGGGATTATATGAACTTGTACCAAATGATGATCTCCTAATCCTATTGTGGTCAGTCGCCGGCAATTCAGAAGAAGAATTGTCCATTATCGTGTAAAATCACTGAAGTTCATTAAAAATCTGTTTTCAAATTTCGCAGCCAGTAGAGCAAAGGAAAATGCCAGAGGATATTGCAGCGGTAGGCCGCTTCGTGTGGGAAACCCCTTTGCGTGATTTGAATTTGAGTTAAGATCAGTCTGCCTACGCATCCGCTGTGCGCATGGGTAAAATATGAATCCAAGGCAGTCGGGAAACGCCAGGGCTTGCCTCTATCTATATATATGCGCATATATAATACGGCACAAGCGGTTTATTCAGGGCTTGATCGGGGCGGAAGCAAAAAGCCGTCAGAAAGTATATACGATAAGACATGGACATTGCTAGGTCCAAACTGGTACAATTACTGCTAATCCCCAACTTTTTAAGCCATTAAACATATAGCTTGTCATTATGTATCATCATAAACTACAGAGCCTGTCCATGACGGAAAAGCATTTATACAGTTCAATGGTTTGGGCTCCCTGGGGACTATGAAAGTTTGTTCGAGACGAGGTAGATGGTTATTTATAGCGACGAAGCAATAGATACAATGGAAACGATTTACGAATTTCTCCGATCCTCTATTAGAAGCCTCCGTGGCGTAGTGGTTACGCTACTCGCCTTGTAAACCAGGGGTCGCAGGATCGATCCCGGGCTTCTCCAGACTTTCGGATGAGTCTTTAAATCGAGGTCCCGTCTCCGTATGGCCATAGCTGTTGGTGGGACTTAAAACGCAAACACTCACTCAATCCAATCCTCTATAAAATAATACAGAGGACTCTGGTCATAACGACAATAGTTGTTCCCTATTATTGTGCCGTTATAAAGAATTTGCGATTATAAAGAATCCCAGTTCGGAGTATGATAAAAGGCCTTTTCCCCATCATTACTCCAAGAAACAAATGTTATAGATATTAGTCGGAACCGCCTCGGTGAGGCGATTCTAACAAATATCCATAATATTTGTTTCTTGGAGTATTTGATTACATGACCCTTTCATGACTATGGACTCAATTTGTGCATTTCCAACCCGAGAGAATCCCACGCCGCTCGGAACGCAGGCTAAGCCCATTCCATTCAAATTGCCGTTATAACGAGTTTTACCGTTCTAACGAATGTCGGTATAAAGAGGGTTGTCTGTACAGTAAAATCCACTATTAAAAGCAGCTAAAACTAAGGCTAATTTTGCTTTTAAAACACATAATTTGAAAGTTGTACTTGTTATTTTTTGTATATTCTGCACCCGGTGTCATTTAGTAAGAGACCACCTTTGGGACTGTTCAAAAGTGGTCTTCAAGACCACTTTTGAACAGTCCCAAAGGTGGTCTCAATATAGGAATTTGACTGTATTTTGGCGTTTGTTGTGTGTACTCATTATAACAGTCTTAATAGCGAGATGATTCTGATGTGTACACACAGCATATTTCATCATGATAAATATGCAAACAAAATCCCTACACTCCTGTATGGAGGGGTGGTTTGATGAGGCAAAGGTTACGTGTATCTTGCGTCACTGGGGCGTCCAACAGATATTGGCTTACAGTTAGGGTAAGGCCTGCTGTTCTTGCAGCAGGTAAGGGTAGATTCCTGATCATTGCCTTCACTTCTATTCAAGGGGGGTCAAAATTATATAGGCGTGTTTTCGTGGTGGGATAGGCTTCTGAAAAAGAAACAGAGAAGAAGAAACAGTGTTTTTTTTGTGTTTTTTTTGTGTTTTTTTTTTTTTCATACACGGTTTGAGGAACCCTAACACATATGTAGGTAGGTTGCTTTAAGAACCTCGGCTAGCGCGATGATTACAAATTGCCATTTTGCAAACACAGCTATCCCTGGTTTGTTGAAAACCGCACAAGCATGTCAAACCCGTTTATTTACAAAATATACTAAAGAACAAACCGAAGTACGGTAACAAGCTTATACTCCCGTTTTCACCAAACTTTCAGGTCCACATGAGATTCAACGTAAAAATTAATATTGTTTTGAAAAACTGGCAGCAATGTTTTAATTTCAAAATTGAAATGTTACTGAAATGGTCTGCAGCTGTAAGCTTTCTTCATTTCTCGCCATATCCAAGGTCTGTAAACTATCTGAGCGTCTCGATGGGCAAGAAGTAATATTAAACTACATTGTTTTGCAATGGCCTGTCTACCACCTATCAAGCAGCTTTCTTTCATTCCTCACTCTATCCAAGGTCTATAGACTATCTGGCGTTTTTCAGTTGTCTCTAGGTACTGTTGCATACCCTCTTATTCAGCATTTCGTCTTATGCTTCAAAAGCACTACGCTACGGGAACACATGCCTTAAATCCTGAACGGCCAGCAAAGGCGCATGTGCAGTCTGATCAGCGCATTTTCTGTCCCAGTTTGGTCTTGAGACAATGAGCATGTTTTCCTTCGTTCGCCGGAAATTGCCGAAAAAATTACCAGTGTCCATAGCCAATCGGTAATCTATGGGTTTTTATATTAAAATTCTGAAGGAAAAAATATAATCCCTTGTATCTTGTTTACCCTTAAAGCAAGAAAAAATTCACTGTTTTGCAGATTCAGGAACAATATTAGTTTCTCTTTCGAGGTATTTCATAATTTATCTTATTGCTTCGATCCACATTTTAACAGCATGCCTGTATGCCCCCCCCCCCACCCCCCCCCCCCACCCCCATAGACTGCAATAAACAGGCGACATGATTCCATGTTTGGTTGCCAAAAAAACATATTAGCGATTTTCTTGGAGTAACTAAACTGTTATATTCTGTAAGACTGTCGTCCAGATTTTCAATGATTTTCATTTTATAAATATGGAAAATCTCGCAAAGTCCACAATACGAGAATGTCCGTTTCTGGTGGCATACAGTTATGGCGCAAGGAGGTTTTCCCGAAATTTCAGCATCCAGTCCGTTCGAATCCTGCGAAGAAAAAAGAACGGAATGCCTATCAGCTCTATGTAACCACAGGCTAGTCTGCGTCATCACTGCTCGGTGAGCCTCGAAGCAGACAGACCTTCTTAACTTGTGACGTGCCTCAACTTTTCCTTCCGGGATTTTTTTCTTTCTTTTTTCACCTGTTTCAAAAGTCAATAACTGCAGCAGCTTTGAAATATTCTTACACATGAACACATGAATGGAAAGTTAATTTACACATGACTGAGAAAATATAATGTATTAATTCTAAACTGATAAATTAAAGAGAAATCTGCAGGACCGTTATTTCCATTCAACCATCTAAGCATTTTGTTTTATTATGAAGAAAAGAGTCATTCTTGAATCTCTAAAAAGCCGTAATGGTACAGAATAATTTCTTTCTAAACATATAATTATTTTCTAATACCACGTGACTTATTCGATATTCAATCAAAGTTGCAATTTTCTATGGCAAACCTTGGTATTATATAGAAGCTAAATGTCACTGTTCTGTAATGGTGTCCTGCTGAGTCATGCGCCATCTGCAAGCCGCAACAGTCGTATTTGTCGGCATAGTATTGTACTTTTATTCCAGTTGCATAGAAAATACAGTAAAACTCCTATATTAAGACCACCTTTGAACTGTTCAAAAGTGGTCTTTAAGACCACTTTTGAACAGTTTCAAAGGTGGTCTTCAAGTAGAGCACACTGGACGTTGCAAACACAAAGACGATGTACCTGAAATCTTTTAAATATGCTTTTAAAAGCATAATTTGTCTTAATTTTAGGTGATCTAAATAGCGGAATTTTACTGTATAAGCAACCAATTGTAAATCTTAACAAAAGTGGCTTCTTGGATGACTCTTTTTGAAAATTTTCTAGTTAATACAAGACCGTCAACAAATCCTGTTATAATAAAACCCCGTTGAATACCCTACTCTACTATCTAGTATACAGCAAAAGTGGGGGTTGCAAGATTATGTATTCAAGTATTTTACCAATCCATGCTCAAAAATAAATCATGGGTACTCGTTAGAACCGCCTAGAAGAATGCGTGCTTGCGTGCATGCGTGCGTGTATGTATATGGCGTGCGTCTTGGTCTTTAGTCGCTGACTGAAACTTTGTGGCTGCCGTAAAAAGTCTCCCTGCCCTACATCATAGTGTAGTTTATATTTTCTTGTACTTTGGGAGCATTGATTCCATTATGTAATTTTGAAAATATTTGAGGGTAAATGATGGGGCCTAATTTGTCGAAACAAGCTAGTCTTGCCTAGAAAACAAATACACTCCATACTTTTCAGTTCTGTGGTGTACTCCTTGCTTCCAAATGATAACCCTTTTCTAGAACATGTTACAAACCTGTCGACCGTCAACAAAACCTGTTATAATAAACAAAAACCTTATACAGCAAAAGTGGGGGTTGCAAGATTATGTATTTAAGTATTTTACCAATCCATGCTCCTAAAAATAAATCGTGGGTCTCAAAGAATGCGTGCGTTGGTGCGTGCATGCATGTGTGCGTAAGTGCATGTATGCGCGCGTGCGTGTGTGTGTGTGTGGTATGCGTCTGCATGTGATAGAAATTTTGACCGCAAAGCCATGATAGCTGCCATGTTTGTATATGGTCGCTCGTTTTAAAATTTCCTCTTTCAGGCCTGGGTCGATTAAAATCATATGACCGTCTCTGATTCTGGGATCGTTGCTCTGGCATATTGCCTCTGACGGCTACCAAATCCATATTTCGTCTTTGCCCATGGATCTTAATCCTTTTTTTTTAACATTCAAAGCCCCTTTTTGATGATTTTTTCTTCTTTAAAATTTCTTATTTATACAAGACCGTCAACAATACCTTGATATAAAACCCCATAGAAAACCCTATTCATTATAGCGAATAAAGAGGTTTTCACAAGATAATGTAAAGTAAAATTCCTATATTAAGACCACCTTTGGGACTGTTCAAAAGTGGTCTTTAAGACCACTTTTGAACAGTCCCAAAGGTGGTCTCTTACAGACCACTTTTAAACAGTCCCAAAGGTGGTCTCTGACCAGAGGACACTGAATGCAGAAAACACAAAGAAAGAATAACTGCAACCTACTTTTTAAAGAAAAATAAGTCGTAATTTTAGGCGGTCTTAATAGCGAAATTTCGCTATATTATTTTAGAAGCCCCCATGGTGTAGTGGTTAAGCTACTCACCTTGTAAACCAGGGGTCGCTGGATCGATGCCGGGCTTCTCCAGACTTTCTAATGAGTCTTTAAACCGAGGTCCCGTCTCCGTATGACCTTAGCTGTTGGTGGGACGTAAAACTCAGACACTCTACCTATTCATGCTCAAAGTAAGTAGATTATGGGTACTCATTAGAATATTTATTCGTTTTAGTATGCGGTTTTGTGTTGCTGTTGTTTGTGTTTTGCGTGCATGCGTGCGCGTGCGTTTGGGCGGTGTAAGAAATTTTGTTCAAATGATTCTCGCCGCGTGATCCTGATGGCTGCTATGTCCTTTTATGTCCTTCAACCATCAGTCGTTTTAAAGTTTTCTTTCCCAGGCCCGGGCCGAATGCAACCTTATTCAGCTCATGGCCTTCTGTGATCGTGGGATCGTGGTTCTGGTATTCTGACTCAGACGGGCTGCCATGTCCATATTTCGTCTTCGTCTGTATTCATCCTTTGATCTTACGGGCCTCCGTGGCCTAGTGGAGAAGAGCTCGTGCGTCCTTCGCCATATGAACTCGTGCCGAATATTTCGCAATATAAAGTCAATAACCTTTTTATTATATACCCAAAATTTCAAATGTCGGCTAGAATTAAGGATTGCCTGGTATGAATTTCTGAACGTAAAATCAGATTATACATCTTTTAAGTGGTTTGAAATGGAAAATAATGAAGGTCGTTAAATGTCTCCCTACTCGTTGAAAAACCACGCCCAACGGCGCCAAAGTGAAGACGACGTTAACGTTGGTGGATGTGACGTCATTAAAAACAATGACGTTTCCAAACACAGGACGCCATTTTTTCCGAAGCGTCGGTTATATTTCTTTCAAAATACTCCTGATTCTTAGAAGAAAGTATTAAAAATCTAAACAGATTGCAGGTAGGTCATATTTGACAGCATAAAATGCGGTTTATAAACTTTGTCAGAACCTATATTCGTTTTGTTTTACGTTCTTTCAGTCGATTCGCACGACAAGATGGCTGCCGATTTTTAGAATCAAAACTGAAAAATTTGAAAGTAGTCCTGTCATGCACGAGACTGCTTATCTCCGGGCAATATGAACTTGACTACGGGCAATATGGAAAAATATTGACCGGTAACTTCTGTACAAAGTAAACGGGACATTTTCTGGGTATATAATAATCTTAAATATTATGTCTCTCACCGCTGTGGGTTCGAGCCTCGCTCGAGTCACATGTGAGACGCCAAGTTCTGCAACGGGTCATGTGTTTTTTCTCCGGTTTTCGCCCACCTCTGATTAACGACCGGCCCTATATGAGTGAAATAATCTTGAAAGGGCCGTAAAACCAAAACAGATCTGCTAAGACTCCGTATTGGGTACATCCAATGAAACTTCAATGAAGACCGATGACTCGTTTAACTGCAGGGCTGACTTGGCTGATGAGTTCGGAAGCGAAGCCTTCATGCGTATTGAACAAATTATTTGTCTAAATGGCGGCGGAAGTAAGGCCGATGATTGTGGATGCGTAAAAACGATTTAAGCCCCCAAGTGAAAAACTTTTCAAAAACCGTTCCAAGGCGGTTCTTCTGTCGCGGATAATTCGTCTTTGAATGTGTCTTTTTTGTTTTGGATAGCCAAAAGGCTATTTTATGGGATAGTAACTGTGCTTTTTGCTTTCCGCTATTGATCTTTCCATTAGGGGCTAGTAATTTCATGTTTGTGTTTCTTTCCCTTCGGTGTCTCTGATGGGAGCTGCGGGTTAATTGTATCGATTCCCGATCATTGCATTCACTTCTATTCTGCGCTCGTTCTTCCATCCCTTGGAAATTCTTTAGCAAATAAGGATAATTCAGGGAGTTTTTTTTTTTCTTCCAAAAGTTATGTTGTGTGTACTCATTGGAATCACCTAATCGAGGCGATTCCAAGTAGTACATACAACATTACTTTATTAAGTGCATATCGAAAAGATGTTAATCCGTCATGGGTCGAGCTGCCCGAGTTTTCGTAGTCCTAAAGGTGGTTGATTCGTTGAAGTTCACCTATAGGTTTATGAGGTCAGAGATACCAGAACTATTTCAATAGTGTTCCAGTGTACTGACCAAGATGGCCGCGATGCCTATATAAAGTAAAAAAAAATATATAAATATCCTCTTCGACTGGACACTATTTTGGCTTTTGGCTTTTATGGACAAGTCAAATTGCTATACGTTTGTAGAGAAGAAATACATTTCATATAATCGTACAAGGAAAATGGTTTATTTTTGTTATAATTCATCTTTGAATGTGTGTATCGCTTTTATCTTTTTGTTTTCGATAGCCAATTGGCCATTTTGTGGGAAAGTAACTGTCCTTTTGGCTTTCCACTATTGATGTTTCCATTGGGGCCTAGTTATTTCATGTTTGTGTTTCTTTTCTATCGGTGTCTCTGATGGGAGGTGCGGGTTAATTGTATCGATTCCTGCTCATTGCCTGCACTTTCATTTGGCGCTCGTTCTTGCATCCCTGGGAAATTCTTTAGCAAATAAGGATGATTCTGGGAGTTTTTTTTCTTCCAAAATTTATGTTGTGTGTACTCATTGGAATCACCTCATCGAGGCAATTCCAATGGTTACACAGAACATTACTTCATTAAGTGGATATCGAAAAGATGATAATCCCTCATGGGTCGAGCTTGTGTTCATGCGTGCGTGTGTGTGTGGTGTGCGTCTGTGTCTTTGGTCGATGATTGAAACTTTGACCGCAAGGCCATGATGGCTCAGTACCATGTCCGTATATGGTTGCCCTTCAAGCATCAACCGTTTTAAAGTTTCCTCCCTCATGCCCGGGCCAATTCAAATTCCGTCCAGCATATGGCCGTCTCTGATTCTGGGATCGTAGCTCTGGCATATTGCTTCTGACGGCTACCAAATCCATTTCTTTGCCCATGGATCTTAATCCTTTTTACATTCAAAACACCTTTTTGATGATTTTTTAAAGTTTCTTATTTATACAAGACCGTCAACAATACCTTGATATAAAAACTCATAGCAAACCCTATTTTTATAGCAAAGAACAACTGAGGTTTTCACAAGATAATGTATTATTTTACCTATTCATGCTCAAAATAAGTAAATTATGGGTACTCATTAGAATATGAATTCGTTTTAGTATACAGTTTTGTGTTGCTGTTATTTTGCGTGCATGTGTACGCGTGCGTTTGGTCTGTATAAGAAATTTTGTTCAAATGATTCTGACCGCATGACCCTGATGGTTGCTATGTCCTTTTATGGTCTCCCTTCAACCATCAGCCGTTTTAAAGTTTTCTCTCCCAGGCCCGGGCAGAATACAACCTTATTCAGCACATGGCCTTCTGTGATCGTGGGATCGTGGTTCTGGTATTCTGACCCAGACGGGCTGCCATGTCCATATTTCGTCTTCATCTGTATTCATCCTTTGATCTGCTGAGACTCCGTATTGGGTATATCCAACGAAACTTCAATGAAGACCGACGACTCGTTTAACTGCAGGGCTGACTTGGGTGATGAGGTCGGAAGCCTTCATGCGTATTGGACAAATTATGTGTCCAAATCGCGACGGAAGTAAGGGCGACGTAAAATTCGTTTAAGCCCCCAAGGGAAATACATTTCAATGATCGTTCCAATGCGGTTCTTCTGTCGCGGTTTATTTTTTGTTATAATTCGTCGTTGAATGTGTGTATCGCTTATATCTTTTTGTTTTGGATAGCCAATTGGCCATTTTGTGGGAAAGTAACTGTCCTTTTGGCTTTCCGCTATTAGGGCCTAGCTATTTCATGTTTGTGTTTCTTTCCCTTCGGTTAATTGTATCGGTGCCTGACTTCGGTTTCATTTGGCGTCCGTTCTTGCATCCCTGGGAAATTCTTTAGCAAATAAGGATAATTCAGGGGTTTTTTTTCTTCGAAAAGTTAAGTTGTGTGTACTCATTGGAATTGCCTCGTCGAGGCGATTCCAATGAGTACACAGAACATTACTTTATTAAGCGAATATTGAAAAGATGTTAATCCCTCATGGGTCGAGCTGTCCAAGTCGTCGTAGTCCCAAATGTGTTTGATTCATTGAAGTTCACCTGTAGTTTTCTGAGGTCAGAGATACCAAAATTATTTCAAATTTACCAAGATGGTCGCCATGCCTATATAAGGTAAAAAAAAAATAATTATCTTCTTCCAGTGGACACTATTTTGGCTTTTTTTTTTTTTTTTTTTTGTCTTTTATGAACATGTAAAATTGCTATTACTTTGTAGAGAAGAAATACATTTCCTATAATCATACAAGGAAAATGGTTTTAAAGAGCGTTTGCTATTTGTGTTGAAAACGTGATAACAGCAGCTGTAGCTTGATCGAACTTTCTATCTTCTATCTTATGAAAGATGATTTTAATTGTCAAGCTCCTTCAGGAAGAAAACAATTGAGACAACGGAAATCTCTATGGCCTTGGACAAGGTGTTAGGCTTTTTCCGAAATTCGCAAATTTAAGAATACATTTATTTATCGTTTTTCAGTTCTTAAACTTTATGTGCAACAATGTCGTTAGAATCTAATGTAATAGCATATTCCATACAACAATACAGTGCAGCAAAGATGACCTCGGTGTTAAATATACCAAAATCATGGCCCCGCCCATCGGGGCATGAAGAAACAGATGGGCAGCATGATGCTTCCACGCAAAGCTAAAACCGACCGCACACGAGTACTGGTAAACCTCTTTTACGATCTAAGCTTTCCCAGGAAAAGCGGTGCGAGTCGGACCGTCCATGCTTATAAACTCGGTTGGGCGACAGACTTGAGATGTCATATCACCTCAATGTCGGGTAAAAGTCCCACAAAATTGGAAGCGACGTCTCCAAAATGACCTATACAATGTTGACGGGGACGTTAAACCTCAAATCAAACAAAAACCAAAATCAATCCCGATTAATTTAATTTGGTCTCTTTCCCAAATGCTAATGCCAAGTTTCAAGGTCATCCGCGATTAAATTGAAACGATAATGGACATTTTTGGGTGGCTGGGTGAAGCAAATTTGACGTGTATCTTACGTTAGTGGGTCGACAAACTGATATTGGCTTACCGTTGGATAAGGCCCGCTGTCGTTGCCGAGATGGAATGTTGCTATCTCATCTGTTTCTAAGCTTCCTTTCATTTTGCTATTTCTCCTCTCATCACGTGAACAAGTCCGTGAAATGAACACCCGTCTAAACCCCACTTTATATAGAGAAAACTGGGGTTTACGGGGGTAAACATTATTTTCCTTATTTCTGCTCCAAGACATAGGTTGTGGGTACTCGTTAGAACCGCCTCATTGAGGCGGTTCTAACGAGCACCCAAAACCTATGTTTGCAGTATAAATAAGAAAAATATCACGGATTTTCATCAGAAAAGTAGCCATTTAGGAGATATGGAAAAATACACTATGCCGCACGGGTGTGTTATCGTAATGTGGTCCTCATTTTCATCTCCTCTACTATCTATGTTATCTCTTTTTGTCCCTTCCTCTGGGAGACGACACAAATCGCCCCACAAGGGTTGACGTGTCGTCTAACCCAAAACTATCAATCAATCTAAATGGACATTTGGACATATACAGTAATACTTCTTTGACTCGAATACTGAGGGCTCTCTTACCATGGCAGAGTCGAGCTCGTTTTGAGTCCGTAAAAACAGAAAAATGTCTATATTAAGATCACCTTTGGGACTGTTCAAAAGTGGTCTTTACTGAGACCACTTTTGAACAATCCCAGTGCTGATCTCTTAATTGCGGCGACTGATTGAAGAGAACATGGTCTTTTATGAAATTGAGGGGGTGAAACAACTGAAACTCAATGAGGCGATTCTAATGAGTGCAAACAGCATACGTTTACAGTCCAACCTGTATTAAGCAAGCACTTAAGGGATAACCAAAATGTGCTTGCTTAAGACAGGTGTTTGCTTAATACAGGTGAAATTCAATGCATTTACCTTTTTAGGGAACCAAATGGTTGCTTCCTTAAGACAGGTTGCTTGCTTAATAGGGGTGGCCACTAGGACAAGTTTTACTGTTTATAAAAGAATCCCGAAAAGAAGTCCCAAAATTATCCCCTTTCAATTATCCCCTCCTGGCAGTAACCCTCATTTGCTCGAACTACCCCCGTCTCGAACAGATTTTCGTAGTCCGAAAGGTGTTCGTGCCATTGAAGTAAGTTCGACTGAATCTACTATTTATTGCTGGAGATTTTTCTTGTTGAAACTATGTTAGGTGTACTCATATAACATATAACGTACCATTATTTCACAGAAACTCTAAAAAAAATATATCTAAATCATCCTTATCGTGCCTTCTTAACCCTTTTTTTGTACCAAATGGAATCTTCCTCTTTATATATATAGCAGGAGTCTATTTCAAAATTTAGGGGTGTCAGGTTGTGTTCTCTTTATTTGGGAAATGGCTTAACGTTTTGCAAGCAGTGTAGGCCCTGCGGCGTCTGATCTGGGCCTGCACTGTTTGGCAAGGTACCCCTTTATGGGGTTTCTGGTACTATTTGGGTTAATACTGGCGTGATGGTTAGACCTTCTTTCTGATCGGGCCCACCGGTGTCTGTCAGGTATTTCATGCTGTCGAGTCCTCATCGTTGTTTCATATCAGTATTCGTTTTGTGTTTTGTGTTTTTTTTTTGTTTTTTTTTTATGTTCTCGGAGATGTTCCAATGAGTTGGAAACCCCATCATGCGAACTGAAGAAAGTATTTGTTTAAACCACAATAGAACCAATGCCGATGGCTGTGGTCACGTAAAATCGATTTAAGAAACATGTCACAGACCGCTCCAAAACGGTTCTTCTGTTGTGGTTTTTACTGATTGTTAGAGTTCGTATTAGCTTGTATGTATTGCTAATATCTAGCCGTTAGGCCATTTTGTGTGACCGTTAGGCTATTTTGTGTGAAAGTAATAACTGTTTTTTGACTTTCCGCTTTTGATGATTTCATTTTAATGAAGTAAGTTTATGTTCACGTTGCTTTTCCTTTGATGTATTCGATGGAGGATGTGAGGTATTTGAATACACGCTAACCATTTCTTGCACACCAGACAAGGAAATCCGTGGTTTTACCCTAGGATAGAAATTTATGTTCTGACCCTGGTGTTCCGACCCAAAATCGAATACATCACGCAAACACGCCTATATAATTTTGACCCCCTTGAACCCCACTTTTATATAGTAAAACTGGGGTTTGCAGGGGTAAACCTTATTTTCTTATTTCTGCTCTAAAATAGAGATTGTGGCTACTCGTGAGAACCGCCTCATCGAGGCGGCTCTCACGAGTACCCACAATCTATATTTTGAGGTGATAAACTTTACAATGTATTTGTATAGGCGTGTTTTCGTAATGTAATCGCGTGTTTGATAAATGCACTGGTTGATTACGACCTCGTATGCGCCGTCGTTAAGGTTAACGTCACAGCACGTTACGTGGTGCCACTAAACATTCCTGCAGTGTCATCACAATATGGCGCACGTCCGAAACCGAAGTGACTGCAGCATTAAAAATCCGCGCTAAGAAATGGAAGGTATGCAAGAAAAAGAATCCTATATGGGTGTGAGGGGTGGATAGAAAACCCCGTCCCTCGGGATCACTGTCCGGCATCACTCGGCAAGCCTCCTGATGCCGGACAGTGTCCCTCGGGACGGATTTTTCCACCCACCCCTCACACCCATATAAGATTCTTATAGTATAAAGGGTCACTATAAACGGAGGGATCGAGAGACGGGCGGGCGGACGACGGACCCTTTGCTTTATTTTCAGCTGACTGATGAGTTGTTGGTTGGGGTGTGCTAAACTCCGTCAACAATCATGGAAGCGATGAACGATCATAGTGATTCTTATTTCGTATTCACCTTATTTGCATTATCTGCTGGTTCCTAGTCTGAAGGTTATGAGTGTTGGAAAAACAAGTAACCAGACCCCCCTGACCTTAAAAAGTCAGGGGGGTCTGGTTACATGTTTTTCCAATATTGACAATGTGCAAGCTGGGAGCCAGCAAATAATGCAAATATGGTGAATTGCAATACTTGATATTTCAATAATTTCTTAACGCCTGTTAGGTAATATTCAGCACACGTGCACTTCTATGCAAGTGCTAATATTGATTGCAATCCTATGCGTAAATTATGGAGAATGTGCGCAGTTTGGGGTAAACATCACCAAAACACGCCTATATAATTCTGATCCCCTTAAACCCCACTTTTATATAGTAAAACTTGGGTTTACAGGGCTAATCATCGTCATCATTCCTGATTCCAGCTTCCACTCTAGAACAGATCACACCATCACACCACGGAAGACTACCGCCTACCAGAGCCGCGCGTGAACCTGCTGAAGTCCAGCAAACTCACAGGCAGTCCGGTTTCAGCTCTGCATGGAAACATCATGCAGTCCATTTACTTCTTCAAGCCCCGATGGACTGGGGCTCCATTTATATGTGAATAACTTGATAGGTGATGTAAAGGCAAATCCCAGAGATTTATATAGGTGCGTCAACAGTAAGAAACAAGATGACCATGATGGTCCAATATCACTCAGCTAAACTTAGAGTTTAACATGTGGGTCCCGGGGCAGGGCAAGTTTTGGCCCCAGGTGTATAAATTGAACAGTCTTGGTGGAGGCCCACCAAATAAAGCTTACTACCAAATATCATAGGCCCTGGGCCTTTTTGTCTCAGACAAAAAGATTTTTAAAAGTTTTCACTTTGTAAGTCTATGTAAAGCCAGTTGGCCCCGGGCGTGGCCATTTTTGGCCCCAGGGCTATAATTTAAACAATTTTGGTAGAAGTCCGCTAGATGAAACTTTATATCAAATATCAAACACCTGGGCCGCCTGGTTTCATACAAAAAGATTTCTAAATAGTTTCCACATGTAAGTCTATGTAAAACCAGTGTGTCCCAGAGTGGGGGCATTTTTGGCCCAAGGGCCATAAACTGAACAATCTGGGTAGAGATCCACTAGATGAAACATCATACCAAGTATCAAAGACCTGGGCCTTCTGGTTTCAGATAAAAATATTTTCAAAGGTTTTCACTTTGTAAATAAAAATCAAAAATGAGTTCCTTTAAGAGCAATGAAAACATTCATAAGAAAGACGATGGGTCATACTACGTAGTTTCGGCTAATAAAGCCTCATCAGTGACCCTGTAATGATCCGGCAGAGAAAGCCAGAGGAAACATCCTGCAATTTATGTAAAGCCAGTGGGCCCCGGGGCGTGGCCATTGTTGGCCAAAGGGCTTTAATTTAAACAATTTTGATAGAGGTCGGCTACATGATACTTCATACCAAATATCAAAGACCTGGGCCTTCTGGTTTCAGACAAAATGATTTCTAAACGTTTTCCACATGTAAGTCTATGTGAAACCAGTGGCCCCAGACTGGGTCAATTTTTGGCCCAAGGGGCATAAACTTAACAATCTTGGTAGGGGTCCACTAGATGAAGCTTCATACCAAATGCCAAAGACCTGGGCCTTCTGGTTTCAGACAAAAAGATTTCTCAAAGTTTTCATATGTAAGTCTATGTAAAACCAGTTGCCCAAGATTGGGGGTCAGTTTGGGCTTCATGGCCATAAACTGAACAATCTTGGTAGAGGTCCACTAGATGAAGCTTCATACCAAATATCAAAGACCTGGGTCATCTGGTTTCAGACAAGACGACTTTTAAAGGTTTTCCCTCTGTAAGTCTATGCAAAATCAGTGGGCCCCGGAGTGGGGCCATTATTGCCCCCAGGACCATAAGTTGAACAATCTTGGTAGAGGTCCACTTAAAGAAGCATCATACCAATATAAAAAACGTGGGCCCTCTTCAAATGCTTACCATATGTAAGTCTATGTAAAACCAGTGGGCCCCGAGGTGGGGCCATTTTTGACCCCATGGCAATAATTTCAACAATCCTGCTAGAGATCACCCAGAGGAAGATTCAAACCATGTGGGACAATTGTTATCCACTAACTTACCTGTGTCCGATTAAAGTTACGCGAAAAAATATATAGTAGTTAATAGGGAACATTTTCTCTGGCATAAATTTTAGCATCACTACGCTAGATAGCGAAAATGGGGTTTAAGATTATAAAAAATCAATATCTTACCGTTAATTTGAATATAATTTTATATATATTTCATCAAATTAAGATTGGTCAATTTTAGAATAAAAATAGGACCATATGTCTAATGTATTTCAATAGTAAATTAGCAAAAATACGCGACAGTATCTGATTTTAAACTACAGTAATTAAAACATTCATTATGCAATGAAAAAAATGTGGCTGAAAATTTAAGAAGAAAAATGATTTTTCTTTCCTCCAATCTTAAATCTGAGAAAATCAAATAAAAACAAATTGGGTAATTTTGAGGTTGTTTTAGTTTTTCGGGATTTTCGGAGCTGTAAAAACTACCAGTACAGGTAAGGTCCCTTGATTTGACATGAGGCATGATGATCCCAATTGTCCCGTATGCAAGACGGCCTTGATGAGATTCATCCTAGAGTCCTTAAAGAACTGGCAAATGTATTGGGTCCAGTGTTTTCACACCTGTTTAAGCAATCTCTTGATACTGGTGAAGTCCAAAAAGAATGACATCTTGCAAACATTTGCCCCCTCTTTAAGAAAGGAGATAGAGCTCTTGATCGCAACTATCATCCTGTGTCGCTGACATGTGTGCCATGTAAGTTGCTTAAGCATATTGTTTGCTCAAATATTATGGCTCAATTGGATGAACACCAACTTTTGTCTGACGGACAACATGCATTTAGGAAAAAGCACAGTTGTGAAACTAAGCTGACCACAGTAATAAATGATTGGGTAAAAATCTCGGACAAAGGAGGACAGGTGGATACATTTATCCTGGATTTAGAAAAAGCTTTTGACTCGCCCCCTCATGAACTACTAAAAAGCAAACTATATCGTTATGGCATTGGCGGAAATACCCTAAAATGGATAGATTTCTTCCTTTGCTATAGAAAACAGCGAGATGTTGTTAATGGGGCGGGCTCCAGTTTTGTCTGGTGTTCCCACAAGGGCCTGTTCTGGGTCCATTGTTGTTTTCTTTGTACATAAATGAAATTTCTACTGATATTTATTCCGAAATAAGACTGTTCGCAGATGACTGTGTTTGCTATCGTGGAATTAGAAACGCAGAGGGCTCATTGAAACGTCAGCGGGATATAGATAGATAATGGTGCTGGGCTAGAAAATGGGGTATGAGATATCAACCAGTTAAATGCAATACCATGCAGATAACTAGGAAAAGAACAAACAAAAATTTAGGCTTCTTACACTTTAGATGGAACGGCCCCCGAAAATGTGGATTCCATGCAATACCTCGGTGTGACCATCTCACTTTACCTGAGATGGAATACTCATATTAGCAACATGTATACTAAGGCTAATAGAACACTTGGCTTCTTGAGGCGAAATCTTCATCAATGCCCTTAAGATATTAAAGAAGCAGCTTATAAGGGACTCGTTCGCCCCACCTTGGAGTATGGTAGTTGTGTCTTGTACCACCATGGAACAGTCTTTCAGGAGGAGATTGAAAATTTTAACAATAGGGCAGCTAGATTTGTTACGAGCAATTACAGCTTTGAACCTGGAAATATGACTGGAATACTGAAAAACTTAGGATGAGAGTCTCTCAAGAAACGGAGGTGCGACAGTGGGCAAAAGTACAAAGGTCTAAAGGGTGCTGCCAGCATTCCAACAGATGACCTTATCCCCCTAATTAGGAGTGGCAGAAAGCATCACTCTTTGGCATTTCAGGTGTCCTCTGGCAAGAACTGACATCTACATGGGATCCTTCTTCCCTCAGACAATTAGAGATTGGAATCATGTCCTTCCAGATTCGACTGTTTAATCCACAGAAGGTGCTAAGGATAATGTAGCTAAGTTTACTTCTTTGGTGAGAGCTAGGGACTAACTTCCCTTTTCGCAGGTCCTAGTGATTGAATAGTATTTGAGGTGTCACCAGTAACGATTTCAGATTCAGAAAAGATTTTCTATTTTTAGCTCTGGTGGCCATTTTGTTCAGCGGAGCAGAACGATTTTAGCAATTTTTGTAGAGGGTCACCCAAGGAACAGGTCTACGAAATTATTTTGAAATCGGGTCAGTGGGCTAGAAGGAAAAGTCGTTTAAAGGAGTTTCTATTTTTTTAGCTCTGACGGTCATTTTGTTCAGCGGAGCGGAACGATTTTAGCATTTTTGTAAAGGGTCGCCCAAGAAACATTTCTGTGAAATTATTTTGAAATCGAGCCATTTGCCATGGAGAAGATTTGGTTTAAAGGTGCATTATTGAGCTACCGGGTCTCAATTTTTTTTTCTGGTTTTTATCTTCAATGCATACTCCTTTGTCATGTGTACACTTTTGGCGCCAAATACAGCTTCAGAACTTTGTGAAAATGGTCGTTTTCATTCGTGTTTACCCTTCGCTCTGAACATGTGTTCGGAATTTCTGTTCTAAAAATAAATCTTACACTTTACACATAAATGGCGACAGTATCGTCTCTGAGTGTCGTTACTTATGGCATGGTATTCAGCGTCATATGTTTTTCCGATTCAGGCATGGCCTAAGCAAACAAGGCCAAAAATGAACGTCGCATAACGTCATATATGGGGATTCTATTTTGTCACGAACTAAAAATAGATCTAACTAGTGTTCGAAACCTAGTTAGGGAATCCCTGTCAAACTCGTTTACCTGTCACCATAATTGATTGCATTTTTGCATAAAATGCATTTATTTGTATTGTTTTAAAGAAAAATACCGGCTATATGTATTTTATTTTTGGAAGCATTTTTTCCAGATAGCTCAATAATGCACCTTTAAGGGATGTTCTACTTTTAGCTGTAGTGGCCATTTTGTTCAGCGGAGCGGAACGATTTTGGCAATTATGGTAGAGGGTCACCCAGGAAATATTTCTGTGAAATTATTTTGAAATCGGGCCAGTGGGCTAGGAAGAGATGTTGTTTAAAGGATTTTCTATTTTTAGCTCTGGTGGCCATTTTGTTCAACGGAGCAGAACGATTTTGGCAATTTTGGTAGAGTGTCATCCAGGGAATACTTCTGTGAACATAAATATTGAAATCGGGCCAGTGGGTTAGGAAGAGGTGTTGTTTAAAGGATTTTCTATTTTTAGCTCTGGTGGCCATTTGTTCAGCGACGCAGAACGATTTTAGCAATTTTGATAGAGTTACCCAGTGAACATCTCCCTGGAATTATTTTTTTTTTTTGTTCCACGGAGCAGAACCATTTTAGCAATTTTGGTAGGTCACCCAAGGATTATTTCAAAATCTATTCACTCGCTTAGGAGATTCCTTAAAGTAAATTGTTGACGACGGACGATGCACGACGAACGCCGGACCCAGGGCGGTCAAAATAGCTCACATTGAGCACTTCGTGTAAAATTAAAATGGGACTCCTTCATGAAAAGGAGAAGAGGCAGTAGGCTTATAATATTGTATGAAGGTCGAAAGGGTGCTGCCTGCATTCCAACAGATATCCTTGTTCCCCCAGCTATCCGCTCTAGAAATCGTCACTCGTTGGCGTTTCAGACCCCCACTGCAAGAACTGACAATTACAATGGATGGAATGCCATTCCCGAAATTGATCATTTCCAGAGGATAGTGTATATCGCAGGTCCTTGTGAATAAATGTCATTTGACGTGTCACCAGTAACAACTAACTGCATTACGAAAACACGCCTATACAAATACACTGTAACCTTTATCGCCGAAAAAATGATAATTTTAAGATAAAAAAAATATGATATTTTTCTTATTTCTGCTCAAAATATAGATTGTGGATACTCGTTAGAACCGCCTCGATGTGACGGTTCTAACGAGTACCCACAATCTATATTACAGCAGAAATAAGAAAAATAAGGTTTACCCCTGTAAACCCCAGTTTTACTATATAAAAGTGTGGTTCACGGGGGGTGAAAATTATATAGGCGTGTTTTCGTCGTTTTGGGGTCGTCTCCTAGAGAAAGTTTGTTATTTTGTTTGATTTCAGGTTTAACGTCCCCGTCAACACAGTTATTGCCATTTTTGAGACGTTGATTCCAATTTTGTGGGACTTTTACCCGACACTGAGATGGAATGACATCTCAAGCCCTGTCGCCCAATGAAACCAATAAGTAAGACAGAACAGAGATAGAAGAGATAGTAGAGGTGATGAAAGAGAAATAAGCACTTATGTAAGACCTTCTGTGAAGGACTAGTTTCCACAAAAAGGGATGTTGGTAAACAGTGTAGACCCAGATAAGACGCCACAAAATGCGGCATCTTATCAAGGTTTAACTTACAAGCATTATAGCGTTATGTCCAAGTCCAGAACCTTCTTAGACCAGTATTGTTAGTGTTTCGATTAGTCTGTTGTTTCTACTGAATGTCCATGCTGACCAATGCGCCATATGAAACAGCAGCGACATTTTCAGTGTACATTCAAACCAACATTTAGGCTATCCGTCCATTAAGCGATCACTTGTGTAAGCCAGTTTCATATATACATAAGTTTGTTTGTGTGTTTAATAGTATTAGAGTTTAACGGCCCAGTGAACACAATTTTAGGTCTATAATGTCAAGTAAGTAGAACTCTGCCTGCATTAAGCAAACACCTTGCAACAGATAAGCTAAGTATTTTGTGACAACTGAAGGACCGTTTTCCTTATTTCTCCATATAAACCTATGTTGTGGGTACTCATTAGAACCGCCTCGTCGAGGCGGTTCTAATGAATACCCACAACATAGGTTCTTATGGAGAACCTTCAATTATCACAAAATACCAACCTTATCTGTTGCTATGACATGTGCTAAAAGCCATTTTCATAGATCATTTCAGTGGAAAGTAAGTAGAAATAAACCTGTATTAAACGAGCACCTATCTTAATAGGCTACTTTTGTAAGTACTTTCAAAGGCAAGTGGCCTTATAAACCAGGGGTCGTAGGATCGATCCCGGGCTTCTCCAGACTTTCGGATGAGTCTTTAAACCGAGATCCCGTCTCCGTAACACCATCGCTGTTGGTGGGGCGTAAATCTCAAACACTCACTCAAAGGCAAGTAGAGTAGCAATCTACAAGCACCTGTCGTAAAAGGTTTCATAAATCGTTTTGAAGTAATGTTGAAGAAATGTACCTGCATTAAGCAAGCTCCTGTCATAAACGGCCAGTCCAAAAGTTACTTTCAATGCCAAGTAAATAGAAATCTATTTGTCTTTACCAAGCAACTGCCTTAAGCCACTTTCTGGCTTTCACATTGGTGCTTGTTAACCACAGGATTTTTTTATGAATATATCTTGTTTTTTAGAGAAAATAAAAGCTTAACATTTTCATATGAATCATATGCTTAGCAGATAATTCGTATGGAATGCCAGACCTTATTTTCTCTGAAAAATAAGAACATCAAAATGCTTTAGACCGCACAGAGCCCTGTAATTTAATTTCAATGTGAATGCTTTTCTGTTTGGCCCCCGCCCATCGGGGCTTGAAGACATAGATGGGCTGCATGATGCTTCCACGCAGAGCTGAAACCGACCCACACACGAGTACTGGTAAACCGCTTAGAGGATCAAAGCCTGCCCAGGCAAAATTGGAAGCAACGTCTCCAAAATGACCTTTACAGTATTGACGGGGACGATAAACCTCAAATCAAACAAACAAAGAACCCCTGTAATTTAATTTCCGAATGCGAATACTTTTTTGTTTAGTCATATACAGTAAAATTCATATATTAAGACCACCTTTGGTACCGTTCAAAAGAAACGCCCCCGCCCATAGGAGCTTGAAGAAATATATGGGCTGCATGATGCTTCCACGCAGAGCTGAATCTGGCCCGCACACTAGTACTGGTAAACCGCTTAGAGGATCTAAGCCTGTCCAGGAACCGCGGTGCGAGGCGGACCGTCCATGTTAATAAACCCTATTGGTTTCATTGGGCAACAGGGCTTGAGATGTCATTTTATCTCAATGTTAGGTAAAAGTCCCACAAAATTGGAAGCAACGTCTCCAAAATGACCTTTACAGTGTTGACGGGGACGTTAAACCTCAAGTCAAACAAAAAACCGTTCAAAAGTGGTCTTTAAGACCACTTTTGAATGATCCCAAATGTGTTCACTGATCAGATGACATTTTGTGCAGAAAGCACGAAGAAAGAATAACACTCTTCTAAATACTAGTAAGCTTTTTAAAAGAAAATTTGTCTTAGTTTTAGGTGGTCTTAATAGCGGAATTTCACTATATTTTCCACGGGTATCAGAAAGACAAAAAAGACAGGTTTATATAGAGATTTCTTTGGTGTATTTTAACAATATTTCAAATACAAAATTGTTTACACGTCATCTCTACACATTACAGATAACTTGAATAGTTTACACCATACTTTTTTAAATAAATAAATGCATTTCAATGAAACAAAGGCAATGAACAGATTGCGAAAACACGCCTATTTAAAATGTTGCATGATCTTTATCGCCGAAAAAATGAAAATTTTCAGATGAAAAAATGTGAAATTTTTCTTATTTCTGTTCAAAATATAGATTGTGGGTGCACGTTAGAACCGCCTCTTCGAGGCGGTTCTAACGTGTACCCACAAGCTATATCTTAGAGCAGAAGTATGAAAAATAGCGTATACCCCATTAAACCCCAGTTTTACAATATAAAAGTGGGGTTCAAGGGGGTTAGAATTATATAGGCGTGTTTTCGTGATGATCTCATGGTAAATATACGGTTATACCTCATTTACCTCTTTACATGGTATTAATAATTCCATGTAATGTACAACCCGGCCAACCCCACTTCATCAGCTTGACAAGTTCGCGAAATGAACACATTAAATTATGGGGTTTCCAAGGGTGTACAACTTTATCTAAAGTAAGCTCAGAAACATAAATTGTGGGCGCATGTTACAAGCGCCTCTAACGAGCACCCACAATCTATGTTTGTAACAGAAATAACCCATTGCATGCGGGAAACCCCTAAATGGGAATATATAAAACTAGTTGTATAGTATTGTTGCAACTCAAAAATAACTTTCTTAAAGCAGTCAAAGAGAGCATTCTATTATATAGGTATGATTCCAAAAGTCACATGACAATATCTTTAGCCCAAAGGTTACTTGGTGATAAAATGCCCCCACGCCCACTACAACCTCCAACCTATGCAGGTCTCAAGTTGACAAGCCCGTGTGGTCCTTGGGTTAATCACACTTAACAAAGAGAAAAGTGTGTTTTGCGAATGGTTATATGTTTGTTTGCTTGTTTTATTTGTCTGTGTGTTGTTTGTTTGACCACACAGACTTCGGGTCCTCGTTGGAGCCTCCTCGTCTAGCCCCATCACGTGAAATGAACACCCCACTTCAAACCCCATTTATATAGAGAAAACTGGGGTTTATGGGGGTATACATTATTTTTCTTATTTCTGCTCAAAACCACAGGTTGTGGGTACTCGTTAGAACCGCCTTCTAACGAGCACCCACAACGTATGTTTGCAGTAAAAATAAGAAAAATATCGTGTATTTTCATCAGAAAACTAGCCATTTTGGAAATGTTAAAATGCACTATGTCGCATGGGTGTGTTATCGTTGTGGGGGTGCTAAGGAGTACCCAGTATCTATCATGTAAATTATCACAAAAGTTCCATCTCTAAAAATAATGAAAATAACAGTATCAGTATATAGCTATTGCATAGAAATGCTCTCCTTTTTTTCAAGTGACAACTGATACAAAATAAAATAAAGACATTTTTCGGGTAACAGGACTTATCAAATATACATGGCAAGCAGATTTTGGCATATTTCTTAACCTTTTTTATATATAAATGCACAATTATACTCTTTACAAGTATAAAGTCAAATGTCGGTAAGGACTATCAACAAGCAAGGGCTTTCAGCTGTAACTAACATGTGGTTTTCAGGAACGGACTCCAGCTTCCTTGGCCGAAGCATTTCAAGCCGGCACAGAAAAGCGAGCCAACATTGGGCTAACATCGATACGACGTTACCACGTTACCACGTTACCACGTCGTATCGATGTTAGCCCCACGCCGGTCTCACAATCCCGACTGGCTGGATTGGCGCTCAGGGTTGACGTCCAGCTGTTTTAAGTATTGTAAAGCTTTCGAACGCATTAATGACGTAAACGTAACAAAATGAACCCGGTTTTCGGGATTGTGACCAGGGACCAGTTGCGCAAAACTAACGACGTCGTTAGTTAACGTTTCGTTAAAATTTTGCTCATTCAATATGCTTAATATACTAATATTTTTGCTGAAAAAAAAAATGAAATGCAAAATCTACTCAAATTTTTCAGCAAAAATATCAATGTATTTTCGGTATTAAATAATACACGTTATAACGTGACGTTAACCTTCCGTTTGTGTCAGCTTAGAACAACTGGACCCCGGTCACTTATGATAAAACTATGAAAAAGAAACGACAAATATCCCACAGAGCTGGTAGGTGGCACTACAGTAAAAAAAATCCCCTTACTCACAATGTAAATTGGGGCATATTCCATCTTCTACCACATTTCAGCAAGTCTAATGCTTCCATTATGAGGCATATAATTTGACAGGCTGACCATTTACCTTCCAGAAGAAGCTAAAAAATATGTATGCTGTGCGGCATATTTTGGCCTTTTTGGCAGCCAGTGTCAACAAACCCATACCGCAGCGAATAAATCCAGGCATTTCCAGTGGCCAGTCAGCACAATTTTATGGTTCATTTTAAATCAGCTGCATTTTACAATAGCAAATACCTACTAATACTTCTTCTAATAAACAATAATACTTCTCAGAAAAATAATGGCTTAGCACACAATCCTATCAGAAGCAGCAGAATATTCAATTCTGTACTGAAAGCTCTCCCCAAAGCAAGTGCAGCTTTCATAAAGACCAATTATTTACTGTAGTGCAACCTATACCAAACCCTAATTTCTTTATGATCCACCAAAAGAATTGCCAAACACAAGTTTAGACCATATCTAATAATAAAGTCATGCATAATTAATGTTCAGTGACAAAGAATCTTTAAACTTTGCGAAAAAGTTATCGCTTCCAGATTCTACGATGAAAGTCGGACAAACCATGTTTTGTGAAAAAGCGCAAAGTTTACCTCTTTCCAGAATGGAACCCAGAAACCGGCTTGCATCAGTGCTTCTTCTCAGATGTCTTTGGAATACTTTAATCCTAAAATGCACTAAATCATGTCCTATTAGCAGCCATGCTAGAAATTTTGGCTGTTCTCACACCTATACCCCCTAATTTCAGTAAAAATTGGCATTTTGAGGATATTTTGGGGACAAAACCTTGATGTAAATGATTATAAATGCCTTAATGCCATGAGAAATGTCTGAATATATCTATTCAAATCTTGTAACATGAATCCAACCAGTAAGAACTTACAATGGCTGAGAAAACTCATTGCGATATTGCAGCGGGCTGTTCGGAGAGACAATTTTGAAATTTTGCATTGGCTTGAGACCTCTGTCTAATGCCAAGTAACCTCAGTGTTATATTCAATATTGAGTATTTTCTTTTTCTTGTGTTCCTGTTTTTACATTTACTGCAAGTCTGCTTTCCAAACAGACCAATGACAACTGATTTACATGGCTTTTAAGTAACCCCCCCCCCCCTCCAATTACATGGAACAGAAGCAAAAACTTATAAAATACACCAAGTTAGTCCTAAATTAGCACTAAACTTACAATTTGTACAGTTTCTGTGACAAAATACATGCCAGGAAGATCAACTTTAAGATACAGAATTGGAGGGAACCTATTATGTGTGAAAATATTATGTAATGAATGAAAACATTAGAGGGGAGCTGATTTTTCTACTTTCGGTTTAGGTGGCACTACAGTAAAAAAAATCCCCTTACTCACAATGTAAATTGGGGCATATTCCATCTTCTACCACATTTCAGCAAGTCTAATGCTTCCATTATGAGGCATATAATTTGACAGGCTGACCATTTACCTTCCAGAAGAAGCTAAAAAATATGTATGCTGTGCGGCATATTTTGGCCTTTTTGGCAGCCAGTGTCAACAAACCCATACCGCAGCGAATAAATCCAGGCATTTCCAGTGGCCAGTCAGCACAATTTTATGGTTCATTTTAAATCAGCTGCATTTTACAATAGCAAATACCTACTAATACTTCTTCTAATAAACAATAATACTTCTCAGAAAAATAATGGCTTAGCACACAATCCTATCAGAAGCAGCAGAATATTCAATTCTGTACTGAAAGCTCTCCCCAAAGCAAGTGCAGCTTTCATAAAGACCAATTATTTACTGTAGTGCAACCGGTAACCACAGCTCAGACATATATATACTGGCCAAAAATGTTCTTGAAACAATATAAACAGAAGCATTTTTTTTTTCAACAATTATGAATATTTAGACATCTTTGGGGTATCGAGCCACTCAACATAATTTCTGTCTCAAGACTTCTTGTTTGCTTGCTTGCAAAAAAGCTCCCTGCCAAAAAGGGTCCACTCTAAAAGACTGTATTCCCCATGCATGTGCAATACCTTTCATTTAAGTTTTAACCCCAACACGGAATACTCAGTATTTGCGAAAAAAACAAACAGCCCATTAGGAAAACAAAACTATTCAATAAAAAAAAATATGGTCGAAAAAATGACAATTTTCAGATGAAAAATTGTGATATTTTCTTATTTCTGCTCAAAATATTGATTGTGGATACACGTTAGAACCACCTCGATGAGGTGGTTCTAACGAGTACCCACAATCTATATTTTAGAGCAGAAATAAGAAAAATAAAGTTTACCCCTGTAAACCCCGTTTCACTGTACAAGTGGGGTTCAAGGGGATCAGAATTATATAGGCGTGTTTTCGTGACGGCTTTCCTGAATAAATTTCTCAAAATAACTGAATTTGACATCCTAAAATTTCGAAATTGACTCCTTCTAGGTATAAAAAGGGAGATTCGGTTCAATACAAATGGGTTAAAAGCAGACCCCTTAAGATAAAGGGCAACAACTTTGGATTTGGAAGAGTGACCGTTACCCTTAAAGCATTTTCACCTCTCAACATGAAAACAGCAACAAACCCTTAAACAAAATGCATCACATTTTTACTACATTAACCACAGCAAAAGAAACATTTTGTGACGTTTGACTAAGTCAACCACGTCATATCCTGACAGGTGACGTTGAAAAAATCATTGCCGTGCCGCGATGCTTTTAGACTGACATAAGTATGCAAAATATTGCAAAATTCCGCTATTAAGACCATCTAAAATTAGGACTTATTCTGTTTTGAAACGCTTATTCTTGCTTTGTGCTTTCTACACACTATGTTTTCTGGTCAGGGACCACCTTTGGGACTGTTCAAAAGTGGTCTTACAGACCACTTTTGAACAGTCCCAAAGGTGGTCTTAATATAGAAATTTTACTGTAGTGGTTTTTTGCACAGCTAAAAGAAATAAGGCGTTTCTTACAAAGATCCACAGACTAATTATAATGCAAATTTAAGAAGAAGAAGAAAAATGTAAAAAAACACTTCTCTATTAAAGTAATGTTTGACGGGTCAAGTTCTTCACAAACTTAAAATGAATTATTCAACAATACCCATAAACCTGATTGGGTGCAACCTACGTTTTGGTAAACATTTTTGAAAAAAAAAAAGAAATAAAAATAAAAGCAGTTGTCTCAAATGGCAATCTGGCTTTAAACCTGATTGGGTGCAACCTACATTTTGGCAAACATTTTTGAAAAAAAAAATATAAAAAGCAGTTGTCTCAAATGGCAATCTGGCTTTAAAAAAACATTAGATAAAATTTCAAGCCAAGAGTTAATTTGTTCACGCCTACAGAAATTTATATATTATTTTCAAAAGAAGATAAATTAGACTGTGACCAGAAAAAAATGGAGGGCTTTTCGAAAACGTGGGGTGCGCAAAAACAAGGTTTTGTGCTTATCTCCGGGGGTCTTACAAAATCTTTTCGGAAAAATGGTATACCTTTCAACGTCAGGAGTGGAGTTTCAAGAAGCAATAAATAATCCTTAAAGGGGTTAAATACGCCCGACATATTTTTCGCCATTTAAGAAAGGAGACTACTTTCGGAACGTCTTTTTTCGTTTCCTGTAACCTAAGCTATTCTGAAAACGGGGCCTACTCTTGAAAGGTAACACTTTGCTCCCGATGGGTCTACTCCTAAAGGAAAGAATTTGCAAATTCTCTCCTTTTAAGAGTAGACCCCAATTGACATGGGAGATGAAATTGCCTCCCCTGACGATATATTCACCCCCTGAAGTTATTTGCCAGCCCAAAATTGTCCCATATTGATGGAGTTGCTGCAAGTCAAGTATGAAAGATTATATATTATTTTTCTCAAAAATGCAGAGAATTAAAATTTGAACAAAAATGTGGCAAGTTATGAAACATTTCTATGATATTTCATTCACAAGACATTTGTCACTCGATATTTTTAGCGGGGGGCAAGTGATCAAAATTAAGACCATCGTTGTCGTGGCACCTATATGCAAAAATATATATTAAGCGGCCACATCCTCCCGCCAAATTCAGAGAAAGAATGAAGTTATTTCTTTGGTTTTATTTTTCTGGGGCAACATCAGATCTTACATGTAATTGACTCTCGTGAAAAACTTTATGACGTCATTATAGTTTGCACGTGCTGCTAACAAGGGCAGATAAATCAACTAACCCCATTCACGCTTTTATGCAAAGTTTTAAGACTAGATATGGAACTAAATTTTGTGAGATTATGATGGCTCAGCTGTGACTAATTGAGGTAGCTTTTATTAGCTGAGGCTTCTCTTTGGGTGAAGGCTAAAATATCATCAGCAAAGCACGCCTATAGAATTTTGACCCCCTTAAACGCCATTTTTATAGTAAAACTGGGGTTTACAGGGGTAAACCTTATTTTTCTTATGTCTGCTCTAAATACAGATTGTGGGTACTCAGTGAGGCGGTTCTAACGAGTACCCACAATCTATATTTTGAGCAGAAAAAAGAAAAATATCACAAATTTTCATCCAAAAATTTTCATTTTACAATGTATTTGTATAGGCGTGTTTTTGTAATGGTGACACATGCGAACAAGGCCAGTCATGCCGTCAAAATAATATAGGCACCGATAAAAATGGCAAGATCACGAACGTCCCGATCTAGTTTTGATTTTTGGGTCGCGTGTTTATCAAGCACCCACAATCCATATTTAGAACGGAGCCCCAAATTTCCATCTCAATACAAACACCATTTCTACGGTGAAAAAAGAATAGCATTATAAATGTAAACACATATATGTGTCCCTTGCGAAGCTCGCCAATGCTATTTTAGCCATCCCCTTGCAAGAGAGACCTCGAATGATTATATTATGCACTAAGACCGTACTCTGACCTATCATTAGCTTTATAAGCTTGTCAAACGCTTACAATGATAGCTAAAATGGCAACAAAGCTGTAATTTTTGACATTCAACAGTATTATAAAATCTGTAACAATTTCTTGATTAAGCACATTTGGACCCATTGTTCTTGTCATTCAAGACAAATTCGTGTTACTCTGTAATCTATGTCTTTTTATGCTTTACACATTGCACAAATTAAATGTTTCGATGCAGTCAATGGAAATGCTTCAAGCCTGCATTTTCTGATGGTAATCCTTTACGCGCCAATTACAACTACAGCAGGCGGCATTTTCATATATTCCTTTTTTTTTCAGAGAAAAATTAGGTTTGATGTGCAATACCAAACCTCTTTTTTTTCTTTAAAAAGTAATCTAAAAGAAAATAATGTCATCTGCTACAGTCACTGGCGTTTTTAGGGTTGATTCATCTAAATGCTTAAAGTCAAGCATCACATAGCTCCCTAAACATATGACGTGTTTGAACGTCATAAAGCACACACATTTTGCGTGAAACTGAAATTCTTAAAACTTTGTCATGTTTTATTCTCGTTTGAGAAAATATGTTTGTACATTTCTGCTCATAAATAACGTAAATTGTTTCGTCTGTTGAGCAAGTACCCATGATCCGCGTCTGGCGGAAATGACGTCTTTGAGTGAACCGACATGGCTCTCCACAGCGCCACTGCTTTTCCATTTGAGCCGTTGCTACTTTTACTTTTTCATTACAACCGTGTGTGTTTACATCATGAATATTGCACCAAAGATGGCGGATGAAGAGTTGGCAAGTGAGCATGCGCGTGACTTCCAAGACTTCCTAAAGGCGAGTGTTCATTACTAGGGGGCGTGGGCATGCCAGCAGCACTTTGACAAACATACCACTCACTGAATTTAGTCTGATGTGAGTCAGGTAAACTGGGATGGGGGTGAATTGGTAGGGTTGGGCTTGAAGCAGACGATACTGGATTCGTTGGTGTTGAAGGGTGCACAGGCTTTATATCCACAGGACTCGACAATGATTCCTCGTTGCTATGACTATCGTCGTCAGAATCGTAATCTTCCGGCATTGGCGAAGTTTTTCCGTGAACTTTCATGTGTTTCCGTAATGAGCTCGGATGGGTGTAGCTTTTGTCGCATCCGCGAATTTTACAGTTGTATGGTTTATCACTAGTGTGCACATGACTGTGTTTCTTTCGGTCAGAACTGTTGGCGAACCGTCTGTCACAGCCCTCAAACTCGCATTTGAAAGGTTTTTCACCTGAAATGAGATAAAATCATAGCTTAGCACAAGGTGAACAGATATACCTTTCTATTGTTCTGCTATATACAGTGAAATTCCGCCTAAAATGAAGACTAATTCTGCCTTAAAAAGCTTATTGTGAAGGCTGCAGTTTTTCGTTCTTCGTGTTTTCTGCATAGAATGTCTTCTTGTCAGGGATCACCTTTGGGACTGTTAAAAAGTGGGCTTTAAGACCACTTTTGAACAGTCCCAAGGGTGGAATTAACACAGGAATTTTAGTGTATGCCATTGCTGCTCACGGAATAAATAATGTCACATTTACACCCGAGGAAAATGTTATACAAAATGTAATCTTTTGGAAGCAAGGGCTACTAAAACATAGAACAAAAATCCGTAGAAGTTTTTTTCTGAGCCAGACTAGCTAGTTTCGGCCGATAGGCCTCATCCGTGACCCTAAGATATTTCTTAAGTTCTGCAGGAGACTCAATGATCCCAAAGGGATGGACAACCAACCCAAACTATGATGAAGGATGCAGGGAGACTTTTTACGGCCGCCACACGTTCCATTTACACCAGCTGTGGTGAATTAAGTCTGATCTTGCATTATTTTGCTAAGGCGTGTTTTGGATTACCAAATACCAGCAAGAGGCTGATTGTGTAGAACCATCGAATGGCATATGTTGTTGCATTCGATGCAGTTTTTACCTTCACTAAGTCAATAACCAAACCGTAGTAAAGCTTTGATGTGTAAATGCATTTTGTATTTTTCTATCGCCAGTGCACTTTTAACGTTTGTGCACATATGAATATAACATCTGCTGCTAAATCACACATGTAAGCATGTAAAACCAGTTGCTTAAGATTTCTGTTAAACTAATTGCTAATTGAATTACCTAAGACGAAGTCAAAAATATCTCAATTTTAGTTGTGAACAACAGTATTATTATACGTTCTTAATGAAATTACATTGGCATCTCAGATCAAATAATTCACGCAAAGCAAATAAACCGCTGCACCAAAGTCTTTTGCAATGAATAATAAAGGCGGGGCTCAGTTTTAATGTAGTTATAGCCCTCTTATAATTTTTAAACAAAATTTGGAGCAATCTTTAAGATGATTGAAATATAAACACATTTCATTATATCCCTATTGACCTTGCGGGGTGAACAAGACACCTAGAGTTTTTCTTTGTAATAAAGTTTCAATTAAATGAAAGGGGGTTTATTGTTCCACCCTGGGTGCCACCGCGAAACCTTCGAAATTCCGCAGCATATCCTTTATCCATTATCATTTGAGCCGGGGTACAAGATTCCCTACGACTTACATGTGCGCCAAGAGAAGACTCAGATCAGCCTGCGCATCCAATATAGTCTAACCAGAGACTTCTCTTGCTGCATGAAGGAGCATTGGGCCCTTAGCTATCCTTAGAGCGCACAACGAAGACTCTGATCAGACTGCGCGGATGCGCAGGCTGATCTGAGTCTTCGTTGGGCGCACATGTCTTATTATAGGTTTTGTCGTGCGCTGGCTCATTTATCCTTTCAATGATTATAATACATTTTGATAGATTTGTACTAAAAGTAAATATACTTGTGTCCTAGACATGGGTACAGTTTGCCTGGCGCCCAGTAGGAGCCCTCCTTCAGCTATTTTTCTCACAGTGACACATATTATATAGAAAGAAATTCTCCACTGTTTTTAACAACTGTCACTTCCCAGGGGTCGCCGTATTGTTATAATACATAAGCACTATCCAACTGGGCTGGGTGAAAAATCACACCACAATTTACTCCACAGGATTGGAATAGGGCATTAGAATTATGATATTTATTAAGTTAATGTTCTACAAAACTAATATTACCCAGTAAATTGACACAATTTGTGCAATGGGTTTGTATTTCAATACAATACAGTAGAGAGAGAGAGAGAGAGAGAGAGAGAGAGAGAGAGAGAGAGAGAGAGAGAGAGAGAGGGAGAGAGAGAGAGAGAGAGAGAGAGAGAGAGAGAGAGAGAGAGAGAGAGATGATGATGATGATGATGATGATGACCACCGTTGGCACATTCTTGTATTGATGCCACTTTTTTTATTTTTTATTTTTTTTTATTTTTTTTTTTTGATTTGAGGTTTAACGTCCCCGTCAACACTGTATAGGTCATTTTGGAGACGTTGCTTCCAATTTTGTGGGACTTTTACCCGACATTGAGATGAAATGACATCTCAAGCCCTGTCGTCCAATGAAACCAAAATGGTTTATAAGAATGGACGGTCAGACTAGCACCGCTTTGCCTGGGCAGGCTTAGATCCTCTAAGCGGTTTACCAGTACTCGTGTGTGGTTGGACTCAGCTCTGCGTGAAAGCATCATGCAGCCCATCTATTTCTTCAAGCCCCGATGGGCGGGGGCGGTGTATTGATGCCACACTAGTACATGTAGATCTTAATTAAGTTAGTTATGTTGGGCCGTTAAAAGATGTTTATTGTTTATTGTATTGAGGTTTTACGTCCCCGTCAACAAAAGTTAGGTAATTTTGGAGACGTCGCTTCCAATTTTGTGGGACTTTTTATCCGACATTGAGATGAAATGACATCTCATCTCAGGCCCTTACCTGAGAAACGCTGTGGTTTAAGGAGCGGTCCGATGAAAATGCCACACCCATGTTAGTGTTAGATAATGTTTTCTTTCATAGCTCTAAAATTGGCGTTTTTTTTTTTTTTTTTTTTTTAGCGAAAGTTTGCGATATTTTGCTCATTTTCTGTTTCAAACACAGATTATGGATAAGCGTTACAGGCCGTTCTAAAGAGTATACCCATTGTCTCTGTTTCAGAGTAGGTGTCAGGAAACTAGTGTTTACCTTGTTAACCCCACTTTGCACCCCTTTCTATGTAACTATGTAATAAGTGGTGTTTACATGGGTTCTTATATTCGTTACACGGACTAATAATTAACGCGATGATGTGCAGCAGAAGCCGTTTAACACCTCGCTGATTGTTTTGTTTTCTCTGTAAACGATTTTGTAACGTAAACCCTCATGCAACATGACAGATATTTCATCCTTTTGTTTACCTATCTCTTCTGACGTTTAATTGTCGATCTATCACTGCCTTAATGGTATAATTGAGTAAAATCTGATGATTCCAATTTCTCAGAACCAGTCTCTGGTGCATTTCTGACTGGGCGGGGCTATGGTCATAAAAGAAACGCCCAATACACGCCCACATAGACTGGTTTACAACCCGATATTATTCTAATGGCCTGGCAGAATTGTGTATCATGTTGATAAAGTCTATTTTCGCTGCAATTAGTAGAAGTTAGAATCTGCAAATATGTTACGCAAAACTAACTATGTCTGTTAATGCATGTTTTCATTTATTAATGCCAGCTCTTTCAAAATGATTTCGTAAGGGGTCTACTCTTAAATGATTTCGTAAGGGGTCTACTCTTAAAGGAAAGAATTTGCTCCTGTGGAGCAAATTCTTTCCTTTGGTAGTAGACTTTTTTTTTTATTTTGGAAGTTTATTAATGTATGTTTCCAGACAATATATAGAGAGCATATCGGGCAAAAACACAAATTCCAGGAAGGACATTTGACCATTATGTACTTAAAATTTTTGTTGAATGTTAATATTTTCTATTCAATAATTCAATATTTGAAACGGTCGCATATCGCGTCTGATCAGGGCCAACACTATTTGCTAATTTTCTGCCAAAAAAGAGTGAAAACGAAAAAATAGGCCTGCCACCCCTTATATGACAAATGGACTTGTTCAACATATAGCAATGGAAGATTCCACTGGTATACAATGGCTTATTCTTTTTCCTAGCAATCACTGGCTCTGTTTTTTGTTGTTGTTGTTGTTGTTGTTGTTTTTTTTAGAAAAAAAAAAAAAATAACGAAAGTAATGTATATCGCTGCAAACCCACTTTTTTTTCAGTATAAAATGGGGTTTGTAGCGTGTTCTGTTGTTGTTGATGGGATGAAATAAATAAATAAACCTTTGCAATCTCCACTTTTCCCAATTCAAACTGGGGGTTGTAGCGTGTTCTCTAAACGGACTTGCTGTCGGGATGAAACAAATAAATATATAAAACAACAGGGCACAAGGGCTTGAATGGCCTATAGCTTTTCAATAATCTTATCTTATCTTTATCTATCTATAAATAAATAAACCGTTGCAAACCCCACTTCTCTCAATATAAACTCAAGGTTGTAGCGTGTACTCTACACGGACTTGTTAATGGGATGAAATAAATAACTGATATAAAGTATTAAATAAATAAATAAATAAATAAATAAATAAATAAATAAATAAATAAAATGTTTTACAGGAAAACAGCTGAGTATTTCCTTCTAAGTCCGGAATTCCAATGACCTCTGTTCGGAAGGCTGATTTTGACAAGTCAATTTAGAATTTATCGTGCTACCGTGTTAATAGAGCTAATTATTGGCGCGCACGTGCTAATTCTGACCGTCTTCGCGATTTCTATCTGAAACATTTGTCGATAAAATTCCTCTGTTATCCATAGCTTGCTCATTGAAATTTTTGATAAAATATTGATATGCTACATTAAAAGTCTTGGTTTTATGAGATGTAGGTCAAGATGATTTTAGAAAAAATGGGAATATGAAATTTGAATTCGCTATGAAGAAAGGAAGAATTTTAGAAAATTAAAACAAACAACTAAATGTGCACTTTTATTATTATTACTACACTTTTATTATTTATTCCGCTATTAGACCACCTAAAATTAAGACAAATTCAGGTTTAAGAAGCTTATTTAGAAGGATGGAGATATTTTTGTGTGTTTTCTTAAGGCAGTGTCATCTGGTCAGGGACCACCTTTGGGACTGTTCAAAAGTGGTCTTAAAGACCACTTTTGAGCAGTCCCAAAGGTTGTCTTAATACAGGAATTTTACTGTGTTTATTTACTTCAAAAATACACAATATTATGTTCTATGAAGATTGTCTAATGACAGATTATTATTTTAGCATACATTTCTTTCAAAGTGCGGACAGTGTTGACCCTTATCGCGCTTTTTGCACTGGCATTTCTGGAGATGCACTTCTTGTCATAAACCTGGCGGATTAACGCATATTACTCCGCGGGGGTCAAAGGTGAATGAAATAAAAACCACTTAGCCTGACTTTCGCACGTCATTTTGACATGTCTTGAAATATGGAAACTGCGATGACAGCCTGTCAGAATTGGAGCAACTTTATGAAACAGACATGTGTTTATGATTTTATGAAAACTAATAATGATCAGAACCGCCACAAGGACAAATATGTCTTCGAGCATACGGACTCTGATAAGCGCAGTCCGATCAAAGTCTGTTCTTTGCGCTGTATCGAAAGTTCTTTAATCAAAGCGTTTTCGTTCAAACAGGAAAGGCTATATTCTAAAAGACTGCGCATGCTCATTGGAGTCTTTGCTAAGTGAGCATGCCCGATGGCCCCTTTTCGCCAGTCGGGGTTCATCTGTAAACGTCATAATCTAGTGTCACGTAACGTAATGGAATCCACATTGACCCATTCTGTACTAGATAAAATATTTCGCTCAATGTATAGCACAGGCCCGAGTCAAAATTTAGTCCAAGAATGGTTAACTTTTGCAAACAGTGCTGCCCTGATCAGACGCCGCGATTCGCGGCGTATGATCAGGGCCTACACTGTTTGTCGGAGAGAGTTTCCGAAGAAAATGGGGGCGAAGTGGGGGAGGGGGTAAGCCGTTCTTTGAAGATTTAACCTAGTGGTGCATATGTAGCTAAGTTTTTAAGAGGAATATTTTCAAAACAGAGAAGTGTTTCAAGTAGGAAAAATATATAATTAATTGTGTAATTAAATGTTGAGTATGAAAAGTATTTTCCCGCCCAAATACACTGGCATAAAATTTACTTTGTTCCTCTAAGAATTGCATTTCGAAATATGCAAAAATATGACAATGTCATTCTTTTGGTTTAAACCTTTATTTCTTGGTATAACACATACCCCTAATACATGCATGCTGAAAATAAAATAAAAGGGGTTCCACAGAAGAAGGTCAAATGTCTAATTTGAATCAGTATCCTTTGTAGTTCAGTATCTTCTTGTTAGCCTTAGTCAGATAGTTTGTCAATTTTTGGGGTTTTATACGGTGAAATTTTTATTTATTTATTTTCTTATTTTTTATTTTATTTTATGTATTTATTTATTTATTTTTTGGTGCTCATTAGGATAACACACCCGTGCGACATTGTGCACTTTTTCACATCTCTAAAATGGCTACTTTCTGATGAAAATCCGTGATATTTTTCTTATATATATTGCAAACATAGGTTGTGGGTGCTCGTTAGAACCGCCTCATTGAGGCGGTTCTGACGTGTACCCATAACCTATGTATTGTAGCAAAAATAAGAAAAATAATCTATACCCCCGTAAACCCCAGTTTTCTCTGTATAAAGTGGGGTATAAGGGGGTCTTCACTTCACGGACTTGTTTACGTGATGTGATTGAATAGAAACGTATTTATTTATTTATTTATTTATTTATTTATTTATTTTTTTATTTTTTTATTTATTTATATCAAGTGACTTTAATTTAGTTTTACAGAGTTTAAATAGATTATCACAAATTATCCAAAGTAAATACATATGACAGATATTCATCAAATTATTACCAATTATGATAAGTATATTTCTAGGATCATATTACGCCAAAATATCACTATAAACGTTATACTGACGTTCTGAAACAGGTGAACACTTTACATTACAGATATTAATATTTTCTGTAATGGCCTATAATTGCATGTTCAGTGCTTCATTTACACGAAGGTTATGAGAAATAGATTCGTGAAAAGTGTACAGGCCCGACATTTTACATAAAAACTGCGTCGGTGGCAGATCGCCCCTTGAGATTTATGAATATGTTATTTTCATTTAGCGATTTTTCTCGATTTCACTACCGTCGAACAGGTCTGAGAAAAACAAATCGCTAAATTCACCAATGTTTTTTTTTTTTTTTTTTTTTTTATCATACAAGAAACAGGATTCTGCAGTTTCGCCCAAATAAGCATAGCGCCCCAAACCTCGTGTGACAAAGTGCATTCTTTCGTTTATTTTTTTTTTTCTTATTTATACACCAAACATAGGTTTTGGGAGCTCGTTATAACCGCCTTGAGGCGGTTATAACGTGTACCCACAACCTATGTACACCCCTGTAAACCCCACTTTTCTCAATATAAAGTGGGGTTTATAGGGGTTGTTTTCATTCCACCGATTTGTTAACTGATGAGTGGAGGCCCTGGTAAAACACAAGACTCCAAAGATGCAGTTTTGTGAAACTTACAACAAGCTAAATATATATTTTTGACGATATTATTAATAATTAGTTTCATAGCAGTTAAAACAACATTTTAACTTTCCTCCATTTATTTATTTATTTATTTATCTATTTTAAATATACACTATTATATATAATGATCTCGCTTATGATATGTTTTGTTGGAAAATCTCACACTTTTATCCAATAACAAGGCGATTTTGTGGGAAAAACTGGATGATCTTGAAAGAGAAAGCAAACTGTCATTATCACTTTATGCCAGAATGAAAAGATCAAAAGAATTCCAGAAGCATATAATATACATGTGCTTTTGAAATTAGATCCATCATTTCACTTTTACCAGACAGAATATTGAACAGAACAGAATATTTCTTTATTGTCGAATATTTGAAACAAATCAACATAAGCCCTGTAGGGCCTTTAATTCGACAAACAGGAGTATAACAACAATGAGGTTAAATATCACAGAGAATTTAAAACTATCACAGACAACTTTGTACACATATACATATATCTGAAATAAAATGTTGATATTAAGACATTGACAAATTTAAAATTAATGATATTATAGCATTTGAGAATCCCATTATGTTGGATAAGATGCAAGATAATATTCTGTTAATTAAAATAATGAAGAATTACAGTTTTATATGTCATGCATAGAGAGGTATACTTCAGTCATGCTCAGGGAACGGGTGGTATCCAAGTTCAGCTCGTTTGCTACACAAGGACAATAGTCACCAGCCCCATAAGCATGACTAAAGTATCCAATTAACAATTTATTAAATAGATACAGACTGTATGCCCCTCCCGTATTCCAGTCGGAGTGGTGGATCTATAACATATTAGAACCCACCAGTCCTGTTCCCAGGGAATAACATACTTCCCTGTGGAACAGCCATCCTCTCAGAGAAGAGTCTGCCCTGAGTAGTCTTACAGCAACGGGACCCGGGAGGAGACAAAGGGTTTGTGTGTGAAGGTATTTATGCCTTGTCATGCCCCCTAACTGGTGGAAATGGGGAGTGGTCGAAAACGAAAGGTTTGAAAAAAAAACAAGCTCTCTTGACAACATTTTATTGCAAGAGTCTTGTGTCGAAAAGCGAAATACCAGTTAACGAGCAAGAAAAGACATAGGAAGCTTGTAAAATCAGTTCAGACAATAAACCAGAGTGAACCATGGTAACATACAACATGCACAGATCTTCATCTAGAACATGAAGTACACTTACAGTCGTAGCCGTCCCAGGAACGGAGCAGTCTCTTGAATTGAGGATAGTTTTCAACCAGCCTAAATTCATTAGGGAGACTATTCCATACCTGGGCAGCCCCGAACCGGAAGGACTTCATCCCAAATTTTTGGGTATTAACTTGAGGAGCATCAACCTGTTTTTGGTTCCTCAAGTTGTATGTAGAGACTTTCTCAATGACTAAGTCTTGGATATAAGAGGGTGCAAGTTTGTTTAAAATTTTAAACACCTCATTAGCCATTAATTTCAATCTGCTTATATGTAAAGGTGTGGTGTTGTTGTTCCTTAAAAGTATTTCAAAAGGAGAGGAGAAATCATCGTTAATAAATCTTAAAGCCCTCTCTTGTATCTTTTCCATTTTGTTGGTACTTGCTTGGCTACAAAAATGCCAAGTCAGCGGACAATAGTTAAAATTTGACATGATAAAAGATTTAAAAATGGTAAGTTTGCCTTGTTTAGTTAAAAATTTACCTAACCGCTTTAAAACTGCTAGCTGCTGTGATGCCTTCTTGCAAATGTCAGAAATGTGGTTATTAAAATTTAACATAAAATCTATGTTTATTCCTAAAAGTGTCACATTATCTTCACATTTGATGATGGTATCATTTAAGTGGAAAAGGGAAATAGCATCATGTGTTTTTTTACCTATGCAGATGGCTTGAAATTTGTCAGGGTTTGCTTTCATAAAATTATCTGAAAACCATTCAATTAGTAAAATACTTTCGCTTTGTAGAATTTCCTTTAAAATATTAAGACATTTATGAATGTAAGACAGTGTGTTGTCATCTGCATAGTTATAAAGGGTACCATGTTTGATGATGTAAAAAATGTCATTGATAAAAATGTTAAAGATTAGAGGCCCTAAAATAGATCCCTGTGGGACACCTTTAAAAAGTTTTTCCCAGCTGCTAGTATGAGAGCCTATCTTGACCCTTTGCCGTCTGTCACTCAGGTAACTCTCCAGCAGAGTTACTGCATCTTCAGACAGGCCATAAGCCAGAAGCTTAGCTTTCAGTAAGTCATGTGGAAGACAGTCGAAGGCCTTCGACAAATCCATGAGAATGGCAGCTACACACTCATGATTGTCCAAGGCCCTCTTCCAGTCTTCAAGGAGACGTAGCAGGGTCGTCTGACATCCAAATCCCTTCCTAAACGCAGCTAGGAAGGGGTTAAACACTTCCTCAAAGTATTCTGCCAGTTGGTCATGCATCGCCCTCTCATAAATTTTGGATGTTGTATTCAGGATACTGACAGGTCTGAAGTTTCCCTTATCCAACGGATCCTTCTTTTTATGCAAGGGCAACACCTGGCCAACCTTCAGACTAGGAGGAAATTTTGACACTGCAAAAGCTGTGTTTATCAGGTTGGAAACAGTATGACTTATCGCAGGTCCACAAGCTTTCAAAATTTTTGCCGAAATATTATCCACTCCAGTGGCTTTTTTTACATTTAATTTGGATATAATTTTGCTTACTTCATTTTGGTCGACCGGTTTGAAAGAAAAAGGTGGTAAATGTTTTGGTAAATTTTCTTTGATGTTTTTTATACTGGGGTGGTCAGAAAAATCGGGTTTATACTGTTTCCCCCCTGATCCTATGTCTTTTGCCACATTTACAAAAAAATCATTAAAAATGCTGCATACTTCAGTCTGGTCAGTGACTACCTTTCCATCCTCAGAGAGCACAATCGGTGCCCCACCATCAAGTCCCTTCTTCGAAAGAAAGGGCTTTATGGTGGGCCAGAAATCTTTTGATTTTGGTCCTCCAGCGCAACGCTCGTAAAAGTAGCACCTCATAGACTGTCGTTTTAACTTTGTGACAGCATTTCTCTGGTTCCTGTAATTTTCCCAGTTTGCTTTGGTTTTAAATTTGCTATATTTATTAAGACACAACAGATTTTAAATCACACATTATTTCTCACATAGATTTGTTACATATTCTTTATGCTGGTAGTATAAATTTATGATTTTTGAAAACACATCATCAAGGAAAAAGGCATTTGTTTTACCTTTTCTCTGTTGTGCGATTTATTTATTTATTTATTTATTTATTTATCAAAAAGGTCTTTTAATGGCAATGTAGGGCAATATAAACAAGGCAGACAAAACTAGTTTTGAAAAGGTTAGCTCCCCTGAAATTGTATTCATTCCCAAGAGTTGTCTTCCCATGCCTGTAAGGAAAACGAATGCCGTTCCAGGGAAGTAACTCCGTCCAAACTATTTCCATCTCCCTTGTTAACAATGATCAACTCTGAAAGGGAAGAATTTGCTCCTGAGGAGCAAATTCTTTCCTTTCAGAGTGGATCTTCTTTTTTTGGTAAAACAAAACTTGTGCTCCTACCCGACCATCATGACTGACCATAATGCATCACTCCTTCCGCCGTCCACAGATTCCAAGCATACGGATGAAGATAAATTACTCTAGTGGAAAACTAATAGCGCCAAAATTTCCCCGAGGGACAGGTTGGAATTGACATAATTAACATGTTAAGGGTGCGAGTTATTTTGTTATCTTATTTCCTAGTTAATCAATCTTATAAATTGATCATCTCAAGCATACGAGATTTTTGGTTCCTGAAGCTGTCATTGCGGAAAATTAGCCGTAACAAATTGGCCTTAATTTCCTATCATATTCGCAAATACAGTTCGTCTAAATTTTCAGTAAAGTTCTCGCAAAAATCACCCGATCATGCTGAGACTAAATAATTTTCATTTATGTATGTAATAGAGTTCTGTTTTCTTGAAAATCTTTCTAATTTTCAGCTTGAATGCTACAACCCGAAATCCAACGCTGAACCCAGGAAAACATGGATGAAAAAAGGGCATTAGTCAGCTGATTTTTTCTTTCATATCTCATAAACAATCTACATTTTTCTAAACGGTGATGTTTTTCTCAGAATTGCTCAATATTCTTCTAATAATTTATATCTCATGAAGCGATTCGAAAGTGCATTGTAAATAAGAATAACAATTTATACCTTTTTAAACCACTTTTCCCACATGCAGTGGGGTTTTCCGCGGGGTTTATATATGAGGAAGTTGAGATGAAAGCAAAAACTTTTTTCACGACAATGAAAAGAAGGGAAGAACACCAGTATTTATTTATTTATTTATTTATTTATTTATTTATTTATTTATTTATTTATTTATTTTAAACCGTTTGAATTAATATTTTAAATGTTCTTTTAGCAGTACTAGAATAATTTGGCGTTCAAATTAACGACGAATGGAATCGTCTCATTTTTTTTTTTCATCATTTTCAATTTATTCATTCGATTTGTTGTATATATATCTTACTGAAGAAATCCCTGTGCCTTAAGCAAACATGCCTTAAGCAAACATTGAAGACACTGATCAGACGCCGCATCTTGCGGCGTCTGATCTGGGTCTTCACTGTTTGGCAATATCCCTTTTTGGGCGGGCGAGGTTGGGGGCGGGGGAGTTGTTAGGCATACAGGGGTTAAAAGTAACACCCTAAATTGAGACGTTGTAGCTCTATAACTTTGTTAAACCATTCACAAAAGTGTCAAGTCAAGGAGTGAAAGGAAGGTTGATCAACGTTTTGTGCTGCATTAATAAGTTTAAAGAATTTGGAAAAGTGGGTTTTCAAATTTCATTGGAATTTCGAGTTTATAATTAAGCGGGGCACATGACATGTGCGAGATCACGGGTGCAATCGACATGCTTTTACTGGCCATTGTATTTGACAATAAGAATGGATCACTATTTTCTGTTCATCTGAAATACGGTCAATCCATGGAAGATGCTTGAAGTCAACGATAAAGTCTTTAATTTTGTCCAGAATGAATCAATCAAATTGCAAAATTTCAACAACAAAACATGCATTGAGTGTTTCAAATAATTTTAACTAGAATTAACTATAACTAGTATGAACTGCAACAAAAGAGGAATTCTCAATGTACATATACAGAGAAAGAAACATTTTGCATGAAATGCTTTTTTATCTTATTTTTCTTTTTTATTAAAACCAGGAATTGATATTTCTGGAAATAATATGGTCGAAACACTTTCAAAATAATAATAATAATAATAATAATAATAATAATAATAATAAGAAGAAGAAGAAGAAGAAGAAGAAGAAGAAGAAGAAGAAGAAAAACGATCCCCTGAAACCGTTAAAAGCAGACCTAACGCAAGAAAAAGGATATGATCACGGCTCCGGATTGGGCAATAGCATTTATTCATTTATTTATTTATTTATAGTTGTCCAATGCTAACGGAAAATGTGGAAATGCTTGAAAGCAGGACATAAATCTACAGTGAAATTCCGCTATTAAGACCACCTAAAATTATGACTAATTTAGCTTTAAAGGCTTAACTTAATTTTTCATTGTGATTTCTGCCCACAGTGTCCTCTGGTCAGGGACCATCTTTGAGACTGTTCAAAAGTGGTCTTAAAGACCACTTTTGAACAGCCCCAAAGGTGGTCTTAATAAAGGAATTTTATTGTATTTCCAAACAACCCAGTTTTAATATTGGTGTCTATAAAACAGTATATCCATTATTTAACAAGTTTGCATATATTCCAGAGATTACCATCAGTGTATTCTTCATTTTTATTAACTCTCTATATTTTTTTTCAAATACCGAAACCTTGAAAACTATTTGGAAATTCATCAACAAAAATGTATAATTTTGATTGGAATTTAAATGTCTGGGAATTGGCCTCCATGGCGCACGTGCGTAAATATTTACATTCTATCGATATCCATTTTCAGGTCAAAACAGCGGGCCTGGGGTCCTGTTACCTCACACTAGCAAGTTTTCAAAACATTGGTGCCGCTACAAACACACATATTTTTCCTTCCTTTACGCCTACCCCCAACAAGGAAGAATAAGGAGAGTTTCTCTTAATCCACTTCATATACTCGTGTTGTGGGTACTAACAAGTACCCACAGCACACGTTTTAATGAAGAAATTAGAAAAAAAGTCATTAACTATCCCTCACCCGGAGTTATGTTTATTTGTTTATTAAACGTGTGCTGTGGGTACTTATTAGAATCGCCTCGACGAGGCGATTCTAACAAGTACCCACAATACACGTTTTATAAAGAAATAAGAAAAAAAACGTAATCATTCCCGTTACTCTCCCTGATCTAGAGTTATGTTTATTTATTTATTTATTTATTTATTTATTGGCCTTGTTCATGCGACCATTCCTGTCGAATTCGGTCGTGGGGGCAGGTCGTCTGGACATTTTTTTTTTTTTTTTTTTTTTTTGGCGAATTTAATTACTAGGGAAGTAGAAATTCAACAAATTCATTTTATGAGTTCAACCATTTCAATAGACAATGTCAGAAGCTTATAAGCGCCTGAAGACTGGCTTCCGCCTAACTGATAATTTTGTCACTATCATAGACCAAATATGCATGGGCCCAATATGCATATTGGATCCGAGATGCATATTGGGCCCGAGTCACTATTTTTGCACTAGCAGATTTTTTTTTTTTTTTTTTGTATTGGCAGATTTGGCTGATCAGCTGGTAGTCCAGGAAGCAAAGCTAATGCGCCTGTGCCAGTTGATAAAGTCAAGTCACGTGAAGTGGCGGTTTTGACAAGGCCGGACTCGACAGCGTCATAAACATACATAATGATGTCAGTTACATAGCACACATACAACACTATTCAAAGGATTATAATAGCCATTTGTTATATGTGGTTTCTTGAAAATGACAGCATTGAAGCAACAAAGATGTTCTTGATCGAACAGTTACCACGTTGTCCACAAACTGACGATGCTTTGAGGCCCGCGTGAAGCACCATTTAAACATAATAGCCTTTAAGTATCATTTTTATATTCTTGACATTGTAACTCAGGCATATACGGACTCAGAAACACAATGACTTTTTTATTTAATACATTTGCAAAACGTAATAATGATTTCCTAGAAGTTTACATCAAAGCCCATTTAGGTCAATGACATCAATCTCGGCATCACACTGCGCACATTTGACGCCCATTAGCGTTTCCGCAAGGATCTTGCCCAGACTGTTTGAGGACATATCTCTGCCATCAAAATTACAACCAGCCTGGCTATCTTACTCTAAAGCCAGCTTTGTGAGATCAGATAAAGATTCATCGAAAAGGTGTTACACAATAAAAGTAATTCTAAATCGCATTATTGTAGTGCCGTGCCAGGTAAAAAACCCTCCAAAATTGTCTCTCCGAACTCCGCAAAGAGTGCTTACCCATAATTTACTCTATTTTGGGTTCAAGTTCGACTGGATATTTTTTCAAATATACTGTCACCAAGGGTTGTCTCTTGAAAAACAAAATCAAGTCCTTATTTAGCTTCATGTGACAAGAACCAGTATTTTTCCCCAATCATAGCCCCGTTTCTCTGAGCAACATACAGCGCCATCTACAAAATAACCTGTGCGACCAACAAAGCCGAGGACCAGCCTTCGCATCCACCCAGACTAGTCAGAATCTTGGCTCATCGCTGACTGGGTAGCCCTGAGGTCATAGAATGCTCATGTGAACAGCGAAGACTCTGAGCAGCCTGCGCAAGCGCGCAGGCTGCTCAGAGTCATCGCTGTTCGCAAACGTCGTTGAGCAGGCCTTGCTGAGTACCGGCTCTTCTGATCAATCTCAAAGGAATCGCTGAATAAAAATTAATCCTAACTGAATAGCAATGAATGTATCTAATCTCTGAATAACAGCAATAAATGAAAGTCCTTGAAATGTGGCGACACGATCATTTATGATATTACAAGTTTTGGATCTTATTTATGAAATTAAACTCCATTTTTAACCGACGCTGAATAGACGATATGCTTGAAAATTGATGCAATATTGATATATAAATATCTATCTCTCTGTTCGATTTTAATTTGATTTATATCGTAAAGCATGTTTCAATACCGACTGATGTACTTTTCACTAAAATAAAGAGATCACATGGAGAAGTAGGCTATCAGTTAAACAGCTGTCTGCTAAGCAGAACATAACATAGAATTTGCATGGGCTTGTTAATGCAACAACAGTCTCGCCGGCAAAAGAAAATACATGTATGATCAATGAGTATTTTTAGACAGCCGCTGACAAGTTTAAACGCTTTATTTACTATTTATTATTATTATTTATTGATGATGATTATGTCGCTGCTGCTGCTGTTGCTGCTGCTGTTGCTACAGCTTCGCTTAACTAAATGGGTTTACCGGGGATATACATAAGTTTCATTAATACAGAGATGAGAACGGGATAGTTTTGTTTTGAAATTCCAAACATTATCCAAAGTCGGTTAAAGTAATGCTAACACTTTTTCCAGTGTGCACATGACGTCAACGTAACGTCGCATCAACGCCGATGCAACGTCTTGACGTTGCATCGGCGTTGATACGGCGATGCATAAACGTCTAGTGTCTGCTATACTGAAGAAGAGTTGCAATTTTTCACTGCTCGGAAGCCAACTATCCCAAATTACTGTCAGTTTAATGAGTTTATCAAACATACTAATCATGTTAACTGCTCGGAAACAAGGGGTAAATTGTTCTCTTCAGCATACGGTCATTATGTCAGTGACCGTATGATTCCTAAATTTCCCTGCAGGCACAAAACGTTGACTCAACGTTGAGTGCTTGCTGGGGTTCTTATACCTATTTTAAACCATTTTGTACTGAATGGAATATCACCCCCCCCCCCCCCAACCCCTTATGTGTGGGAGGATTCCATTGGAAAATTAGGTGGTACCAAGTTGAGCTCTTTAGGAAAATGGCTGAAATTTCTTTGCACCCAATTAAGACCCCGATTAGACGGCGTTAGACGAGCTAGTGTAGCAATATTTCTAAAGAAAAGCATTTCATTAAAGGAAGCACAAAATTCGACCTTGCCGTAAAATAGGTCAATGTCAACCTAGGTTCATTATTTTTTAATAAACTTGATAGCTCTTAGGCACCTGATGCTACATACCAAAATTTCAAGGCAATTTTCCCAGCGATTCTGCAGGACTGTTTTTATTATTATTATTATTTTTTTTTTTAAATAGTTGGGCCTGGCGGCCATCTTGGTCATGTGCCTTGGACCATTTGAACAAACGTTATGTGGAGCAAATGGGACCCTGTAGACAGTTAAGAAATCAGAAAGCCGGAAAAGATGACTTGTAGAATAGCTAAACATTTGTCTGACGACCCCAGTGTCTCGATTGATTTTGATCCTTGGCGCTTTTTTAAAATTTCCCTGTTTAAGTTAATTAACCCACATGGCCCCTTTGTCCTTCCATATCGATCAAAAGAAAGAGAATGCGCAACTTCTCAGTGAAACTTTTCAAACTGATGTGTGCATCCAGCGAAGATTCGGATCCTACCGCGTATTAGCACGATCTGTCAAAAGTCAACGCGCTATACAGTGACTAGTTAACTATGATTTCTCATAATGGCGCACAGTAAAAGTTCGAATTAAATTGAGCGCATGCGCGAAATCTTACCGAGTTTTTACTATCCGCTTTTGGCATTTTATGGCAATTGCTGAGTCTCGGAACATTTTGTTTTCGTGTCAGAAACATATGTTGCAATGGACGTTTTCATTTTTGTCGCATGAAAAACAATACGCGGCAGAAAGTTACATGATAAAGAATGAGAAATAGAGCAATCTGTTCCAAATTCAATTATCTTTACATAACATAAAAGAGATTGAATTCTCGATGTAATTTTTATGAAGTCGTAACGATGGTGAACAATATAACAGTCAATATTATTTATATATTTATATAGTATTACATCGGCATCAGTGTGCAAAGGTCCTTTGGTCAGTTTATGTTATTTACGTTACCCGTATTTACTTCGGCATTAGTGCGCATATTCCTGCTATCATGCTATTTTCTTTCTTCGGCATTTGTGCGCATAATTCTAACACAGCGCGCCTATATAGGCAATTGAAAACAACTGTGTTTTATTCTACAACAAATCACGGCAAGGAGGAGCGTGACGAATGACGTCATTAAAAACTGCAAATATATGACGTCACTAGTCGATTTCCTTGACGTTGGACGGTGTAGCGTCATTTTCTCGCATCGAAAACGTTAGAAAAGGATATAAATGCATGTGTTTCAGTCGATAATTTTAGCGGGATTTCTTATAACAATGGCGAAAAGTTGTGAGAATTTGAAGGAAACAACAGCATTATTTGCCGAGTTTCAGCGTGTTAGAATCGAAATAGATCAGCTCTAGCTAGTGATTTGTTAGGTAATAAATCACAGTTTGTCGGTCAGTTGTAAGTAGACAAATCACGCGCGCTACGCGCTCGTGATTTGTCTACTTTACAACTGGCCTCCAAACTGTGATTTATTACTCAACAAATCACAGCTAGAGTTGATCTATTTCTTAAGTATCGTGATCAGTTGATGTAATTAACACGTTATTTGTATTTGTTCGTATCCCAAGCCACGTGATAAGCTAAACCGATGTTTCAACGTTACTTATATTGACAACTACTTCGACATTAGTCACAAAAGTCAGTGTTATTTATGTTACTACGCCTCTTCTTTTCTTTGAACATTTTCATAATTGTCCTATCCATGCTCATGTATGCTTTGAGCATGAGTAGGGCATTTTGGAAAATCATGAAAATGTGTCCTCGTTAGAACAGCCTACTCGAGGCGGTTCTAACGAGTACCAAAATCTACGATTTAGAACAGAACTGAGTTTTAAGAATAAGCATGCAAACCCAACTCAAAATGCAGGTAAAATGGTGTTTTCACACGGTATAAGAAAAAAAAAATCACAGAAGGGGGTAACGAACACAGCCCGACCGGGACACAAACTCATGGTCTTCTCGCACACCGTGTAAACACTCTATTAACAGAGCTATCGGGCTATTCGGGCGATCTGTCGAATAAAGTTACGAACAGGCGCGCATCGGGCATGGAAAAAATGCATTATTATGGATTCTTTGCAAATGTAGCGTTTCTAAACGACACAAAAGTGTTATAAAAGCCCTATAAAGATGCCAGAGAGTAATTCGATTGCTTTGGTGATGAGAGAAGATAATTTCAAGCAACAATTGTTGAAACATTAAGGTGAACTGATATGTCTTCAAGGGAGTCAAATCTCAAAAGAAAGTTTTCGATTTCCCCTATCCAGGACTTGCTTTTAAATTCTTTCCTTTAACAGCAGTCCGCTGAGGAACAAATTCTTTCCTCTAAGAGCAGTCCATGTTTTTCGGGAGCATAAAAATTGTCAAAAGTTGTCTCCCTTGCGCCTTTAAAAGATGGAAATAGGTCAAATTTATCCATTTTCCTTAAGTATTACCCCGACTCAATGGTTGGGGGAGGAATATTTTATGGGATTTTAGAAAAGAGCATACAAAATAGCAATGTACATAGACAGTTCGGCATTTACTAAAGTGGTCTGTTGAAATAATTTTATCCTAGATAATTGGATGTTCGAATGCTAATCAGATCTTATCTCAGGTTCGCGATGTAACAAGTGAAGTTCACGGATTAGAAGAAAAGTTCGCTGATTTTTAGACTTGTCCACGGCGACTTACACAAAGCCCCCCCCCCCCTCTCTCTCTCTCTCTCTCTCTCTCTCTCTCTCTCTCTCTCTCTCTCTCTCTCTCTCTCTCTCTCTCTCTCTGCATTTACAGGGTCCTATTTTTGCTTACTGTAAATAAGTCGGGCAATGGAGTGTTACAGCCTTCCCAGCCCTGTCAATATTTAGTCATGTCGAGTAGCCAAAAAGTAGAAAGATTGATTTATGTGAGATTTAACGTCCATGTCAACACTATTTAGGTCATTTTGGAGACCTTGCTACATATTTCGTGGGATTTTTACCCGACACTGAGATGAAATGACAGCTGAAGCCCTGTCGCCCAGTGAAATGGTTTATAAGCATGGACGGTTCGACTCGCACCGCTTTGCCTGGGCGCTTCAAACGGTTTACCAGTAATCGTGTGCGGTTGGTTTCAGCTCTGCATGGAAGCATCATGCAGCCCATCTATTTCTTCAAGCCCGAAAAGTGGAAAAAACGTATCTGATTTTAATATAATATATTTTACTCCCTAAATGGTGAATCAAGTCGCTATGAACCAAAACGTGTTTTCTAATTTATCTCCGCGAAAAATCATAAAACATAAAAAACAACCATTGCATGATTAGGTTTGATAACATATTGGACAAAAAATGGTGAAAACTGGAAATCTATCGATAACTTGCTCCTTGTTTCCTTCACGCATATCTTTTAATGTCTATATTGTTTGTTCAATATATATACTGTGAAATTCCGCTATTAAGACCACCTAAAATTGAGACTATTTCTGCTTTAAAAAGCTGCAGTTATTCTTTCTTTGTGTTTTCTGCATACAGTGTCCTCTGGTCAAAGACCACCTTTGGGACTGTTCAAAAGTGGTCTTACAGACCACTTTTGAACAGTCCAAAAGGCGATCTTTATATAGGAATTTTACTGTTTATCAAGTCTGATATTATTTTCTACAAAACCATTACAAGTAAAATTGACAAAACAGTCAGAACCAAGGCGACGGAAAACATCTAAATTTGTGTCTTGGGATCAATTAGTTTCCCGGATTTCTTTGAATGAAGTTATCACACAATCGCCCCTGCAAAAACTGTCAAAACACATGAAAACAAAAATGATGTATAAAACAGCACTACCACTTGGCTTAATGAATCTACAGGCTGTGAAATTTATTATGCGTGACCCCCCTGGTAAAAGATATGTTTTATAATCGTACAGATAGTAATGGTGAGGTGGGCAAACTTCAATCCCTCAAGGTCCTACAGAACTTCAAAGGAGATGGGAAAGACACATAAAGGTATGTATGTTACAGAGAGGCTAGACTTTTTTAGGTTTTGTTGCCGGTGCCGGACTATTTCAAGTTTCTATAAACATATGTCCTAAACACATTTCTGGTCAGAAAACGTGAGTTTGAAAATCGTCAAGATTCCATGCCGTTTGTAACACAGTGGTCCGAGCGTGAAAGACACGGATGGGAAACAAAAGATCAGAGAAAAATAGTATGTATTTTCAATATTGTTCCTTTCCGTTTTTCTGATACATGTTCACTAAGCCAAGGGTGTCCTTAAACGGTTTTAAATCTTGCATGTCCGCAAAATGCCTTCTTATCTTCAGCCTCCATGAAAATTGAGGACTTTCTAACGGCGTTTCGGGCTATTTAGATCACCTTTGGTAAATACCGTGGCGTTCCGTGAATTAGTCTCGGTAACCTCATCCTCCCGTTGCGAGGTGAAGTAACTGCCAGCGCTGTCCACAGTGAGGACCTCGTCATGACATGTCTACCCACATTTTTTTATGAAATCGAAATTGTCATCCGGACCTCAAGGAAACATTCGGGCATCTCAAAACGCATTTTAAGAAAAGAAAGAAAAATGTTATAAGACAAGAACGATAAAAGTACAACTTTATTGGATAATAATTGTAAATTAATATATTGTTAGGTGCTTGAAACAGGTAAATAGACAAGCAGGTACAATGCTCTGTGCACGTGTTGGGCTGATTGATAGAAGAACAAAAAACATGCTGTTGATGATACTTTTATGATCCTAACCAAGTACTTTACAGCTTCAAAGTGGCTTGCTTTTAATCACAGCTTAGCCGAGAAAAACGCGCCTCTGTATCCAAAAAAAAAAAAAAACATTTTGCCGCAAACTTGGAGCTACTGTGCTCAGAAGCAAATCATGTGAACAGCCCCATAGACCCGGTTTTATATAGAGAAAAGTGCGATTTAAAGGGGAACGCATAACTTTCTTTATTTTTACTCCAAAACATATATAGATTGTAGGAACTCGTTAGAACCGCCTCATTGAGGCGGTTCTAACGAGTACCAACAATCTATGTTTGGAGCAAAAATAAGGAAAAGAAAAACAGATCATCTAAAAATAGCTATTGCTACAAATAAGAAGGATCCAATAAAAATTTTAGATTTAGACTTCCATCTAAAAATAAAGGAAGATAGCATTATATTGTTTATAACTGCATCACAATGAAGACGGCAGATGGGCAGGTCAGTCTGCGCATCGCTGACCAGCACATTTGTATAATGCATGGTACAATGCCCCTAGTTTCTATTTATAAAATTTTAAGCTTTTTGTTAGTCTGTTTAGCTGTCTGCGCATTTTTCTTCGCCTATGGCATGGTGCAGTGCCTCTTTTCTATTCATATTTATTTATTTATTTATTTTTGAGCGGGCTTGTTTGTCATAGCAACAGATGAGGTGGGTATTTTGTGCTAATTAGAGGACAGTTTTTCTTATTTCTCCATATAAACCTATGTTGTGGGCATTCATTAGAACCGAGGCGGTTCTAATGAATACCCACAACATAGGTTTTTAAAGAGAATTGACAAAAACTTTCCTTCAATTACCAAAATTATATGTTGCTATGGTTTGTAACTTATCTGGTGAAATAGACAAGTTTTCTGCTGACCGGGCTCAATGGTATACTACCGTTACATTGATTTACATCTGTGAGAGGACAATTAAGCTAAATCTATCAATTAACGAGTTCTAAGGCTCCTTAAAAACGAGACCCTGGAGAGTTCTTGGACAGAGAAAAGTTCAGCGGACTTTTTTTTCGGCTAGGCCCAGCCTTTTCATCATTATTGAATCCTTTAGTCTCGAACATGTGTCTGAATCCCTCTGATCTCAAAATCACAAACAGAAGTTCATTTTAAATACCCCTCCATAATCATAAAACACATGTTGGGTCGGAAACAGCACGTGGAATTTGCATTTGGATTTGAGTTAGGTCATAGAAAATGCAACAAAACGCACCCAAGCAGGCTGATCAAAAGTGTCATTGTTTACCAGACCAGCATTCGCGATTTCTGGTTGTGTATATCACCAGAATGTGTACGCAATTTGATTGGGGTGTTCCACGAATATGTTGTTAATTTCATACTGTGGTATACACCAAAAAATGAAAAAAAAGGTGGACTGCAGCAAATATTTTCTGATTCCCACTGACTCGGTCGGGTTCCATGTAGGACAAGTCTGGTAGAGACATTACTAGCCAGATGTGAGGGAAAAATCTTAAAGAGAAATACGGATGATTTATAAACCCTAGAACCTTGAAATGTTCTCAGATATGACTCAAATTTGCAAATGTAAAACATGAGAACATTGTTCATAGTAAGATTCTAGGAAAAGCCTAAACTACCCTACCGAAATACCTACCGAAATACACGTCTATGTAATTTTCATCCCATTGAACCCCACTTTTATATAGTAAGACTGGGGTTTACAGGGGTAAACCTGATTTCTTATTTCTGCTCTAAAATATAAATTGTGGGTACTCGTTAGAACCGCCTCGATGAGGCGGTTCTCACGAGTACCCACAATTTATATTTTAGAGCAGAAATATGAAACATTTCACAATTTTTCAACCTTAAAATTTTCGTTTTTTGGCGGTCAAGTTTGCAATGTATTTGTATAGGGTGTTTTCGTAATGAATGAATTTAAAATAAAAGAAAGAAATAAATATGCTTTCCGAGTGGGCACCACAAAAAAATGTTTTTATCCCAGCACTTTTTTTTCGGTTGCAAAGTACACCAGGCTTGTGTACACATGCTTAAAGCAGTGTCAATAGTTTCGAATAGTTTCGAATCTTTTATTGTTCAGAATCTTTTAATTCGACCTCTTAAGGAAATTTTGTACAATGTGTTTACAAATGACACACTAAATACACACTTGGGGGTTGTGAATGTGTATCTTTTTCTGGCACAAATTAGACTCAATTTAAATGTATTACATGGCTTGCTTTTCTCTGCCAGACAAAAAAACACACACAAGTCAGTTCAAGTTATTGTACATCGTTTCATGTCACCGATTTGTAAAATTTTAGTTTTACAACAAAACAAAATGTATAACAGGAAGCTATGGTACGCAATGCAAACTCCAAAACTGCTTCAAACAGAAGCATATAATTATCTCCGAGAGAATTATATGTTCCTGGCTTAGCAGGAACACACCTAATGGCCTGATAATTTGGATAGGAGCTATAGATTCCTATTTATTTTACTAAGCTTTATTTATTCAAACTTATGAATACCCCAAAGGGAATTTAAAATAAAAATGTGATATGTTTCCTTATTTACCCAGAAAACATTGATTGTGGGTAATCGTTGGAACCGCCTCATTGAGGCGGCTCCAACGAGTACCCATAATCAACGCTTCAGAAGCAAATCAAGGAAAAACTATTTTGATTTTTCCGTATATAAACTGGGGTTTACACGTTTGTTCATTAGACGGAGCTGTTAATAAGATGAAACCCATCTTATATGTATACCACTCATGTCAATCGCTCTGCAGTCTTAAACAAACACATACATAATAAGACAAATAGCATAAAATATTTCGAATAACTCCAACGCTAATTACATAGATTGTGGATGCTCGTTAGAACCGCCTAACTCAGGCGCCTCCAACGAGCACCCACAATCTGTATTTTGCTGCAAGACAAGAACAGTGTGCACTGTCGTAAGTCTCACATTTTCGATATCAAGGGTTTTACACGTCATCTGTGAAAAAATAATGCATGGCAGACATATATTAAATCCCCCTCAAATATATTTCATAAATGTTCGACACATAAAAATATATAGATATATCTGCAATCGCCCGTAAATGAAAACCGAAAATCAAGAAATAACAAAATTGAATTTTGCTATCCGTAACTATCTGCACCGCAGATAAATTAATCTGAAACTCAGGGCTCTGAATGTCAACTATTTCTTTTGATTTTTTACTTTTTCAATCAAAATTTATCTCACTTGTGTTCAAGCAATAGAGTTTACAGATTTCGCAGCGTGATTAATTTTTCCATGGTGACTGATTTCAATTTCTTTCGTTACAAACGGGGTTACAAACTTATGTAAATTTCTTTATAATAGTTTTGTCGGCAACTTGTGACTGGGTTTTATTTTAATAAAAAGTAATATACATGCACAGTTAAAAGCGGATTTTCAAGTGGCACCCTTTTGCATAGATTTAAATATGTCCCGGTTTAATCTAGTCTCTTTTGAAGTTTTATTATTATTATTATTATTATTACTATTATTCTATTTTTTTTTTTATTTATTTATTTTTTTTTTTTTTGAAGTAACGTAGGCAATACCACTACGAAAACACGCCTATTCAAATACCTTGTAAATTTTGTCGCCTAAAAACAATAATTTTCAGATGAAAAAATTGTAATATATTTTCTTATTTCTGATCAAAATATAGATTGTGGATACTCGTTAGAACCGCCTCGCCGAGGCGGTTCTAACGAGTATCCACAATCTATGTTTTTGAGGAGAAATAAGAAAAATAATGTATACCCCTGCAAACCCCAGTTTTACTACATAAACGTGGCGTTTAAGGGAGTCAAATTGATATAGGCATGTTTTCGTGATCGTGTGTATAAAGGATCTGGACTTATACCACCATTTATTTATTTATTTATTTATTTATTTATTTATTTATTTATACTTTTACTGTACATGTACTGATATAATTTCGCCTAGTTCTACATGATTATATATCAGCATCAATCAAATGATTATTTCATACTATAATTGACGTTATCTGGTAGCTAGTTAATCCATTACTAATGCAAGAGCAAATATTATTCCATTCCGCAATTTGATCTAACCTTTATTCAGTGGCAAGTATTATGGTATCGCAAGTTCCGAAAAGGAAGTATGATTGATTTAGCAAATTCATGCCTTCATAATAAGATAGTCAAAGTAAACAAATAAGATAATTAAACTATGTGCAAATAATGATAAGTTCGATACACGGTGTCAAAAATATTGGCTATACGCTTGCTAACAGGTGCTTGTCGTATCAAGAGTTTGTCTAGTCGATATTAAGACGTGAATTACGTTACTTTTCCCTATGGAAGTGTGGTACGTTACCATTTTTAGGTAAAATCCTACACTACATATAATGTAAAGCTGTGTTTTATATAAAAAATAACACTCATGTTTCTGTTGTTGGTTGGTTGGTTATTTATTTATTTACAGTAAAATTCCGCTAATAAGACCACCTAAAATTAAGACAAATTATGCTTTTAAAAGCATATTTAGAATTTTTCATGTCTATTTTCTTTGTATTTTCTACGTGCAGGGTGCTCTAGTGGGAGACCACCTTTGGGACTGTTCAAAAGTGGTCTTTTAAGACCACTTCTGAACAGTCCCAACGGTCGTCTTAATATAGGAATTTTTATTTATTTATTTATTTATTTATTTATTTATTTATTTATTTATTTATTTATTTATTTATTTATTTATTTGACAGTACGTTTTAATTCCCTAGAATACAATAGTATTAAAACTTGACACATTACCACATCCTGTTGTGATTACCGTTATTTTAAATAAATAAATAAATAAGTAGCTGTATCGAACAGTGTGACGGTTTGAGAGAGATATCTTCTGATGGACAGATGGTCTTCGTCGAAGCACACAAACATAAATAAAAGTGGAGTTACAAGGGTCTACAGGGGGGTGTGAGGGGGACGTCTTTACCCGTACCGTTAGATGCCAATCACAACAACTGTTGTCTGCTTTGTTGTTTACAGTGTGGACCCAGATCAGACTCTTCCTTAGGAAGAGTCTGATCTGGGTCAACACTGTTTCTCTCTATGCAAAAATATGTTTACAAGAAGATGATGCAGCAGGCGCTATTAACACACATTTTCCGGTGCAGTTTTTTCTTGGCATTTCTTTTTCGACTCCTGGCTTTAGAACGTGAAAGTAATGACAATAAATGTAATAATTTATTACACTTACCAGTGTGCGTTCTTTTATGAATTTTGAGGTTCTCACTTCTTGCGAACACCTTCCCACATCCAGGAAATGGGCACGGAAAAGGCTTTTCACCTGTATGGACCCTAATATGGTTAACTAGTTTATATTTAGCCTTAAAGGGCCGCCCGTCACGTGAACAGTTCTGCCAGTAACACGCATGATTAGTCTGTTCGGGCCCACCAACATGTTCCACGGTGATATGAGTCACTATTTCGTGCATCGTTGTAAATGTTTTATTACACGGTTTCTTAGGTTCGGGCTGTTCAGTGTCTATCCATAAACACGTGTGTTCCTGTTTAATAGGAGGCCGCATGTAGCGAAAGAAGGCGCCCGGGCCATGAGGGCCCATACTCATATGATTCATAGCGTTCATGGGGTTCATGCTGTTTAGATGACTTTGATGAGAGAAATGATCCGCACGTGGGCTTGTCATCTGGTTGAAGGGGTCCCGGGCATACATGTCCGTTCCTGGTAAGCCTAACCTCATCTGACTGTTTAACTGTCCGCCCGGGTGGGCAGTAGCGTCATGGATACCTGGGAACAGTACGTGGCTGGAGCCTGTGTCATGGTGTGGTGTATGGTAGCTTCCTGATGAAGGTATGAACATGCTGGCATTTGCTTCATGTCCCTGCAAACCCATATCCCTACGCAGAAGATAATCCCTAGAGGCATAGCTAGACAAATGAGAAGTAGGCATTCCAACACTGTAACCGTTTGTCTGAGGCACATACTGGTTCAACTGGTTATGTATACCCCCGCTATCTCCCATGTGGTGAGGAGGAGATAATTTCATAGCCCCCGGGGGTAAGTGGGGTGTATGAGGGGTGTCCATAAATGGATTAATCATTGTGCAAGAAAATCCCTCTGCGAAATCACAGCATGTATACTTTTAAAAGTTAACACTAATATATGACTAAAATATGGAATAAAACTAACAGAAATAAAATCCAAACTTTTAAACACTTTCTAAAACAATTTCACTGGAACTCCAAAGCAGCCTCAACTGTTTTTAACAAAGTTATACGATTTCATTTCACAAATCCTTGAACTGTTAGCAACTGTTTAAAATTATGACACCTTGTCGCGATCTCAGCTCGATTGCCTTTCTATCATGCCCAAAACAGCATCCAGTTTCAGAACGCCCCAAGACACATGTGTCTAAAAGCTCTAGGAAGTCACAAAACTCCGCGGTTAACTGTTTCAAGATAAACCCAAATATTTCGCACTTTTCACAATATTATTCGTTGATCAGCAGTAGTTGAAAGTTTGAATGATTTTGAAGCTACAGTTTAAGTTATTCATTTACAAACATAAACATATTGCAAGTTAATTTCACAGCTTGAAGTAGAACCTGTGCTCTCACGCGCGACACCACTGGGGCGATTCTATTGGTCGGTCGCAGTTTGACTGACAGGTAATCAATCGTGCTGTGCCAAGAGCGCACTTGATTCGCTGTACGAGTGTTGAGAGGCGTTCGTATAATAAAGATGTGTCAATTTTGAGCGATCAAGAGGGCCGCAGGGTGAATCTTCACAATTTGATGCTACTACAGACATTGGTATAAAGTATCAAATGTAAGGAAGCTATTGGAAGCCCGACTGGAAACCTGAACAAACAATCAAATCAGTACATATGAGCAATCCCACCTTACGAGTATACAAATATTAGGGAAATTATTTTGATATAAAACGGCGAAAATTTAGAAAAGATAAAAATAAAGAGATAAACGGTTCATTATAAGTGATAAAATTTCACATCTGATATTAAGGTAAATACGAGTTATTTACTTTCATTAAATACCAGCTAAATTTTCAAGAAAAGGAAAAGAAAGGCATTTTACTTCCATTACAAAATTGGGCTGAAACACAATAAATAATAAATATATAATATAAAATATAGCATAATTAACATAAACAAACAACAACAACCAAAGCTCTTCTTCTTTCTTCTCCTTCTTCTTCTTCTTCTTCTTCTTCTTCTTCTTCTTCTTCTTCTTCTTCTTCTTCTTCTTCTTCTTCTTCTTCTTATTGTTATCATTATTAACGCTATAATAAAATATGCCTACGTAATGTATTTTATTGTAGAAATAATTGTTGTAATTTAAAACTAATAATTAGAAAACATGGAAGTTTATGCATCATATTTTGTATATACAAAACTCATTTTCATTTCATTTTCTCGCATCACGAAAACACGCCTATATATATATATATATTTTGACCCCCTTGAACCCCACTTTTATATAGTAAAACTGGGGTTTCCGGGGGTATACCTTATTTTTCTTATTTCTGCTCTAAAATATAGATTGTGGGTACTTGTTAGAACCGCCTCGATGAGGAGGCGGTTCTAACGAGTGCCCACAATCTATATTTTGAGCAGAAATAAAAAAAAAATATCTCAATTTTTCATCATAAAATTTTCATTTTTTTTTTTCGGCGATAAAGGTGGCCATGTATTTGTATACGCGTGTTTGCGTAATGGTCCCGACTTCTTTATACAAGCTGGAATAATTTGTTCTCTACTCTTGAGCTCCGCATAAGAAATCTGTACACTTCATACTTTTAGGCTATGTGGCGAGATCTTTGCTTCCAAAGGACAACCTTTTTATAGAACTATTTATTTATCCACATTGCTTGGTAGGAAAAAAGAGGTCCAAATGGTTTACTAAATACCCTCTATAAATAAAGTCGATTATTGTTATCACTATTATTATTATTATTATCGAAATTTAGGGGTTTGAGGTAACGAGTTTAGAGAGAGAGATGGGTTTTGTGATGAATACGCTTATCAATTCAATTTAATGCAAGAAAAAACAGGCTATATATAGGCGGTTCTAACGAGCACCCATAGTCTATGTTTCCAGCACAAATAAATATAAGAGAAAATACATTACGAAATCACGCCTGCATTCTAAATGTTACCACCGAAAAAGCGAAAATTTCAAGATGAAAAATTGTGATATTTTTCTTATTTCTGCTGAAAATATAGATTGCGGGTACTCGTTAGAACCGCCTCATCGAGGCGGTTCTAACGATTACCCATAATCTATAATTTAGAGCAGAACTTGATAAGAAAAATAAGGTTTACACCTGTAAACCCCAGTTGTACTGTATAAAAGTGGGGTTGAAAGGGGACAGAATTATATAGGCGTGTTTTTTATGTAAAACAGACACCTGAAGAATAAAAAGGCAAAAAAACAACAACAACAACAACAAAAAATGCCGTTTTAGAAGCAGAAAAGAAATCATTATCTGTTCACACGTGTGGATGCGTTGTCCTAATGGAGAGATTTCTATCTGTCAGGATAGCATGCTTATGTCGGATAATCATATCCTTCATGCCACGAAAAGATTTTTTTCTGACGAAACTGCAAAACATATTTTTTTTTCTTATTTCTGCCTCGGATATAGATTGTGAGGTCTCGTTAGCCCGGCCGCGTTGAGGCGGTTCTGATACGTACCCACGTTCTATGTTTCTAGGTTAAAAAGGTATACAATTCAAAACCTATTTTCTTCTTTATAAAGCGGAGTTTATATCATGTATATGGGTGTTCTTGACATCAGCTCAACGTGATGCAAAGTTTTAAGAATGTATGTTTGATATTTGCATGTATTTTCAATTGATTATATATACAGTAAAATTCCGCTATTAAGACCAAATAAAATTAAGACTAATTCTGCTTTGAAAAGCTTATTTAGACGAGTATCAACAATTTATGATTAGGACCAGAAATTAGAAGAATAACGTATATTTCTGTAAACTTATACTTTCCTCTATAAACTTGGGCTTACATGGGCGTTCATTCTGCAACGTGTTTTGTTAATCTATAGCGGGAATCACTACACAGTTCCTATTTTGTAGAATAAATAGGGAAACATTTAATATTATGAATAAAAGTACATTCTGTCCACACCCATGGGGGCTTGGAGAAATAGACTGGGTCTCTTCCGAGCACCGACCTAGATTGCTGGTAAGCCGCATAGGTCTTAGCACGCCCAGGACCGCTTCTGGAACCCTAGCGGTAATTCTTTGGGCGGTGGGGCTTGAGATCTCATTTCATCTCAATGTCTGGTAAAAGTCCCACAATATCGGAAGCAACTTCCCTAAAATGACATACAAAGTGTTGACAGGGACGTAAAACCTCAACACAAACAAACAACATTCTGTCTGTGAAAATACATATTCAGATATACTCTTCTTTCAGTAATATCTTTAATGCGTAAAAGTTTGTTTGACTTTCGCAGGATTAATACACTTTCATAAACATTAAACCGTTAATTGACCGACTTAATTGAGATTAGTGCCAACACTACTGCTACTAGTGTATGTCAAGTCTTGGACCACATGTAGATAATATTTATTTTTCATTCTTTATTTACATTGTATCATAATTCGCATGTATCAACAGATGAATCGGATTGCTTATTAGCATAACGGGGAATCTGGAAGGTATTATATGACCCCGGATGTTGTTCACTTGTAGAAATTGGCATTTTTCGTGCTATTGACACGTGAAATTTGACCGATGGCCTGTCAGTCACAAGTACCCGTCATAACCTCTTCATATTATTTCGCGAGTGTTCAATGTTTTCGCTTTCTTTCAGCGTCAATATTTTCTTTCAAAATAACTAATGGAATTCGAAACAATTTATGAGATTCTGAAAGACTGCCACAATTTTTATTCAAGTGGTTACCCTCAGAAACGGTGCTTCCGCTAAGTATTCACCGCGTTAAAAAATGGGTTATACAGGGGTATATAGTGTTTACTAAATATATACAGTAAAATTCCTATATTAAGACCACCTTTGGAACTGTTCAAAAGTGGTCTTAAAGACCACTTTTGAACAGTTCCAAATGTGGTCTCCCACTAAAGCACACTTGATATAGAAAACACGATGAAGGTGTACATGGACCCTTCTAAATATACAATCTATGTTTTTGAGCAGAAATAAGTAAAATAAGGTATACCCCTGCAAACCCCAGTTTTACTATATAAAAGTGGGGTTTAAGGGGGTCAAAATTATATGAAAGCATGTTTTTGCGATGTGGACCCGGTCGCTGACGCCGAAGTCAGAGTCTCTTGTGGCGAGGCTATTATGACAAGGTGTCAAGAGCTGAAGCTTATAAGTACCACTTGACGCTGTTGGGGTCGTCGTAAATACGTTTTGGGTCTCCGTCGCATCTTGCACGAGTGGTCATTTTAATTAATAAATTGAAAATAATGTGGTAGAATGTTTCCGTTTAAGGCTGGTCTTCATAAATATATGATTGGATCACGAGTGTGCGACTCGGAAAACACAACAACAATAATAATAATAATAATAATAATGACTTTATTTACAGTAAGGGACTCTACTGACCTTGAGGTTCCTTAAACAAATTTGACACGTTCTTATTTCTGCTCCAAAGCTAGATCGTAGCATTCATGAGAAGAGACGGCCCTATCCACAGTCTATGAGCTCTATTATTATTATTGTTTCAATTTAATCATATATACAACTCTTTTTATAAAGCTTTATAAGCGTGAAGAATGTTTCCTTTTCGTAACGTTTTCGCATCTGAAATTGGGCAGTTCGACACCCACATTCTATTTTTGAGTTTAAATTAGGTTCCCTCATCACGAAAACACACCTATATAATTTTGATCCCTTGAACCCAACTTTTATAGAGAAAAACTGGGGTTTACAGGGGTAAACCTTATTTTTCTTATTTATGCTCTAAAATATAGATTGTGGGTACTTGTTAGAACCGCCTCGTTGAGGCGGTTCTAACGTGTACCCAACAATCTATATTTTGAGCAGAATTAAGAAAAATATCACAATGTTGCATCTTAAAATGTTCGTTTTTTGGTGGAAAAAATACAATCTATTTGTATAGGCTTGTTTTCGTAATGTTGATATTTTTTTCTTGATGGGAGTGGGTACTTCTATGAATTTATTAACGTGGTGGAACAATTTGTGGTGGGACATTTTTTTTCCGAACTAAAGAATATTATCATGGATTCGAAACAGACCAAAATCCTTGACGAATGAATTATCTTGGCACGTGTCAGCAGGGTTTCCTGAATATCCCTGCTACATATACAGAACTTATGTTTTTACAATGGCACGTGTCTACATAATAAACATCATGATGAACTGTGGAATAATTAGATTATCTTGTATATTTCACGAACCGCTCGCTTCCGTTGGTTGCTACTGTACACAGTTTAATGTCATTGTAAAACATTGTAGTTTCAGAGTACATCTTTCTGACATTCATGTTATGTTCTGTTGTTGTTTTTTTTCTGTATATTGCCAGTAAATAAAATATAATTAACTTGTAAGGTATTTTTTACTCTTACATCCGTTTACTGTAAAAAAAAAATGTTTATTTTGATTTTTATCCTACATCATATCCCTCTTGAATTTATTTATTTATTTATTTGAGAAGGAAAGAAGAAGACAAAATAGAATGGCTTCCCTACATCATAGTGTAGTTTATATTTTCTTGTCCTTTGGGATCATTGATTCCATTGTGGAATTTTGTAAATATTTGAGGGTCACTGATGAGGCCTAATTGGCCGAAACTGGCTAGCCTGGCCCAGAAAACATGTACACTTCATATTTTCCAGTTCTGTGGTGTATTCCTTGCTTCCAAAGGATAACCCTTTTATAGAACATATATATTTTAATCACACACGCGTTTACTAAATCTTGAATGGTAAGAATTTTATGATATTTCCATTATTATCTACTAACATTGCAATATTTGTTTGAATCAAAAATAATAATAATAAAAAAACGTATCCTTGTTAGCCGCATTTTAAGTGCATAAATCACTCGTGCTTGTCATTTAAAATAGTGTTGAACCAAATGACTTAGCTGTTGGTGGGACGTACAATAAAAACAAATGCTCTCAGTCTAGTTTAAAATGAATGATGGCAAGAAGCCACTACGGAAACACGCCTATACAAATACATGGTACATTTTACCGCCGAAAAAAACGAAAATTTTAAGATGAAAAAATGTGTTTTTTTCTTATTTCTGTTCAAAATATAGATTGCGGGTACATGTTAGAACCGCCTCATCGAGGCGGTTCTAACGAGTACCCACAGTCTATGTTTTAGAGCAGAAATAAGAAAATAAGGTTAACCCCTGTAAACCCCAGTTTTACTATATTTAAGTGTCGTTCTAGGAGAAGGGGGGGGGGGGGTCAGATTTGAATAGGTGGGTGTGTTATCGTAATGGTATATTTTAAACGAGAGCAAACAATTTTAACAAGGATGGGTAAAAAGTCGTGGGAATTTTTTCAGCGGAAGATTCGCAATTTACAACTCGGTGCACGCGTTTATAAAATCTTCATTGACAAAAAAACCTCCAATTCTCTGTCTCCGACCTTTAACAATACCAAGAAATTGAATGTGTTGTTGGGAGGAGAATAAAATAGGAGAAAATAAATGTAAAACAAACTCGTTCTATTGAGGTGTGAACGAGGCCAGGGGAAATGGCTTAAGGTCGGTGTATTCACCGGACATAATTTTTTTTGTCATGTTAACAAGGGAGTTAATTCATATGGCTTTCTTTCCAAAAAGGGGTCAATTCTAAAAGGAAAGAATTGGCTCTTATGTTTCCTTGGGCTGGAGCCGAGCGATGGTCTCCCTGTTCACCGGCAACGGGGAATAGGGGTACCACCGAATGGCTACGGTGTAGTGCCAGCATGGATTCGTTCCCTGGGACCCCACCAGCTGGCGACACGGGCAAACTGGAAAACAACAATAATTTTTCCTTTAAGAGTGGGCCCCTGCTGACATTAAAGATAGACATCACATAAAGATGCCTACATAATTCTGACCCCCTTGAACCCCCAGTTTTATATAGTAAAACTGGGGTTTACAGGGGTAAACCTTATTGCTCTGAAACATAGATTGTGGGTACTCGTTAGAACCGCCTCGATGAGGCGGTTCTAACGAGTACGCTCAATCTATATTAGGAGCAGGAATAAGAAAATATCATAATTTTTCATCTGAAGTTTTCCATTTTTACGGCGGTAAAATTACACTGTATTTGTATGGGCGTGTTTCCGTAATGAATAGTTTTGGAAGGGTCGCCTCGCATGAAGGGGTGTTTATTCCCCTTAAAAGCGAAAGTCGAATAAAATTAAGTGCTTAAAAAGGAATTCTAGCTCAAAAGATTTCAATATTTAGTCAAGAGCATCCCAATAAAAGTAATTGAAACATGAAAATACAAAGTCACACTTTTGTATTGTGATTGAAGTGGGTGGGGTGTCGGGAATCACGGGGCGGTGATTAAAAGATTTTAATTGATTGTAAAAAGAAATGCAGTATGATAAAGCTCAGCGAAGGAAAAGTAAACACCGTTGTTGTATAAACAAGGGCTCTTATAAGAGTGGTCATTTAAATTTCATACGAAATTTATTAAACGAGTGTGGTAAATTATGTCGCAACAAGCAAGAATGTGTTTATAGACATGTGCATATAGGGAAGACGTTGATCAGCCTGGGCTGTGAGGATGTCCGTTGATCCAACGCTACAATCACGTTAAAATGTCCGTCTAAAGAAACCCCTGTATAGCCCCAGCCCATCGGGGCTTGGAGAAATAGATTTGGCTGCATGATGCTTCCACGCAGAGCTGAAAGTACTGGTATCCGCTTAGGACTAAGCCTAGCGGCTGGGCTTGAGATGTTATTTCAACTTAATGCTGGGTGAAAGTCACACAAAAGTGGAAGCAACGTCTCCAAATGATCTAAATGGCGTAATTGACGTAAAACCTCAATTAAAAAAAAAAAACACCCATGTTTTATGGCTTAAAAACGTTATGTATATACCGCTGCTCTCATATAAAGTAAAATCCCCCACAAAATCGGAAGCAACGTCCCCAAACTGACCTAAATAGTGTTGACGGGGACGTAAACCCTCAAACCGCAAACAGACAAACGTTTCATCTTTAACAATGCTTCAAAGACATTAAAGGATCAATCATGTAAGTTATCACACTGTAGCAAAGTGGGGCACGCCCGCAATCTTCGGGTAATTATTGTTTACGTAAAGGACGGCTTGATAAAATTTGCAGCTTTTGTGTTAAATTCACAGTTTTACTCATAAACAATCATATTTCTTTACAATCATCTAGCAGTTTTACTCTACACCCGATAATAATTTCTGTACAATTAAAATGTTTGATTTGTCGCAAATTGGTTATTTGTTACCTTGTAAACAACTAATTAAGATTAAAGAAACACCGCTGTAGTCTTTTTACACCTTTATATTTTATAATAATGATAGATAGACTGGTGGCTTTAAAATAAAATTAAAGCGAAAAACTACGCCTTTCATGCATACAGTATGCATTTTAGATAAACATCACGAAAACACGCCTCTGTAATTTTGCCCCCCTTGAACCCCACTTTTATATTGGGTGCGTTCTGTGCCTACATGGCATCTTGAGCGGGGTATGGGAGAGGTGGGATTGACCTACTTCTCACGTCCTCCGCGAAAGAAGTCACCTAACTCCCAATCAGCTAGCTGATAACTACCAATCAGCTAGCTGATAACTGTCAAGCAGACAGGAGTCAGCATATTGGCAGCCTAGGGAAAAGAGCAGTACCTACAACTAATCCCAGCTGGCGAACTGGGGGTAGCCCCTATGTGCCCTTGGCGCCCGGTTACCTTAAAAACATCCGTCAGTCAGTCACTTTTATATAGTAAAACTGGAGTTTACAGGGGTAAACCATATTTGGCCTATGTTTTGCTTATTTCTGCTCTAAAATATAGATTGTTGGTACTCGTTAGAACCGCCTCGATGAGGCGGTTCTAACGAGTGCCCACAATCTATATTTTGAGTATAGAAATAAGAAAAAATCACAATTTTTCATCTTAAAATTTTCGTTTTTCCGGCGGTATACTTGTATAGGAGAGTTTTCGTAATGTAAATAAGTAAATAAATTACATATAATGACACATAGGGTGTGAAATGGCACTATATGATCCAATAACTAATCTTTTGATAATTTAATGATTCGTTTGCAGTCCCCGTCATCACTATTTAGGTCATTTGGAGACGTTGCTTCCGACTTTGTGGGACTTTTGTCCGAAATATCTAGCCCTATACCGCCCAGAGAAATCGCCAGCGTTAAAGGAATGGTCCGACTAGCATCACTTTCCGGGATATGCTTTGTTCTTCTGCAGTAAAAGTTCGGCCGCTTTCAGCTGGGCGCGGAAGCACAATGCAGCCCAACCTACTTCTCTAGGCCCGATGGGCGGGGCGCCATTACGCGATGTTCCGTTAGATTTTATATATATACGTATGTTTTAACCCATTGTATACTAGTGGACTTTTCCATTGCTATATGGTGAACAAGACCATTTGTCACATAAGGGGTTGTAGGCCTAATTTTTTTTTCATTTTTATCTCATTTTTGAAGGAAAATTCTGTTAGCAAATAGTGCAGGTGCTGATCAGACGCCTGCACTGTTTGCCAAGGTACCCCTTTAGGGGTTTCCCGCATGCAATGGGTTAAAATATTTTTATTTTATTTATTTTTTTTTTTTTACAAAATTTGCTGGTGTAGAGTATGTTTGTTCTTTCACCATTCCCCACACTTGGAAAGCTTTCATTTTTATCAAATAATTGTGTTGTCAACAATTAAGCCAGTCCAAAGAATTAGCCTTTATTACCACCACACAGGTGCAACCCATTAAATTACATGTTAACTGGTCATCTTATCAAATTTAAAGTTCTAAAACCGTCAACAGCCTACATGCCCGGCAGTTATTGCCTTCCAACCCGTTATTTAGAACACTTGTGGTATATAATTTAATCTACATTCATTCATTAAAGCTTATGTTGAGATTGTACGTCCCCGTCAACACTATTTAGGCCACTTTGGAGATGTTGCTTCCAGTCTTGTGGGACTTTTACCCGATATTGACATGAAATGACTCGGCCCCCGCCCATCGGGGCTTGAAGAAATAGATGGGCTACATGGTGCATCCACGCAAAGCTGAAACCGTCCCGCACACGAGTAATGGTAAACCGTTTACAGGATCTAAGCCTGCCCAGGCAAAGCGGTGCGAGTCGGACCGTCCGTGCTTATAAACCCTATTGGTATCATTGGGCGGCAGGGCTTGAGATGTCATTGCATCTCAATGTCGGGTAAAATTCTCCAAAATGACCTTTGCGGTGTTGACGGGGACGTTAAACCTCGAATCAATGCAATACAATCAACACTATTTAGGCGATTTTGGAGTTGCTTCCAATTGTGTGGGTCTTTTACCCGATATTGATATGAAATGACACCCCAAACACCACCGCCTAAACACACCAATTATATGCATGGGGGACGGCCCGACTCGCACCACTTTTACTGGACAGGCTTAGACCTTCTAAGCGGTTTACCAGTACTCGTGCGGCCAGTTTCAGCTCTGCGTTGAAGCACCATGCAGCCGAATCTATTTCTTCAAACCCCGATAGGCGAGGGCCAACAATATAGATTCTGGGTAAGGGGCGGTTCTATCGAGAACCGGCAATCCGTCAGGTTAATAACTTTATAACGAATACCATTGCAGCCGCAACTTTATGTAGAATTTACCACGCATCACGAAAACACGCCTATATAATTTTGACCCCATTGAACCCCACTTTTATATAGTAAAACTGGGCTTCTGGGGGTATACTTTATTTTTCTTATTTCCGCTCTAAAATATAAATTGTGGGTACTCGTTAGAACCGCCTCGATGAGGCGGTTCTAACGAGTACCGACAATCTATATTTTGAGCAGAAATAAGAAAAATGTCACAATTTTTCATCTTAGATTTTTCAATTTTTCGGCGGTAAAGGTTACAATGTTTTAGTAAAAGCGTGTTTTCGTAAGGATTTACGTTGCGAAACGTAATGTGCTAACATGCAATCATTATTGTCGACTGTAATAATTATTGTATCATTCTGTTTCGACGGATCATTATCTTCAACAACGATAAAAACATGGGAAAATATTCATAATGCCTAATAATGAGAATACTATTTGGCAGTTTTGATCACAGATTGTATAAATGCGAGGCAATTTTTCATCGTTTTATCTCAATTTAAACACATTGTGTATGATATAAGCCTGATTACGTGCCTATACAACATATTGTGGTATTATTCAACGATGAAGTGACATCTCTTGAACGCATGCCGAGAAACTTATACCTCCTGCTGGAATTTAAATATTGTCTCGGAAAAAAAGGATACACTATCAATAATTATCATGAAAAGTATTTATTTACACCTCAGCCGTCACCACTTTATTTAAGTTTGACAGGGTACCCACGGCCCCGCACATCTAGATGGGCTGCATGATGCTTCCACGCAGAGCTGAAACCGACCCGCACACGAGTAGTGGTAAACCACTTAAAGGGTCTAAGCCTGCCCAGGTAAAGGGGTGCGAGTCGGACCGTCCATGCTTATAAACCCTATTGGTTTCATTTCGCGGCAGGGCTTGAGATGTCATTTCATCTCAATGTCGGGTAAAAGTCCCACAAAATTGGAAGCAACGTCTCCAAAATGACCTTTACAGTGTTGACGGGGACGCTTAACTTCAAATCACAACTTTTAGCAACCCAAGGGAAGCAAACCTAATAGAGATACGAGAACTGCAGTTTATGCATGCTCTCCCTTAGTAAAGAAACATTACAAATAGGTTATAGTCTGGTAATGTTTTTTTTATTGGAGGGTGGGGGATGGAGAAAACTGAGAATAAATAAATACATAACTGCTAGTGAGATGTACGCACCGACTCATCTCCGACACGGAAAAGCCACATTTTTTCGGGGATCGGGAAGGCATGTTAAGGAATATCATAAATTGTTCTTCCATGCGATACACTGGCTTTTATAGCGACACGTCTGATGTTACACTCGAGGGTTGAGACGTAAAGGAAGATATGAAGCTATACAGTCGAACTTTAATGGCTCGAACACCTTTGGGACCATGGAATTTGTGACCCAGCCTGCGATAGTTCGGGTCATTGAGTGTTACAACGTCATGATTGGAGGCACGTTTATGTTAGAATATGTTTATGATCTCATATAAGGTAATAGTATGATGTGTGTACTCATTAGAATCGCCTCGATGAGGCGATTCTAATGAGTACACACAACATACGGTATGATATGTACACACAACATACGATATGATGTGTATACTCATTAGAATCGCCTCGATGAGGCGATTCTAATGATTACACACAACATACGTCCTCGATTAAATAAGACCAATCTTCCTAAAGTACCCCTGGATATTTGTCTGAAGAGGTTGGTTGGTTGATTTGAGGTTTAACGTTCCCGTCAACACTGTAAAGGTCATTTTGGAGACGTTGCTTCCAATTTTGTGGGACTTTTACCCGACATTGAGATGAAATGACTTCGCAAGCCCTGTCGCCCAATGAAACCAATAGGGGTTATTAGCATGGACGGTCCGCCTCGCACCGCGGTTCCTGGACAGGCTTAGATCCTCTAAGCGGTTTACCGGTACTAGTGTGCGGGCCGGATTCAGCTCTGCGTGGAAGCATCATGCAGCCCATATATTTCTTCAAGCCCCTATGGATGGGGGCAGAGGTGGAAAGACTGCTCTAGGGACTCAAGAAATAGTTCGAATTAGTTATCGTAAATGAGCCATCGGTGTTCGAGCCATCGTGTTTTTAATGTATAGATAGAATGTTAGCCTGTCACTCTAGCCACCTGGCTTCGACTCCAGACAAGGGCGGGTCTGAATATTTCTCTCTTTTCGCATTACAAATCAGTCTAGTACGTATGGTTGGTTGATTTGTGGTTTAACGTCCCCGTCAACACTGTAAAGGTCATTTTGGAGACGTTGCTTCCAATTTTGTGGGACTTTTACCCGACATTGAGATGAAATGACATCTCAAGCCCTGTCGCCCAATGAAACCAATAAGGTTTATTAGCTTGGACGGTCCGCCTCGCACCGCGGTTCCTGGACAGGCTTAGATCCTCTGAGCGGTTTACCAGTACTAGTTTGCGGGCCGGATTCAGCTCTGCGTGGAAGCATCATGTAGCCCATATATTTCTTCAAGCCCCTATGGGCGGGGGTCTAGTACGTATGAAGCTTGGCGATGAATTACCCCTCCGTCAACGTGGCAGCGTTATTTTAAAAACCTTTGTAAATGCTCATGTATCAATGTATACCTGTGTGTTGTTGAAATCAACAAAAGAACATGGGCCGTGAAGCCATAGCTATTCTTAACGCTACTATCAGTGAAGACTCAGCCCAGACAGTACATCCATGCATTGACCGGCGCTTGGGTGAGGCGAAGGTGATGTGTATCTTAGGACAGTGGGGAGTCCAACTGATATTGGCTTACAGTTTGACAAGGCCTGCTGTCCTTGTAGCAGGTAAGGGTAGAGAGGAATGTTATTATTTCTTCAGTTTCTACACTTCCATTCATTTTCTTTTTCTTCCATGTCTTTCACTTTTATCTCCTCTACTATTTCTTCTGTCTCCCTTTCTCGTGACACAAAATGACCCACAAGTGTTGACGTGTCGTTAAACACAATGCAATCAGTCAGTTCTAGAGAGAAAGGTTCATATCTCGTGCAGGTTGGGTGGAATATAAAAATATTACATGGGTATGAGGGGTGGCTGGAAGAATCCGTCCCGAGGGTCAATTTCCGGCATCTCGAGGCTTGTCGAGTGTATTTTCCGGATCTTTACTTTGTGTAAGCATTAGAAGCGCCTCGACGAGACGATTCTTATGAGTATACACAACAAACATTTCATTATAAAATAAGACAAATCTCCCTATGTTATCCCAAGCTAGTCGTTATATATCTTGACCTGCCGGAATCATTTCTTTGGGACTAAAATCTAGTTCGAATCAGCCGCGGTAAACGAGCCATTCTTATTTTGAGACATTCACGTTGTTCCATATTACTACTGGAACATGTTTAAAGATATAGTATATTAAGACCACTTTTGGGACTGTTCAAAAGTGGTCTTAAGACCACTTTTGAACAGACCCTTAAGACCACTTTTGAACAGACCCAAATGTGACCCCTAAACAGGGAACACCGTGCGCAGAAAACACAAAGAAAGATTAAGTGCACCCTTCGGAATACGTTTTTTAAAAGCAGAATTAGTCTTAATTTTAGGTGGTCTTAATAGCGGAATTTTGCTGTATTCTGTGAAATTCAAGTAAACGTGGCAGAAAATATCGCTTATTCTAACACAGCGCGCCTATATATGCAATGGAAAACGGCTGTGTTTTATTCTGCAACAAATCACAGCTCGGAAGAGCGTGACGGGTGACGTCATTAAAAACTGCTAATTTATGACGTCATTAGTCGATTTACTTGACGTTAGACGGTGTAACGTCATTTTCTCGCATTGAAAACGTTAGAAAAGAATATAAATGCATGTGTTTCAGTCGATAATTTTAGCGGGATTTCTTCTAACAATGGCGAAAGGTTGTGAAATTTTGAAGGAAGCAACAACATTATTAGCGATTTTCAGCGTGTTAGAATCGAAATAGATCAGCTCTAGTCTGTGATTTGTTGAGTAATAAATCACAGTTTTTTGTCGGTTAGTTGTTAGTAGACAAATCACGCGCGCTACGCGCTCGTGATTTGATCTACTTTACAACTGACCTCCAAACTGTGATTTATTACTCAACAAACCACAGTAAGAGCTGATCTATTTCTTAATTAGGCAAACTGGTCAACTTCCCTGGCACCGGTTGCATGATGTGCAATACGGAAAATCCGTTCAACCAGGCACACAGTTTAATCCGACTTCATTGTGAATATGAAATAGTCGGCGTTCTTGGACAACTCTTATAGAAAACTTTGATAACAGTCAGACTGAACACAACTGGGTGATTCTTTACAAGTTTAAAACCTGGCATAAGTGGAGCGTGATAGATCAACAGTAAGACCATTTGCCTCTGCTGCCAGAGGAACCTATTTATCTATCTACTGATACTGCGATAGGTCACATTTGACCATTACTCGGAGGTGTACATAACGTACACAACAGGTTTGCAAGATGAAAGCCTACACAGTAATCATGTAATTACGGCGAGGGTCGTTAACTTGCACAGGGGATGACTCTCTCTGCACGTGGGGGGGGGGGGGGGGGGGTCCCGATCCGAAGGACGGTGCGTTTGTTAAGGCTAAAGACTCCTACAATAATTACGTGATAACTGTCCAAGCTTTCATCGTGCGAATCTTGAGTGTAAGTGATGTGCAGCCTGTCTCTGTCCACTACAGGGTTAAGGCTGGCTGGCTGGCTGGATGGATGGACATTCTATCGAACGGACATTTATGTGGCTAGTTATCAGCATAACAACTACGTAGGTGGCCAAATGGCAAAATCTCTTAAACGGCTTGCCAACTAAGAGCAAACGTTTGCCACTTAAATGCCAAATTTTACGGAATAAATCCCATTTGAACTCCCAACTGACTATTTAGGAGGCAAAATGTCAATTTTTGCCACCTAAATGTCCGGTCGTGAGTACGGACGGACGGACGTTCCGATGGACGGATGGATGTGGACGGACGTTCCGATGCCTAATTAAAATTCGTTGGGACAAAAATTATTGAGAGTGAAGAGAGGTAACTGCCAATCTACACCACAAAATTTGTCGTTTTCAGAGGAGGGCATAAAAGCCGGAAGTAACGGTCGAGTAAAGGAAAATCCGGAAGTAACGGTCGGCAGTAAAAGTCGGAAGTAAATTTTGACAATCGAATATGGTATCAAACATGCACCTATCTGGATGAAATTTGGAACGAATGTAAAATGCAGACTCCTTTTCAAAATACATAAAAAAAAAGATTAAATATTATCACATATGTTTCGCTGTTTAAACCGAAATACTCGTATATGACCATGTCGCAGAATTTGGGGTCGGGAGTAACTTTTGCGGTAGTGACGATGTCAAGCTTTTTTCAAATTGTGTTCGTTCTGGGGTTGCTCCATGAATTATTCTATGTACTATAAAATAGAAACGTATCAGAGATCAGGAAAATAAAACACAAAGTTATTTAATCGTACCGTCTAGTAAATAATTGAACCGGGAGTAGGTCAGGAGTATTTTTCGGCTTGAAATCCATCACGAAAACACACCTATATAATATGACCCCGTTGAAGCCCACTTTTTGTAGTAAAACTGGGGTTTACAGGGAGTAAACCTTTTTTTTATTTCTGCTCTAAAATATAGAGTGCTGGTACTCGTTAGAACCGCCTCGATGAGGCGGTTCTAACGAGTACCCACAATCTATATTTTGAGCAGAAATGTGAAAAATATCATTTTTTTTTTCATCTTAAAATTTTCGTTTTTTTTTTTCGGTGGTCAAGTAGAAGTAAAACAAAGATCAGGAATCGATACAATTAACTTACTCCACCCATCAAAGACACCAAAGGGAAAGAAACACAAACATGAAGCGACCAGACCATAATGGAAACCTAAACAAAGGAAGGCCATAAGGACAGTTGCTTTCCCACAAAATGGCCAAATGGCCATCCAAAATAAAAAGACACAAGTGATACACACAGTAAGTAACAAACAACAACATAAATAAACCGCCACAGAAGAATGGCCTTGGAACGGTCAGTGGAAAGAATTCCACTGGGGGCTTAAATCGATTTTACATGGCCATAATCCTCGCCCTTACCTCTGTCGCGGTATACACTAATTTTGTTTAGTCCGCATGAAGGCTTCCGAACTCATCAGTGTAACATCTCCGAGAACATACAAATAAAAAAACTACAGAGATGAAACAAGGTTGGGGACTCGACAGCATACAACAACAGAATTGTTGGAGCAAAAGAAAACCGACAGTTAGACTCAGAGGGGCCCGACCAAAGACGGAGCATCATGCGCCAACCAACATAAAGAATACTAAAATAAAATTCCATTTATGTTTTTACGCTGGAACCGTCATATAATCTTAGGCCCGACCCACCGGTGTGCAATCAAAGAGGGAAGCAAAGTTGCCAACGGTGATTGGGTTAACCACCATGCATGCAGTCTGTTTTATAACATTTATGTTGTACCCAATCTTTATATATCGACGAACGATTTTACGAAATTGGGTACTAAGGTCATTACAGGCATGTATTTTTCTAAATTTATATACTAAGTCACCATAGAACTCGAGTTCCGATAGGCCTTGTTGCAGAAGTGTTTTAAGTCCAACATTGAATTTTGAAACCAAATCAGAATGACGTCTATAAAACTTGGAAAAGGCTTTAGAAATAAATTATTGGTTTAGACTCATATTCTAGACAAGTTTTTAATTATTTGGACCCCATTTTGATTTATATCAGTCTTTGTATCGACTGCCTATTCGAAATTCGCAAAATTGCAGTATGTTTCCTCTGGCTTTCTTTGCCGGATCATTACAGGGTCACTGATGAGGCTTTATTAGCCGAAACGACGTAGTATGACCCGTCTTCTTTCTTGTGAATGTTTTCATTGCTCTTAAAGGAACTCATTTTTGATTTTTATTTGCCTTCACTGCAGCTGGTGTTGTGCCGTGTGGCGGCCGTAAAACGTCTCCCCGTACATCAACCATAGTGCAGTTTATATTTTACTTTCGGTCCTTTGAGATCAGCGTGAATATTCTGAGAAATCAGAAATAAATTATTGGTTTAGACTCATATTCTAGACAGGTTTTTAATTATTTGGACCCCATTTTGATTTATATCAGTCTTTGTATCGACTGCCTATTCGAAATTCGCAAAATTGCAGTATGTTTCCTCTGGCTTTCTTTGCCGGATCATTACAGGGTCACTGATGAGGCTTTATTAGCCGAAACTACGTAGTATGACCCATCTTCTTTCTTATGAATGTTTTTATTGCTCTTAAAGGAACTCATTTTTGATTTTTATTTACGTAGTTTATGATACCGTTGTATAGTTTACAATGTATTTGTATAGGCGTGTTTTCGTAATGCGGCACAGATTTGCCTTATTGCTCACCTAAAATGCACTGCAGTACTTAAATTTTGTTCAGAAGCAAAATGGAGGTGCGCATAAACTAATTTGTTTTAATTTTAGTAATTTCTAGCCATGAAGTGAAAAATGATTAACTCAGTTTTCCGTGGAACTGCTTTGTCTCTCGATTATTTGACCCAATAGCATCTATTTTAAAAGTTGTCATTGTACTGTTTTTATGACAGTTTGTTTGTTTATATTGGAGTTCTACGGCCCAGTCAACACTATTTAGGTCATTTTTGAGCCGGTCAATTTACCCATCCACACTTTTCCTGGACAGGCTTATACGTAAGCGGTTAACCAGTATAGTACACATTCTTTCGCGTTTTATGGCCGTATCTGTAGAATAAAGGCACAAATCAGACCCCGCATCCCCGCAGTCTGATTAGCGCCTTTGTCATTAGCTGTCAGGGTGGTACGATTACCAAAGCGTACAAATTATGTTTCGACCTCTAAAATATAGATGATAGTTCAATCTTATATGCATTTTGAAGAGGAGTCTGTATGCCACCTTTGTTCAAAATTCCATATGTATATAGGTGCATATCAAAATTTACGTTACGGGGGAGTTATGATGTTTTTCATAAGTAAACTATTTAATGCTGTCCCCGCGCGGGCAGCCTTAAAAACGTTAATGTATTTTGAAGCTATAATATTTGGGCCATTGTTCTTGTTGATCACCGGTTTCGCCCCCTGTGGGGCCATTAGATGCGCAAGCCTCGGCCGTTCTGTGCGGCTCTATGCTCGGGTGCATGGGTTGGCGGACAGAGCCGTTTTCAGGAGCCACTTCCGGCGGCTCTGGGAGCCGGTTTTGGGGAGCCGGTTCTGCGGCTCTCGTAACTGTCTCCGGTAGTCGTCTTGCCGGCACTGGAGCTGATTTCGGGGAGCCGTCTCCGGGAGCTGTTTTGGCGGCTACGAGGGCCGGTTTCGGGAGAGGGGGGGAGCTGGTACTGGGGAATATCTATCCATCTTCTTATACTGAGTCGGTCACGTTTGGCCATTCCCTCAGTTAGTAAGACTTAGTTTGGCAACATTGGATTCACATATCCAAAATCCATCTCACAGGAATCCCCTGAAGAGTCCGCATATTGGACGAAACCTAGGTCGGCTAGACGCAAAGCCAACAACATTGGAGCAGAATGAAGGAAGTGGCTCGGTCCCGGCTCTACAGCCACTTACTTCCGGTCGTTACTACCGGCCTTTATGCTCTCCCCGTTTTGCGGTACTTCGTTTAACCAAAAAAACTTTGTTTGATCGTAACCTTAATGAATTTTTACCTCAGCACCGGCTGCAGACCGGAAATGGACTGTTGATAATATGGCAAGCAGCGATGTGAGAGTGGAGGAAAGTCTTCGTGTAAAAATAGGTAATGTCTGGATTGATTCTTCATTGGCAACATGTGATTAAATTCGAAACGGCTTAATTGAATTTACTGGCAGTTTATTTTGAATCATTTCCTATTTGATTACATGTTTTCGTGGCTGTCATGTGGTAAAAAAATTACCATCTCAGATCAGAATTGTTACTGGTGTCACGTTAAATGACATTCATACGCCACAAGATCATCTGCATCCACCTGTTTTCTTTCTTTCTTTCTACTAATACTGTGATCGGTCACATTTAAGGCTGACAAGATTAATTGTATAATCTATCTGTCTATCTTCTTATACTGACGGGCCTCCGTGGCCTAGTGGTTAAGAGCGCTGACTCTTGATCATTAGGTCTATAACCGCTGTGGTTCGAGCCTCGCTCGGGTCACATGTGAGACGCCAAGTTCTGCAACGGAAGGTCAGGTGGTTTTTCTCCGGGTACTCCGGTTTTCGCCCACCTCTGATTAATGATCGGCTCGATATGAGTGAAATAATCTTGAAAAGGCCTTAAAACCGGGTAGGTATAATATGCGAAATCAAGTTGATTTCGCGAAATCAGCCCGATTTAGCGAAATCAACTCATAAAATCAATTGTTTTAAAAACAGGCAAAAAATTGTTATTGCATATTATCTAGAATGTTATTATACATTTATGAGCAAAGTTTCATGAGAAAACTTGAATATTAAGTATATATTTGATCGGAAATCCTATTCTGCCACTTGATTTCGCTGGTAATCACATGTGCGAAATCAACTCATTTTAGCGAAATCAATGTATAAAATAAATATTTCCCAAAACTGAATAAAACATATTTGTTCATATTATTAATAATGTTGTTAAACATTTATGAGGCAAGTTTCATGATGAAATTTAAATGTTTAGTAAGTTTTTTAGGAGGAAAATCTATTCTGCCACTTGATTTCGCTGGAAATCACATGTGCGAAATCAATTCATTTTAGCGAAATCAATGTACAAAATAAATATTTCCCAAAACTGAATAAAAATGCATATTGTTAAGAAAGTTGATAAACATTTTAGGTCCAAATTTCACGAGAAAATATAAATATTTTTTAGGAAAATATATTCTGTCACTTGATTTCGCTGATAAGCACATGTGCGAAATCAACTCCGAAATCAATGTGTAACAGCATTTGTTTTCCAAAAACGATTAAAAACTCGTTTTGCCTATCATTAAGAATGCTGGCAGTATACATTTATGATCCAAGTTTCATCGGAAAATATTATGGTCTGGAATAAAAGACGCATATCAAAATATTGCTAATTCAGAATCAGAATCAGAATTGACTTGTCAAACGAAATCAAATAGCAGGTGAAATCAACAGACTTACTCCAATACTTGTTATCTACTTTTTTCATCATCATCGTCGTCGTCGTCCTGCATGTCGTCGTCCTTCTCCTCCTTTAGCAAACTGATCAGACGCCGCATTCTGCATTCTGCGGTGTCTGGTCTGGGACTGCACTGTTTGCCATGGTACCCCTTTAGAGATGCCAGATTGTATTTTCATCAAAATTTAATTGGAAAATGACTGAACTTTTAGCAAACAATGTAGGCCCTGATCAGACACCACATTCTGTGGCGTCTGATCTGGGGCTGCACTGTTTGCCACGGTACCCCTTTCGGGCTTTCTGATACTAAATTGGTTAAATTGATTGTATTTTCATCAAAATTTAATTGGAAAATGACTGAACTTTTAGCAAACAATGTAGGCCCTGGTCTGCGGCGTCTGATCTGGGCCTGCACTGTTTGCCACGGTACCCCTATTGGGGTTTCTGATACTAAATTGGTTAAATTGATTGTATTTTAATATCGCACTGTACCATCACATATTTGATAAATAGGATAACATTCTATTACCTCCAAAATTAAAATAACTGATTCTTGGAGCTTAACTGAATAACTTAAGGCTGCCTTGGCGCCAAAATGACCACGTGACCACTTGCGCACGAATTGACGCATGCGCACCATATAAAATTTTGGAGGACGAAAGAAAACATTCGCCATTGTGTCTTTGGATTTAAAATATTCGTTTTCGGAATATTTAATCACACCAGGCTTGTTTCGTCCTTATTTTTCGTTCTAAACCTCCATTATTCTTTCTATTTACTTTGTTTTTCGACAATTTCTTTGTCATTTTGTTTTTTTTTCCTCGCTTTTTCGAAGCGTGTTTTCGTCGCGAGTCGTTTCGGCCTTCTCGTTTTTTCTCTTATGCCCCAACTCAGAGGTTTATGTGGGCATCTTAAACCATCGTATGATAATCATTCAACTTGTGCAGCCTGCTGTTCGTGCTCATTTGATAATAAATGTTCTGTTTGTGTAGATTGGGATCCTTATACCTGGTCTTTATTTCAGAAGAAAAGGTTGTACTCCAATAGACCTAGGAGGATGACTTCCAAAGGCTCTAAGAAGAGTGAGAAATTTACGATGGTTGCGGACAGGACTCGCGGTGCGACTAGGGGTCTTGAGTCTAGTGACTCTGGGACACGCAGGGAGACTCCCAAGCACCCCAGAGATCTCAAATCGACTCAGTCCGTGTCTAGGAGCTCGTCTGATCGGTCTAGCCATCAGCACGCTTCTAGTTCGGAAGCACCACCGGTCACAGATCTGACTGGCTCAGATCCCGGTGACGACCCTGACTCTGATAACCCGGCACCGGGCGATCACCGGGCACCATCGGTCGTAGATGCGAATTCTACTTCCGATACTAATGACCGGGACCGGGCACCGGACCGGTCAATTCCACCGGGTCATAACTCACCGGGTCACCGGGTAGTAACTCGGTACCGGGAAGAGATCAGTCACCAGTCGACGAACATTCATTCGAAAATGGTCAGTCACTGGGTAGACAAATAATTCTGGGCAAAAATGACCGGTCATCAAATATTCCCGGTCGACATGAGTCTTCTAGGGATCGATCGATCATTACAACCTCAAAACGACATATTCGTAAGAGGTCTCCCAGTCATCAATCTGTAGCTGTTCATAAGACTAAGTCCAACGTTCAGCTTACACAGAAATCTATCCGATCCAGATCGAAACAATCGGGTCGACGATCTCGTTCTCGGTCAAGATCGGTCCATTCGCCTCACAGGCATAAGAAACGGAGGACTAGATCGAGGAGTAAGTCTTATTCCCGAAGATCTAGGTCATCGTCCTCAAGAAGGCATAGGAGGAAACATCGTTCTTCCAGGGGTAGAAGACGTTATGTTTCTTCTCCCAGTACGTCTTCGTCGTCTTCTCTATCTTCGGATAGAGACTATAGAAGACGTCAGCACAAGAGTCATAAACACAAGAGATATCATAAAAGGAAGAGATCTACCTCTTCGGATGACTCTCAGTCAGAGAAGGTAGATTCGTCCAATAAATCTCCTTCTCCAGTATATAAGAGAGTATCTAGTGTGAAACACTCTGCTAAACCTCAAAGTACTCGGCATTCCTCTCCTTCCTTATCAATAAGAGTGGAGGACACAAAGGAACTTGATAATGACTTGGATTCTCGTGCTTCGGTTGAAGATTTTAATGATCTGAATAGTTCCGAGATAGATGATAGGATTTCCTATGCATCTGTTATTGACGCTATTTTGGAAATCTTACCTAGTGATAAATTTCCAAGACAGTCAGAGAGTTCCTCAAAGATTTCAAGACCGAAATCTTGCATTGAGGAAGACATTGGACAGGAGCAGAAAAAGTCTATCTCCTTGCCTCAGTCCCCACTCATCGGTAGTACGATCGATTTTATTCAACACCAAGTTAAGGATAAAATCATCCCTGAGGACTGGTGCATCAAGAAAAAAGATCAAGATGCACTAATCAACTTGAAATACTATCAATCGCACAATGAGAAAGTCCCTACTTCTAGGGATCTTCCTCTTGACTATGATGCTAGTAGACTTGGTATGTCGCTCACTGGTAACACTCAAATACCGGTCAAGAATTTGGCACAGTATGAGAAACAGCTCAGGGATCTTTTGAGAACGTTGTCTCATGCTGATGTATTTTCCTACGCAGCTTTTCGATCTGCTAAACAAGAGGAACCAGATTGTACTCTTTTGCTCAGGATACTTGAGGCCTTAGCAAAATCTATTAATGCGTCGGTCTCCTTAGCATCCATTCTGACAGCAGAAATAGTTCAAATGAGAAGAGAAGCTGCAATTAGATCTGCACCGAAGTCCCTTTCGGACATGGCAAAAAACAAACTCAGATCTACACCTTTCAATTCTCCGACATTATTTGGCGGAAAAATTGAACAGGTATATAAGGAAAATTCAGACACCTTGAGGGATGAATTAGTTACTAAGACTATTACATCTAATCAAGCCAAATCTCAGACTTCCTCATCTACACAAGGCAAGCCCGAGTTCAAAATTCCTAAAATAGGAACTTCCTTTCCGTCAAAGTTCGGCAGGAATAATGATCGTAACCTCGCAAAAGGTTCCACATCATACGGTGGTCGTGGCTCCTTTCGAGGTTCAAGAGGATCAAAATCAGGTAGAGGTAATTTCTCCTCCAGGGGAAAAACCTCTACCCTCAAAAAACAGTGAAACCCCTCCTCCACTGCCCTCCCTTCGACCTCAGATTCCAGTCGGAGGAAGACTAGCTCATTTTGCCGAAAACTGGCAGGAAATTACAGCAAACAAATGGGTTCTATCAGTCATAAAAAGAGGGTACAAGATCCCATTCACAGATCTTCCACCTCTTTCAAGAGAACCCATCTTCTTCAGCCAGTCAGGCAGACCGGAGCTAGCAGAAGAAGTAGAAAAACTACTTTCAAAAAGGGCAGTGGAGAGAATTCAACCGGAATCTCCCGGATTTTATTCCAGAATCTTTCTGGTACCAAAGAAAAACGGAAAAATGAGGCTAATCATAGACCTTTCCAATCTGAACAATCATGTGCTCATTCAAAGTTTCAGAATGGAAACTCAACAAAAGGTCAGAAATGCCATTCACCCAAACGATTGGGCCTTTTCATTGGATCTCACGGACGCATATTTGCATGTGTTGATTCACCCTCAGTCTCGCAAATATCTTCGGTTCACCCTGAACGGAAAGGTCTTCCAATTCAGGGCACTACCTTTCGGGCTCTCCACAAGTCCGTACGTTTTCACTCATCTGATGTCAGTAATAGCTACCCATCTTCACAAGAAAGCTATAACTCTTTTTCCGTACCTAGACGATTGGTTGTCAAAGAACCAAAATCGTCAACTTCTTCTGGAACATATCCACTTCACAGTTCACCTGATTTCATCACTAGGACTACTGATAAATCAGGAGAAATCAGATTTGGTTCCATCGCAGAATTTCAATTTCATAGGGATGGAATTTCTCACTCAAACAAACACAGTCAGAATTCCCCTAGAAAGAATTCAATCTCTTCTACTGTCAATAAATGCATTTCTTCTCAAAAGGATAGTTACAGCCAGACAATTCCTTTCTCTTTTAGGGAAACTCAATGCAGCTGCAGATTTTGTAGTCTTAGGACGCCTACATCTCCGTCCACTACAAATGTCATTGCTAGCACAATGGAGACCTCACATTCTCCCATTAGATCACCAAATTCAGATTTCTCAAAACATAAGACATCATCTAATTTGGTGGAACAATCGTCAGAGGTTTCTGTCGGGAGTTCCGATAAAAATTCCTGCACACACCCATCAACTTTACACAGACGCAAGTGTAACGGGTTGGGGGGCTCATTTAGAACCAGAAGGGATTCTATTTCACGGGATTTGGAACCAGTTTCAAAGGGATCTCCATATCAATCTTCTCGAGTTGATGGCAATATCAATAGCACTGAAATTTGCTCATCCTCATATAATAAACTCAAAAGTGTTAATATGCACAGACAACACGACGGTAGTTTCATACATAAGGAAACAGGGAGGGACTCATTCTCCAGATCTCTGTCTAGAAACCTGGAAAATGTTTCATTGGTGTCAACAAAACAACATCAACATTGTAGTAAGACACATACCAGGAAAATTCAACATTCTGGCAGATCGGCTCTCAAGAATAACAAAACCCGATCAAAACAGAATGGTCACTCAAACAATCAGTAGTGAACACAATCTGTCAGATGACAAATTTTCCAAACATAGATCTTTTTGCAACAAGATTAAACCACAAGATGCCTCTGTACGTATCTCCAATACCAGACAGTCAGGCATTGGCGATAGACGCACTATCAATGGACTGGAACAGGATAAGTGCATACGCATTTCCTCCTTTCCATCTTATTCCAGCGGTGCTAAACAAAGTTCAAAGGTCACAGTGCAAAATTGTTCTAATAGCTCCTCTGTGGCCGAACAGGCCGTGGTTTCCAGATCTACTGAATCTACTGATATCTCCTCCAATAACTCTTCCAGTAACACCAGATCTTCTATCTCAGTTACAAGGAAAAATTCTGCATCAAAACCCCCAAATGCTTGCCCTTCACGCTTGGGAATTATCAAGCAATCAATCAGAAATAAACAGTTTTCAGGGGAAGTTGCAGAACATGTCTCCAGAGCTAGACGAGAGTCTACTAGGAAAGTCTATGATGCAAAATGGGAGATTTTTACCAATTGGGCAAATCAGAGGGAAATTGATCCGATCAAGGCCCCCTCTCATGTGATTGCTGACTTCTTTCTTTATCTATTTAATATCAGGAAATATCAAGTCAGCACTATTAAGGGTTATCGATCAATGCTATCCAATACACTTAAGTTTAATGAAGGGTATTGTATAGGTTCAGATCCAGTTATCTCTGAATTGATGAAATCTTTTCAAATTCAAAGACCTGTTACTAGATCTATATCTCCCAAATGGGATCTTGCCTATGTTCTCACATACTTGTCTAAGGAACCTTTTGAACCACTTCCATCAGTTTCATTAACGTTCCTTTCCATGAAAACAGCGTTTCTGCTCTCTATGGCTTCTGCTAAGAGAGTTAGTGAAGTACATGCCTTTTCAATGGACAAACAACATCTTAGATTTAGTTCAATAGATGGTTCTCTTACCATTAGAACTCAAGTAGGTTTCTTAGCAAAGAACCAACTTCCATCTAAGGCACCTGATTCAATTAAAATTCCTTGTCTTTATAATGGGAATCGGAAAACAGGTTTTAACAAGGTCTTATGTCCAGTCAGAGCAGTTAAAATATATCTTAAGAGAACAAAAGCTATTAGGGGTTCCCGAAATAGGCTTTTCATTCCCACAAAAGGAAATCATGATATCAAGAAATCTACTATTTCCAATTGGGTGAAATATACCATTAAGATGGCATATCAAAATATCTCTAAGAGACAGTTATCTTTTCTTAAAATCAGATCTCACGAGTTAAGGGCTTTTTCCACTTCATGGGCCTATTTTAACTCTATCCCTTTAAATGAGATACTTGATGCAGCTGTTTGGTCAAGTTCTTCCACCTTTGCTCAGTTCTATCTTAGGGACTTTCGGCAACAAGCTTCCAATCTAAGCAATCTTGGGCCAGTCGTCGTTGCTCAAAAAGTGGTGGGGGGGGCCGTTTCTGAGGCTCCCACAGAACAGCTATAAACCAAATTGAACTAGCACTATCAGGAGCAGAACCTCAGAAGGTATGTGTTAGTTATAACACAGCTGATCAGGGAACAGATAAGAGGATATTAGAGGATTTACTTTCCTCCATATTGTTTTATCAGCAATCCACTCTAACATCTTCTTAACAGTTACTGTTCTCTGAACATATGTAATAATTATAACTTATTCTTGGATGCTTTAGGGAAATCCTCCCTCCTTATAGTTGTTATTCTATCCTATTTATCAAATATGTGATGGTACAGTGCGATATTAAAATATAATTTTTATAAGTAAAATTAATTTTAATGAGTACTTACCATCACATATTTGAGCAATTCCCACCTCTGACCTCCCCTCATTTCCAATATATAGTTCCTTACTTATATTGAGGGACAAAATTTTATATGATGCGCATGCGTCAATTCGTGCGCAAGTGGTCACGTGGTCATTTTGGCGCCAAGGCAGCCTTAAGTTATTCAGTTAAGCTCCAAGAATCAGTTATTTTAATTTTGGAGGTAATAGAATGTTATCCTATTTATCAAATATGTGATGGTAAGTACTCATTAAAATTAATTTTACTTATAAAAATTATATTTTATCAGAATTTAATTGGAAAATGACTGAACTTTTATCAAACAATGTAGGCCCTGATCAGACGCCGCATTCTGCGGCGTCTGATCTGGGTCTGCACTAGTGTTGTTCCGATTGTCGCTGAACATCGAAAACTAATCGTTCTGAGCAACGTCGGCGACAATCGATAGCACTTTTGTCACTATCGATTGTAAATGAAGCCTGCTGTGCGCACTCTTTTTATCGCAGAAAAAATAATCATGCCATCTTGATTAGGTTTCTTTCTATGGCATTATTTTCATACTCTTTAAATTAACCCGGCACGTGTTTTAGCACCTGACAACTGTGACTCTCCACGCTTCAGCGACCATAATTAGTGCCTTTGGCACTGATTATAAATACCGTTATGTAAACACGTTTTTAGCGTGTGACACCTGTTGACTGTCCACACTTCAGCGACCATAATTAGTGCCTTTGGCGTTGATTATAAATACCGTTGTGTAAAAGTACGATCTTATCGCTTTTGACGGTAATAGAGACGTGGTCAAATCTGAGCTCGGTATTCATTTCAATATCAACATAAATAAATAACGTTCGAGAAGTCAAAAATGGAATATGTTTAAGTGTGTTTATCCATATCAATTCTTCCAAAATGAATTCGTTGTAAGTTTTAGAGTGTGTAATTGCTACCAATTTGTGATATAAAGCGGATTTGTAATACACATCAACCTCGCTATGTCCCGGAAATCCGGGTCCAACCAACGCACCGTGTCAGTTAACTCAGTTAACCGAAACGGGTTATGAACGCCGACCGTATTATTCACGCTACTATTCTACTTTTACACTGCAAACACAAGTCTCCGGTTATACTGATAAGCCTATAATGAATGTTCCGTGTGACTAGGTGTGAAAATAAGGTGAAGTTATGACTCTTATTTGGGTATCTCCCTCAATCATGAAACTCAATCAACAAGTGTGAAAATCCTCCTACGGCGATTAGCAACATCTAAAGTTGGATGATTGCAAAATTAAAACAGACTTTTCTACTGTCTCGTGAACGCTATTTTTTTTTAGCGGGATAAAGCGCATGCTTGGGGCGAAAAAAAAACAAAAACGACCTCTTTATGGGATACGCTGCTATTGGTAAATAAGATAGGACTTTCAAAAATAAAATGTGCATAATACAAGGCGCATTTCTCAAAACACAACCGTTTAGTTATTGAGAACATATTTTATCGGTTCCAATTTATATTATTTATTTTTTTATGAAGAAAAAAAATGCCAATTTAAAATAAAACAATTAGATTCAATGCATGTATATTTGCTACAATCCGATGACGTCATTTACCGATCGCCAACAGAAAAAAAACGACAGACAATTGATTTTTCAATGATGTTGGTTGCAGAAAAGTTTTATATTCGCATTTGTCTTGCCCATAAAAGCGGGTATGAAAGTTTGGGCTCATTTTATAGCCTGAATATTAAATTGTTAATTAAACTGCTTTCTTTTACGGTGATCTCTTTCTCGCTAAGCTGGCAGTTTTGAGTTGATTGCATGTCATGTTTTATCACACGTGTCAAAGTAATTAAGTTTGTATAACTGTATATATCTTTAATTAGGTGTTATGAATCTCAAATCGTGTGTGATTGTGTCACCAATGTATTTAATGGAATCACCGTTCACTTAATTTCATTGGGTCTCTTCCTAGTTATCTGCATAATACTGCATTAACGGGCTGAAATTCCATGCCCCATTTTCATGCCCAACATCCTTATCATCAGGTGTCTATGTCATTCTGAAGTTTCACTGAGTCCACTATATTTCTTGTTTCCCTGTAGCAAACACAATCGTCTGCGAACAGACTTATTTCTGAATCAATGTCAGAGGAAATATCATTAATGTACAGGGAGAATAAAAGGAGACCAAGAACAGTCCCTTGTGGGACACAAGGCAAAACTAGAGCCCACTGCCTCATTAACTATGAGCTGTTTTCTGGAACAAATTACGCTCAGTAATTGGGTGGGAATGTATAAATGGAGGCTCTGAAAAGCGTTTGCTACCGTTATATATTGTTGAAGCAAATGATGGGATATCCGATTGTACAATCGATAATCAATCGGTTTTACTTTACCGATAATCGATTGTAATTTTTCTGTCCGATTCACAACACTAGTCTGCACTGTTTGCCACGGTACCCCTTTCGGGGTTTCTGATACTGTATAATTGGGAGTATTATGTTCTGATACAGTATAATTGGGATTATCATTCCTTCATTTTGCTATTAAGGCAATCTTAATTAAATTTTAAAGACATCTTTCTGTACTTCACACAGCAGGTAAAGAGACCAACGAACACTCGCCAAGTAATTTAATCAAACTGCAGTTTACTGACTTTCACACGTTAGTACCTGTGATTGTGTGAAAAGTACCTGTGATTGTGTGAAACACAAACACACTGTTTATTCACTCCTGTCTATCTGTCCATCTATCTATCTAGCCGTCCGTCCATTCGTCAGTCAGTCGGTTCGTCCGTCTGTCTGTCCGACGGTGCACCCGTCAAATTAGTGCTTATTTAATGCATTTTTTTATTAGAAATAATAATAATAAAAGCATTTTGATAAATAACATGGAAATACACAGATTCAATTTTATTGAACATTTTGCCACCTTACAAATGAAAATTTTCTGGCGAAAAATTCCGATATTCATATTTGTGCTCTAAACATAGATTGTGGGTACTCCTTCTGACTGGACCAGTGAGGCCGTTCTAACGAGTCATATTCTATGTTTTTAGCAAAAACTAGAAAAACAATTTACAGCCCTGTAAGCCCCAGTATTTCTGTATACAAATGGGATGGATCGAAATTATACAGGCGTGTTTTGGTGATGTATCGCCCGGTCTTTCTAATGATATTTAGGGCCCCGCACTGAAAGTGTGGGTGCCCTATAGTAATCACTCTGTCTGTCCGTCCGTCTGTCCGTCCACAAATTTCTGATAGCGCTGCCGGGGCCCTAGTCAGTTTCACTTACAGCTCTAGTTTCCTTTATCTCTGCTTCTTGTTTGTTTTGGTGATATAACGCCCGAAACAAAAGCTAGAACTCAACATCAATATTTTCTCATAAAACGGTGGCTCATAAATGTAGAACAACATTCTTAACCCTTTTTTGTATCAAATGGAATCTTCCTCATTATATATAACAGGAGTCCATTTCAAAATTTAGGGGTGTCAGGCTGTGTTTTCTTCTATTTTTTTTTTTTTTGCAAACAGTGTAGGCCCTGATCAGGCGCCGCATTCTGCTGCGGCGTCTGATCTGGACCTGCATTGTTTTCCAACTACCCCCATTAGAGGTTTCCGGTACTGAATGGGTTAATACACATGTATAAAAACGTTTCAGTTGGTTTTGGGGAAAAGGGTTATTTTATTATACATTGATTTCGCTAAAATGAGTAGATTTCGCACATGAGACTGCAAGAGAAATCATGTGGCAGAATACATTTTCCTATCAAAAACCTACTAAATGTTCAAATTTCATCATGAAACTTGGCTCACAAATGATTAACAATATTTTTAATAATATGCACACATATGTTTTAATCAGTTTTGGGAAAAGGGTATTTTATACATTGATTTCGCTAAAATGAGTTGATTTCGCACATGCGATTGCCAGCGAAATCAAGTGGCAGAATAGATTTTCCTCTCAAAAACATACCAAATATTCAAATTTCACCATGAAACTTGGCTCATAAATGATTAACAACATTCTTAATAATATGCACCAATATGTTTTATTCAGTTTTGGGAAAATGGTATTTTATACATTGATTTCGCTAAAATGAGTTGATTTTGCACATGTGATTACCAGCGAAATCAAGTGGCAGAATAGAATTTCCGATCAAATACATACTAAATATTCAAATTTTCTCATGAAACTTAACTCATAAATGTATAATAACATTCTAGATAATATGCAATAACAATTTTTTGCCTGTTTTTTAAAATGTTGATTTTATGAGTTGATTTCGCTAAATCGGGCTGATTTCGCGAAATCAACTTGATTTCGCATATTATACCTACCGCTTAAAACCTAAACAAAAAAAAAACTTCTTATACTGAGTAGGTCATATCTGGCCATTACCTCAGTTGATTGGGTGGCTAAATTTAGAATTTAGCTGGAAAAAAAAAGAGAGAGGCACTGGATGTGTCCTTAAAACTATTTACAATCTGCATAACAGAGGTATCCTAAAACGCATACCTCTGAGTCCCAATCTTACACTGTGCGGGCTTTGAACCCTTCTGCAGACTTGGCATTCACCGCAGAGGAGGGAAGACTATTCCATTGGGGAATAGTTCTAGGAAAGAACGAGTTCTTCAGGGCATCACTATAGGACTGGTATCTACGATATTGTGAGTCGTTTACTTTTGATGCCCTTGTTTGGGTCGACACTGTTACAGGGGTCAAGTACCTAACTTTATCAATAGACACTGAATCAGAGTGTATCTTGTAGAAGAAGGACTTTAGGTTAAAGAGGACTGCTCACGACGGGCCTCCAGGGACGGCCACTCTAGCTCATTAAGCATGTCACCGACGCTACTTCTATTTCGCCATCGCCTACAGGTCCATCGAGCAGCTGTCCTCTGCACCTTCTCCACCTGCTGAGTCTGAGTTTTAACATAGGGATGCCAAATGGGTGATGCATATTCAAGTTGAGGGCAAACCAATGTTTTATATGCAACATCCTTTTTCTGCCTAGGTGCAAAAGCCAAGTTCCGTCTAAGGAATCCTAAAGTCCTAGTTGCTTTAGATGTAATCTCTGAGATATGTTGACCCCAATCAAGATCGTCAGTGATGGTGATACCAAGATATTTGGCAGATTGAACATGCTCCAAAATTTGCTGGTGAATAGTATAGTCAAACTTAATTTGCTTGTCCGGAGGGTGTCACGACACCCTCATTGAGTGACATTTGGCCACATTGAACTTCATTTGCCAATCGGCCTCCCACTGTGCAAGTTGATCCAGGTCATCTTGTAAAATAAGATAGTCAGAAGGAGAATATATGTTCCTATACAGGACACAATCATCAGCAAACAAACGGACTGATGACCTGATATTATCGGGGAGATCATTAATGAAAACCAAGAAAAGGACCAGTCCAAGGACCGAACCTTGGGGGACTCCAGATAAAACAGGGACTGGATCAGACGCTTGGCCATCAAGTACAACTTGTTGTTAGCGCCCAGAGAGCCATGAGCTAATCCACCTATGTGTGGATCCTCTTATCCCATAGTACTCCAGTTTATGTAATAGCCTTGTAATTGATTAATCGATCGATAAATTCCACACAAATGATTATCATTTCTGATTTGCTTTTAATCGGTTATCTATCTTCTTATAATGAGTCGGTCATATTTGGCCATTACCTCAGTTGATTGGGTGGCTAAATTTAGAATTTAGGTGAAAAAAAAGGCACTGGATGCGTCCTTAAATTATTTACAATCTGCATAACAGAGGTATCCTAAAACGCATACCTCTGAGTCTCAGTCTTACATTGTACGGGCTTTAAACTCTTCTGCGGACTTGGCATTCACCGCAGAGGAGGGAAGACTATTCCATTGGGGAATAGTTCTAGGAAAGAAGGAGTTCTTCAGGGCATTACTATAGGACTGGTATCTACGATATTGTGAGTCGTTTACTTTTGATGCCCTTGTTTGGGTCGACACTGTTACAGGGGTCAAGTACCTATCTTTATTAATAGACACTGAATCAGAGTGTATCTTATAGAAGAAGGTTAAAGAGGACTGCTCACGACGGGCCTCCAGGGACGGCCACTCTAGCTCAATAAGCATGTCACCGACGCTACTTCTATTTCGCCATCGCCTACAGGTCCATCGAGCAGCCGTCCTCTGCACCTTCTCCACCTGCTGAATCTGAGTTTTAACATAGGGATGCCAAATGGGTGATGCATATATTCAAGTTGGGGACAAACCAATGTTTTATATGCAACATCCTTTGTCTGCCTAGGTGCAAAAGCCAAGTTCCGTCTTAGGAATCCTAAAGTCCCAGTTGCTTTAGATGTAATCGCAGAGATATGTTGACCCCAATCAAGATCGTCAGTGATGGTGATACCAAGATAGTTGGCGGATTGAACATGCTCCAAAATTTGCTGGTGAAGTGTATAGTCAAACTTAATTTGCTTGTCCGGAGGATGTCGTGACACCCTCATTGAGTGACATTTGGCCACATTGAACTTCATTTGCCAATCGGCCTCCCACTGTGCAAGTTGATCCAAGTCATCTTGTAAAATAAGACAGTCAGAAGGAGAATATATGTTCCTATACAGGACACAATTATCAGCAAACAAACGGACTGATGACCTGATATTATCGGGGAGATCATTAATGAAAACCAAGAATAAGACAGTCAGAAGGAGAATATATGTTCCTATACAGGACACAATTATCAGCAAACAAACGGACTGATGACCTGATATTATCGGGGAGATCATTAATGAAAACCAAGTAGAGGACCGGTCCAAGGACCGAACCTTGGGGGACTCCAGATAAAACAGGGACTGGATCAGATGCTTGGCCATCAAGTACAACTTCTTGTGAGCACCCAGAGAGCCATGAGCTAATCCACCTATGTGTGGATCCTCTTATCCCATAGTACTCCAGTTTATGTAATAGCCTTCTGTGAGGTACCTTGTCAAAGGCCTTAGCGGAGTCCATGATGATCAAGTCAGTCTCTGTTTGTGGCCACGGTTTATGGCCCTATCCAGATTGCTCACAATGTCATGGTAAAATTGAACAAGCTGTGTTTCGCAAGACCTTTGACTCCGGAAACCATGTTGACAGTCAGCAAGAATGCTCTCAATGGCTAAGTGCTTGTTGATGTTGCTTACTAATCTATGCTCCAGGGTTTTGCAACAGATGCATGTTAGCGACACTGGTCTATAATTTGCTGCATCATATTTTTCCCCTTTTTAGCTCGCCTGTACGAAGTACATGGAGAGCTATTGTTGTCACCTCGGATGGCGTGCGTGTGCGCGTGCGCATCACACTGCGTTAAAGTTTTTCAAATGCTTATATCTCAACAGTCACTCATCACAGAGCACTCATATTTGGAACTTTAGTACCTGGGAGGGTCTTCTGATGTTCAAAGATAACAGACCCCTGGGGTCATGCCCCGGGGTGGGGCTTGGGGTCAAAATCTAGAACACCTAATGCGCTTCACACTGTGTTAAAGTTTTTCAAATGCTTATATCTCAACAGTCACTCATCACAGAGCACTCATATTTGGAACTTAAGTACCTGGGAGGGTCTTCTGATGTTCAAAGATAACAGAGCCCTGGGGTCATGTCCCGGGGTGGGGCTTGGGGTCAAAATCTAGAACACCTAATGCGCTTCACACTGCGTTAAAGTTTTTCAAATGCTTATATCTCAACAGTCACTCATCACAGAGCACTCATATTTGGAACTTTAGTACCTGGGAGGGTCTTCTGATGTTCAAAGATAACAGACCCCTGGGGTCATGCCCCGGGGTGGGGCTTGGGGTCAAAATCTAGAACACCTATGTAATACTATGTTAAAGTTTGTGAAATGCTTATATCTCAGCAGTCACTCATCACAAAGCATTCATATTTACAGCTTGGATACCTGGGAGTGTCTTCTGAGATATCAAGACCATCCCCCCCCCCCCACTGGGTTCATGCCTGAGAGTGGGGATGGGGTTGGGCTAGGGGTCAAAATCTAGGACAACTTTGTAATTTGTTGTATACATTTCCCTTATGCTAACAAGTTATAGACAGAATTGGTTATACATCAGCCAACCAAGTGACATTGGTTCAAGTGTAAAAGGGTGAAGGTCATGGTGACCTATATTTCACGGTCCAGTGATTTTGCCTTTTATCTTGAAGACTATTTGTTGGAGAAATGTCATACCTGGGATATTAGTTCCATGTGACCCCATGATTGACCTCAAAATAAATCTAGGTCACTGTGACCTATATTTCATGGTTCAATGATTTTGACTATTATCTCGAGTACTATTTGATGGAGAAATGTCATACCTGGATTATTAGTTCCATGTGACCTGATAATTGACCGCAAAATATATCTAGGTCAGTGTGATCTATATTTCATGGCTCAGTGATTTTGCCTATTATCTCGAATACTTTTTGATGGAGAGATGCTATACCTTGATTATTAGTTCCATGTGACCCCATGATTGACCTCAAAATATAGCTAGGTCAGTGTGACCTATATTTCATGGTTCAGTGATTTTGCCTATTATCTTGAATATTTTTCGATGGAGAAATGTCATACCTGGGTTATTAGTCCCATGTGACCCCATGCTTGACCTCAAAATATGTCTAGGTCACTGTGACCTATATTTCATGGTTCAGTGATTTTGTCTATTATCTTGAGTACTATTTGATGGAGAAATGTCATACCTGGATTATTAGTTCCATGTGACCTGATAATTGACCGCAAAATATATCTAGGTCAGTGTGATCTATATTTCATGGCTCAGTGATTTTGCCTATTATCTCGAATACTTTTTGATGGAGAGATGCTATACCTTGATTATTAGTTCCATGTGACCCCATGATTCACCTCAAAATATAGCTAGGTCAGTGTGACCTATATTTCATGGTTCAGTGATTTTGCCTATTATCTTGAATATTTTTCGATGGAGAAATGTCATACCTGGGTTATTAGTCCCATGTGACCCCATGCTTGACCTCAAAATATGTCTAGGTCACTGTGACCTATATTTCATGGTTCAGTGATTTTGTCTATTATCTTGAATACTATTTGATGAAGAAATGTTACACCTGGATTATTTATTCCATGTGACCTGATTATTGACCATAAAATAAATCCAGGTCATTGTGACCTATATTTCATGGTTCAGTGATTTTCCCTATTATCTTTATTACTATTTGATGGAGAAATGTCATACCTGGGCTATTAGTTCCATGTGACCCCATGATTTACCTCAAAATATATCTAGGTCACTGTGACCTATATTTCATGGTTCAGTGATTTGCCTATTATCTTTAATAATTTTTCATGAAGAAACATCCTGCCTGGATTATTTATTCCATGTGACCCCATGACTGACCTCGAAATTATATCTTGGTCAGTGTGACCTAAATTTCATGATTCAGTGACTCTGCCAAATTGACTACTATTTTTTTTAATTTTTTTTAGAAACTTCAGTCCTGAATTATAAGTTCCATGTGACGAGATGATTGACATAGAAATATATCTAGGTCAGTGTGACCTATTTTCATGGTTCATTGATTTTGCCTTATAATTCATACACATTGTGATTCTGAAATGTAATATTTGGCATATATGTTCCATGCGCCCTGGTCACTGACCTCAAAATGTATCTAGGTGTGTGTGACCTATATTTCATGGTTCACTAATTATACCTTCTATGTTGAAAGCGCGAAACAGGCGAGCAAGCTGTCTGGCGACAGCTCTTGTTTATAGACCGGGGTAACATTTGCTTGTCGCCAGTCATCTGGTACAGTGCCCTGGGCAAGTGATTCATTGAAGATAAAGGCCAACACAGGAGATATTTCAGCACAACATTCCTTAAGTACCCTGGCATTCAGGTCATCAGGCCCAGATGCCTTATGTATCTTGAGCTTACCTAACAGTTTAGTGACCCCGTTGGGGTCAACTGTTATGTCCCCATAGAGGGGAACGGACTTGCACCTTTAGATGGTAGCTCACCATCAGTTTCACGCGTAAATGCTGATTGAAACTGTTTATTGCAAATAATAGCCTTATCACGCCCATCTGTTTTTAGAATTCCATTTTCCCTTAGCAAAGTGATCCCAAACGCATCCTTTTTCAGGGACTTTACGAATGACCAAAACTTTTTAACTTTTCCATTCTTTTGGGGGCTATCGGGATCTTTATTGTCATCTTCAAAGGTAAAGATGCTGGAAACATGCTTCCAATATGCATCTCTTATAACCTTTTGCACATGTGCTCTGAACCGTTTGTAATGGTTCTTAACGTCAGGGCTGCTAGATTTGCAAGCACGAAAATACATTCTATTGCATCTTCTGATGAAATGCTTGATCATGTTATCGATCCATGATGCCCTATATATTGTTTTGGTCATTTTCTTTGGTATAAACCTTTCCATTGCCGTGGTTGATTCGGACTTAAAACTGACCCGCAAGTCATTAACTGACATGTGCGAGAGGTCAGAGGAAAGGAACGAATCCTTAAATCGCACCATATGGTCTCGCAGACCATCCATATCCGCACGTTTGTAGAGAAAAACTTTACGCGGGACTCAACAAGGACTATGTCATGATCAGCTTTGCCAATCGGGGGCATCCCTTTAACTTGGCTTACTGGGGATGGAGAATTTGTAAACAATAAATCAAGGGTCTTTTCTTGTCGGGTGGGTATGTTAACAACTTGGGCCAGGCAGTGTTCTTTAATTATGTCCAAAAGTTGTTGCTGTGTCTGCCTTTTAGGCACCCCATGGGGCACCTGCATGTTGCTCCATTCAATGTCACCACAATTGAAGTCTCCGCCAACCAAAATATGGGCATTTGCATTTGACATTATCCTAGACAAAGATGAATTAAAAGCCTCAAGATATTCTGGGTCAGTCTGATCTGGTAGGCGATTAAAAGAACCAAGGTACAAAGTCCTACATCCAAATTCCAATGATGTGCAATTTACACCAAACTACATGTAGTTCACAGTTGGTGTCCAACTCCGGAGTTTCTGTGCAGAGTAGGTCTCTCTTGAAAGCCACAAAGACACCTCCATGTGCAACCCCAACTCTGTCTTTCCGGATGGCCTCAAAGGATTCAGGAAAAATTTTGTTATGGACCACTCCGGTGGGGTCCCAGATACTTGATAGGTACAATTTACTACCCAAAGTCATGCCTAAAATAGATGGGTGTCTGGCAAACAGTGTAGACCCTGATGAGACGCCGCATTATGCGGCATCTCATCTGGGTCTACACTGTTTGCTCAGGCCTGTCTGTTTAAATATACATATGGTAAATTGCAACATGTGGTAAGAGTCATGCTCAGACAGGTTAAATCATCAGAATCAGAATTGTTACTGGTGACACGTCAAATGACATTCATACACCAGGACCTGTGGTGTGGGAAGTTAGTCCCTAGCTCTAACCAAAGAGGTAAATTTAGCTAAACAATCATCAGCACCTTCAGCTGTCGAAATAATCAAATCGGGAAGGGCATTCCAATCTCTAATGGTTCTGGGGAAGAACGGCTCTTTATAAATGTCAGTTCTTGCAGTAAGAGTCTGAAACGCCAACGAATGGTGATTTCTACAGTGTCTAGCTGGGGGAACAAGGTCATCTGTAGGAATGCTATCAGCACCCTTTAGACCTTTGTATAAAAGGATTAGCCTACTGTCTTTTCTCCTTTTCTTGAGAGACTCCCATTTTAATTTTCCAAGTATTCCAGTCATGCTCCCAGTTTCAAAGCAGTAATTGCCTGTTACAAATCTAGCAGCTCTATTCTGAACTTTCTCAAGTTCATCGTTAAGGACCACTCCACTGGGGTCCCAGATACAACTACCATATTCCAAGATTGGGCAAACAAGACCTTTATATGCTGCCTCTTTTACATCCTGAGGGCACTGATGAAGATTTCGCCCCAGGAAACCAAGCGTTCTATTTGCCTTAGTACACATGTTGCTAATATAAGTATTCCATCTCAAGTTGTGTGAGATTGTCACTCCAAGGTATTTAATGGAGTCCACATTCTCGAGGACCGTTCCCTCTAAGGTGTAAGAAGCCTCAACTTTATTAGATCACTTTCTAGTCATCTGCATAATATTGCATTTAACTGGCTGAAATCTCATGCCCCATTTACGTGCCCAACATCCTAATCTATCTATGTCTGCCTGAAGTTTCAATGAGTCATCTGTATCTCTAAGTTCCCGGTAACAAACACAGTCATCTGCAAACAGTCTTATTTCTGAGTCAATGTCAGTGGAAATATCATTGATGTACAGGGAGAACAAAAGTGGACCAAGAAAGGTCCCTTGCGGGACTCCAGACAAAACTGGAGCCCACTCTGAAGATTCACCATTAACAACAACCTGCTGTTTTCTGTAGCAAAGAAAGGAATCTATCTATTTGAGGGTCTTTCCCCCAATTCCATAACCAAATAACTTAGATTTAAGTACTTCATGAGGAGAGGTGTCAAAAGTCTTCTCGAAGTCCAGAATAAATGTGTCCACCTGTCCCCCTTTGTCCAAGATTTTTGCCCAGTCATTAATAACTGTGCCTAGCTGAGTTTCACAACTGTGCCTTTTCCTAAATGCATGTTGTCTGTCTGACAAAAGTTTATGTTCGTCCAAGTGGGCCATGATGTTTGAGCAGACTATGTGTTCCAGCAATTTACACAGAACACAAGTCAGAGACACAGGGCGATAATTACGGGCCAGAGATCTATCTCCTTTTTTGAAGAGTGGACAGATGTTTGCTAAGAGCCATTCTTTGGGGATTTCACCCGTATCAAGAGACTGTTGAAACAAGTGTGCAAAAACTGGACCCAACTCATTTGCTAGTTCCTTCAGGACTCTAGGATGAAGCTCATCAGGTCCTAAGGCCTTACTGGGGTTAAAGCCTTGAAGTAACTTGATCACTCCTGCAGCTGTCACAACAATATTATTCATGAATGGGGCCGATCTTCCAGTCAATGGAACCTCTGTGACGAAAACCTTAGCGATTACTAATCGATTATCGATCGCAGTGACAGGACTGATAATCGATTATCTTTTTTAGCTCCGATTAGCCAGCCCTAGTCACATTTGACCATTACTGTGTACATTACATACACTCCAGGTTTGCAGGATGAAAACCTACACAGTAATCATCAGCTAGAAGGAAGTTGTTTTATTTAAAGACTGTCTGTAAATTTAAAGACTGACACAAATAAAATCATGAAAATGGTGTGAAAGGTAAAAATCACACTTTGCTTTTTATAGTAATTTGAACGTTATCTGTGGAATATTTTATTATGTGTAACTGCAAATTATATAGTTGTCTTTATTTAATTCAATTCCTTCAACCATAATTGAAGAGCTCTCGGAAAATCAGGTTTGTAAAAAAGATTCATATGTAAAATGAGCTAAGAAATGAAGGTGTATATTGCTTTTTAGCTCACCTGAGCCGAAGGCTCATGTGAGGTATTAGTATGCCAATGATCCGGCGTCCGGCGTCCGGCGTCCGTTCACATTTTCAACTAAGTATATCTTTAAAGCCAGTTGGCCAATCATGATTAAATTTCATGAGAAGCATTATCAGGTTTGGGGGGGGGGGGGGGGGGGGGAAGATGCATTATGTTTTGGGGTAGATCAGTTGGAAACTCTTGTTGCCATGGCTACATATAGCTTTCATAGACTTACAATGGGAAAAACTTAAAAAATCTTCTTCTCTGAAACCAATAGGCCCAGAGCTTACATATGAAGCATGTAGCAATGTCAAGTGGTCCCCTACATAAATTGTGCCAATCATGCCCCTGGGGTCTAAACTAGCCATGCCCGGGGTCCCTTAACCCCCCATAGAAATAAAAGCTTAAAAAATCTTCTTCTCTGAAACCGCTAGGCACAGAGCTTACATATTAAGCATGTAGCAATGTCAAGTGGTCCTCTACATAAATTGTGCCAATCATGCCCCTGGGGTCTAAACTGGCCACGCCCCAGGGCCCCTTAGCCCCCATAGACTTATAATGGAAAAAAAGCTAAAAAAATCTTCTTCTCTGAAACCACCAGGCCGTGAGCTTACATATGAAGCATGTAGCAGTGTCAAGTGGTCCCCTACATAAATTGTGCCAATCATGCCCCTGGGGTCTAAACTTGCCATGCCCCGGGGTCCCTTAACCCCCATAGACTTATAATGGAAATAAAAGCTTAAAAAAAATCTTCTTCTCTGAAACCGCTAGGCACAGAGCTTACATATTAAGCATGTAGCAATGTCAAGTGGTCCTCTACATAAATTGTGCCAATCATGCCCCTGGGGTCTTAACTAGCCATGCCCGGGGGTCCCTTAACCACCCATAGAAATAAAAGCTTAAAAAATCTTCTTCTCTGAAACCGCTAGGCACAGAGCTTACATATTAAGCATGTAGCAATGTCAAGTGGTCCTCTACATAAATTGTGCCAATCATGCCCCTGGGGTCTAAACTGGCCACGCCCCAGGGCCCCTTAGCCCCCATAGACTTATAATGGAAAAAAAGCTAAAAAAATCTTCTTCTCTGAAACCACCAGGCCGTGAGCTTACATATTAAGCATGTAGCAATGTCAAGTGGTCCCCTACTTAAATTGTGCCAATCAGGCTCCTGGGATATAAACTGGCCACGCCCTGGGGCCCCTTAGCCCCTATAGACTCATAATGGAACAAAAAAAAGCTTAAAAAATCTTCTTCTCTGAAACCGCTAGGCACAGAGCTTACATTTCAAGCATGTAGCAATGTCAAGTGGTCCTCTACATAAATTGTGCCAATCATGCCCCTGGGGTCTAAACTGGCCACGCCCCGGGGGCCCTTAGCCCCCATAGACTTATAATGGAAAAAAGCTAAAAAAAAATCTTCTTCTCTAAAACCAATAGGCTGTGAGCTTACATATGAAGCATGTAGCAATGTCAAGTGGTCCCCTACATAAATTGTGCCAATCATGCCCCTGGGGTCTAAACTGGCCATGCCCTGGGGTCCCTTAACCCCCATAGACTTATAATGGAAATGAAAGCTTAAAAAATCTTCTTCTCTGAAACCGCTAGGCACAGAGCTTACATATTTAGCATGTAGCAATGTCAAGTGGTCCATTACATAAATTGTGCCAATCATGCCCCTGGGGTCTAAACTTGCCACGCCCCGGGGCCCCTTAGCCCCCCTAGACTTATAATGGAAAAAAGCTTAAAAAATCTTCTTCTCTGAAACCACTAGGCCCAGAGCTTACATATTAAGCATGTAGCAATGTCTAGTGGTCCCCTACATAAATTGTGCCAATCATGCCCCTGGGATCTAAACTGGCCACGCCCTTGGGCCCCTTATCCCCCATAGACTTATAATGGAAAAAAAAAGCTTCAAAAATCTTCTTCTCCGAAACCACTAGTATTATTAGCTCACTTGAGCCGAAGGCTCATGTGAGGTATTGGTATGCCAATGGTTTGGCGTCTGTTCACATTTTCAAATACGTAAATCTTTAAAGCCACTTGGCCAATCATGATTAAATGTTATGAGAAGCAGTATCCGATTGGGGAAGAAGATTCAGTATGTTTTGGGGTAATTCAGATTGAAACTGGTGTTGCCATGGCAACATATAGCTCCGATAGACTTATAATGGAAATGAAAGCTTAAAAAATCTTCTTCTCTGAAACCGCTAGGCACAGAGCTTACATATTTAGCATGTAGCAATGTCAAGTGGTCCATTACATAAATTGCGGCCCTCGCCCATAGGGGCTTGAAGAAATATATGGGCTGCATGATGTTTCCACGCAGAGTTGAATCCGGCCCGCACACTAGTACTGGTAAACCGCTTAGAGTATCTAAGCCTGTCCAGGAACCGCGGTGCGAGGCGGACCGTCCATGCAAATAAACCCTTTTGGTTTCATTGGGCGACAGGGCTTGAGATGTCATTTCATCTCAATGCCGGGTAAAAGTCCCACGAAATTGGAAGCAACGTCTCCAAAATGACCTTTACAGTGTTGACGGGGACGTTAAACCTCAAAACAAACAAATTACATAAATTGTGCCAATCATGCCCCTGGGGTCTAAACTGGCCACGCCTCGGGGCCCCTTAGCCCCCCCTAGACTTATAATGGGAAAAAGCTTAAAAAAATTTCTTCTCTGAAACCACTAGGCCCAGAGCTAACATATTAAGCATGTAGCAATGTCAAGTGGTCCCCTACATAAATTGTTCCAATCATGCCCCTAGGGTCTAAACTGGCCACGCCCCGGGGCCCCTTAGCCCCCAAAGACTTATAATGGAAAAAAACAAACTTCAAAAATCTTCTTCTCTGAAACCACTAGGCCCAGAGCTTCCATATTAAGCATGTAGCAAGTGGTCCCCTACATTAATCCTACCAAACCTGCCTCTAGGGTCCAAATTGACAATGCCGTGTTCCATTAGGAAGAACTTCAAAAAAAATTATGCTCAAAGACCATGAGTCAAACAGCTAACTAAAATGTTCCTCAGGTGAGCGGTTAGGCTCATTGAGCCTCTTGTATTATTTTGTCAACATACTGATCACTCCCATCGACAGACAGTTTTTCTGACAACTAAAAATTCATGAAAGTTTCAAACAGTAAAATGTTCAAAAACGAAACAACGTCAGTACGAAACTCATCTTATGTTCGATCTTTGACAGAAAATTCCTCCCTTTCTGCCGTGTTTCGCCTCATTTTTGGTCTAAGGGAAGGAGCTGTGTTTTTTTATTTCTTAATTATTTTATATCATTAACACGATATTTATAGACAATAAAATACATGCAGCGTTCAGCAACTCTTTATTTTTTAATGAGATGAAGAGTGAGGCTGTGTATGAGAAAGCGATTTTTTCCTGTTTTATCATTTTCATGATTTTCCTTGTGCTGTGTTTTGTGAGTCTTTAAATTTACAGACAGTCTTTAAATAAAACAACTTTCTTCTACCTGATCATGTAATTAAGGTAGGGGTCTTTAACATGCACAGGGGATGACTCCTGCACAGGGGGCCTCCAGTTAAGGTCCAGATCCAAAGGATTGTGCACTTTGTCGTTTATGACATTCATCCCTGCAAAAATATGGCTTCCCGTAGCAAGCAGCAGTCAAAATTGTTATTGTTTTCAAGTTTTACAGTAGTATTTACAAGTTTTTATTGAAATTGTGAACGCAGGTGATTGGTATTGTTGAAAATAATGGACACGGATATAAATTTTCTTTGTGTTGTGCCCTAGAAAACTTTGGGATCTCTTGGGTAAGCAAGCGGACAGGCTTAGCTACACAAGATCATTTTTGAGCAATTGTGGACATTCTGTTGGGCGTTGCTCCACACCTTGAAGACTAGATTGCATGACCCGCAGAAAAAAGCGACCGACTGAAGTCGGTTGATTTTCTAAGAGTGCCCTAAAATCACCGTGTCAATCAGTCATTCTGTCAGTCTGTCTGTCAGTCCGTAGCCCGTTTGTGAAAATTGCTGATAGTGACTTAACCGCTTGGAATATTTAAACAATTTTTGGCATACTGATAGATATCAATGAGATCTAACCAATGAACTTGCGAAATATTAAATTCCATTTAGTATAGCCTCGCCGAGGCGAAAAATGTGAAAATTTTCGAACTGCGTCTCCTCGGAAACCGTTGGGCCGATTGAAGTCAAATTTCATATGGAGCCTCTATGGGATGGGGGAAACCAAACTTTGCTCATGGGGTCCAGGTCACATGACCAAAATGGCTGCCAAGCCATATATGGTCTGTCTGTCTGTAACCCGTTTGTGAAAATTGGTGATAGTGACTTAACCGCTTGGAATATTTAAACAATTTTTGGCATACTGATAGATATCAATGAGATCTAACCAATGAACTTGCGAAATATTACATTCCATTTAGTATAGCCTCGCAGAGGCGAAAAATGTGAAAATTTTCGAACTGCTTCTCCTCGGAAACCGTTGGGCTGATTGAAGTCAAATTTCATATGGAGTTTCTATGGGATGGGGGAAACCAAAATTTGCTCATGGGGTCCAGGTCACATGACCAAAATGGCCGCCAAGCCATATGTGGGTAAAAACCCTTCAAAAATAGTCTTCTCCAGAACCACTGGGCAGATTTCCACGAAACTTGATAAATGGCATCTGGGACGTATGCCCATCATAAATTGTTAAAATGGTAACCCTGGGTTGACCTTGACCTTCTTTGTGCCTCGGTCAAACTTTGACACATATGCTTTTGTATTGGAAAATGTGAGAATGCATTTTATCCTGCAAACGATTCAGAATACAGTACTGAAGTATAAGATATATTTTTGCTCCTTACGATAAGGCGCATTTATTGGGGGAACCATTTTAGGTCCAGGTCACATGACCAAAATCGCCGCCATACCCATATATGGTAACACTCGTAAAGCTAAAAGCATCCGGCGGGTCGTGCACTTCAGCTGAAGCACTGGTTAAAAATACCAGGTACTATTGTATACATGAGTACTGGTAAACCACTTAGCGGATCTAAGCCTGCCCAGGCAAAGCGGTGTGAGTCGGCCCGTCCATGCTTATAAACCCTATTGGTTTCATTGGGCGGCAGGGCTTGAGATGTCATGTCATCTCAAAGTCATGTAAAAGTCCCATAAAATTGGAATCAACGTCTCCAAAACGACCTTTACAGTGTTGACGGGGATGTTAAACCTCAAATCAAACAAAACAAACATAAATATACTTCTTTTATTCCTCAACACCATTTCTGATGAGCAAAATCCACAAAATGTTTTCTTGAACTTTCAAAACACTGTTTTCATTTTCTACTTTTGATTTGAAACCTCAAATCAGCAGTGGATGTGGCAAAGGTGTCATGTATTTTACGTCATTGAAGCATCCAACTGATATTGGCTTACATTTGGGCAAGGTTGCTATCATTGTAGCACGTAAGCTAAATTGTAGCAGGTAAACTACCATTGTAGCAGGTAAGCTATCATTGTAGTAGGTAAGCTATCATTATAGCAGGTAAGCTATCATTGTAGTAGGTAAGCTATCATTTTAGTAGGTAAGCTATCATTGTAACAGGTAAGCTATCATTGTAGCAGGTAAGCTACCACTGTAGCAGGTAAGCTAACATTGTAACAGGTAAGCTATCATTGTAGCAGGTAAGCTATCATTGTAGCAGGTAAGCTATCATTGTTGCAGGTAAGCCATCATTGTAGCAGGTAAGCCATCATTATAGCAGGTAAGCTATCATTGCAGCAGGTAAGCTATCATTGTATTAGGTAAGCTATCATGGTTGTGGGTAAGCTGTCATTGAGCAGGTAAGCGGTCATTATAGCAGGTAAGCTATCATTGTAGCAGGTAAGTTATCATTGTAGCAGGTAAGCTATCAATGTAGCAGGCAAGCTATCATTGTAGTAGGTAAGCTATCACTGTAGCAGGTAAGCTGTCATTGTAGCAGGTAAGCTATCATTGTAGCAAGTAAGCTATCATTGTAGTAGGTAAGCTATCATTGTAGTAGGTAAGCTATCATTGTAGCAGGTAATCTATCTTTGTAGCAGGTATGCTATCATTTAAGTAAGTAAGCTGTCATTGTAGCAGGTAAGCGATCATTTTAGCAGGTAAGCTTTCATTGTAGCAGGTTAGCTATCATTGTAGTAGGTAAGCTATCATTGTGGTAGGTAAGCTATCATTGTAGTAGGTAACCTATCATTGTAGCAGGTAAGCTACCATTGTAGCAGGTAAGCTATCATTGTAGTAGGTAAGCTATCATTGTAGTAGGTAAGCTATCATTGTAGCAGGTAAGCTATCGATATACATGAAGCAGGTAAGCTATCATTGTAGCAGGTGAGCTATCATTGTAACAGGTAAGCTATCATGGTAGTGGGTATGCTGTCATTGTAGCAGGTAAGCTATCATGGTAGTGGGTATGCTGTCATTGGAGCAGGTAAGCTATCATTGTAGCAGGTAAGCTATCGATATACATGAAGCAGGTAAGCTATCATTGTAGCAGGTGAGCTATCATTGTAGCAGGTGAGCTATCATTGTAACAGGTAAGCTATCATGGTAGTGGGTATGCTGTCATTGTTGCAGGTAAGCTATCATGGTAGTGGGTATGCTGTCATTGTAGCAGGTAAGCTATCATTGTAGCAGGTAAGCTATCGATATACATGAAGCAGGTAAGCTATCATTGTAGCAGGTGAGCTATCATTGTAACAGGTAAGCTATCATGGTAGTGGGTATGCTGTCATTGTAGCAGGTAAGCTATCATGGTAGTGGGTATGCTGTCATTGTAGCAGGTAAGCGATCATTATAGCAGGTGAGCTATCATTGTTGCATTCCTTTTCCTCTCTCTTTCCCATTATTTCTTCCATCTTCTCTTCTATCTCTTTTCTCCCTTTCTCTTGGAGATGACACAAAATGACCCAAAATAGTCAATCATTAGAAGCATCCATGAGTGTTTTCAGGTTTAACTGAAAATTTATTTTGTTTCAGTAAAGTTGTGATGATACTAATTTCTGTGATATTTAGATAATGACAGAGTCGTCAGTTGTCAATAAAATTTTTAAGTGTTTATCTTTACAATATGAAGACTATTTGAAATATGATGTAGAGCAACTTAGTGACAGGTCAAGTATGATTTGCTTAGAGAATATCAGTATTAACCCATTCCTACCTGGAAGTGGAAACCCATTAAAACTACAGTCAACCTGTCTTAGTGGCCACCTCTATTAAGCAAGCAACCTGTCTTAAGCAAGCGAGCATTTAGTTCCCGAAAAAGGCAAATGCATTAAAATTCACCTGTATCAAGCAAGCACCTGTCTTTAGCAAGCACATTTTCATTAACCCTGAGGTGCTTGCTTAACACAGGTTTGACTGTACATAGACAAACAGTGCAGACCCAGATCAGATGCCACATGAATGCAAGCGAAAAACAAGGAAACAAAAAAATAGACCCCATACCCCTTAAGTGACAAATGGATTTGTCCCGCATATAGCAATGGACAAGTCCACCAGGGGTTGTGACAGGGACACATGTCTTGAGCATATGCATAGCTTCAGATTTATTTATATAAGGTGCTTTTTTCATCCGAAAAGAGCCCATATTTTTCTTATTTCTGCATTTTCATGCAGAAATACAGCAAGGCGCTTCTAATGACTACCCACAACATATGTTTTCAAGCAGAAATAAGAAAAATATATGGGCCCCGTCAAGCGATTTTGGTACTTATCGCCTATGCGAGCAGCGAAGGTTCAGGCGAGCCTGCGCATCCGCGCAGTCTCGCCAGAACCTTCGCCGCTCGCTCATACAAGCAGTGACTCAAGAGGAAACTTCAGACAGAAAGCCATGTCCCTGGCCCCTCTGAATGGCTGGGCATGCGCAGTTAAAATTTGTCATGACGGAATGCTCGAAGACACAAATTCGCTTGGCGGGGCTCATATGTGGAAACCCCCTCTTATCTGGAACTGCAAAGACTCCGACAAATGTGTGCATCGGTTCAGTCTTATCAGGTCAGTTTCTGGCAAAAGAATATGCAGTGTACTGGTTTACTGCTTACATAAAAGCCTGCCCAGGAAAAGTGTGGATAGGTAAACTGACGGGCTGAAAAATGGCCTAAATAGTGTTGACTGGGTCGTTAAACTCCAACAGTCTTGTCAGAGTCTTAACTGTGTGCTATAAGGATGAGCATTGACACGGAGCATCTTCTGAAAGACAGAAAGGGCTGTATTCTGATTGATTTTTTGTTTGTTTCAATTGAGGTTTAACGTTCCCGTCAACACTATTTAGGTCATTTTGGAGACTTTGCTTCCAGTTTTGTGGGACTTTTACCCGACATTGCGATGAAATGACATCTCAAGCCCTGCCGCCATATTCTAATCAATTGTGTATGCCGGTTGATCCGAGTCTTCACTTAGTGTACACATCTAAAGGCATGTTTTTGCTTTTCGAGGCTCATGTATTATTTTTTTATGACTCTGTTCAAGTTTGTTGGCACATGTACATGCATTAACAATAACAGACATGCCTATATATTTGTTTGTTTGAATTGAGGTTTTACGACCCCCATCAACACTGTTAAGGTAATTTTGGGGACATTGCCTTCAATTTTGTGGGACTTTTACCCGACATTGAGATGGCATCTCAAGCCCTTCCGCCCAAACAAACCAATAGGGTGTATATGCAGGGACCGGGTCCATCTCGCACAACTTTGCCTGGGCAGACAAACCTTTTAAGTGGTTTATCAGAACTGACATGTGGTCGGTTTCAGCTCTGCAACCTGGTCTATTTCTCCCAGCCCAGGTGGGCGGCGGGCCAGGGGCTTACATGCCTATATGTACCTATGTGTGAGTGTGTGAATTCAGGTTTAACGTCGCTTTCAACAATTTTTCAGTCATATCACGACGGTGTCTGGTTGCGACAGGGAGCTCAATGCTCACTTTTATAGTGCTGCCTCACTGAAGTATCATGTCCCAGACACATTACATGATACCACACCAAGTCACATTATCCTGACACTGGGTCGACCAGTCCAAGCTCTACCCCGTAAATCTGAGTGCCAAGCGAGGAGCAGCTAGTGCCATTTTTAACGACTTTGGTATGTCGCAGCCGGGATTGAACCTGTGACCTCCCGTTCCCCGGAGCGGACACTCTACTAACTGAGCTATCGGGGCTGGTATATACCTATGTGACTGATAAAATCAAGTTATGTAGGAAAAAACTGTTCAGGTTGTCAGTACATGTACATGCATTAACATACGCCTATATGTACATGTATGCATGTGACTTAAAAAACTAAAGTCATTCTGTAAGGGGAATGGGAACACCTGGCAGATTTTTCCTCCATTTTTCAAAGGGTGACAACTTTCGGGGCTTCCTGTTCGCTTTTCTATAAGCCCTGTCCCACTGAAAAGGAGGTCTACTCTTAAAGGAATGAATTTGCTCCTCAGGAGCAAATTCTTTCCTTAAAGAGTAGACCCCTATTGACCTGGGAGACAAAAAAAAACTTTTACAGGAGTTGCCTCCCCTGAAGGTGTTCCCATTCTCCATAAAGAGATTTTTTTTCCTGTTGCTAGTGTTTTTTTTTACTGTAGGGAGATAAAATTTTGTCTTCAGGAGGATGTATACACCTTCAGGGGAGATAACTAGTTTTATTTTTATCTCCCAATTCAACAGGGGTCTACTCTTAAAGGAAAGAATTTGCTCCGATTGGAGCATGGAGCAAATTCTTCCCTTTCACAGTAGGCCTTGGAGTTAATCCTTTCCTTTAAGAGTAGACCCCTTTTTGTTGGGGCTCAATTTATAGGTTTGTTTGTTTGATTTGAAGTTTAACATCCCAGACAACACTGTATAGGTCAGTTTGGAGACGTTGCTTTCAATTATTTTGTGAGACTTTTACCGACTTTTACCCGACATTGAGATGAAATGACATCCCAAGCCCTGTCGCCCAATAAAACAAATTGGACGGGCCGAGTCCCACCACTTTGCCTGGGCAGGCTTAGATCCACTAAGCGGTTTACCAGTACTCTTGAGCGGTCGGTTTCAGCTCTGCGTGGAAGCATCATGCAGCCCATCTATTTCTTCAAGGACGGGGGCTGCTTTCCTTTAAGAGTAGACCCCTTTTTTGTTGGGACTCATTTTATGGGTATTCAAATAGGAAGCTTGGAAAGTGATCTCCTTTGTAAAAAAAAAAAATAAGGAAAATATGTTAGGGGTATCCATTTCCTATTATTTATTTGCATATATATGTATATGTTATACAACAGCAATATACGTCATAACATGTACCATAGCAAAAGATATGGTGGGTATTTCGTGATAATTGAAGGCTAACTTTCCTAATTTCTTAGTATAAACCTGTATTTTAGGTATTCATTTAGAACTGCTTCACCAAGGCATATCTAATAGATATCTACATGTTTTTGTGAAGAATGCAGAAAAATTATACTTCAGTTGTCACAAAATACCCACCTTGTTTGTTTCTGTCGTGTACTACTTCGGCCAGGCTTTCGGATTTACACTTTGGTCATTTGATCATGCAGACAGGCCACCATTTGGGGGCATCTGTGTACCTTGAAATCATTTTCTGTTTTCCGAATTTCAAGCAGTATGTTGGCCAGGGGTGGATAAATCCACTGCCTGGGTAAGAGTGCTGTCTCTTTATTATTAGGTCTCTCACAGCCATAGGTTTGGATCTGGCTCGGGTCATGCCATGTGAGACACCAAGCTCTGCAATGGATGGTCAGTTTTTTTTCTCTGGATTCTCTGGTTTTCACCCACCTCAGATTAATGAACCGCTTGAAATAAGTGAAATAATCTTGAAAGGGCCGTAAAACCCAAACCTAGAAAAAGCCTGACTGTCTGTTTTAAATGGGCTGTGAGAAGCAAATACAGTAACACTTCGATGGCTCGAACACCGATGGCTCGTTTACCATGGCTGAGTCGAACCCGTTCTTGAGTCCCTAGGGAATTTCTGTACGTAAGAAATAGGGAGAGTAAAAATTAGGATATTTTAGTCTTTTATCTTGCAAATGTATGCTATGTGTACTCATTAGAATCGCCTCGATGAGGCAATTCTAATGAGTACACACATCATACATTTTTCATTATAGAACACAGAAAAAGATGTCCTAAAGTATGTCGATATGCCTTCTGGCAGTAACCCTCGGTGGCTCGAACTACCCCTGTCTCGAACAGATTTTCATGGTCCCAAAGGTGTTTGAGCCATTGAAGTTCAACTGTATGTGCACTGTAAAGACTCAGGGCTAACTGTGCATCTGAGCTGGTTAGTTGATGTAAACACAGTTTTCCTGGGCAGGCTTATACATAAGTAAGGCTGACGCAATTAATTGTATAATCGATTAATCGATCGATAAAATCCTAAAAGATTATTATCATTTCTGATTTGCTTTTAATCGATTACTTGATAGGTACAATTTACTACCCAAAGTTATGCCTAAAATAGCTGGATGAGTGGCAAACAGCTATGACTCTGATGAGACGCCGCATTCTGCGGCGTCTCATCTTGGTCTACACTGTTTTGTCAGGACTGTCTGTTCAAATATACATATGGTAAAGTGCAACATATGGTAATAGTTATGCTCAGACAGAAAGCCAGACAGGTAAAATTATGACAAAACCTTAGCGATTACTCATCGATTATCAATCGCAACGACGGGACTGATAATCGATTATCTTTTCAGCTCTGATTAGCCAGCCCTTTACATAAGTGGTTAATCAATACAGTACCCAACTGACAACTGCCCTTCTTCAGTTAGCAGAAGAGAGAATGACCCTAGAAAAGATTTCATGATCAGTCTCCGTGAAATTGTTTAAAACCTTTCTATACTGCAACACCCCCTCATGAGGATTACATGCAGATGTACTTTATATACACTCCAGGTTTGCAGGATGAAAGCCTATACAGTAATCGTGTAATTACGGTAGGGATCTTTTACCTGCACAGGGGATGGTTCTCCATGCACAGGGGTCCTCCAGTTAATGTCCCAGTCTGAAGGACAGTGCACTTTGTTGCATTCTTCCCTGCAAATGATGCCAGTGGAGCGTGTTCGGACACCTCAGTTTTATTATCACTGCCGGGAATCCAACCAGGGGCCGCTAGCATGATAGGCAAGTGCACTAACCACTGAGCTACCATGATAACAGTGGAGTGTGTTCGGACACCTAGATTTTATAGGTGCTGCCAGGGATTGAACCTTGGACCTCTGATCACCAGTCAAGACTATAGGAATGAATTCCATTTATGTGGCTTTTATCAATGTGTAAACTCCGGCGAATCACTCACGACGATCATGTGATGCTATCGTGCATCGGTAGCAACTATTTCTTTCACTCTAGCGACCATCTTGGCAGATGTTGCTCTTTTCGGCCGACGATCATGTGGTGCATCTTCTGTTGAGCCCAGCTTACAGCTGAGTTTCTTACACCAGCGAAAAACTGTCGGAAAAGACATTTCATTATGCCCATAAACGGAACATATTTCATCAAAAATGTCTTTGCACTTATAAGAGCACTGTATACCAAGAATACAACGATTCTTAATATAGGACCGTATTTCAACGACGTAATCTGGCCTTCTTCCAACCATGTTTTGTATTAGTATACAAGAGTAGACAGTGTTTATCGAACGATAAACATGGCTAAAGTGCACGGATTTTAACAGGTTTGGTATCAATGTATAGGTAAAATGTTTTTCTACGCTGTGATATTTATTTCCAGGTGATTTTCGCATTAGTGCATGAGAAAAAGTTCTACTTGCATTCATATTTGAACAGTCCTCGTATAACGTGGTTGTTTAACTAACACTGTTTCTATTTTGGACCCTATTGACATTGTTATAAAGGGGTATTGGTATACACATATCTTGAATAAAGCATTTATGACAAACTGTCAAGGTTTAGCTGAGCTGTATTTATTATTTCATTGATCTAGTTACTGAAGGCAGGAAGTTTGTCCTCAAATAGAATGATAATTACTTGGCGAAACCGGACTGGAAGGTAACTTAGGACCAGTGCAAGAAGTAGTGATCAGCATTTTCTTGTGCAATCCTATATTTTATAAAATGAGACTAAGAGCAAAGATTGTTACAATGTCTTGTGATAAAGATGTTACAATGTCTTGTGACAAAGACAAAGATGAGTGGAAACTGATGAAAAATAAGTCAATATTTGTAATAAGCCTTTTTTTGTTGGCTGTACATCTGTTTACATAGAAGATTGGCTCTTAGCCCATTCAAGACAGGAAATTGCAAACAGTGTAGGCCCAGATCAGATGTCGCAGAATGCGTCATCTGATCTGGGCCTTCACTGTTTGTGTTTGCCAGAAGCACAACCATTTTCCAACTGAAAATTTGAAACTAACTGCCTGATACCCCCAATTTTGAAATGGACTCCTGCTATAATATATTATGAGGACGATTTCTTTTGTTGAAAATGGGTAAACACAGTTTTTTTCACAAGGTGTGGTTGAATATAATAACGGTTGCTTGGTGATAAACAACTAGGTGATTTAATGACCTTTCAGGTAGTTTTCTGAAGTAAATATCGAATTTGCTCCTAAAGTAACATTTTTACATTAACCCTCTTGTACCAAATAGAATCTTCCTCCTTATATATAGCAGGAGTCCATTTCAAAATTTAGGGGTGTCAGGCTGTGTTTTTCTTCAAAACTGATTTGGAAAATAGCTGAACTTTTTTCTAAATAGTGTAGGCCCTGATCAGACGCCACATTTTGTGGCGTCTGATCTGGGCCTGCACTGTTTGCCAGGGTACCTGTTTTGGAGTTTCCGGTGTCCCAGTTTATCTTGACCCCTGGGTAGCTTTACCCCCCAGGGTAAAGCTACTCAGGGGTAGCTTTACCCCCGGGGGTAAGGATATCCCGGGATATCTTTACCCCAACCCTGGATATCTTCACCCCCAGGGGTAAAGCTAAACTGGCCAGAATATCCTTACCCCCGGGGGTAAAGCTAAACTGGCCAGGATATCTTTACCCCCACCCCAACTTTTGGGTATAAACTATTTTCTTAATACCCAATTTCTTCTTATATGTAAGAGAAGCAAGATAGTGGATTCGATGTTTCACTTTAACATTTTTCGTTTCAATCATGACTCGGACTAATAGAACTACCCTTAGTAAGAAATATGACCACATTATAGAGGCAAATGATTATTTAATAACTTCTTTTTGTATATTTTCTTATTCAAAATGTCCCTTATGACAATCTTTCATAATCTTGCATTATTTTCATAATCTTGCATTATCCCTGTCAGTTGTGAAATGGGTGGTGGTGGTGAGTGCAAAGGCGGGGGTAAAGATATCCCAGCGGGGGTAAAGATATCCCAGCTGGGGGTAAAGCTAAACTGGCGAGGATATCTTTACCCCCACCCCAACTTTTGGGTATAAACTATTTTCTTAATGCCCAATTTCTTCTTATATGTAAGAGAAGCAAGATAGTGGACTTGATGTTTCACTTTTAACATTTTTCGTTTCAATCATGATTTGTTTGTTTGTTTGATTTAAGGTTTAACGTCCCCGTCAACACTGTAAAGGTCATTTTGGAGACGTTGCTTCCAATTTTGTGGGACTTTTACCCGACATTGAGATGAAATGACATCTCAAGCCCTGTCGCCCAATGAAACCAATAAGGTTTATTAGCATGGACGGTCCGCCTCGCACCGCGGTTCCTGGACAGGCTTAGATCCTCTAAGCGGTTTACCAGTACTAGTGTGCGGGCTGGATTCAGCTCTGCGAGAAAGCATCATGCAGCCCATATATTTCTTCAAGCCCCTATGGGCGGGGGCTTTTCAATCATGACTCAGACTAATAGAACTACCCTTAGTAAGAAATATGACCACATTATAGAGGCAAATTTTTTTTTTAAAAAATAACTTCTTTTTGGATATTTTCTTATTCAAAATGTCCCTTATGACAATCTTTCATAATTTTGCATTATCCCTGTCAGTTGTAAAATGGGTGGTGGTGGTCAGTGCGAAAGCGGGGTTAAAGATATCCCGGCTGGGATATCTTTACCCCCGGGGGTAAAGCTAAACTGGCCAGGATATCTTTACCCCCACCCCAACTTTTGGGTATAAACTATTTTCTTAATGCCCAATTTCTTCTTATATGTAAAAGAAGCAAGATAGTGGACTTGAAGTTTCACTTTAATATTTTTCATTTCAATCATGACTCGACTAATAGAACTACCCTTAGTAAGAAGTATGACCATATTATAGAGGCAAATGATTATTTAAGAACTTCTTTTTTGTATATTTTCTTATTCAAAATGTTGCTAGTGACAATCTTTCATGATCTTGCATTATCCCTGTCAGTCGTGAAATGGGTGGTGGTGGTGAGTGGAAAGGTGGGGGTAAAGATATCCGGGCTGGGATATCTTTACCCCCGGGGGTAAAGCTAAACTGGCCAGGATATCTTTACCCCCACCCCAACTTTTGGGTATAAACTATTTTCTAAATGCCCAATTTCTTCTTATATGTAAGAGAAGCAAGATAGTGGACTCGATGTTTCACTTTAACATTTTTTGTTTCAATCATGACTCGGACTATTAGAACTACCCTCAGTAAGAAATATGACCATATTAGAATGGCAAATGATTATTTAAAAATAACTTCTTTTTGTATATTTTCTTATTCAAAATGTCCCTTATGACAATCTTTCATAATCTTGCATTATCCCTGTCAGTTGTGAAATGGGTGGTGGTGGTGAGTGCAAAGGTGGGGGTAAAGATATCCTGGCTGGGATATCTTTACCCCCGGGGGTAAAGCTAAACTGGCCAGGATATCTTTACCCCCACCCCAACTTTTGGGTATAAACTATTTTCTAAACGCCCAATTTCTTCTTATATGTAAGAGAAGCAAGATAGTGGACTTGAAGTTTCACTTTAACATTTTACTTTCAATCGTGACTTGGACTAATAGAACTACCCTTAGTAAGAAATATGACCATATTATAGAGGCAAATGATTATTTAATAACTTCCTTTTGTATATTTTCTTATTCAAAATGTCCCTTATGACAATCTTTCATAATTTTGCATTATCCCTGTCAGTTGTGAAGAAATGGGTGGTGGTGGTGAGTGCAAAGGCGGGGATAAAGATATCCCGGCTGGGATTTGTTACCCCCGGGGGTAAATCTAAACTGGCCAGGATATCTTTACCCCCACCGAAACTTTTGGGTATAAACTATTATTCTAAATGAAAGATTGTCATAAGGGACATTTTGAATAAGAAACTATACAAAAAGAAGTTATTAAATAATCATTTGCCTCTATAATATGGTTGTATTTCTAACGAAGGGTAGTTCTATTAGTCTGAGTCATGATTGAAACAAAAAATGTTTAAGTGAAACTTCGAGTCCACTATCTTGCCGGGATATCCCCCCCTTTCCACTCACCACCACCACCCATTTCACAACTGACAGTTGATAATGCAAGATTATGAATAAAGATTGTAATAAGGGACATTTTGAATAAGAAAATATACAAAAAGAAGTTATTAAATAATCATTTGCCTCTATAATATGGTCATATTTCTTTCTAAGGGTAGTTCTATAAGTCTGAGTCACAACTGAAACAAAAAATGTTAAACTGATTCATCAAGTCCACTATCTTGCTTCTCTTACATATAAGAAGAAATTGGGCATTAAGAAAATAGTTTATACCAAAACGTTTGGGTGGGGGTAAAGATATCCTGGCCAGTTTAGCTTTACCCCCGGGGGTAAAGATATCCCAGCCGGGATATCTTTACCCCCGCCTTTCCACTCACCACCACCACCCATTTCATGACTGACAGGGATAATGCAAGATTATGAAAGATTGTCATAAGCAACATTTTGAATAAGAAATTATACAAAAAAGAAGTTCTTATATAATCATTTGCCTCTATAATATGGTCATATTTCTTACTAAGGATAGTTCTATTAGTCCAAGTCATGATTAAAACGAAAAAATGTTAAAGTGAAACATCGAGTCCACTATCTTGCTTCACTTACATATAAGAAGAAATTGGGCATTAAGAAAATAGTTTATACCCAAAAGTTGGGGTGGGGGTAAAGATATCCTAGCCAGTTTAGCTTTACCCCCGGGGGTAAAGATATCCCAGCCGGGATATCTTTACCCCCGGGGGTGAAGATATCCAGGGTGGGGGGGAAAGATATCCCAGGATATCTTTACCCCCGGGGGTAAAGCTACCCAGGGGGTAAAGATAAACTGTTACACCGGTACAAAATGGGTTAAGACCACCTTTGGAACTGTTCTAAGTGGTCTTAAAGAAACAGCTGGCCATTTATAAGAATTTAGAAATGATTGACCAACCGCAACAAGAAAAAAAAAATCAAAATCAGAAACAAAATTAACCATCGGCCATTTGTCCATTTGGGTACCATAATGTGAGTAATTTTTACTGGTAAAACGATTTGGAACATACTGGTTAACTGACAGCCTCCGCCCATCGGGGCTTGAAGAAATAAATGGGCTGCATGATGCTTCCACACAGAGCTGAATCCGATCACACACAAGTACTGGTATACCACTTAGAGGATCTAAGCCTGCCCAGGCAAAGCGGTGCGAGTCGGGCCGTCCATGCTTATAAACCCTATTGGTTTCATTGGGTGACAGGGCTTGAGATGTCATTTCATCTCAATGTGAGGTAAAAGTCCCACGAAATTGGTAGCAAGATCTCCGAAATGACTTATATAGTGTTAACTGGGACGTTAAACATCAAATCAAACAAACAAACAAAAACTGATTAACTGCTTACTAGTGAAAGGACTAAGCATGCTCATGTTGATTTGTAGGCTAAAACTGACCTTGATAGTTTTTACTGGGCTGTAAAACACCAGAACAGATATGAGTTACTATAGGACTGTCATTTTTTTTTTTTAAATTATACGAAATTGATTATTTCTTTAACCAATTTGTACGGAAACCCTTAAAATGGGTCTCTGGCAAGGAATGCAGGCCCAGACTAGACGCTGCAGAATGCGGCATCTGATCTGGGCCTTCACTGTTTGCAATAATTCAGTCAAGTTTAAGTCAATTTCTAAAATCTACTCAACTTGGTACCTCTAAACTTTGAAATGGATTCTCACTATATACGTGTATAAGCTAGGAGATTCCATTCAGTACCCAAAGGGTTAACCCTTATCCCGCTGAATATTCAATTTAGCCACACCCATTTCTGAGTTTGAACCAATCAGATTACTTGATGTAATTTATTACTGCAAATTCACAGTGGCCCCCGCCCATCGGGGCTAGAAGAAATAGATGGGCTGCATGATGCTTCCACGCAGAGCTGAAACCGACCCGCACATGAATACTGGTAAACCACTTAGAGGATCAAAGCCTGCCCAGGCAAAGCGAGAGTCGGACCACCCATGCTTATAAACCCTATTTGTTTCATTGGGGGGCAGGGCTTGAGATGTCATTTCATCTGGATGTCTGGTAAAAGTCCCACAAAATTGGAAGCAACATCTCCAAAATGATCTTTACAGTGTTGATGGGGATGTTAAACCCCAAATCAAACAAAAAAAAAACTGCAAATTCACAAACAGAATATCAAACAGTGTAGATTCTGATCAGAGAAGCCATCTGATCTGGATCTACACTGTTTGCAAAGTTAGGGGTTGTCGTGAACAGCAGGATAAGGGTAAATACATTTTTGATTTCAGGTGAGGCGAAGAACCTGCCCCCACACTCTGTACTTGGTTCCGCTAGAAATACATTCTGTGCCATCAGACTAGACCGAGAAGAAATCTACAGAACAACCACAGTAGAAAAATCACTAGAGTATGTTTTTTACGTGTTCCATACACTGAAACCTGTTTATAACACTCTTGTTACAGTCTAAAGAAACAGTGTTACAGCTGTATTATATCCGAACAAATATGTACTACAGTAGAACTTCAATGGCTTGAAATCCGATGGCTCCTTTACCATAGCTGAGTCGAAACCCTTCTTGAGCCCCTAGGGAAATCCTCTGCTTAAGAAATAGTGGGGATAATTAAGGAGATTTTAGGCTTTTATCTTGCAAATGTATGCTGTGTATATTCATTAGAATCGCCTTGATGAGGCGATTCTAATGAATACACACAGCATACATTTTCATAAAAGAACACCGAAAAGATGTCCAAAAGTATCTCGTTATGCCTCCTGGCAGTAACCCTCAGTGGCTTGAACTTCCCCTGTCTCAAACAGATTTTCGAGGTCCCAAAGGTGTTCGTGCCATTGAAGTTCTACTGTATTTGTATAGAAAAATGACTGTTGTTTTATGGGAGGGGAGGGGGTCCATCTTTGGGATCCAAACCATGTTATATCCAAATTTGTATGTTAATTACAATGTTATAAGGGGTCATGGTGTACGTATAAAGAGACAGGGTCTCATTAGGGGATAACTGTTTTAAATCGGCAGTTTTATGGACACACATTAGTGGAACCATAAACTATTTTGGGAGATTTACCTCCCAAAATGACATTTCCGATACAGCTTTCCCCCATTCAAATGCACTTATTCACCTTGTTTATTAAAAAAAAATGTTCTATTTGCACAAAGCAACAAATACTCTGAACTGTGTAAAACCAAATGCTAACCAATGAAAAGTGACATTTTGAGAATGAAGCTGGGTTATCTGCTATACTGCAGCATCTGGTAGATTAAACTGTCACTAGTTTTTTAGCTCACCTGACCGAAGGTCATGGTGAGCTTTTGTGACTGAGATGTCCGGCGTTATTGTTCGTCGTTCGTGGTGCTGAACTTTTCTTGTGAACACACTAGAGGCCACAGTTTTGGGGCAGTCATCATCAAACTTGTTCAACTCATGATCGAGAGGTTGTGTGTTCGGATCTGGCTACCGGTATCGGGGTGTGTCCTTGGGCAAGACACATAATGACACTGCTTCACTCCACCCAGGTGTAAATGGGTAGAAGTGGTGTAAAAACCACTGCCCCTCTCCCTCACACGCATGTTAACACCCGGAATGAGTGTTCAAGAGCGATTCAGTAAGCTCAAAGCTTTCATCACAATCAAACTAAAATAAATTAGTATAAACTAAACTTGATCAGAATGGTCATCCTGACAATATCTCGGTCAAGTTTCAATATGGGTCGTGTCAGGTCAGAAAGTAGGTCAGTAGATTAAACCATAGAAAAACCTTGTGAACACACTAGAGGCCATAGTTTTGGTCCGATCATCCTCAAACTTTCTCAGAATGAATCATCTTAATTCAGAATGATCATCTTGACAATATCTCGGTCAAGTTTCAATATGGGTCGTGTCAGGTCAGAAAGTATGTCAGTAGATTAAATCATAGAAAAACCTTGTGAACACACTAAAGGCCACAGTTTTAGTCCGATCATCATCAAACTTGCTCAGAATGATCATCTTGACAATATCTCAGTCAAGTTCAAATGTGGGTCAAGAAGTAGGTCAGAAGGCCAAATCATTGAAAAAAACTTCTGAACACACAAGAGACCAAAGTTTTGGTCTGATGGTCATGGAACTTGCTCAGAATGATCATCTTGACATCATCGAACTTGCTCAGAATGATCATGTTTACAATATCTCAGTCGAGTTCGAATATGGGTCATGTCGGATCAGAAAGTAGTTCAGTAGGTCAAATCCTAGATAAACCTTGTGAACACACCAGAGGCCACAGTTTTGGTCTAATTCTCATGAATCTTGCACAGAATGATTGCCTTGACTATATCTGGGTCAAGTTTGAATATGGGTAATGTCAAATAAAAAAAATAGATCAGTAGGTCATTTTGTCATATTTTTTTAACCTTTTGAGATAGGGCCTTCCTATTTGGCATGTAGGTTCCTTGTGATAAGGGCTTCCCACTCGTACAAAAATTGACCTGTGACCTTGACCTTGACCTGTGACCTGCTTTATTATAACTTTTGAATGTTTTGAGATAGAGCCTTCATATTTGGCATGTATCTTCCTTGTGACAAGGTCTTCCAACTGATACAAAAAAGGACAAGTTACAGTTTAGCCATATTTGTGCCTACGATGGATCTTGATTAAACATATATGCAACACAGTCCAATATGTGCACATTCATTTGACGACAATATTAAATTAACCATGACATATGCAGTCGCGTGACTTCCGTTTTTCTACAAGTGGGTTAATTGCTAGTGTTTGGTGATTTACCAAAGTAATATGACATTTTTAAATAAATAAACCGCACCAAAGCGTGCTTACATTCCATATAATTCGCGTCTGTTTTGTTTGTTTGATTTGAGGTTTAACGTCCCCGTCAACACTGTAAAGGTCATTTTGGAGACGTTGCTTCCAATTTTGTGGGACTTTTACCCGACATTGAGATGAAATGACAACTCAAGCCCTGTCGCCCAATGAAACCAATAGGGTTTATTAGCATGGACGGTCCGCCTTGCACCGCGGTTCCTGGACAGGCTTAGATCCTCTAAGCGGTTTACCAGTACTAGTGTGCGGGCCGGATTCAGCTCTGCGTGGAAGCATCATGCAGCCCATATATTTCTTCAAGCCCAATTCGCGTCTGTTGCTGATCTACATGTACATATCATAATCTATGTGTCTTGTATCACGTGACACATTTTTTTTGTACAGAATGTGCATAAAACTTTTCTAATCTGTTTAACCATGTTAACATTTATGTATTAATATATAATATGTTAGAATTGCTTAATTATACGGAATACCATTTCTATTCCGTAATATATACTTAAAATGTTGGCAGAAAGACTAGAACAGAGTTAATATTCCAGTATACTCCACTTAAAAAGAAACTAAGCACATCACACTTGGATTAGAAATTCCGTATACATAATAAGTATGTTGTGATTAAAAGAATAAAACTTAGAAATAAGGCATTAAAAATAGAATATCATTTTTAAGAATATGACAAATCATTCTTTTAATATTTTAATCAAATATATAATAAGACGTTTTAAACTTTTTTTTTTTACATATAAATAGGAAAATAGACAATACTGTTTGATATTTTGAAAATAATACTAAAGATGTATTTCTAAAATACATGATGATTGTTTGAAAGGCATGACCTACTCCCCACTCTTCTCACCATCCCAAGACTCCCAGTCTTCATCAGCAGCATTTCAAAGTGCTCTTTTGGATCACTAACAGGAGCTAGTGCAGCTGAACTGTGGCACTGAAAGCCAAGGTAACAAAGTACCGAAGCTACAGTTACAGCCAACAGTTCTTGCACCAGCTTTTCACTGACAATACCAGACGGTTATACTCTCAGCACCAGATTGATAAGAAAGCCATAGAAATATGCCTTTGGTGTTGTGTGACGAGACTGAATCCTAACACTTATTAGGCTGTCATCTTTGTGAATACTGAACTCGCATTTACTATCTTCAGACAGGTGCTCTTGTGTGTAACATGATACGTCTTTAATTCATCAACAAGAAAGCAGTATGAGGGACATTCAAATCTCCCGCTGCCTTCAGTAACAAAGCTCAACCTTGTGACCTAAACCTGTGACTTTGACCTTGAATTGGTAATCTTATGATGGTTAACATTTCTGCTAAGAAATTTTAAAATCCATCCAGGAGTAAGAAAGCTATTGACAAAACTCTACCCAAAATACACTATTTGACTTTTGACCTCTAAGTATGACCTTGACCGTTTAGAAACCAACATGGGTGTCACCCACGGCACATCGTCTCATGATAATTAACATTTCTGAAAAGTTATTTTAAAATCAATCCAGGACTAAGAACGTGATTGAACAGACACGAAAGAAAAGCGCCTATCTATGACCTCTAAATATGACCTTGACCTTTGGGGACCGACCTGGGTCTTGCATGCGATACATTGTCACATTATGGTTATCATTTCTGCCAAGTAATTGTTAAGCTATCCAGAAGTAAGAAAGCTATTAATCATGCACAAAAATAACTTTTTTTTTTTTACTTTGACCTCTAAGTATGACCTTGGTTTTTATGGAACCGACCTGGATATTGTATGCCACACCCTGTCACTTTGTTGTTAACATTTCTGCTAAGTATTCTTTTTTAAATCCATCTAGGAATAAGAAAGTTATTGATGACAAAAAGACCCTTTTTGACATTTGGCCTCTAAGTATGACTTTGACCGTTGAGGTACCGACCTGGGTCTTGCGCGCGACGCACTGTCACATTATGGTTAACATTTCTGCAAATTAATTTTTAAATGCATCCAGGAATAAGAAAGTAATTGGTCGGACATTATAAAAAGACCTTTTTGGACATTTGGCCTCTTAAGTATGACCTTGACCTTTGAGGTACGGACCTGGGTCTTGCCCGCGACACACTATCACATTATAGTTAACATTTCTGCGAAGTAATTTTAAATGCATCCAGGAATAAGAGTAATTGATCGGACACAATAAAAAGACCTTTTTGGACATTGACCTCTTAAGTATGACCTTGACCTTTGAGGTACAGACCTGGGTCTTGCACGCGACACTTTTGTTTCACTGAGAAGAATATTTGACCAAAGTTTAGTGAAAATCTATCTGAGTGTTCAGGAAATTCGGAGCGGACAAGAATGTGTTACAGACAGATGGACAGACAAAGGCCATTCCTATAATCCCCACTCCGCTTCACTGCGGGGGATTAATGAAAAGCATTCTCTTTTGTCCAGCAAGGAATCATGGTCATGCTCATATAGATGACCAGCCATTGCTCTTCTGTATATGTAATATATTGAGTTTTTTTGCTTTGTGAGTATGTACTGTACTGTGATTGCATTGATTTTCTCACCTTATTTTATCGATAAAAGTTTATTTTTCAACATCCTCCACATCGTTAACCGCCAAAACATCAGCATTTTTAAAAGCATTATTGTTTCTAAAATAAACTGGTGTGTAGTTTTCTCTGGTTAACAATGTGGACGACCATGCAATTTTCCGTTGAACACCACAGGGGTCTTCAGTTTGTCCATAGGCACAATGTTGCACATGACTGGCAGTGCATGTATTCAACCGGAAATTTTATGACGAAAACGCATGCGAATGACAAAATAAAACAGTTTTCAATAAACTAGAGATATTTGGACACCTTATGAGTGTGTTTGGATCAAATTTTGTTGACTTCAAGAATTAGCTCTTTCAGTAGGCACTTTGCAATAGAAAACTGTAACCCGTCCTTTGACCTATGACCTTAACTTTTGACCTACTTTGTCATAACGTTTGAAGCATTTGAGATAGAGCCTTCATCTTTGGCATGTAGGTTCCTTTTGACAAGGGCTTCCTATTCATACAAAAATAACCTGTGACCTATAACCTGGACCTTTGACCTACTTTGTCATAACTTTTGAAGCATTTGAGATAGAGCCTTCATATTTAGCATGTATGTTCCTTGTGATAAAGGCTTCCCACCCATACAAAAAATTTGACCTGTGACCTTGACCTTTGGCCTACTTTGTCATAAATTTTGAACCATTCAACATAAAGCCTTCATATTTAGCATGTTAATTCCTTGTGACAAGGTCTTCGCACTCATACAAAAAGTTTGACCTGTGTCTTTGACCTTTGGTCTACTTTTCATAACTTTTTAACCATTTGAGATAGAGCCTTTATATTTAGGATGTAGGTTCCTTGTGACAAGGGCTTCCCACTCATACAAAATATTGTGACCTTGATCTTGACCTGTGACCTATTTGATCATAATGTTTTAACCATTTGAGATAGAACCTTCATATTTTGCATGTATGTTTCTTGTGACAAGTGCTTCCCATCCATACAAACATTTTGTCCTGTAACCTTGACCTTGACCTACTTTATCATAACTTTTGAACCATTTGTGATAGAGCCTTCATATTTGCCATGTATGTTCCTTCTGTCAAGGGCCTCCAACCCATACTATAATTTAGACCCGTGACCTTGACACACTTTGTCATAACTTTTGAACCATTTGAGATAGAGCCTTCATATTTAGCATGAAGTTTCCTTTTGACAAGGGCTTCCCACCCATACAAAACCTTTGACCTGTGATCTTGACCTTTGACCTACATTATCATAACCTTTTAACCATTTGAGATAGAGCCATCATATTTGGCATGTATGTTCCTTCTGACAAGGCACCTTACTACATTACCTACCATTTCATTTCTACAGTCTTGATTAGGTGAGCGATCCAGGGCCATCATGGCCCTCTTGTTTATGTTATCCAATCAAAAATCACATGGCATTTGCAATTGCATTAGAATTGAGCATATATTGAGCGTACAGTCGAACTTCAATGGCTCGAACACCTTTGGGACCTCGAAAATCTGTTCGAGACAGGGGTAGTTCGAGCCACTGAGGTGACTGCCAGGAGGCATAACAAGATATTTTTAGACATCTTTTCGGTGTTCTATAATGAAAATGTATGCTGTGTGTACTCATTAGAATCGCCTCATCGAGGCGATTCAAATGAGTACACACAGCATACATTTGCAAGATAAAAGACTAAAATCTCCTAAATCATCCCTTACTATTTCTTATGTTGAGGATTTCGCTAGGGGCTCAAGAATGGGTTCGACACATCCATGGTAATAGAGCCAACGGTGTTCGAGCCATCGAAGTTCTACTGTATATAGTTGTTAAACTCTGTTTATGGTTGGTCTGTATATCCATTTAATCTCACCAGATTCTATAATTTTACAATGCACTGACCATCTTATGACATGTGTCATATCAAACAAATGAAGCAAAGCAGAAAAAAATTCCATTATAATAACACACCCGTGCAACATAGTGCATTTTTTCACATCTAAAAATGGCTACTTTTCTGATGAAAATCCGTGACAGTTTGCATATTTATACTGCAAACATAGGTTGTGGGTGTTCGTTAGAACCGCCTCATTGTGGCGGTTCTAACGAGTACCCACAACCTATGTCTTGGAACAGAAATAAGAAAACTAATGTATACCCCCGTAAACCCCAGTTTTCTTTACATAAAGTGGGGTTTAGGAGGGTCTTCATGTCACAGACTTGTTCACGTGATGTCACCTCAGATGCTCTAACTACTGAACAAAGAGTCTGCTCCCTGATACAGTTGTCGGAGATTGATTGTAAACTTAACCCTTATCCTGCTGAATACAAGGACCCCTATATTTACAAACAGTGTAGATCCAGATCAGACTGATCAGGTGTTTTGAGTTTTATGTCCCACCAACAGCTCAGGTCATATGCAGACGGGACCTCAGTTTAAAGACTCATCCGAAAGTGTGGAGAAGCCTGGGATCGATCCTGTGACCCCTGGTTTACAAGGAGATTAGCATAACCACTACACCACGGAGGCTTCTACCATCTGATCAGGATCTTCACTGTTAATCATTTGGTTTGTGAAATGAATGAGTACATTATATCAGTTAACCCTTAAGACGCCAAGAAAAGCTACATCTGAAAATGTTGTCTGCTTATGTCATCTGCTGACTCTTGTTGAGAACTTTTTAAAAATATTTTTGCACACAGGCAAATACTGTAGACCCTGATCAGACTGCTCCTAGAGGAGCAGTCTGATCCTGGGTCCACACTGTTTGCAAAAATGACTTTTAAAGTTACCTGCAGACAATAAAGCAGATGACAATTGTTGTGATTGGCATTTCATGGGTTAATTTGATTGGTAGATAATTCAGTAATGGGTGTGGCTAAATTAATACATACATGTATACTCAGCAAGAGTTAAGCTGTGCCTAATCTACTAAGGTATATAACTAAAAGGTTGTGGTCAGTAGCACTTCCCCTCTTTAATTATATCATCATTTGTGATCATGGAAAAGCATTTTCAGCGAAGTAAAGTCTGATCCAGATGAGCCCCAATCTTTCGACATGCAGGTCATGACAAAGGAGTAAAGCATAACTGAAAAAAACATCCCTGCCTATGATGGGTTTTAAATCCATCTATTCAGGTGAAAGTCAAATGCCAAAGATCTGATTCAAGAAGGGCACCAGTCCACGCCCATCGGGGCTAGGAGAAATAGATAGGGCTGCATGCTGCTTCCATGCAGAGCTGAAACTGGCCACACATGAGTACTGGTAAACCGCTTAGAAGGCCCAGGCAAAGTGATGTGAGTCAGACTGTCCAGTGCATATAAGCCTTTTGGTTTCATTGTGTGGCAGGGCTTGAGATGTAATTTCATCTCAGTGTTGTTCCACAAAATTGGAAGCAATGTCTCCAAAATGACCTTAATAGTGTTGATGGGGATATTAAACCTCAATTTTCATGAACAAGTTCTGGCAAAAGAATGTGCACTGTACTCGTTAAATGCTTATGTATACATGTAAGACTGCCCAGAAAATGTTTTGTTTGTTTGTATTGGAGTTTAAAGGTGCATTATTGAGCTACCGGGTCTCAAATTTTTTTTTCTGGTTTTTATCTTCAATGCATACTCCTTTGTCATGTGTACACTGTTGGAGCCAAATACAGCTTCAGAACTTTGTGAAAATGGTCCTTTTCATTCGTGTTTATCCTTCGCTCTGAACATGTGTTCGGAATTTCTGTTCTAAAAATAAATCTGTCACTTTACACATACATGGTGACAGTACCGTCTCTGAGTGTCGTTACTTATGGAATGTTATTCAGCGTCATATTTTTTTTCCGATTCAGGCATGGCATAAACAAACAAGGCCAAATATGAATGTCGCATAACTTCATATATGGGGATTCTATTTTTGTCACAAACTAAAAATAGATCTAACTAGTGTTTGAAACTTAGTTAGGGAATCCCTCTCAAACTCGTTTACCTGTCATCATAATTGTTCGCATTTTTGCATAAAATGCATTCATTTGTATTGTTTTAAAGAAAAATACCGGCTATATGTATTTTATTTTTGGAAGCATTTTTTCCAGATAGCTCAATAATGCACCTTTAAAGGCCCAATCAGCACTATTTTAGGTCATTTTTAAGCTGGTCAGTTTACTATCCACACTTTTCCAGGACAGGTTATACCTAAGTGGTAAACCCGATCCATTAACCATTTCGCCAGATACAGTGCATATTCTTTAACCAGAAACTGACAACTGCCCTTCTTGAATCAGCGGAAAGGAGAGAATGACTGTAGAAAAGATTTCATGATCAATCTCCATGAAAGAATGTTGCCAACCCCGGCAGGTATCGAACCCGCATCCTCCTGATTGCCAGTCAGACGCGCATCTGAGCTACCAAGGCCGACACAGCTCATAAATGTAGTAACTGGCCAGCTTGATATTACCCATCCAGTACTTTTTGCATGAAAAATGCACGTTATCTTCAACAATGATTATCATATTTTTCAGTCCATTTTATGGTGAAGAATTTCACGGGGAAATCCCACGACAGTTCAGATACTTGTCATTCTATATCTGTGACAAAACAGACAAGGTAACATACACAGCCGACTCCTGCAAACCCTTAACCCATAAGATGCTGAGAAAAACTACATCTGAAAATGTCGTCTGCTTGTGTCGTCTGCTGAATCTTCTTGCAAACTTGCAAAATTTTAAGAGAATTACAGCAAGTGTTCAAATAATTTTGCATACAGGCAAGCAGTTTGGACCCGGATCAGACTGCTCCTAGAATGAGGCGATTCTAATGAGTACACACAGCAAACAATTTTATTATAGAACACAAAAAAGATGTCCCAAAATTAACCCCATTATGGTTCCCGGCAGTAACCCTCAGTGACGCGAACTACTTCTGTCTCGAACAGATTTTCATGGTCCCAAAGGTGTTTGAGCAATTGAAGTTCGATGGTATTTAACTTCACCACAGCTTGTGTTCAGAGGGAATGTGTGGCACCTGTAAAATATCTCCCTTCCCTTCATCATAGTGTGTGTTATGTAGGATCTTACATGAGTGTTCATGTATTACTGAATTCATTAAAGGAGTTGAGGAAAAGGGATAAAATGCGAGGCTATGCTGAGCATTTTATGCCTTAGCCTCAACGAGTTTAATAAATTCAGTAATGCATGAGCACGAATGCAAGATTCTATTTATCATATGAAGTTTAAAATGCATTTTATTCACGATTTGTTGACAAACATGTCAATATCATCATTTTAAACGCAAAATCGTTAATGACGTCGTACATGTAAGGTTAAGGGTCGTTTCTAACTATTTTGCATAATTAATCCACTGATGGAATACAGAATTTATTACCTGGCATTACAATCTCAGACTCAACATTCTTCAACTTCAACAAGATCTAGCCATCACCCCGTCATCATCAACGGAAACAATCGTATATGATGAGAACATAGAAGAAGACGAACCACAAGATGTACAAGTCACGACAATTTACGGGATCTTTGACACAGCTAAAGATTTAATTTAAATTTCTACTAACATTTCAATTCATATCTTTCATAAGGACTCTCTAATATTGACCTTCTGTTAACACCATAACTTCTACTTTCACTTTGCTTTTGAGAAACTATTTTTAGAACAATAGGTATCACGTGACTAGTTTGATCCAGTTTTTTATACTTCAGTAAACATCTCACTCTGTACAATGTCTTGAAAAAGGTCATTGTATGACCGAAACTAGTCGACAATAAAACTAACCTGTCAAGTAAGCCCGTGGTTGATTGTTAATTCAGTCTTTTCGTATTTTATCCTTTGATTTCATCGTCGACTGAAGCGTATCCCCTTTGGGATCCAATCGCCAACGGAGTAAACAACCTGTCTATCTAACGGAGTTTGGACGGGCACAAAGTGAACAACTTTCTGCTCAGTATCCAACAGGATCCTCCGACATAGCCAACTCTGCTTTTGTAAAGTGGGACCCACACTACTACGTCCATAATGAGTTCACAAGAAGAAAATGATAAGTTCGAAGATACATTTACCGCGACGCCATCCGCCTCAGCAGTCTCCATTTCTAAGCTTCCGGTACCAGGTACTATGGACAACCGAAAGAAACGAAAATTAGACGATATCACGCCACGAACGATTAGTGAGAACAACATCGCAAAATTCAAGGTTCTAAAAAAGCTTAATATACAACTGACAAGAACAGAACATCATATAAACTATTTAAAGAGGTGCCAAAACCAACGATCCATCCCAAAATCTCTCAGGGTAAATTTAACACCGCAAGTCCGGGTGGTAAGCTCCGCTCTACAACTAAAATGGGAAGAAGCCGTCTTAAACTTTGGTATAACATTAACCACAATACTTTTGGAATACTGGGAGAATAGGAAGAAACAAATTAACGAAGAAATTGAAACAATTTTGGGAATCATCAGAGAAAACACGACCATAGAAGAAATAGAATACATGACATCCATTATCGATCGAATTACTTTAAACGTTGAAAAAACCCTCTCTACACAAAAGAATCCAGCTTCAAACCAAATTAAATAGACACATTTACACGTGACCTTCCCACTCCGCTTTTTTATACTTCAGGAGAAATGTATTTACACACAGTATGCACTTTGGAAGACTATGCCTAAACGTCGACTCATAAAAAAGGAAGTACTTAACCGCAAATATCTACTACAGACATCCTCTAAAGCTATTGTGAATCTGTCCGACTATCAGCTAAACAATGACGAAAAAGTTGTGCTAAGCAGGGGCCTTTCCTTTTGCCCACAACCTACCCACGTAGATAAAACAGACATACATCGAGATACCCTATTATTCAACAGACGACTCAGACTTAAACATTTTTTCAGAAACACAGAGAACACTCAACATTCAGACCAATTTCGGACTCCCACGGGATGGACCCCACCAGTGGGGAAATCACCACACTTGGACACATATATCAACGTAACCACCAATGAGATTCTTGAACACAAACCATTATCTCCCAAATACTCCAATATCACGGATACAGAATTAACAGCATTAAACAACCTACGCAGAAACAAGAATATAATAATTAAACAGGCTGATAAAGGAGGAGCTATCGTCTTAATGAATAGACAGGACTACATTTGCGAGGGCTTACGCCAACTAAATGACCCAAATTTTTATAAAGAAATTCCTAGAGATCCGACAAACAAAAATACCACGGACATACATAAATTTCTTACAATATTAAAGGAGAAAAAACTACTGTCACCTGAACACATTAACTTCCTTTTACCCAAAAATTTCAGAACACCATTATTTTATCTCCTACCAAAAATCCATAAAGCAAACAATCCAGGACGACCAATTGTATCAGCATGTGATAGCCCAACTGAAAAAATCTCCATGTTCCTAGATTCATACTTGAAACCCTTAACTTTTAAAGTAGGATCCTACATCAAAGATACTTCGGATTTCTTACAAAAGCTCAGAGAATTAGGACAGCTTCACGAGGATTCACTTTTAGTCACGATAGATGTGGTCTCCTTATACACCAACATACCTCATAGAGACGGCATACGTGCAAGTAAACATGCCCTTGAAACAAGACTATCAAAAGAACCCAAGACATGGGTATTACTCAGACTGCTCCATTTCATCCTCACAAGAACTGCCTTCAAATTCAATGACAAATTTTATGAGCAAATATCAGGCACTACAATGGGCACAAAATGTGCTCCAAGCTACGCCATCTTATTCATGGACAAACTTGAGAGAGATTTTTTGTCAACCAGTAAATTGTTACCCCTGGTATGGTGGAGATATATTGATGATATTTTCATGATATGGCAACATTCTCATGAGGAGTTGAACTCCTTCCTTGTAGCCTTAAACTCATTCCACGAAACGATAAAATTTACTGCGGACATCAGCAAGAACTCAGTCAATTTTCTGGATGTAAAAGTAACAAAGGACTCAACAGGGAATATGATTACAGATCTGTACACTAAACCGACAGACTCCCACCTATATCTTCACTACAGCTCTTTTCACCCTAAACATCAAAAACAAAGTCTACCTTACAGCCAAGCGCTACGACTTCGCCGCATATGCAGTACTGACGATCTATACAAAACAGCCACACAGAAGTTGTTTCAAAACTTCATACGCAGAGGATACCCAATCCAGCTCGTCCGAAGTGCCATTGAAAAAGCGTTATCTAAGAATCGCGATGACCTTCTACAACCCAAAAACATAGATAAACAAAACAATAATATTATACCATTCACCATCACCCACAATCCCTTCAACCATCCGATTGGAAAAATCTTGTCGAAATACAGACGGATACTTGAAATCTCTGAAGAACTTAATCCAATCCTTGAAAGTAAAATATTTATCGCCCACAAACGAGCTACAAACTTGAAACAGTTATTAGTCCGTGCCGACTTAAATCCCCCAGTTATAAATAAAGGCAGCTCACCTTGCGGAAAACCATGCTCTACACGCCCTTTTATGGAAAAAACAGACCATGTAACATCATGGAAGACCAAACAACGGTACAAAATTAAGGGCATTTTTTAACTGCAAAACCAAGAATGTAATCTACGTGATCAGTTGCAAGAAATGCTGACTTCAATATGTAGGACAATCAGGTAACACATTTAATGAACGTTTACGAGGACACTTGACAGACATTAGGCAACAGAACCATGTAAAACCAGTCTCACGTCATTTCCTCTCCAACAATCACACGTTAAATGACGTTAACGCAATCATCGTCGCCCAGACAACAAATAACGTCAACATTAGACTAAGAACAGAAGAGTGTTGGATAGCCAATCTACAATCAAAATATCCAACTGGTCTCAACCTGATTCAGTAATGGAGAAACCGTTTCACTGCAAGAACTGTGGTAAATCTTTCACTACAATTAGCAACTTACGAAGACATAACACCTCTTTTCACAAGCCGGAAAATATCAGATACCAATGCTGGCATTGCCATAGAACATATTCCAGACAGGAAAATGCTAGAAAACATGCATTTCTGGAACACAGAGATATCGAAAAGAAAACGGTGAAACTTATGATGCCAAACAAAAGATGGAAACCGGAAATTTTCACACCAGGACCATGGAACCCCCCACCAGAAGCCAGACCCAAGAACAAAACCATTTATAAATTGGAATTACCAGTAGGACCATCGGAAAAAAGCCATATAAACACGCTAAAACAAAAAAGAAGGATCAGCAAACGCAGCCAGTTCTTTCCGCTAACTATTGAAGAAGCCGTAACAACCATAACATCAAATGAAACATCAACAGTCGGGAGACTCAACATTCTTCAACTTCAACAAGATCTAGCCATCACCCCGTCATCATCAACGGAAACAATCGTATATGATGAGAACATAGAAGAAGACGAACCACAAGATGTACAAGTCACGACAATTTACGGGATCTTTGACACAGCTAAAGATTTAATTTAAATTTCTACTAACATTTCAATTCATATCTTTCATAAGGACTCTCTAATATTGACCTTCTGTTGACACCATAACTTCTACTTTCACTTTGCTTTTGAGAAACTATTTTTAGAACAATAGGTATCACGTGACTAGTTTGATCCAGTTTTTTATACTTCAGTAAACATCTCACTCTGTACAATGTCTTGAAAAAGGTCATTGTATGACCGAAACTAGTCGACAATAAAACTAACCTGTCAAATAAGCCCGTGGTTGATTGTTAATTCAGTCTTTTCGTATTTTATCCTTTAAATATATTTTCTAGTCCTTTGAGATCATTGATTCAGTTGCGGAAGTTTGATAATATTTGAGGGTCACTGATGAGGCCTAATTGACTGAAACTAGCTAATCTGGCTTAACAATATCTTGTTCTCTCCAAAGTTTTCAGTTCTGTGTTGTAGACCTTACTTCCAAAGGATTACCTTTGTATATAACCAATAAAAAATAACATTACGAAAACACACCTATACAAATACATTGTAAATTTTATCACCGGAAAAAGGAAAATTTTAAGATGAAAAATTTTGATATTTTTCTTATTTCTGCTCAAAATATAGATTGTGGGCACACGTTAGAACCACCTCAATGAGGCGGTTCTAACGAGTACCCACAATCTATATTTTAGTGCAGAAATAAGAAAAATAAGGTGTACCCCTGTAAATGCCAAGTTTACTTAAATATGGGGTTCAAGGGGGTCAAAATTATATAGGCTATATATGTATACATGTATAGGTTTTTTGTGATGAGCAGTTAACCAGTCCAATTAACAGTCTTTGTCCAGAAACTGACAACTGCCCGGAGGGAGAGAATGTTCATAGAAAATATTTCATGAGCAATCTCCACAATAGAATATTGCTGGCCTGGTAGGTTTCAAACTGGAGGCCTGATCAGTGATCACCCGTCAGACAGGCATACAACGGAGCCAAGGCAGGTTGGTAGCAGCACAGACTACCATAAAAATTCTAAAAATTCGGACACCTTGGAGACTTGCTGTAAGTCCCCTGAAATTTTAACAAATTTGTTTCATGATCCAGCAAGGAGGCAAATAAGGTGCAGGCGGACTGGCAAACAGTGTAGACCCTGATCAGACTGCTCCTTAGGAGCAGTCTGATCTGGGTCTGCACTGTTTGCTTAGGCCTATCTGTCCCAATACATAGGTTCATTACAGTATGTATAGAAAAATGAATATGCATGCTCATGATGGTATGCCTCATGCAAAGAAATTGCTTTTCTACCAGAGGGTGTGTGGCCCCAGCCCATCAGGGCTTGAAGAAATAGATGGACTGCATGATGCTTCCACGCAGAGCTGAAACCGACCGCACACGAGTACTGGTAAATCGCTTAGAGGATCTAAGCCTGCCTAGGCAAAGCAGTGCAAGTCTGACCGTCCATGGTTATAAATCCTGTTGGTTTCATGGGCGATAGGGCTTGAGATGTCATTTCATCTCAATGTCGGGTAAAAGTCCAACAAAATTGGAAGCAGTGTCTCCAAAATGACCTATACAGTGTTGATGGGGACGTTAAACCTCAAATCAAACAAACAAAAACAAGAGGGAGGGAATTCTTCATCCTTTAGAAGACTGTCAAGTAACAATATATGGAGTTATCTCCCTTGAAGGTTTATCACAGAGTTGAAGAACAAAAAAAAAAAAACAAAAAAAAAAAAATTTTCAGAATTCATTTTACTAATCATATGGATAATATTTTATTATGAGACTTCATTTCCTAGACATGTGATTAAGGTTTTATTATGAATCACGTCCTGCGACATATTTGTGGTCAAGTGCTGGGAATCCCATCATTCTATTTTCACTTAACCCTTAAGACACCGAGAAAAACTTCATCTGAAAATGTCGTCTGCTTATGTCGTCTGCTGAATCTTCTTGAAAATATTTTAAAAGTATTTCTGCGTACAGGCAAAAAGTGTGGGCAGTCTGATCTGGGTCCACACTGTTTCCAAAAAAGGACTTTTAAGGTAACCAGCAGACAGCAAAGCAGACGACAATTGTAGTAGTTGGCATTTTATGAGTTACTAAGATCTGAGGATATAGGTACTTCATACATAGGTACTTCATACAAGTGCACTTTTGAAGGATTCTTACGCTTTTTTCATAGCTCCAGGCGAGGAGGACAAAGGGGGATATTTTGGGGATAAAGTTTTTCATTTCTCTATAAAAACGTATGTTGTGGGTACTTGTTAGAATCGCCTCGATGATGCGATTCTAACAAGTACCCACAACATATGTTTCTAACAAGAAATAAGCAAAATTATCTCTTTGTTATCCTTATTAGTTTTTCTTATCTGGAGCTTTGCTTGTTGTTAAGTGTCATTTTGTCAAAGATTCATCTTGACAATATTAGCCCATTTTTTCCTGAATTAAGTCTCGGGTTGGGGTGGGGGGGGGGGTGGGGGTTCCTTGTGTATGTTGGGGTCACAGGGGTGTCCAACTGATACTGGCTTACAGTTGGGCAAGGCGTGCTGCACTTGCAGCAGGTAAGGTTAGAAAGGAAGTGTTGTTATTTTTTCTAATTCTACACTTCCCTTGCCTTTCCGCTGATTCAAGAAGGGCAGTTGTCAGTTTCTGGCAAAAGAATGTGCACTGTACTGATTAACCACTTATGTTTAAGCCAGCCCAGGAAAAGTGTTGATAGGTAAACTGACCGGCTAAAAAAAAGACATAAATGGGCCCTGTCAAGCAATTTTGGTACTTATCGCCAATGCGAGCAGCGTAGGTTGAGGCGAGCCTGCGCATCCGCGCAGTCTCGCCAGAACCTTCGCTGCTTGCTCATACAAGCAGTGAATCAAGAGGAACCTTCAGACAGAAAGCCATATTCCTGGCCCCTCTGAATGGCTGGGCATGCGCAGTTAAAATTTGTCATGACGGAATCCTCGAAGACACAAATTCGCTTGGCGGGGCTCAAATAGTGTTGACTTGGCCATTAAATTCCTCTATCTTCCCTGTCCCTCAATTTCACTTCCTCTACTATCTCTTCTATCTCTTTTTCTCCCTTTCTCTGGGAGACCATACAAAATGATATGACATTAAATCACAATCAATCAGTCAATCAATCAGTCAATTCTGAATGATATCTTTCATACAAGTCTCCGTGGCCTAGTGGATATGAGCACTGATTCTTAATCATTAGGTCTCACAGCTGTGGGTTCGGGCCTGGCTCGGGTCACATGTATGAAGCCAAGTTTTGCAACGGAAGGTCAGATGGTATGCTCCTGGTACTCCCGTTTTTGCCCACCTTAATGATTTGCTCAATACGAGTGAAATTATCTCGAAACGGCCGTTTAACACCCCCCCCCCACCCACCCCCACCCCCCCGCCACACACACACATACACACACACACAAAACTATTTCGCTATATGTAGGAAAAATTCCATTTTATGGGTGTCAAATTGCATTATTCTCAGAAATTTATTTTGATCAGGGCCTGCACAATTTGCTTTTCGGTCAAAAATAGAATAAAAACGAAAAAACAGGCCTGTTTGTTTGATTTGATGTTTAACGTCCCTGTCAAACACTGTTGGTTTCATTGAGCGACGGGGCTTGAGATGTCATTTCATCTCAGTGTCGGGATAAAAGTCCCACAAAATTGGAAGCAACGTCTCCAAATTGACCTATACAGTGTTGACGGGGACGTTAAACCTCAAATCAAACAAACAAACAAACCAGCATATAGCAATGGAAGAGTCCACTAGTATACAATGGGCTAAATCTGTATGACAAGTGCAGACTTGCTTCTAAGGAAATGAGTATACTTAGTATACTTGACAGTTTTAAGAGGCAAAATTAGCCATGGCTTCATGAAAATCTATACATGTTTATTTAACCCTTTTTGTACCAAATGGAATCTTCCTCCTTATATATGGGTCACAGGATCGATCCAGGGCCTCTCCAGACTTTCGGATGAGTCTTTAAACAGAGGTCCTGTTTCCATATGACCTTAGCTGTTGGTGGGACATAAAACTCAAACACTCACTCACTCCTCCTTATATATTGCATTTCAAAATTTAGGGGTGTCAGGTTGTGTATGTGGAAAATGACTGAACTTTTAGCAAACAGTGGAGGACCCGATCAGACGCCACGTTTTGCGGGGTCTGATCTGGGCCTGCACTGTTTGCCAGGGTACCCGTTTTGGGGTTTCCAGTACTAAATGGGTAAATGATTTGTAAATGTTTTTCCAATAATTTTTTAACCCTTGGGGCCCCCACCTGTCAGGGCTTGGTAAAATAGATTGGGCTGCATGTTGTTTTCAGGCTGAGCTGAGACCGACCTGAAATGAGTAAGCCTGCCCAGTCAAAGTTGTGCGAGTTGGACCGTCTAATGGCCCCTGCCAATTGGGGCTTAAAGAAAAAGATTGGCTGCATGATGCTTCCACGCAGAGCTGAAACAGACCGCACACGAGTACTGGTAAACTACTTTTAGGATCTAAGACTGACTTCCCATGCTTATAAACCCTATTGGTTTCATTGGGCGACAGGGCTTGAGATGTCATTTCATCTCAATGTCGGGTAAAATTCCCACAAAATTGGAAGCAATGTCTCCAAAATGACCTTTACAGTGTTGACGGGGATGTTAAACCTCAAATCAAACAAATTGGACTGTCCATGCATATAAACCCTACTGATTTCACTGGTGGCAGGGCTTGAGATGTCATTCCATCTCTGTGTCGGGTAAATGTCCCACAAAATTGGAAGCAGCATCTCCAAAATGACCTAAACATTGTGTGGATTTGGACGTAAACCTCAATTCAAACAAAACATTTTAACCCTTAAAGCACCATAGGTATTTTTAGGGGAGCCGGCAGTTTTATATTTTTAAATGATTTCTAGATCACGCAGTCGATGGCGTGCCATCTCAAATCCCCACGTTTATTGCAAACATTGCCCTTGTACAGCACATCATAGTTTTAAGCAAATTTGACCTTTTGACCCCTCCCCAGGGCCCCTGGGGGCTGGGTTCAAAATGAACTTGATCTCCCGCAAGCCATTAATGTAAGCAACTCACATACCGAATTTGGTTGGATTCCGGACAACAGTTTAGGAGGAGATCGCCGGACAGACGGACGGATGGACAGACAGAGGCGATTACAATATCTCAACTTTTCTTTGAAAAAGGTGGGGATAATTAACCACTAAGATGCCAATCACAATAATTGTTGTCTGCTTTGTCACCGGCTGGTAGCTTTAAAAAGTCATTTTTGCAAACAGTGTGGATCCTGATCAGACTCCTAGAGGAGCAGTGTGATCAGGATCCACACTGGTTGCCTGTATTCAAAAATATTGTTAAAACATTTGCAAAACAGATTCAGCAGACGACATGTCAGGGTCCACTCTGGTTGCCAGTATTGAAATTTTTTAGCTCACCTGGGCCGAAGGCTCCAGGGGAGCTTATAGTATAGTGGGTCCACCGTCATCCGTCCGTCGTCCGTCCGTCCACACTTTTGAGCAGCTATGTCTCTGTATCCTGCAGCCTGATCTCAATCATTTCTCATCTGTAGCATGCCTCTGGTGGGGCATTGATGACATAAACTTTTTTTTGAAATCGCTCTAAAACTTTGGTTCCTATGGCAACCACAAGGTCCCATAGACTTACTATGGGAAAATGCTTGTCATCACCGTGGCGCCTTCAGTTTTGATCGGATCTTTCTGAAACTTATATGTAAGGTGACTGGGGATAAAAACTCGGATGAGTTCGAAAACCGGCCAAGTCGGCCCAATTATCATAGAGTTACGTCCCTTTGATTGCTGAAAATGCCCATTTTCGACCTTGTCATCACCGTAGCCCCTTCAGTTTTGATCGGATCTTTCTGAAACTTAAATGTAATGTGGCTAGGGATAAAAACTCGGATGAGTTGGAAAACCGGCCAAGTCGGCCCATTTATCATAGAGTTACGTCCCTTTGATTGCTGAAAATGCCCATTTTCGACCTTGTCATCACCGTAGCCCCTTCAGTTTTGATCGGATCTTTCTGAAACTTAAATGTAAGGTGACTGGGGATAAAAACTCGGATGAGTTCGAAAACCGGCCAAGTCCGCCGATTTATCATAGAGTTACGTCCCTTTGATTGCTGAAAATGCCCATTTTCGACCTTGTCATCACCGTAGCCCCTTCAGTTTTGATCGGATCTTTCTGAAACTTAAATGTTATGTGGCTGGGGATAAAACCTCGGATGAGTTCGAAACCAGCCAAGTCCGCCGATTTATCATAGAGTTACGTCCCTTTGATTGCTGAAAATGCCGATTTTTGACCTTGTCATCACTGTAGCCCCTTAAGTTTTGATCGGATCTTTCTGAAACTTATATGCAAGGTGGCTGGGGATAAAGCCTCGGATGAGTTCGCATACCGGCAAAGGTGGCCTATTTATCATAGAGTTAGGTCCCTTTGATTGCTGAAAATGTTGATTTTTGATCTTGTCAACATTGTAGCCCCTTCAGTTTTGATCGGATCTTTCTGAAACTTATATGTAAGGTGGCTGGGGATAAAACCTGGGATGAGTTCGAAAACCTGCCAAGTTGGTTCATTTATCACAGAGTAACGTCCCTTTGATTGCTGAAAATGCCGATTTTTGACCTTGTCATCACCGTAGCCCTTTCAGTTTTGATCGGATCTTTCTGAAACTTATATGCAAGGTGGCTGGGGATAAAGCCTCGGATGAGTTCGCATACCGGCAAAGATGGCCTATTTATCATAGAGTTAGGTCCCTTTGATTGCTGAAAATGTTGATTTTTGATCTTGTCAACACTGTAGCCCCTTCAGTTTTGATCGGATCTTTCTGAAACTTATATGTAAGGTGGCTGGGGATAAAACCTCGGATGAGTTCGAAAACCTGCCAAGTTGCCCTATTAACTATATAGTTATGTCCCTTTGATGGCTGAAAATGTGGAGTTTTTACCTTGTCATCACCGTAGTCCCTTCAGATTTGATCGAATCTTTCTGAAACCTATATGTAAGGTGACTTGAGATAAAACCTAGGATGAGATTGAATACCGGCCAAGTTGGCCCATTGGTCATAGATTTACGTCCCTTTGATTGCTGAAAATGCCGATTTTTGACCTTGTCATCACCATAGCCCCTTCAGTTTTGATCGGATCTTTCTGAAACTTATATGTAAGGTGGCTGGGGATAAAATCTTGAATGAGTTCGAAAACAGGCCAAGTCAGCCCATTTATCGTAGAGTTATGTCCCTTTGATGGCTGAAAATGTTGATTTTTGACCTTGTCATTACCGTAGCCCCTTCAGTTTTGATCGGATTTTTCTGAAACTTATATGTAAGGTGGCTGGGGATGAAACCTTGGATGAGTTCGAAAACTGGCCAAGTCGGCTCATTTATTTTAGAGTTACATCCCTTTGATTGCTAAAAATGCCAAATTTTGACCTTGTCATCACCCTAGCCCCTTCAGTTTTGATCAGATCTTTCTGAAACTTATATGTGAGGTGGCTGGGAATAAAATCTTGGATGAGTTTGAATACTGGCCAAGTCTGATCGGATCTTTCTGAAACTTACATGTAAGGTGGCTGGGAATAAAACCTCAGGTGAGTACGAATACCGGCCAAGTCGGCACATTTATCATAGAGTGATGTGCCTTTGATTGCTGAAAATGCTTATTTTCGACATTGTCATCACTGCTGCCCCTTTAGTTTTGAACGGATCTTCATGAAACTTACAAACAAGGAAGTCAGGCAGAAAGCTTGGAGGAGTTTGAAAACTCTTGTTTTTGAACTTGTCATCACCATAGCCACTTCAGTTTAGATCGGATCTTCTTAGCAAGTCAGGAATAAAAGCTTGAATGAGTTTGAAAACCGGTGAGGTCAGCCTGTTTATCATAGAGTTACATTCTACTTGATTTTCAGAAAATGCTTACCCTGTCATCACCATGTTCTCCCATAAAGCCTTCAGTAAAGGTTGGCACTTCCTTAAACTTTGAATCTGTTAGCTCAGGTGAGCGATACAGGACCAAGCTAGCTTGGTCCTCTTGTTTTTAAAAATTTTGCTAGAAGATTAAGCATCTTAAGGGTCAAGAGAAAATAAGGTGTGATATTTAATATGAATCATCTACCCAACAGACAATTCACATTAATACCAAGCCTCATTTTCCCTAAAATAATAAATAAGGAATATATTTGAATATAGTAAATGTCATGATTGGCGGTTATGGGGTTTAACCCATTGTATACTAGTGGATCCTTCTATTGCTATATGTTGGACAAGTCCATTTGTCATATAAGGGGTGTCAGGCCTATTTTTAGCTCACCTGTCACGTAGTGACAAGGTGAGCTTTTGTGATCACATTTTGTCCGTCGTCCGTGCGTGCGTGCGTCCGTGCGTGCGTCCGTAAACAATTTGTTGTCCGCACGATAGCATCTTCATTTATGATTTGATTTTAACCAGACTTGCACACAACTTGTACCCCCATGAGATCTAGGTTCCTTTCTTGAACCAGCCATATTCCATCATGTGTTACTGAGTTATGGCCCCTGAAAGGGCAAAAATTGCCTATTTTGGTCTTGTCCGCAGGATAGCATCTTCATTTATGATTTGATTTTAACCAGATTTGCACACAACTTGTACCACCATGAGATCTGGGTTCCTTTCTTGAACCAGCCATATCCCATCATGTGCTACAGAGTTATGGCCCCTGAAAGGGCATAAATTGCCTATTTTGGTCTTGTCCGCACGATAGCATCTTCATTTATGATTTGATTTTAACCAGACTTGCACACAACTTGTACCCCCATGAGATCTAGGTTCCTTTCTTGAACCAGCCATATCCCATCATGTGTTACTGAGTTACGGCCCTTGAAAGGCAAAAATTGCCTATTTTGGTCTTTTCCGCACGATAGCATCTTCATTTATGATTTGATTTTAACCAGACTTGCACACAACTTGTACCCCCATGAGATCTGGGTTCCTTTCTTGAATCAGCCATATCCCATCATGTGCTTCAGAGTTATGGCCCCTGAAAGGGCAAAAATTGCCTATTTTGGTCTTGTCCGCACGATAGCATCTTCATTAATGATTGGATTTTAACCAGACTTGCACACAACTTGTACCACCATGGGATCTGGGTTCCTTTATTGAATCAGCCATATCCCATTATGTGTTACGGAGTTACAGCCCCTGAAAGGGCAAAAATTGCCTATTTTGGTCTTGTCTGCACAATAGCATCTTCATTTATGATTTGATTTTAACCAGACTTGCACACAACTTGTACCACCATGGGATCTGGGTTCCTTTCTTGAACCAGCCATACCCCATTATGTGTTACGGAGTTACGGCCCCCGAAAGGGCAAAAATTGTCTATTTTGGTCTTGTCTGCATGATAGCTGTTTCATTTATGATTTGATTTTAACTTAACTTGCACACATTTTGTACCACCACAAAATATCTCGGTCAAGATCGAATATGGGTCATGTTGGGTCAAAAAGTAGGTCAGTAGGTCAAATCAGGAAAAAACCTTGTGAAGACACTAGAGGCCACAGTTTTGGTCCGATCATCATCAAACTAGCCCAGAATAATCATCTTGACAATATCTCAGTCAAGTTCGAATATAGGTGTTGTCAGGTTTAAAAGTAGGTCATTAGGTCAAATAGAAAAACCTTCTGAACACACTAGAGGCAACAATTTATGTCCAATCATCATCAAACTTGCTCAGAATGATCATCTTGATAATATCATAGTCACGTTTGAATATGAGTCATGTTGGTTCAAAAAGTAGGTCAGTAGGTCAAATCATAGAAAAACCTTGTGAACACACTAGAGGCCACAGTTTTGGTCCAATCATCATCAAACTTGCTCAGAATGATCATCTTGATAATATTTTGGTCACCTTCGAATATGGGTCATGGCAGGTCAAAAAGTAGGTCAGTAGGTCAAATAAGAGAAAAACCTTGTTAACACACTAGAGGCCACATTTTTGGTCCAATCATCATCAAACTTGCTTGGAATGATAGTCTTGACAATATCTCGGTCATGTTCGAATATGGGTCATTTCAGGTCAAGAAGTAGGTCAGTAGGTCAAATCATAGAAAAACCTTGTGAACACACTAGAGGCCACAGATTAGGTCCGATCATCATCAAACATGCCCAGAATGATCATCTTGACAATATCTGAGTCATGTTCAAATATTGGTCATGTCGGTCCAAAAAGTAGGTCAGTAGATAAAATCATAGAAAAACCCGCTGAACACACTAGAGGCCACAGTTTTGGTCTGATCATCATCAAACTTGCTAAAAATGATCATTTGACAATATCTCAGTTAATTTTGAATGTGGGTCATATCTTGCCAGTAAGTAGGTCAGTAGGTCAGATTGCTGAAAAACCTTGTGTACACACTAGAGACCCCAGTTTTGGTCCGATCATCATCAAACTTGCTCAGAATGATCATCTTGACAATATCTGGGTCAAGTTTGAATATGGGTCATGTCGGGTCAAAAAGTAGGTCAGCAGGTCAAATCATAGAAAAAGTTTTGAACACTCTTAGAGGCCACAGTTTTAATCAAATCATCATAAAACTTGCTCAGAATGATCATCTGGACAATATCTCGGTTCAGTTCGAATATGGGTCATGTCAAATCAAAAAGTAGATCAGTAGGTTATTTTGTCATAACTTTTGAACTGTTTTAGATAGAGCCTTCATATTTGGCATGTAGGTTCCTTGTGACAAGGGCTTCCCACTCATATAAAGATTTGACCTGTGACTTTGACCTGTGACCTACTTTATCATAACTTTTGAACCATATGAGATAGAGCCTTCATATTTGGCATGTATGTTCCCTGTGACAAAGTTTTCCCAATCATTCAAATTTTTTTAGCCATGACCTTGACCTTTGACCTACTTTGTCATAACTTTTGGAGCATTTAAGATACAGCCGTCATATTTGGCATAAAGGTTCCTTCATAGGAGTGAGTGTTTGAGTTGAAGTCTCACTGAAAGCTAAGGTCATACAGTGATGGGACCTCTGTTTAAAAACCAATCTGAAAGTCTGGAGAAGCTTGGGATCGATACTGCTACCCCTGGTTTACAAGGCAAGTAACATGACCACAGTACCATGAAGGCTTCTAAACTTCATTGGAATGTTGTGTAGATGACCCTCTAGGAAAATAGCATAACGATTAACAAATGGTCACAAGAGCTAAAAATAGAAAAAACATTGTGAATTTGCTTCAAATGCGAACTCCTTCTAAACCTTTGGGCAAATTGGATTTTAAACTTCACAGGAATGTTGCCTAGGTGACTCCCTACCAAAATAGTTCAACCATATTCCACTCCAATGAACAAGATGGCTGCCAGAGCTAAAAATAAAAAAAAAATCTTCAAATGACAATTCCTACTGTACTCTTGGGCCAATTTCATTCAAACTTTGAAGTAATGTTGCTTAGATGACCCTCTACCAAAAAGGCTAAAACAATCCCGCTCTGATGAAAAAAATGGCCACCGGAGCTAAAAATAGAAAAATATTGTAAATCTGATTCAAACGTGAACCCCTCCTAAACCCTATGGCCAATTTGATTCAAACTTCACAGGAATGTTACCTAGGTTACTCCCTACCAAATAAGCTAAAATCACTGCTGATGGCCACCATAGCTAAAAATAGAATGTACTCGAGACAGTGACAGACAGGTGAGCGAATCAGGGCCCTGTGGGCCCTCTTGTTCATTCTTATTCCATTTTTGATGGAAAATTCTGCAGTAAATAGGGCAGGCCCTGATCAGATGCCGCATTCTGCGGGGTCTGATCTGGTCCTGCACTGTTTGCCAACGAACCCCTTTAGGGGTTTCCTGCATGCGATGGGTTAAGGTTAGATGAAATCAGCACAAACATGAAATATAAGTGACACCCTGTTTTAACCCCTATCCCGCTGCATAAATTAATCTAGCCACGGTTGAGTGGTTAAGCTACTCGCCTTGTAAACCAGGGGTTGCAGGTTCGATCCCGGGCTTCTCCAGACTTTCAGATGAGTCTTTAAACCGAGGTCCCGTCTTCGTATGACCTTAGCTGTTGGTGGGACGTAAAACTGAAACACTCACTTAATCTAGCCACACCCATTTACATATCAACCAATCAAATTGCTTGATGTAATTGATTCTTTCAAATTCGCAAACTGATTGACAAACTGATTGAAAAAGATAGGGGTTGTCGTGAACTGCAAGATAAGGGTTAACCCATGTAAAGTCCATTGTTTCTTGTCTGATCGGTGATCAAGAGGTCCCCAGCGCGCTCCTTGCTGGGTCGATAACATTCTTTCCAGAAGATTGATCATGAAATATTTTCTACGATCAGTCACTCCCTTCTGCTGATTCAAGAAGGGCAGTTTTCAGTTGGGTGAAAGAATGTGCACTGTACTGGTTAATTGCTGATGTATAAGCTTACATGGGGCCCCCTAACCATTGGGACTAGGAGAAATAGATTGGGCTGCATGGTGCTTCCATGCAGGGAAAAGGACTGTAGTTAATGTTGGAATAGAACTTGTGGCCCAACCCCTTTGCTTGGAATATGTTTTCCTTTCACTTGAAATAAAATATGTTTTTACTTCCACGCAGAGCTGAAACTGACTGAAGACGAGTACTGGCAAACCACTCAGAAGGTCTGAGCCTGCCCAGGCCAAGTGGTGCTAGTCAGACCATCCATGTATATAAACCATATTGGTTTCATTGGGCAGCAATTTCATCTCAATGTTGGGTAAAAGTCCCACAAAATTGGAAGGAATGTCTCTAAAATTACCTAAATAGTGTTGACGGGAATGTTAAACCTCAAATCAAACAAACCTATAAGCTTACGCAGGAAAAGCGATGGGTAGTTAAATGATTGGGGCTAGACATGACCTAAATAGTTAAGTCCAAACCAAACATACCAGCCACTGTGGCCTAGTGGATAAGAGCGTTGACCCTTAATCACTAGGTCTCTCGCCGCTGTGGGTTTGGGCCTGGCTCAGGTCACATGTGGGACGCCAAGTTCTGAAACATTAGGTCAGGTTATTTTTGTAGCGCCTGCTATTAGCATGGCGCGATAAAGATGCCCGGTTTTCCGTCTGTTCGTCCGTTTGTCAAGGCGTCAACATTTGCGACCATCCTAGCATTCACCCTAATGATCAAGTTTATTTCTCAAGAACTATAAGAGCTTTATTAATGATACTTGGTACAAACTTGTATCTGGGGATGGCAACTTAAATGCAAGCATCCGTATTTGACCTTGACCTACATTTTATGATTCACTGACTTTGTAAAATATTGCGACCACCCTAGCGTTCACCCTAATGGTCAAGTTTATTTCTCAAGAACTGTAAGAGCTTCATTAATGATATTTGGTACAAACTTGAATCTGGGGATGGCAACTTAACTGCAAGCATCCATATTTGACCTTGACCTAAATTTCATGGTTCACTGACTTTGTAAAATATTGCGACCACCCTAGCGTTCACCCTAATGGTCAAGTTAATTTCTCAAGAACTATAAGAGCTTCATTAATGATACTTGGTACAAACTTGTATCTCGGGATGGCAACTTAAATGCAAGCATCCATATATGTCCTTGACCTATATTTCAGGGTTCACTGACTTTGTAAAATATTGCAACTACTCTAGTGTTCACCCTAACGGTTAAGTTCATTTCTCAAGAATTATTAGAGCTTCATTTAATAATGATACTTAGTACAGGCTTGCATTTAAGAATGGCAACTTTTAAGCAAGCATGTATGTTTGACCTTGGCCTAGATGTCATGGTTCGGTGACTTTGCGCTCCCACAGGCGCGACATAGCCTTCGGCGGAATTCTTGTTTACTCTAGTTTTTGTCCACCTCTGATTAACGGTTGGCTGGATATGAGTGATATAATCTTGAAAGGGCCGTAAAACCAAAACCAAAACTTAAAAAAAAAAAAAAAAACAAGCATATTATTTTCTGTTCTAGGTTCTTGGAAAGATAGCTTTGCGCAAGAAAGATCTACACAAATATCACAATAAGGAACACTGGTTCCCACTGCTACCAGTAGAGGCCAATCCAGAAGTACAGGTTTGTTGTAATATGCTGGAACACAGTCTTATTTACACGGTCACATGTAAAACGTAAATATCTTCTAAAAAACAACCAAAAAACATTATTAATCCTTAATATACCAATCATACACAATTGTCATCTGCTATGTCATCTGCTAGTTACTTAAGACTTTCGGATGAGTCTTTAAACCGAGGTCCCGTCTCCGTATGACCTTAGCTGTTGGTGGGACGTAAAACTAAAACTCACTCACTCACTGCTAGTTACTTTAAAAGTCACTGGTGCAAAAAGTGCGGGCCCATATCAGACTGCTTCTGTAGGAGCAGTCTGTTCAGGGTCTGCTCTGTTTGCCTGTATGCAAAAACATGTTTGAAACGGTGACCAGAAGATTCAGCAGAGAACAAATATATTATTTTCAGATGCACATTTTCTAGACATCTTAGGGGATAAAAGATCTTTTTCTTCTGAAAAAGAGCACCCGCAACCAATCGAAAACATATTTAACCCTTATCTTGCTGTTCACGACAACCCCTATCTTTGCAAACAGTGTAGATCCAGATCAGATGGCTTCTGAAGAAGCCATCTGATCAGGATCTACACTGTTTGGCATTCAGTTTATGAATTGGTAGCAATAAATTACATCAAGAAATTTGATTGGTTCAAAGTCAGAAATGGGTGCGGCTTATCTGAATATTCAGCAAGAGAAGGGTTAAACGTCATCCTAAGCACATGGCTCAAGAGAATTTTGCTGAATATTCTGATATTTTGAACATAGACCACTGCTCATGTATATTGGAGAGCATCAGTTTTGTAAAATGTAGCATTGCCTATTTTGTGTCTTATTTGTGCAGATTTTCTATTGTTGATGCATTCCCCTTTTTCCAGAAAGGTAATCTGTATAGCTTCATTCAAATTGTATACAATCAGACATTCTAGTAACCTAATAAAGGGGAGAGAATAACTGCACGCTACAATCTGTAGTGACCTAATATACCTTCAACTGACCTTTAATACGTCTAGGGACTGTTTATAGACTGGACCTACTTTTCAGGTCTCTAATTTGCAAATGTAAACAATAACATGCAATTTATTTATTTGCAGATTTTCATATAGAATGTAAAGGGCTGAGAAACTTTCATTTGAACAGCCATGTTGTTTCCAACGTCTCTGTGGCTCGGTGACTTCAGAAATTTTGCACTATTTGACATCATGTTATACTACATGTGCAGGCCATGGCACTGAATGTCGTTTAACCTGCCATGCTGTCTGCTGTCTTATTCGCTAAAATTTGCTAAATTATAGCAAAACCCCTTGATTGTTTTGAGTTGCGGTATAAATTAAATACTTGATTAGTGTCTTTAATAATCAACCCTTTTCCACTCAGATATGTGTTTTTACCTGTCTAGGTGTATGGCCCAACCGGCCGCTAAAATTTATATCTGAGGGTGTCTGGGGTCAAAAATGCCTGAAAATTGATGCTGATAAAACATGCTGCAACAGTGAAAATGGCCAGTGCCAAACACTTTAATTGATGCCGTGACAGCTGTGTGAAGATTAAAATGTGGTCAAAAATTCATATGAAAACACACTTTTGCCAAATTTGAGATGCCCCCTCTTTACCATGACAACAATGATCAAGTCGTGAAAGGTTGCATTTGAAAGGCTACTGCCCAGGGAACATTCATACCGAGTTTGGTGTAAAACAGACCATCCATTATGAAACAATGGCTAGTTGAAGTTGCTGTCAGGTGCAACACTGTGAAAATCAGCGAAATTCACAAAATCCCCGAGTGGTAAAGGGTTAAATATAATCAGTTCACAGTGACAATTTCATAGGGGCTTGCTGAAGCACGCCTTTTAAAATTGTCTAAGGCTCACCGATTATATTTTATTATTAAAGACACTGATCATGTATTTATTATATATAAGGTAATTACTGTAAACATCCTAAAAATTCGGATACCTAGGGATTGCTGTAATTCTCCTAAAATTTTAAATTTATTTCACAATCTAGTAAGAAGTCCTAAAGGTGCAGATGGAATGGCAAACAGTGTAGACACTGATCAGACTGCTGCTTCAGAGCAATTTGATCTGGGTCTACACTGGGTCTGCACTGTCTGCTTAGGCCTATCTGTCCCATAACTTTGGATCATTACTGTACAACATACATTCCATCCTTATTTCAGGGTAAAGTTCATCTAGAAATAAGATTTGATGAGTATCTGAATACTGACCCTGAAAGTACTGTCTCTCACAGGCTTGCTGTTAGGTTAGTATGTTTCTTAAATAGATCATCCTTTGGAAGCAAGGAATACAACACATATATGAAGATTTTAGAGTTTAAGTTTTTTCTGGGCCAGACTAGCTAGTTTCGCCCAATTAGACCTCATTAGTGACCCTCAAATTTTGTCGAAATTTTGTAGTGGAATCAATGATACCAAAGACAGCCTTAACCTTTGCCCTGCTGAGCCAGGATATGTCTTATCTTTCAAACAATGTAGATCCAGATCAGACAGATGGCTTCTGAAGAAGCCATCTGATCAGGATCTACATTGTCATTCATATTGTAAATTTGTTGCAATAATTTGCATCAAGTAGTCAGATTGCTTGATGATCAGTATTAGGTGTTGCAGATTAAAATATTCAGCAGGACAAGGGTTAATACAGAATGAAAATATTCGAGGTGGAAAGCAACCTTAAAAACTGTTTGGGCATTCTTATCTGGGGCCAGCTGTTCAAAGCACCATTAGCTGAACGACCTTGTTAAAGGTGAAATTTTTAACCATTCTAGCAATTACAGTATCTAACATAGGGTTATTTTTTCAGCAAAAATACAATTACATTAATGATCAAAGTTTTAACGATATGTTTAAGACATAGATCAGCTCTAGCTGTGATTTGTTGAGTAATAAATCACAGTTTGGAGGCCAGTTGCTGATTAGACAAATCACAAGCGCGTAGCGCGCGTGATTTGTCTACTTCCAACTGACCGACAAACTGTGATTTATTACTCGACAAATCACAAACTAGAGCTGATATATTTCGATTCTAACAGGCCGAAAATCGGCAATAATGTTCTTGTTTCCTTCAAAATCTCATAACTTTTCGCCATTGTTAGAAGAAATCCCGCTAAAATTATCGACTGAAACCCATTCATTTATATCCTATTCTAACCTTTTTGATGCGAAAAAATGACGTTACACCTTCTAACGTCAAGGAAATCGACCAGTGAGGTCATAATTTTGCAGTTTTTAATGACATCACTCGTTACGATCTTCCTTGCCGTTATTTGTTGTAGAATAAAACCCAGCTATTTTTCATTGCCTATATAGGCGCGTTGTGTTAGAATTAACTGTAATGGCATCATTAGTTTTGGACTTCTTACCCTGGTGTGCAACATCTATTCATATTTTTTTAGGTAAAAATGTTAGTACATTAGATATTGTATCTTCCATAACAGTTAACAGTTTGACCACTAACGAGCTTACCAAAATAAATATACTTAAAACGACTAGACCCAGTTTTTCAAAACTAACAATGTAGTGAGTTAAATCATTAGTTGCCGGCCTCCGTAGCTCATTCAGATGCGCATCTGACTGGTGATTAGGACAACGCGGGTTGGATACCTGCCGGGGTCGGCAAGATTCTGTCATGGAGATTGATCATGAAATCTTTTCTACGGTCATTCTCTTTCCTTCCGCAGTTTCAAGAAGGGCAGTTGTCAATTTCTGGCGAAAGAATGTGCACTGTACTGGTTAGCCGCTTACGTATAAGCCTGCCCAGGAAAAGTGTGGATAGGTAAACTGACCGGCTCAAAAATGACCTAAATAGTGTTGACTGGGCTGTTAAACTCCAATGCAAACAAACAAACAAAAACCTGTTGTTAATACATTGGTCTTTTAATGTGGAAGATCTGCTAATTTTTTTGTAAAAAAAAAAAAATTGAATAGCTTTAACGTGAAAAAGCTACTTATGTTTTTGTCAGCCAAAATACTAAACTTGTTTTTCTTTAACTCTTTCCAAATTTTCGAGGGTCTCCCCTCTTTCTTAGGGTTATATGGACACCACTGTTTACATTCTACCTGAACTTTCAAATATTGCCATCCATGACTTTATGGCATCAAAATGTCATGCAACTTCTTTTGCATTATCACAAACTTTGGCAATGTGTTGTAAAGATATATGTATGCTGTTAATGTTGTCTGTTTATGAATTTTCTTTTTGTACATGTTTTTTCAAACATTCATAACATACGAGGGTAGGCTGAAAAGTTCTGATATCTGGCGGATACCTTCGACATTCCTAATTCACTGTGTAGAATGTTCTCTACTCATTCATGGGAGTTGCCAACAGTGTTAGATAACTGATTCACAGTTAAACGCTTGTCATCCATCACGGCCCTGTGCACTTGGCTAATGGTTTCCTCAGCTGTTGCTGTTGTGGGTCGTCCACACCGGTCATCATCTTCAAGGCTGTCCTTGCCCATCTTAAAATTTGCTGCCCACCTTTTCACGATTGCATACAAAGTAGCATCATCCCCTAATGTAGCAACCATATCGGCATGAATGTCCTTAGGAGCTAACCCCTTTTTATGGAGGTACTTGATGACACCACGATACCAGATTTTGTCCATTTTCTCAAAAACGTGCTAGTATCAATTTTCAAAGTCTGGAATTTCTAGGTTATTGCAGGTAAACTTGAACTCGTTTCAGTCAAATCAAGTAATAAAGGTTTGGATTTAATGAATACAAAATTTCATGGCTGTTTGATGCCTGCTTCTTGGTCAGGCTCAGAACTACCCTCGTATTTCTCATATTTTATTCTCTCCTTTCAAGAAGGGCAGTTGTCAGCTGCTAGTGAAAAAAAAACTGACTGGTTAACTGCTTTGGCGTACATATAGGTTCTTGTACAGGAAAATGGTGGTTAGGTTAAGCCTTATCCTGCTGAATAGTTTTATCAGCCACACCCATTTCTGACTATCAGCCAATCAGATTACATGATATGATGTTTTTTTTTTCAAATTCACTAACTGAATGACAAAAAGTGTAGATCCTGATCAGATGTCTTCTTCAGAAGCTATCTGATCTTGTTCTACACTGTTTGCAAAGGTAGAAGTTGTCATGAACAGCAAGATAAGGGTTAAAAGACTGGCTTGGTATGACCTTTATAGTGTTGATTGGGCAGCTAAACTCCAAAAACAACAGCAGTAAAGATTTTCAGTGACACACTGTTACTTTGTTACAGAATAATAGAATGTAGTGATTTGCCTGTAACTAATGGATCCTGTAATCCCTATGCGGTTGTCACGGTGAACTATGGGAAGATTAAGAACAGAGAAGAGGTGAAGAGGACCAATGTGAAGAAGAAGACTATATGTCCACAGTTTGAAGAGACTTTCTTCTTTGATGTATGTGAGGTCATTTTTAACCTTTACCACTCTCTGAGCTAATTCAGCAGACGATAAACTGTGGTATTTTTCCAGACGACAGGATTTGATATATAGGAGACAATTTAAGCCCCCGCCCATAGGGGCTTGAAGAAATATATGGGCTGCATGATGCTTCCACGCAGAGCTGAATCAGGCCCGCACACTAGTACTGGTAAACCGCTTAGAGGATCTAAGCCTGTCCAGGAACTGCGGTGAGAGGCAGACCGTCCATGCTTATAAACCCTATTGGTTTCATTGGGCGACAGGGCTTTAGATGTCATTTCATCTCAATGTCGGGTAAAAGTCCCACAAAATTGGAAGCAACGTCTCCAAAATGACCTTTACAGTGTTGACGGGGACGTTAAACCTCAAATCAAACAAACAAACTTTAAGAAGCCTTAGTGGCGTTGTGGATATGTTACTCACCTCACAAACCAGGGATCATGGGACCGATTCTCAAGATATTTGAATGAGTTGTTAACCCTTAAGATGGCAAGAAAACTTGCATCAGAAAATATTCTCTGTTTATGCCGTCAAACAGAGGAGCAGTCTGATCTGGATCCACACTTTTTGCAACAATGACTTTTAAAGTAATCAGCAGATAACAGAAAAAGCAGACAACAATTGTTGCAATTGGCAAATAAAGGGTTAAACTGAGGTAATATCTCCATATGACCTCAGTTGTTTGTAAGACGTAAAACTCAAATACATACACATAGGAGGCAACTTCAGTGGTTCTTTGTATGTGTGGCTACTTTCGATGAGGCAATTCTATCAAGTACTCACAACATGATTTTAAAAAGAAATAAACAAAAAATATCCCTTGGTTGATCTTATTACACCACCTTTGGCGGTCCTATGTCTGATGCTCCCACAAGCTATATGTTTATTGAAACATTCATGGTGATGTACATGCGGATGAAAAATACCCAAATTTTATCTGAAACATGCCATTCCTTCAGAAATGAAAAGTAACATTAAGCAGAATAGGTATATTTCTATGTGCAGTATTGAAAAAATGGTTGAATAATTTAACAAAAATCAATTCAACGTAAACAGAGTGAAAGAGTCTTGTTTTACATTTTCAGCTTGAAAACAAAGGACAGAACCATGATCGGAACAATTACTTTGTTGAGGACAATTTTAAAGGAGAGTTGAGGTAACATCTCAAGGGTATAATAAGAATTTTTCTTCATGCTGATGATTAAGTTTTTCATGCTGAAGTCTATTGAGCATGAAATTTGACATGCTCATATAATATGTATTAAAATGCCATTAATTGCCATTGAATTTGTCATGTCCTTCCTTGAATCCATGACACCATGATTCCATCATTCTGTGATTCCGTGATTCTGTGACTGCAAAATTAAAATGCATTTTGCTTAATAACGTTTATGTTTGCGTTCCTACTTCAGTGAAACTTACACTACACTTGGTAGGGCTGGCTTATCATAATGAAAAGATAATTGAATATCAGTCCTGTCATTGGGATCGATAATCGATTAGTAATCGCTAAGGTTTTTGTCATAATTTTACCTGTCTGGCTTTCTATCTGAGCATGACTATACCATATGTTGCACTTTATCATATGTATATTTGAACAGACATGCCTGAGCAAACAGTGAAGACCCAGATGAGACGCCACAGAATGTGGCGTCTCATCAGGGTTTGCACTGTTTGCCACTCATCCAGCTATTTTAGGAATAACTTTGGGTAGTAAATTGTACCTACCAAGTAATCGATTATTATCAAATCAGAAATGATAATCATTTTTGTGGAATTTATTAATCGATTATACGATTAATAGTGTCAGCCTTAACACTTGGTCTCTAAGGTAAGGAAGGTATAATAGTAGAATAGTGACCAAGAGCACATAACTCTTGGAGTTATCTCCCATAGTATATTTTCAATTTTTGCCAGTCTTGAAAATTTTGGAACAGATTTCTCAGGAACTATGAATGCTAGAAAGCTAAAACGTTGTTTTAACTTTGACAATCACTGGATTGTATTGTGTATACAAGAATAGGGGTCAAAGGTCCATAAATCATTGAGTTATGTCCCTTGATAGGCTTTCAAATTTTGCCATTCTTAAAAATTCTTGAAAGAGATTTCTCAGGAACTGTAAAAGCTAGAAAGCTGAAAGTTTGTATAAACATAGACAATGACTAGCTGTATTGTGTTTACCATAATAGGGGTCAAAGGTCCAAAATTCCCGCCCATAACTCTTGGAGTTATGTCCCTTGACATGACCTAAATAGTGTTAACCCGGCTATTATACTCGAAAACAAACCAGTTCAAACCAAGTTTGACTTATGCAGTAGTTTGACATATCAAGGTTTCAGTGAATGATGGTTGCGTGTCCAATCATATGTCGCATTTCATAGGCAAGTGCATCAGAAGGAGTAATCATTAAATTGATTTAATTGGCAAACCATTATAATGGTTTGCCAATTAAATCAGTTTAATGATTACTCCTAATGGTTTGCCAATTAAATCAATTTAATGATTACTCCTTCTAATGCACTTGCCTATGTAATGCGACGTCAGATTGGACACAATATACTGTTTGAAATCCGACATATTCTGAAATGTTGCTTTTCATGGTTGGTATTTGGTTTTATGTAGCTCACTTTGCTTGCCATATAGGGCAAAAAGAGCATTTTTTTAAACAAAACAAAAGAAATGAGTGCATTAGAAGGGGAAAAACTGTTTTAAAAATTGTCATTTGGGGAGGTAAATGGTCGGTTTTATGGTCACAAATTTCGTTTTATGGCTCTGCTGACGTGTCACCGTAAAACAAAATTTCTGACGGTAAAACTGCCAATTTACCTCCCCAAATGACAATTTTGAATACAGTTATCCCCTAATTTAATGCAGTCTATTATGGTTTTGGTCAAAGTACATGTATTGTCTTCCTTTCAAAAACATGTTGTAAGGATTTAAAGATTTTTTGTGTTCACAACTTTAAAAACAAGATTAAGATGTATAGATTCTATTAGAAAAATTTCCATTTATTTCTTTTTTAAGTAGGCTTTCACTTAGAATTATTTCCAAAACCATATAACTGGGAAGAGACCTATATGTCTTTCTGGCAGTTTCATTGATTAATGTTGGGGTGGCTGGGTGAGGCAAAAGTGCAGTGTATCTTGCATCACTTGGGTGTCCAACTGATACTGGCTTACAGTTGAGCAAGGCCTTGCAGCAGGTAATGGTTGAGGGGGAATGTTGTTACTGCTTCTGTTTCTACACTTTCATTCATTTCCTCTTTCTCTCCTTTCCCTCACTTTCATATCCTTTACTTAAGAAATAAATCAGCTCTATCTGTGATTTGTTGAGTAATAAATCACAGTTTGGAGGTCAGTTGTAAAGTAGTCAAATCACTAGCGCATAGTGCCCGTGATTTGTCTACTTACAACTGACCGATAAACTGTGATTTATTACTCAACAAATCACAGATTAGAGCTGATCTATTTCGATTCTAACACGCTGAAAATTGACAATAATGCTGTTGTTGCCTTCAAAATCTCACAACTTTTCACCATTGTTAGAAGAAATCCCGCTAAAATTATCGACTGAAACACATGCATTTATTAGCTCACCTGAGCCGAAGGCTCATGTGAGGTATTAGTATACCACGAGCCGTCGTCCGTCATCCACACTTTCAACGAAGTATATCTCTGGAACCAGTGGGTCGGCCTTGATCAAATTTCATATGAACCATCATCAGGTAGAGGGAAAGGCTGTATAAGGTTTTCGTGCAGATCGGATGAAAACTCTGGTTGCCACAGCAACAAACAGCTCCCATAGGCTTAACATAGGAAAAAGCTTGTCATCACTCTAGCTCCGTCAATTTTTTTCTGATTGACTTCATTCTTGCAGATAACGAGGACAGGCATGGAATCTCGATCAAGTTCGATTTTGGGCTGAATCGGATTATTCACTCAGGAGTTACATGCCCTTGAGCGTTGAAAAAATTGCCTATTGACTTAACATGGGGAGAATGTTGTCATCACCGTAGCTGCTTCAATTATTTTCAGATTGGCTTTATTCTTGCAGATAACCAGCACAGCCATGAAATCTCGGTCAAGTCCGATGACTGGCAGAATCGGATCATTCACTTAGGAGTTACCTGCCCTTGTGTGATTTTGCATTAGGGTTAATGGGAATTTCAAAATATCTTAAAGACTACTTGGCCAACTTTGATCAAATTTCAAGTGTCGCATTATTGGGCAAGTGGAAAGGCTTCGTTAGGTTTTCAGGCAGATCTGAGTGGAACTCTGGTTGCCATGGCAACATCTAGCTCCCATAGACTTCACATAGGAAAAAGCTTGTCATCACTCTAGCTCCGTCAATTTTTTTCGGATCGACTTCATTCTTGCAGATAACCAGTACAGGCATAAAATCTCGGTCAAGTTCGATTTTGGGCCGAATCAGATAATTCACTCAAGAGTTACGTCCCCTTGAGCGCCCGAAAAATTGCCTATCGACTTAACATGGGGAAAATGTTGTCATCACTGTAGCTGCTTCAATTTTGTTCGGATTGGCTTCATTCTTACAGATAACCAGCACAGCCATGAAATCTCGGTCAAGTTCGATAATTGGCAGAATCGGATCATACACTTAGGAGTTACCTGCCCTTGTGCATTTTTGCATAAGGGTTAATGTGAATTTCAAAAATGTATATCTTGAAGACTACTTGGCCGACTTTGATCAAATTTCATGTGTAACATTATTGGGCAAGTGGAAAGACTGCATAAGGTTTTCATGCAGATCTGAGTGGAACTCTGGTTACCATGGCAACATATAGCTCCCATAGACTTAACATAGGAAAAAGCTTGTCATCACTCTAGCTCTGTCAATTTTTTTCGGATCGACTTCATTCTTGCAGATAATAAGGACAGGCATAAAATCTCGGTTAAGTTCGATTTTGGGCAGAATTGGAGTATTGACCTCGGAGTTACGTGACCTTGAGCGACAAAAAATTTGCCCATAGACTTAACATAGGGAAAATGTTGTGACTACGATAGCGACATGAATTTTTTTCAGATCAGCTTCAAACTTGCAGGTAACGAGGACAGACATAAAATCACGGTTAAGTTCGATTTTGGGCCGAATCGGATTATTTGCCTTGGAGTTACCTGCCCTTGAGCATGAAAAAATACGTTTTGACCACGATAGCAACTTTATTTTTATTCAGATCAGCTTCAAACTTGCAGGTACCGAGGACAGGCATAAAATCCCGGTTAAGTTCGATTTTGGGCCGAATCGGAATATTGACCTCGGAGTTACGTGACCTTGAGCGACAAAAAATTTGCCCATAGACTTAACATAGGGAAAATGTTGTGACTACGATAGCGACTTGAATTTTTTTCAGATCAGCTTCAAACTTGCAGGTAACGAGGACAGACATAAAATCTCGGTTAAGTTAGATTTTGGGCCGAATCGGATTATTTGCCTTGGAGTTACCTGCCCTTGAGCATAAAAAAATACGTTGTGACCACGATAGCAACTTTATTTTTATTCAGATCAGCTTCAAACTTGCAGGTAACGTGGACAGGCATAAAATCTCAGTTAAGTTCGAATCGGAATATTGACCTCTGAGTTACATGACCTTGAGCGACAAAAAATTTGCCCATAGACTTTACATAGGGAAAATGTTGTGACTACGATAGCGACTTGAATTTTTTTCAGATCAGCTTCAAACTTGCAGGTAAGGAGGACAGACATATAATCTCGGTTAAGTTCGATTTTGGGCCGAATCGGATTATTTGGCTTGGAGTTACCTGCCCTTGAGCATAAAAAAATACGTTGTGACTACGATAGCAACTTTATTTTTATTCATATCAGCTTCAAACTTGCAGGTAACGAGGACAGGCATAAAATCTCGGTTAAGTTCAATTTTGGGCCGAATCGGAATATCGACCTCGGAGTTACGTGACCTTGAGCGACCAAAAATTTGCCCATAGACTTAACATAGGGAAAATGTTGCGACTACGATAGCGACTTGAATTTTTTTCAGATCAGCTTCAAACTTGCAGGTAACGAGGACAGACATAAAATCTCGGTTAAGTTCGATTTTGGGCCGAATCGGAATATTTGCCTTGGAGTTACCTGCCCTTGAGCATAAAAAAATGCGTTGTGACCACGATAGCAACTTTATTTTTATTCAGATCAGCTTCAAACTTGCAGGTAACGAGGACAGGCATAAAATCTCGGTTAAGTTCGATTTTGGGCCGAATCGGAATATTGACCTCGGAGTTACGTGACCTTGAGAGACAAAAAAATTTGCCCATAGACTTAACGTAGGGAAAATGTTGTGACAGAAATAGCGACTTGAATTTTTAGCTCACCTGAGCCAAAGGCTCCAGTGAGCTGATAGTATACCAAGGCTCCGGAGTCCGTCGTCTGTCCATCCGTCGTCCACAATTTCCATGAAGCATATCTCAGAGGGCAGTCGACCAATCTTGTTTAAATTTTATGTGTAGCACCATTGGGCAAGGGAAAAGGCTGCATTAGGTTTTGGAGCTAGTCTGGTTCATTTGTTCCTTCATTCTTCTTTCTCTCCATATAGAGATAATAGACCAATGTTAAATTTTTAATCAAAGATTTCTCAGGAACTATAAAAGCTAGAAGCATCAAATTTGGTATTCAATAGAATAATGATGACTTATTTTGTGTAAGAGACATTGGGCTTTCTCAGCTTATTTGTTCATCTGTTCTTTCATTCTTCTTTCTCTCCATTTTGACCAATGTTAAATTTTCATCAAAGATTTCTCAGGAACTATAGAAGCTAGAAGTCTCAAACTTGGAATGCAATGCAATAATGATGACTTATATCCTGTAAGGGTCAATGGGCTGGATTCTATTAGCAGATTTAGTAGTCAAGTCTGTGAATTGTTAAAACCTAAGTTCCTCAGGTGAGCGGATTAGGCTCATTGAGCCTCTTGTATCCTTTTCTAACGTTTTTGATGCAAAAATATGACGTTACACCGTCTAACGTGGAGGAATTCGACTAGTGACGTCATGAATTGGCAGTTTTTAATGACGTCACTCGTCACGCTCTTCCGAGCTGAGATTTGTTGCAGAATAAAACACAGTTATTTTCCATTGCCTATATAGGCGCGTTGTGTTAGAATATCTCTTCTCTCCCTTTCTCTGGGAGATGACACAAAATGACTCGCAAGGCTTGACGTGTCACTAAACCCCAACACAATATGAAATGACCACAAGTGTAAGATTCTGTTTATCGTATGACCACTTTAAATTGGATTTTATTTCCTTTGAATTTGACAATTATTCCACAAAAATGCATTGTTGACAAGGACGTCATCATGATGTTACTTAATCCCGCCGAAGTATTATTTATCATGTGGTTATTGGATATTTATTACACGACGTTATCCACTGCTTATCAGTGATATCATATGATCAATTTGAGTAATTGATTTGTTTGTTTGCTTGTAAGTGGGTTTAACAGCCCATTCAACACTATTTTAGGTCATTTTTGAGCCGGTCAGTTTACCTATCCACACTTTTCCTGGGCAGGCTTATACGTCAGCGGTTAACCAGTACAGTGCACATTCTTTCCCCAGAAACTGACAACTGTCCTTCATGAATCAGCGGAAGGAAGAGAATGACCATAGAAAAGATTTCATGATCAATCTCCGTGAACGAATGTTGCCAACCCCGGCATTGAGTTTTTGAATATGTCCTGTATATGAGTTTCAGTGTATATATGTTGAAGCCCATTCTGAAGTGAGTCATTTATATTATTTCAGTGTTGCCAGCCTTGGTAGCTTAGTCGGATGCATGTCTGACTGGTGATCGGGAGGACCTGCCGGGGTCGGCAACATTCTTTCGTGGAGTTGATCAAGAAATCTTTTCTGTGGCCACTCTCTCCCTTCGGCTGATTCAACAAGGGCAGTTGTCAGTTTCTGGCGAAAGAATGTGCAATGTACTGGTTAATCGCTTACTTATAAGCCTGCCCAGGAAAAGTGGTGATGAGTATACCGGCTCAAAAATGACGTAAAATAGTGTTGACTGGGCTGTTAAACTCCAATACAAACACACAAACAAACAAATAGTGAAATTCCGCTATTAAGACCACCTAAAATTAAGACTAATTCTGCTTTAAAAAGCTTATTTCGTATGTTGCAGTTATTCTTTCTTTGTGTTTTCTGCATACATTGTCCTCTGGTGATGGACCACCTTTGGGACTGTTCAAAAGTGGTCTTAAAGACCACTTTTGAACAGTCCCAAAGATGGTCTTAATATAGGAATTTTACTGTATTATTTCAGTGTATCGCTGTGGCATGATGATTCGAGAGTGGCAAGAGAAGTCCTTGGTAGTATATTTCCAGGAGTATTTCTGGGAGAAATCAAATTACGACTGCAAGATCTGGAGGCCAGAAATGTCCAGGCTGCTTGGTACGATATCAACTTTGTCAAATTTCATGCAGAGAGACCCTTGTTGTAATGACAGTATTTGTTCCCTAAGATTTTGCTGTAACAAGGAATTTTCCATTATAGAATCCCAATAAAGAATAGTATAATAGGAAACTAGAGCAAGTCGATGGGGCCCCATGGCATATCCCCGCGCTGTGAAAACCCAAAGACATGCCCCCAGGCCATTACGTGAAAAAATCTGTGAAATAAAAATAAAAACGGGTTTAAGGGGGTATACATTATTTTTCTTATTTCTGCTCTAAGACTTAGGTTGTAGGTACTCGTTAGAACCGCCTCAATGAGGTTATTCTAACGAGCACCCACAACCTTTGTTGGGAGTAGAAATAAGAAAAATACCATAAATTTTCATCAGAAAAGTAGCCATTTTGAAGATGTGAAAAAATTCACTCTGTCGCACGGGTGCGTTATCGTAATGCAAAATATTTTTGCATTACTGTATTCTTCTCTTCCTTATCTTTGGCTTGATATGCAACTTTACTTTGTTTGTACAGAAATAGATTTTTGACCCCTTGGGCAGGTCAGTCCCCACCCCCATGAGGGTCACATCAAAGTTCCAAATACGTTCCTCCAGTCGTCATCCATAGGATTATTAACTGTGACAGTTTCAAGATTTAAGCTCAAAAAGCCTAGGCGGAGTTGTGTGACAATAGAAAAAAAAAGACCCCAAAATCCTACTTTTCACCTCTGGTGATGCGCCCAGACATGCCCTCGGGGCAAAAGTTTTGCACCACTGTATCCTACTCTTCATTACCTTTGATTTGCCCTTGGGTCAATGTTGGCTTTGACGGGGGGGGGGGGGGGGGGGGGGGGGGTGCATGGGGTCACATCAAAATTCTGAATACGTTCCTACAGTCCTCAGCCATAGGGCTATTTCCTGTGAAAGTTAAGAGATTCTAGCTTAAATGTTCCAGGAGCAACAGTGTGACATTACAGATGGATCGGGGTAATACATGATCCTTGCTTTTTCTTCAAAAAGCCGGGGGATAATAAAGAGCCCCTCCAAGAAACAAGTGTAGACATTTTGCCTTTAACCAATTGTATGCTAGTGGACTCTTCATTGCTATATGTTTGTCAAGTCCATTTGCCATTTAAGGGGTGTTGGGCCTATTTTTTTTTTTATTCTATTTTTTTTTATTGAAAATTCTGTTAGCAATTAGTGCAGGACCTGATTAGAAGCCGCGTTTTGCTGCGTCATATATGGGCCTGTACTGTTTGCCAAAGTAGCCCTTTAGGGGTTTCCCAGTATACAATCAGTCAATTTGTTTGCTTGTTTGAGTTGAGGTTTTACGTCCCTATCAACACTATTAAGTTCATTTTGGAGACAACTTTAACCGACATTGAGATGAAATGACATCTCAAGCCCTACTGCCCATAGAAACTGCTCGGGTTTAAGGAGTGGTCCGACTAGCATTACTTTTCCTGGGCAGGCTTAGACCTAAGCTGTTTACCAGTATTAAAGTTCGGTCGGTTTCAGCTCTGCGGGGAAGCCCCCAATCTATTTCTCCAGGCCCCGATGGGTGGGGGCACAATACAATCAGTCAAATGCTCCAAGAAACAAAATGTTATATACGTTGGTTGGAATTGCCTCACTGAGGTGATTCTAATAAATATCCTCAGTATTTGTTTCTTGAAGTATTAAATACAATATTCTTGAATATCACCATTAAACAGTCTTTTTTGATTTTTATTTGCCTTCACTGCAGCTTGTGTTGTGCCGTGTGGCGGCCGTAAAACGTCTCCCCGTACATCAACCATAGTGCAGTTTATATTTTACTTTTGGTCCTTTGAGATCAGCGTGAATATTCTGAGAAATCAGAAATAAATCATTGGTTTAGACTCATATTCTAGACAGGTTTTTAATTATTTGGAACCCATTTTGATTTATATCAGTCTTTCTATCGACTGCCTATTGGAAATTCGCAAAATTGCAGTATGTTTCCTCTGGCTTTCTTTGCCGGATTATTACAGGGTCACTGATGAGGCTTTATTAGCCGAAACTACGTAGTATGACCCATCTTCTTTCTTATGAATGTTTTCATTGTTCTTAAAGGAACTCATTTTTGATTTTTATTTGCCTTCACTGCAGCTGGTGTTGTGCCATGTGGCGGCCGTAAAACGTCTCCCCGTACATCAACCATAGTGCAGTTTATATTTTACTTTTGGTCCTTTGAGATCAGCGTGAATATTCTGAGAAATCAGAAATGAATCATTGGTTTAGACTCATATTCTAGACAGGTTTTTAATTATTTGGAACCCATTTTGATTTATATCAGTCTTTGTATCGACTGCCTATTGGAAATTCGCAAAATTGCAGTATGTTTCCTCTGGCTTTCTTTGCCGGATCATTACAGGGTCACTGATGAGGCTTTATTAGCCGAAACTACGTAGTATGACCCATCTTCTTTCTTATGAATGTTTTCATTGCTCTTAACCTTTAGCATGCTGTAGGCGCATTCGTGCGCCCTTGAAAATGTAATGGCGCCACGCTGTAGGCGCAATCGTGCGCCAAAATTGACTGGTGTGCTTGGTGCGACTCATAGAAAAGGAGGAACTCTCGCTTTTCGGTGCGGTTTGGCATTTCAGTATCAAATAACATCTGGGCATCGATGAAAAAAAAAACTTGCCGTTTCGATGTTTTTGGATGGATTTTCTTCGGGTTTTCTGGGTAAGGATGCAATTGTTTTGAGGAAATCGCTACTTTTTGACGAACTTGATCTAATCGAGCCCAAAATACGCTCTGAAAGGGTGTTTTAAACGATTTTTCGACTCCGTCAGCTGAGTGACAGTAGGCTACTTTCGTTTTCCATATGCTTTGAATGGTGGAGAAATCAAGAAAAATACAGGTTTTTGCGTGTTAAAAGTTGCTGAAAATGGTAGTATTTGATAAAAACAATTCAGTGGGACGGAGGATCGATAAAAAAATTAATTCAGCAGGGTAAAGGTTTAAGGAACTCATTTTTGATTTTTATTTACCTTGAGCTAAGGATTTGTTCCATTGAAATTGAAGTCATAACATTTTCTGTTGTTGTATTGAATGTCGGTAAAAACAGATTAAGTGTACCCAGAGATCCCTTTAACTGGAAACAGGTTATCATTTAGAATATGCTAAACTTTTAACCCTTAAACTGCCAAGAAAAACTGCATCTTAAAACTGCCGGCTGTTTATGTTGTCCGCAGAATCACCAAGCAAACTTTTCAAATATATTTTTGCATACTGGCAAACAATGTGGACCCTGATCAGACTTTGACCCTGATCAACTTTTCAAATATATTTTTGCATACTGGCAAACAATATGGACCCTGATCAGACTTTGACCCTGATCAGACTGCTCCTCTGCTCCTACAGGAGCAGTTTGATCTGGACCCACACTGTTTGCATCAGTAACTTTTAGCAGATGACAAAGTAGACAAGAAATGATGTGATTGGCATCTTAAGAGTTGTAACAAAAAAAATGTGCATCCAAGACTGGTCTTTACCGGGAAAACACAAAATTAACCCCACAAATCTACTAGATGAGAACATAGCTCTTCTTTTCTGACTGAGGGTTTGTTTGTTTGACTTGAGGCTTAACATCCCCATCAACACTGTAAAGGTCATTTTGGAGACGTTGCTTCCAATTTTGGGGATTTTTATTCGACATTGAGATAAAATGACATCCTGTCTGAGGGAGCTTTGAATCAAAAGTGTGTATGATCCATGTCGTGAGAAAACTTGTTTAATGGCATTTGCAAACAACAAGGGGGCAGATCAAATTACACATACAAGCAGTTTGATTAGCACCTTTGTCTTTGCTGTTTGGCTTGTACAATGTCTTTAAACCATGTAAATCCAAAAACGTGTAAAAATGAAAAATGCTATAATGAGGTTGTGGTGTAAAGTATTGGGAAGGCCATAAAACCCAAATTTACTTCACAGGGGACTTCTTACTCAGTTTTCTATGGTCATTCTCTCCCTTCTGCTGATCAAGAAGGGCATTTGTCAGTTTCAGCCAAAAGAATGTGCACTGTACTAGTTACATATAAGCATGCCCAGGAAAAGTGTGGATAGGTAAACTGACCGGTTAAAAAATGAACTAAAATAGTGTTGACTGGGCTGTTAAACTCCAGAACAAACAAATTCCTTCTTAAGGTCCATGTGTAATAAGCTTTTACCTGCAAAAAATGTAACTTTTAATGTTTGGATATGTTATACAAGGACTCTTGCTATCATATTTGTTCCTTTACAGTCTGTTGCTATAGAGAATTTGTCACTACAAAGAATCCCACCCAATAAGGCGTAGTATTCTAAGTAATAAAGGATCTTTTCCCTTAATAACTCTAAGAAACAAATGCTGTGGACATTTGTTAGAATCGCCTCAGCGAGGCGATTCTAACAAATATCCACAACATTTTTTAGCTCACCTGTCACGTTGTGACAAGGTGAGCTTTTGTGATCACTTTTTGTCCGTCGTACGTGCGTCCGTGCGTCAGTCTGTCTCTCCGTCCGTCCGTCCGTAAACAATTTCAAATAAGTATATCTCTAATACCCCATGGTCAATCTTGATCAAATTTCATGAGAAGCACCATCAGGTAGGGGGAAAGGCTGCATGAGGTTTTTGGGCTGATCAGATTGGAATTCTGGTTGCCATGGCAACATATAGCTCCCATAGACTTACAAAGGAAAAAATTAAAATATCTTCTTCTCTGAAACCACTGGGCCCAGAGCTTGGATATTTAGCTTGTAACAATGTTAAGTAGTCACCTACGTAAATCCTGCCAATCATGCCCCTGGAGTCCAAATTGGCCACACCCCTGGGCCCCTTAACTCCTATAGACTCATAATGGAAAAAAAGCTTCATAAATCTTCTTCTCTGAAACCACAGGGCCCAGAGCTTAGATATTTAGCATGTAGCAATGGCAAGTGGTCACCTACATAATTCCTGCCAATCATGCCCCTGGGTTCCAAATGGGCCACGCCCCGGGGCCCCTTCGCTCCCATAGACTCATAATGGAAAAAAGCTTCAAAAATCTTCTCTGAAACCACAGGGCCCAGAGCTTAGGTATTTAGCATGTAGCAACAGCAAGTGGTCACCTACATAATTCCTGCCAATCATGCCCCTTGGGTCCAAATTTGTCACACCCCGGGGCCCCTTAGCTCCCATAGAGTCATAATGGAAAAAAAAAGCTTCAAAAATCTTCTTCTCTGAAACCACAGGGCCCAGAGCTTAGATATTTAGCATGTAGCAATGGCCAGTGGTCACCAACATAATTCCTGCCAATCATGCCCCTGGGTTCCAAATGGGCAATGCCCGGGGGCCCCTTTGCTCCGATAGACTCATAATGGAAAAAAAAAAGCTTCAAAAATCTTCTTCTCTGAAACCACAGGGCCCAGAGCTTAGATATGTAGCATGTAGCAACAGCAAGTGGTCACCTACATAATTCCTGCCAATCATGCCCCTGGGTTCCAAATGGGCCACGCGCTGGGGCCCCTTCGCTCCCATAGACTCATAATGGAAAAAAGCTTCAAAAATCTTCTTCTCTGAAACCACAGGGCCCAGAGCTTAGGTATTTAGCATGTAGCAACGGCAAGTGGTCACCTACATAATTCCTGCCAATCATGCCCCTGGGGTACAAATAGGTCACGCCCTGGGGCCCTTAAGCTCCTATAGACTCATAATGGAAAAAAGCTTCAAAAATCTTCTCTGAAACCACAGGGCCCAGAGCTGAGATATTTGGCATGTAGCACCGGCAAGTTGTCACCTACATAAATCCTGCCAATCATGCCCCTAGGGTCCAAATGGGCCACGCCCTGGGGCCCCTTAGCTCCCATAGACTCATAATGGAAAAAAGATTCAAAAATCTTCTTCTCTGAAACCACAGGGCCCAGAGTTTAGATATTTAGCATGTAGCAATTGATCACCTACATAATTCCTGCCAATCGTGCCCCTGGGTTCCAAATGGGCCACGCGCTGGGGCCCCTTTGCTCCCATAGACTCATAATGGAAAAAAGCTTCAAAAATCTTCTTCTCTGAAACCACAGCCCGCAGAGCTTAGATATTTAGCACGTAGCAAAGGCAAGTGGTCACCTACGTTATTCCTGCCAATCATGACCCTGGGGTCCAAACGGGCCACGCCCCAGGGCCCCTTAGCTCCTATAGACTCATAATGGAAAAAAAAAGCTTCAAAATTCTTCTTCACTGAAACCACAGGGCCCAGAGCTTAGATATTTAGCATGTAGCAATGGCAAGTGGTCACCTACATAAATCCTGCCAATCATGCCCGTGGGGTCCAAATGGGCCACACCCTGGGACCCCCTTAGCTCCCGTAGACTCATAATGGAAAAAAGCTTCAAAAATTTTCTTATCTGAAACCACAGGGACCAGAGCTTAGATATTCAGCATGAAGCAATGACAAGTGGTCCATCCATAAATCCTGCCAATCATGCCCCTGGGGTCCAAATGGGCCACACCCTGGGACCCCCTTAGCTCCATGGACTCATTATGGAAAAAAAACTTCAAAAATCTTCTTCTCTGAAACCACAGGGCCCAGAGCTTAGGTATTTAGCATGTAGCAAAGGCAAGTGGTCACCTACATATTTCCTGCAATCATGCCCCTGGGGTCCCAATTGGCCACGCCCCGGGGCCCCTTAGCTCCCATAGACTCATAATGGAAAAAAGCTTCAAAAATCTTCTTCTCAGAAACTGTGAAGCACAGAACTTAGATATTTGGTATCTAGCAACATAAAATAGCCGGCTACATAAATCCTGCTATCCCTGCCCCTGGGGTCAAAGTTGGCCACGCCCAAGCTCATTACCACCAATAGGCTTATAATGGAGAAAAACTTAAAAAATCTTCTTCTCTGAAACCATAAGGCCCAGAGCTTAGATTTTTAGTATGTAGCAATGTCAAGGTGCCACCTACATAAATCCTGCCATTTATGCCCCTGGGATCCAAATTGGCCACACCCCAGGGCTCTATAGCTTCCATAGACTTACAATTGGAGAAACTTCAAAAATCTTCTTCTCTGAAATCACAGGGCCCTTATAATGAAAAAAAACAAACACACACAAAAAAAACAACTTAGGTAAAATGGGGAAAAAATCTTCAAAAATCTTCTTCTCTGAAACCATAAGTCCCAGAGCTTAGGTATTTAGCATGTAGCAATGTTGAGTGGTTGCCTACATGAATCCTGCCAATCATGCCCCTGGGGTCCAAATTGGCCAAATCCTGTGGCCCCTTAACTCCAACAAACTTATAATGGAAAAAAGCTTCAAACATCTTCTTTGAAACCATGAAGTACAGACTTTAGATATTTAGTATATAGCAACACAAAATGGTCGCCTACATAAATCCTGCCAACCATGCCCTTTGGGTCAAAATTGGCCAAGCCCCAGGGCTCATTAGCTCCTATAGACTTATACTGGAAAAAACTTCAAAAAATCTTCTTCTCCAAAACCATAAGGCACAGATTTTGTTTGATTTGAGGTTTTGCATCCCCGTCAACACTGTATAGGTTGTTTTGAGATGTCTCTTCCAATTATGTGGGACTTTTACCCGACATTGAAATGAAATTACATCTCAAGCCCTGTCGCCCAATGAAACCAGTAGGGTTTATAAGCATGGACACCGCTTTGCCTGAGCTTAGATATTTAGTATGTAGCAATGTCAAGTGGTCTCCTACACTAATGATTTTCTGGTACACAGGTGAGCGATATAGGGCCATTGGGCCCTCTTGTTTGTGATTCTTACAAACATCCACAACATTTGTTTCTTGGAGTAATAAATAATTACAATATTCTTGAAAATTGCCTTTATTCCGTCTCCTTTTCAGCTGAGGAGGCGTTCCATTGAAAATATCGTTATAACAAGTTCTGTCATTATATAGAATGTCCGTATTAAGGGGGTTGACATTATTTCTCCAGCCCTTTCTGGATACATGTAAGGGGAATGGGAACACCTGGCAGATGTTTCCGCCATTTTTCAAAGAGAGACAACTTTCAGTACTTCCTGTTTGCTTTTCTATAAGCCCTGTCCCACTGAAAAGGGGTCTACTCTTAAAGGAAAGAATTTGCTCTTCAGGAGCAAATTTTTTCCTCTAAGAGTTGACCCCTATTGACACGGGAGACAAAAACACTTTTGTAGGTTTTGTCTCCCCTGAAGGTGTTCCCATTCCCCTTAAACAGATTTGGGCCCACCAGTCAGCCCTTTTTTCCTAGTTCCTTAGTTTCACTTTTAGGTATTTCCTGCGGCCGAGACCAGAGTATCGACAGTCGTACAATGATTCAGGATCATTACGTCTCAACATATCCTATCATACAGAACATGTGTTCTCGTCACAGTATTACGACGATCTGAGAAATCTGTTGCTACAGTCTGTAGATGTTCAGGTAGGAAGTTACAAACTTTTAATCGTACATTGACTCAATGTCATTGTGTCTCATTCTAATGCATTTGCATTTGTAACACAATGTCTGATTGGATTACATCAAATATTTCAGCGGTATACAGTAGAACTTCAATGGCTCGAACACCTTTGGGCCCTCGAAAATCTGTTCGAGACGGGGGTAGTTCGAGCCACTGAGGTTAGTGTCAGGAGGCATAACGAGATACTTTTAGACATCTTTCCCCTGTTCTATAATGAAAATGTATGCTGTGTGTACTCATTAGAATCGCCTCATCGAGGTGATTCTAATGAGTACACACAGCATACATTTGCAAAATAAAAGACTAAATTCTCCTTAATTATCCCCCACTATTTCTTATGTATAGGATTTCCCAAGGGGCTCAAGAATGAGTTCGACACATCCATGGTAAACGAGCCATCAGTGTTTGAGCCATCGAAGTTCTACTGTATCCTGCGATATGCAATAAACCCAATATCATCATGTAATGTTGTTTTCCATTGGCTGGTATAACGTTTTATCAGTTACCCCCTATATATATTGCATTGTATTTGTTTGTTTTGGAGTTGAACGGCCAAGTCAACACTATTTAGGTCATTTTTGAGCCAGTCAGTTTATCTATCCACACTTTTCCTGGGCAGGCTTATATGTAAGCTGATAATTAGTACAGTGCACATTCTTTTGCCAGAAATTGACAACTGCCCTTCTTGAATCAGCTCAAGGGATATAATGACTGTAGAAAAGCTTTTATGATCAATCTCCCGAAAGAATGTAGCAGACCTCGGCAGGTATCTAACCCGTGTCCTTCTGATCACCAGTCAGCTGCTACCGAGGCCGGCTATTTTGCATTGTAACACATTGACCTGATAATGATATGCTATCTTAGGACAAGTGAGCTTTATCATGTCAAAATGACATTGCACTTTTATGAATGAAGTGGAATACCCACAAAAAATGGCTAAAATGTTATTATAACTAGAAAAATGGAAAAATATTATAAAAAAAAAAAATCAAATGAAAAATAACAGTCAGCTGATAGTAAATAAACTGACTGATTATATTCCGGGCCGCAATGTTGAGACGCACTGAGGACAATTGATAACTGATAGAAAATTGTCAATTCAAAGAGTTTACAAGGGGATAAACTGATGAATAGAATACCAGGTCCTTGTCTTTTGATATCGAGTTTATCAGCAAGCCTCGTGATTCTACAAGCATTCTTGAAGCCTAACCTGATATCAAAAGTTCTCTATTTACGCAGCTCACAGGGCTTGGGTTCTTATGCAGATAGTACAATTTTTAACTTAACAACTGAATAAGCACATTAGAATGGTGATCTCTGTATTGAAAATTACCATCTGATGATTTTCCTCCCCAAATAACAATTTTGCATACAGTTATCTTCAAAAAATGTCCTATCAAATACTGTCCCTAGTTCTGATATAGAAGAACTCTCAGAATCTCTTGCCATTCGTTATTCCTAACTCAGGACAATATATAGAAAATACCAGGTTTGTGTGTTTTGATATCAAGTTCATCAGGCAAGGCTTCGAGAAAGCTTGTAGAATCGCGAGGTTTGCCGAGCGATTCTACATGCTTTCTCGAAGCTGAGCCTGATAAACTTGATATCAAATGACACAATCTGGTATTCTATTTATCAGTTAATCCCTTTGTACACTCTTAAATTTTTGTCAATTTTTCCAGCAGTCCAGTTCATAGAAGTGCAATGTCATGTTGTTTTGATAAAGCTCATTATGTCTCCCCCGAAAAAAAAATTTTCGGAGAGACATATTGTTTTTCCCCCGGGCGTCTGTCTGTCCGTCTGTCACACATTCGTGTCCACTCTATAACTTCAAATCCCTTCGAGCTATCTTCACGAAACTTGGTATAAATATAAATCAGCATTAGACGACGTGCAGTGCGCAAGAACTATAACTCTCCCATTTATACTTTTTGGATTATCTCCCTTGGAAGTTTGTTGGTATGTATATATGTATGGGCAAATCGTGTCCGGTCAATAACTTTCTTATTTTCAGATGGATTTTAAAATTACTTGGCAGAAATATTAACAACCATAAGACGATATGTGGTGCGCATGAATCAGGTCGGTACCTCAAAGGTCAAGGTCATACTTAGAGGTCAAAGGTCAAAAAAGGGGCCCTTTTTTCGTATTTGGTCAATAACTTTCTTATTTTGAGATGGATTTTAAAATTATTTGGCAGAAATATTAACAACCATGAGACGATGTGTGGTGTGCATCAGGCAGGTCAGTACCTCGAAGGTCAAGGTCATACTTAGAGGTCAAAGGTCAAAAAGGGGCCTTTTTTCGTGTTTTGTCAATAACTTTCTTATTTAGAGATGGATTTTGAAATCACTTGGCAGAAATGTTAACCAATATAAGACGATGTGTGGTGTGCATCAGGCAGGTCAGTACCTCGAAGGTCAAGGTCATACTTAGAGGTCAAAGGTCACAAAAGGGGCCTTTTTAATGTTTGGTCAATAACTTTCTTATTTTTAGATGGATTTTGAAATTGCTTGGCAGAAATGTTAACCACCATGAGATGATGTGTTGCACACATGACCCAGTTTGGTTCCTGAAAGGTCAAGGTCATACATAGAGGTTAAAGGTAAAAAAAGGGGCCTTTTTTGTGTTCTGTCAATAACTTTCTTATTTTTAGATGGATTTTGAAATTACTTGGCAGAAATGTTAACCACCATAAGACGATGTGTTGCGTGCTTGACCCAAGTTGGTACCTCATATGTCAAGGTCGTACTAAGAGGTCAAAGGACAAAAGGGGCCTTTTTATGCCTCGAACTTTGAAAAAGTTGGAGGGGCATAGTGCTTCTGGTTCGTTCGTCTGTCGGTTATGCTTTTGATACATAGCATAACTAAAGAACCGTGTATGCTAGGGTTTTGAAATTTCATATATGGATTCCTCATGGAAAATTAGCTGAACTTTTTTTTTTTCTCGTCCGGATTATGCCCCCTTCAAGAGTTATTGCCCTTTGAAATTTTTTTAATAAAATCTTGTCAGCAAGATATCTCAAAAACAATTGGAGCTAGAGCCTTGAAAGTTGGTGAATTTATTGGTGGTGATGAGTAGATGAACTGATTAACTTTTGACAAAATTCCGAAAAAAACTTTGTGAGTTATGGCCCTTTGTCATTTTGGTAATTTGTGCCCATTGTAATGTATGCTGAAAGTGATGCATAGCATAACTTTAGAACCATGTATGCTAGGGTTTTGAAATTTCATAAATGGATTTCTCATGGAAAATTAGCTGACACGTATTTTTTTTCTCGTCCGGATTATGCCCCTTTCAAGAGTTATTGCCCTTTGAATTTTTTTTAATAAAATCATGATCAGCAAGATATCTCAAAAACTATTGGAGCTAGAGCCTTGAAAGTTGGTGAATATATTGGTGGTGATGAGTAGATGAACTGATTAACTTTTGAAAAAATTCTGAAAAATACTTTGTGAGTTATGGCCCTTTGTCATTTTGGTAATTTGTGCCCATTGTAATGTATGCTAAAAGTGATGCATAGCATAACTTTAGAACCGTGTATGCTAGGGTTTTGAAATTTCATATATTTATTCCTCATGGAAAATTAGCTGACACACATTTTTTTCTCATCCGGATTATGCCCCTTTCAAGAGTTATTGCCCTTTTAATTTTTTTTAATAAAATCTTGTCAGCAAAATTTCTCAAACACTATTGGAGCTAGAGCCTTGAAAGTTGTTAAGTATATTGGTGGTGATGAGTATATGAACTGATTAACTTTTTACAAAATTACGAAAAATACTTTGTGAGTTCTGGCCCTTTGTCATTTTGGTAATTTGTGCCCATTGTAATGAATGCTAAAAGTGATGCATAGCATAACTTTGGAACTGTGTATGCTATGGTTTTGAAATTTCATATATGCATTCCTGATGGAAAATAAGCTGACAGGTATTTTTTTTCTCATCCGGATTATGCCCCTTTCAAGAGTTATTGCCCTTTGAAAATTTTTTAAATAAAATCTTGTCAGCAAGATATCTCAAAAACTATTGGAGCTAGAGCCTTGAAAGTTGTTAAGTATATTGGTGGTGATGAGTATATGAACTGATTAACTTTTGACAAAATTCCGAAAAATACTTTGTGAGTTCTGGCCCTTTGTCATTTTGGTAATTTGTGCCCATTGTAATATATGCTAAAAGTGATGCATAGCATAACTTTAGAACCGTGTATGCTATGGTTTTGAAATTTCATATATGCATTCCTGATTGAAAATTAGCTGACATGCATTTTTTTCTCATCCCGATTATGCCCCTTTCAAGAGTTATTGCCCTTTGAAGTTTTTTGAATAAAATCTTGTCAGCAAAATATCTCAAAAAACTATTATAGCTAGAGCCTTGAATGTTGGTTTAATACACGTAGATTGGTGTTGATGAGTAGATGACCTGCTTAACTTTTGGCAAAATTCCGAAAAATACTTTGTGAGTTATGGCCCTTTGTCATTTTGGTAATTTGTGCCCATTATAATGTATGCTAAAAGTGATGCATAGCATAACTTTAGAACTGTATATGCTATTGTTTTGAAATTTCATATATGCATTCCTGATGGAAAATAAGCTGAGGCGTATTTTTTTTCTCATCTGGATTATGCCTCTTTCAAGAGTTATTGCCCTTTGAAGTTTTTTTAATAAAATCTTGTCAGCAAGATATCTCAAAAACTATTATAGCTAGAGTCTTGAAAGTTGATGAAAAGATTGGTGGTGATGAGTAGATGACCTGATTAAGTTTTGACAAAATTTGAATTATGGCCCTTTGTCATTTTGGTAATTTATGCCCATTGTAATGTATGCTAAAAGTGATGCATTCCATAACTTTAGAACCCTGTATGCTATGGTTTTGAAATTTCATATATGCGTTCCTGATGGAAAATAAGCTGACACGTATTTTTTTTCATCCGGATTAACTTAAGACCCGTGTGAGCTAGGGTTTTGAAATTTCATATATGGTTTGCTATGGAAAATTAGCTGACACATATTTTTTTCTCATCCGCATTATGGCCCTTTCAAAAGTTATTGTCCTTTGATTTATTTGTTAGCATAACCTTGGGGCCAAGGCCACACACTTTGAATTATTATTGTAATCATGGTAATTTTCGGTTTTATTGGACGGGTTTTTCAAAAATTCTGTCCTTTAAAATAGCGATGTCCGGGTGGGTGGTTGGGCGGGTGGATGGTCCCCACAGGCGCGACATAGCCTTCGGCGGAATTCTTGTTGTATGTTTTTGAGTCTTTAACAATATTTGTTGAATTTTTTGCCATCCAGGGACAAGCAAAGGTTAGGGGCATTGTGTTTTACAAACACCATTTCTAGTTTAGTGTTCAGTCAAGAACTTTCTTTTTCCTGGATAGATTGTGAAATTACTTGGCAGAAATGTTAACCATCATGAGACGATGTGGTGCACACTAGACCTAGGTCGGTATCTCCAAGATCAAGGTCATACTAAGAGGTCAGAGGTAAAAAAAGTTTTTTTTTTTTTTGTGTCCAGTCAATAACTTTTTTATTTCTGGATGGACTTTATAAAGTAACCATGCAGAAATGTTCACCGTCATTAGACCATGAGTCATGTGCAAGACCAAGGTCCATATACCTACAATGTCAAGGTCATACCTAGAGGTCAAAGGTAAAAAAAGGGCCAGTCAGTAACTTCCTTATTCTTTGATGGATTTTGAAACTACTTGACAGAAATGTTAACCATCATGAGACGATGTGTTGTACCTCAAAGGTCAAGGCCATACTTAGAGGTCAAAGGTAAAAAAGGGCTTTTTTGTGTATGGCCAATAACTTTCTTATTTTTCTATGAACATTTTTAAAGTTACTTTGCAGAAATGTTTATCTTCATTAGATGATGTTTTGCACACAAGACCTGGCTCAATACCTCCAATGTCAAGGTTATACTTAGAGGTCAAAAACGGGGGAGACATCTGTGTTTTTGTAGAAAAACAAATTCTAGTTTGTCTTGAGATAGCATATGTTTATCAGGTCATTGTGTTATAAAGCCTGCCCAGGCAAAGCGGTGCGAGTGTCGGACCATCCATGCTCATAAACCCTTTTGGTTTCATTGGGCGGCAGGGCTTGAGATGTCATTTCATCTCTATGTCGGGTAAAAGTCCCACAAAATTGGAAGCAATGTCTCCAAAATGACCTTTACAATGTTGACAGGGACTTTAAACCTCAAATCAAACAAAAACAAATCATTGTGTTACAATGTAATTAATATAGGGGGTAACTGACAATTACCAATTTCAGTGCAGTAACCCTTCATTATCATTTGCTTAGTTTCGTAGTTTTGCAAACAAAAGAAATTTCACACATTAACCCTTAAGCTGCCAAGAAAAACTGTACTTAACCCTTAAGATGCTTAGAAAAACTACATCTGAAAATGTTGTCTGCTTATGTCGTCTGCTGATTCTTTTTTGCAAACTTTTCAAAAATATTTTTGCATACAGGCAAGCGGTGTGGGCCCAGATCACACTGCTCGCTCCTACAGGAGCAGTCTGATCTGGGTCCATACTGTTTGCAAAAAATTACTTTTAAGGTAACCGGCACAACATTTCTTGTGATTGGCATCTTAAGGGCAAGACAAGATTCAAGATTCTTTTGAGCAGGATCCCAGTAATGTTAAGTTTCTGTCCATATTTCACACATTTCTTCTGACATTCTGCACATAGAACAACAAAATGTGCCAATCAGCCTGCACACCCACATAGTCTGAGCAACACTTACGTTCCCTGCATGGGTGGTGCAATGCCTCTAAAAATCCTAAAAATTTTTGACTCTTTGAGGACTTGCAGTAATTCTCCTAAAATATTACCAAATTTGTTTCAGGATCCAGCAAGATGTCCAAAAGCTGCAGACAAAATGGCAAGACTGCAGTCTGATCTGGATCTGCACTGTTTGCTCAGGCCTATCTGTCCCAATACTTATGATCATTACTTCACATGAAATTTCAAGATTTGTTTCATAAATTTCATATGAAATGACCATTCATGTAAAATCCTCTATTTGTTTTGCATTTTCTATTTTTTAGCAGCACTAGAAATATTGTCTAAGACCACTTTTGAACAGTCCCAAAGGTGGTCTCTTACTCCAATACAGGGAAATTCGCTTTTAAGACCAGCTAAAATAAGTTTTATTCTGCTTTTAAAGGGAATTGGAACACCATCAGGAGAGGCAACTCCTGCAAAAGTATTTTTGTCTCCCATGTTTGTTTGTTTGTTTGATTTGAGGTTTAACATCCCCGTCAACACTGTAAAGGTCATTTTGGAGACATTGCTTCCAATTTTGTGGGACTTTTACCCAACATTGAGATGAAATGACATCTCAAACCCTGTCGCCCAATGAAACCAATAGGGTTTATTAGCATGGACAGTTCCTGGACAGGCTTAGATCCTCTGAGCGGTTTACCAGTACTAGTGTGCGGGCCGGATTCAGCTCTGCGTGGAAGCATCGTGCAACCCATATATTTCTTCAAGCCCCTATGGGCGGGGGCGGCTGTCTCCCATGTCAATAGGGTCAACTCTTAAAGGAAAGAATTTGTCCATATGGAGCAAATTCCTTCCTTTAGGAGTAGACCCCTTTTTCAGTGGAACACGCTTATAAAAAAGTGAACAGGAAGTCATGAAAGTTGTCTCCATTTGAAAAATGGCAGAAAAATCTGCCAGTTGTTCTCATCTGCCTTAAGGAGGGTCGCGCATAATTGACTCTGCCGTAATCAGGTTCGAATTTTTACCTCAAAATGATTTTTGTTTCTGTTTAGTTTTCAAAGTGTTTTCTGAGGTTTTTGTAACATTTAATAACCATTGCAATGTGCATTTTGTTATAAATTATTTTGCGACTTCATAGACTACTTTCCGGTCTAGTCCGCATGGCTGGAAGCACAGGAAAATAGAGGGATAAACAGATTATCCCTGTATTTTTCCAGCTACTGGTTTGTTTCCTCCGATTGCAGCCCATCAGCTGTCCATGGCAAATCTGAACTCTCTTTAACGCACGATGTTTACTTTATTTTTCCATTGGTGTCAAAAATATAGCCTCGAAGAGTCTTATCAGTTCACATATTCCACGGCCATTCTTTGTCAACACAAACAAAACAATGAATCAATAGTGACGTTTACTTTAGTTTGCGTGACGTCATATATATGGAAAGAAAACACTGCCATATTTGATAACTAAAAGTGCAGACTGTAATGCCTGGCAGCGCACAATATTGTTTTAACTGTCAGTCGCAGTCTCAGGTTCAATTACTGTTAAGCCATCTCAGTGACAAATAGCCTGTGCCAGCACCCATAATTAGGATCTTGCACTCAACAGGTGTAGGCCTACTGGTAAACTGCTTAGAAGATCTAAGCCTGCCCAGGCAAAGCGGTGCGAGTCGGCCTGTACATGTTAATAAACTCTATTGGTTCAATTGGCGGCGGAGTTTTAGTTGACATTTCATCATAAGGTCGGGTAAATGTCCAACAAAATTGGAAGCGACGTCTCCAAAATGACCTTTACAGTGTTGACGGGGACGTTAAACCTCAAATCAAACAAACAATAATCAAGCATAAGCAAAAGGGTGTACAAGAAAAAATCCCTTTGATCTGTTTCGAATATAAAGATGATGGTTTAGGTTGTGCCACACGGAGCCTTTGTATGCCCACACATCCACCATCATAACAGAATTTTGTCAATGTACCAGCTCCAGCCAATCGGGCTGCATGATGCTTTCACGTAGAGCTGAAACCGACCGCACACGAGAACTAGTAAACCGCTTAGAGGGTCTAAACCTGCCCAGGAAAATGGGTCCGAGTCGGACCATCCATGCATATAAGCCCTATTGGTTTCGTTGAGCGGCAGGGCGTGAGATGTCATTTTAACGTCAGCATAATATTGGTCATTTTGGAGAGGTTACTTCCCAATTTGTGGGTCTTTTTACCCAACATTGAGAAGAAACCTGACAGCCAGTGAAACCAATCTATATGTTTATAAGGGCCGTCCATCTTGCACCACTTTACCTGGACAGGGCGGTCTACTCGTACTCATGAGTGATTGGGTTAGTATCATGCAGCACAATCTTTTTCTTCAAGGCCAGTTCGGGGCTATCATGCATTGTAGAGACTATATATATGAGAAGTTATTGGGCGACGCCTTTGAAGTGGTTCATCTATGATTACAAAGCCCCCCCCCCCCCCCCCCACGAACAGAACTCGCATGACAAGACATAAAGCACAATGATGAAATGCATTAGGCTGAGAAAAGAGCCTTGAGGAACACCGACCTTCAATTCGAATTCTTCAATGGAACCAACACAAAAACGCATACGGCTCCGCGAATTAGCATACACCCACTGGACCATTCGAACATTCCACTCCTCCACTTCAAATTTTCTCTGTGCTTCCCAGATGAATTTCCGAGACACTCAACCAAATGCCTTCTCAAGGTCCACGAAAGCCACTATGTGGGAATGCAACTGCCATTTTGGCTTTCCGCTAGTGATGTTTCCATTACGGTCTAGTTATTCATGTTCGTGGTTCTTTCCCTTTGGTGTGTCTGATCGGAGGTGTTGGGTAATTGTATCGATTCCAGGTCAATGCCATCACTTCTATCCACTTTCGGAAAGTAAAAGGATAACTTATCTCACCTTCCTTTCTCAGTTTGCATAAACAGGTAATAGATAATTAAATAGCGTTTCCGGTCAATATGGCATGAAAAAAAAAAAAAAAAAAAAACTTGTCAAAATTATGGAAAAAAAAAATAATTAGAAGTGTTTCTACTTTCCCTATAACGTTGGCATTGACTTAAATGGGAAAAAGGAAATTTTTATATTCTTTTGCATCAGCTTATTGTATTGTATTTTTTTTTATCAATTTCAACCCATTTCATTAGGGGGCGGGGTACATGTAATAAATTGTCAAAAAAGAAAGCTAAAAATGTATAATAATGTTTCCCAGGTATATTAATAACATATATCTGACATTGTTTGAACGTCTGCGACAATGTTAATGGCTTCATATCTTTTAAACATGAACAAAACGACAATGTGGCTATATCAGAACATGCATTTTTTGGCCAGAAAAATCCATGTTTCACACCATAAAACTTATAAATGAAATTGTGTTTCAATTCTAATGAAATACTTTGATTCATATCACATAAAGGAAGCAAAAGTATGTGTAATAATAAAGGTATAATCCTTGTTCTTGTCATTTAAACAATATCTTAATGCTTTTTTAGCCATTTTTATTTGAGGGTGGGGTAATTTTTTCTGCAATATTTCTCTCAGATGCCTCGTGACATGTTCAAATTTCACGCCTATTTCGTGTATCTAATATTATTACACAATATATGTGAAAATAAGAAAAATCTAAAGACGAAAAATGCATTCTTTTTTTAAATATAGCGAAAATTGCATCTCAAAACAGCAAAACATGCAGAAAAGGAAATTTATAAATAGGTGTTTCGACAAAAATTTGTGAAAGAGTTTGTCTTTCACCCATAGGTACGCAAACATGACATTATCCTGCATTGTGGTTTTTTTAACCAAACTTGGAAATATTGTTTTAAACAATTGTTATCGACAGTTTATCAATGACTGGGGTAATTATTGAAACATTCGATAAATTCGAAAACAGTACCCATCTTTAAGGCTAAAAAGCTCGAAAAAAAAGCCTGGTGTGCCTATATTTTTATACCGGCAAACGAGTGCAGAGATTTCAAGCTACAAAATATAAGCAAATAAAAAAAATCTAAAGAGAAAAGAATTACGCCCCACCCTCCTTAAAAGCATATTCAAAAGGTTACAATTGTTCTTTGTGTTATCTTTACCACTGTCTTCAAGTAAGAGACTGTCTTTGGGACTGTTCAAAAGTGGTCTTAAAGACCACTTTTGAACAGTCCCAAAGGTGGTCTTAGGGTAGGAATTTTTCTGTTTATTTCAGCCTGTGTCCTCGAGTGCAGCGTGTATTGTTGCACAAGTAGTTGATCATCTACAGGACGTAGCAAAACCACTAGTCAAGATATTCCTACACCACAAAAAATTAGTCCCATTTGTACAAACTTTGGCTGAGCATGAGATTAATACAATAGTGTAAGTATATTCATCAGAATTCCACACAATATGTATATCATTTTTCATCTGTAAGAGAGATTTCTTTACATGTATTTGTAAAAATAGGTGAAATATATTTTGTTTGCTTTCAAGTTTAAAGTCCCCGTCAACACTGTATATGTCACATTGCTTCCAATTTTGTGGGACTTTTATCCGACACTAAGATGAAATGACATCTCAAGCCCTGTCACCAAATGAAACCAATAGGGTTTATAAGTATGGACGGATGATGCGCACCGCTTTGCCTGGGCAGGCTTAGATCCTCTAAGCAGTTTACCAGTTCTCATGTGCGGTCGGTTTCAGCTCTGCATGGAAGCATCATGCAGCCCATTTATTTCTTCAAGCCCCAATGGGCGGGGGCCATATATTCAACAGAAATGCACAAAATACAATAGAACTTTGATGGCTCGAACACCGATGGCTCGTTTACCATGGCTAAGTTGAACCCGTTCTTCAGTCCCTAGGGAATTTCTCTACCTAAGAAATTTAGGATATTTTCGTCTTTTCTCTTGCAAATTTATGCTGTGTGTACTCATTAGAATCACCTCAATGATAATGAATTTCACTCAGAAATAAGTGACACCACAAGGAAACATGTGTTTTCAAGGTCTTTCTCCCCAACATTCATATTGGTCTCACTCAGCATAGCTGAATATTGAAATGTTCTTGAAAGGGCTGTAAACCCATACTTTTAACCATTTTGTGGTATAACAGTTAGTTGTCAATCAGATGCAATGAGTAAATCATTCACATTGGCAATTTTGATAATCCACTAGTGGAATTAATATGCAAGTTAGTTAGATACGTCCCCCGCCCATTGGGGCTTGAAGAAATAGATGGGCTGCATGATGCTTCCACGCAGAGCTGAAACCGGCGGCACACGAGTACTGGTAGATGGCTTAGAGGACCTAAGCCTGCCCAGGAAAAGCGGTGCGAGTTGGACCGTCCATGCTTATAAACCCTGTTGGTTTCATTGGGTGACAGGGCTTGCGATGTCATTTCATCTCAACGTCAGGTAAAAGTCCCACAAAATTGGAAGCAATGTCTCCAAAATGACCTATGCAGTGTTGACAGGGACAATAAACCTCAAATCAAACAAACATACAAGTTAGATACATCTGGTAATGTGACAAGTACGATTTCCTTAACGATGTTGCATTTACTAAGTGCGGAATATTGACATTTTTGTTAAAAATTCGCCAATAAAATGAGATTTAAATGTCATCTTATAAATAGAATCCTACATTAGTGATCATGTATTATTAAGTTTATTAAACTCCTTGTGGAAAAGGGATAAAATGCTCTGCAAATCCTCACATTTTATTCCTTTTCCTCAACTTGTTTAATAAAATCAATAATTCATGAACACTCATGTAAGATTCTCTATCTCAGCATGATCTTTTACCACTGTTACAACTTCTCGAGACTGCAAAATCTTGCACTCTTAAGGGAATGGAACACCTGGCAGATTTTTCCACCATTTTTCAAAGGGAGACTACTTTTGGGATTTCCTGTTCATTTTCCTATAAACTCTATCCCACATAAAAAGGGGTCTACTGTTAAAGGAAAGAATTTGCTCCTTAGGAGCAAATTCTTTCCTTTAAGAGTTGACCCCTATTGACATGGGGGACAAAAATACGTTTGTTGGAGTTGCCTCCCCTGAAGGTGTATCCATTCCCCTTAATTGGTGATAACTACACCTCTTGAAACAGTTTTGTTTGTTATCCCCCGCCGAAGGCGGAGGGATATAGTTTTGGCGTTGTCAGTCGGTCCATCCTTCCGTCCATCCTTCCGTCCGTCCTTCCGTCCGTCCGTCACACTTTGTCCGGAACCGTTTCTCAGCAACTATTGCATGGAATTAAATGAAACTTGAAATAAATATGTATTATTATGCTGTGGTGATGCACGCGCAATTTTTTTTCGGATTGACTTTTTACATCCAGAGTTATGGCCCCTTGAATGATTGAAATTCTGGATTTTTCGTTGTCTCACTTTGTCCGGAACCGTTTCTCAGCAACTATTGCATGGAATTAAATGAAAATTGAAATAAATATGTATTATTATGCTGCAGTGATGCACGCGTAATTAGGGCCCCGCACTGAAAGTGTGGGTGCCCTATAGTAACCACTCTGTCCGTCCGTCTGTCTGTCCGCACCAACGAAACGACATTTAGGGGGCAAAAAATTTGGACAGTTTGACACTTAAGTATATATTCGTGAGTCCAAATGGGGTTTATTCCGTTATTTGGGTACTTAAGTGGCAAAAATTCGCTCTTAGGTGGCTTGCCGCTTAAGAGAATTTGCCGCTTAAGTAGTCAATATGCCGACGCCTAGCCACTTAAGTATCCGTTCGTGAGAACGTCCGTCTGTCCGTCCACAAATTTTTTTATCCTCCATAACTTTCTTATTCCACTGAAAGTGTGGGTGCCCTATAGTAATCACTCTGTCCGTCTGTCTGTCTGTCCGTCTGTCCGTCCACAAATTTTTTTATCCTCCATAACTTTCTTATTCCTGGATGGATTTAAATATTACTTGGCAGAAATGTTAACCATAATGTGATGGAGTGTTGCACGCAAGACTCAGGTCCGTACCTCAAAGGTCAAGGTCATACTTAGAGGTTAAAGGTCAAAAAAGGGTCTTTCCTGTGTCCAATTAATAACTTTGTTATTATTCCTGGATGGATTTAAATATTACTTGGCAGAAATGTTAACCATAATGTGACGAAGTGTCACACGCAAGACCCACAGCCGTACCTCAAAGGTCAAGGTCATACTTAGAGCTAAAAGGTCAAAAAAGCGTCTTTTTTATTGTGTCCAATCTATTGTCTGTCTGTCTGTCCGTCTGTCCGTCCACAAATTTTTTTATCCTCCATAACTTTCTTATTCCACTGAAAGTGTGGGTGCCCTATAGTAATCACTCTGTCCGTCCGTCTGTGTGTCTATCTGTCTGTCCGTCTGTCCGTCCACAAATTTTTTTATCCTCCATAACTTTCTTATTCCTGGATGGATTTAAATATTACTTGGCAGAAATGTTAACCATAATGTGATGGAGTGTTGCGCGCAAGACTCAGGTCCGTACCTCAAAGGTCAAGGTCATACTTAGAGGTTAAAGGTCAAAAAAGGGTCTTTCCTGTGTCCAATTAATAACTTTGTTATTATTTCTGGATGGATTTAAATATTACTTGGCAGAAATGTTAACCATAATGTGACGAAGTGTCACACGCAAGTCCCACAGCTGTACCTCAAAGGTCAAGGTCATACTTAGAGATAAAAGGTCAAAAAAGCGTCTTTTTTATTGTGTCCAATCTATAACTTTCTTATACCTGGATGGATTTAAATATTACTTAGCAGAAATATTAACCATAATGTGACAGTGTGCTGTATAGTAATGCCCTGTCTGTCCGTCTGTCCGTCCGTCCATCCGTCTGTCCATCTGCCTGTCTATCCATCAACATTTTTCATGTTTACAAACTGAAGCTGAAGTTATTGACAGTTGCCATATAGTAATACCCTTTTGTTTTTAATTCATAACTTACAAACAGTCAAATGCATCAACTTCAAACTTAAGATATATGGTCACAATATCATTACACAATTACATGGCAACCAACGTAACTCTAGCTACAATACTCTAAGAGTAATAGCCCTTTGAAAAAAAATCCAACTCCTCTGATGGCACTGCCGGGGCCCTAGTCAGTTTCACTGACAGTTCTAGTTTTTTTTCGGATTGACTTTTTACATCCAGAGTTATGGCCCCTTAAATGATTGAAATTCTGGATTTTTTCGTCATCTCACTTTGTCCGGAACTGTTTCTCAGCAACTATTGCATGGAATTAAATGAAACGTGAAATAAATATGTATTATTATGCTGCGGTGATGCACGCGCAATTTTTTTCTGGATTGACTTTTTACATCCAGAGTTATGGCCCCTTAAATGATCGAAATTCTGGATTTTTCCTCGTCTCACTTTGTCCGGAACCGTTTCTCAGCAACTATTGCATGGAATTAAATGAAACTTGAAATAAATATGTATTATTATACTGTGGTGATGCACGCGCATTTTTTTTTCGGATTTACTTTTTACATCCAGAGTTATGGCCCCTTAAATGATTGAAATTCTGGATTTTTCGTCGTCTCACTTTTTGTCGGGAACTGTTTCTCAGCAACTATTGCATGGAATTAAATGAAACTTGAAATAAATATGTATTATTATGCTGTGGTGATGCACGCACAAATTTTTTTCGGATTGACTTTTTACACCCAGAGTTATGGCCCCTTAAATGATTAAAATTCTGGATTTTTCGTCGTCTCACTTTGTCTGGAACCGCTTCTCAGCAACTATTGCATGGAATAAAATGAAACTTGAAATAAATATGTATTATTATGCTGCCGTGATGCACGCGCAATTTTTTTTTCTCAATTTTGGCCAGATATATTTTCTTGCCATTCTACACGAAAAACCCATTCGGCGGGGGATATCAATTCAACGAATTTGCTTGTTTTGTTTGATTTGCGGTTTAGCGTCCCCGTCAACACTGTAAAGGTCATTTTTGAGATGTTGCTTCCAATTTTTAGCTCACCGTCACGTAGTGACGAGGTGAGCTTTTGGGATCACTTTTTGTCCGTCGTCCGTCGTGCGTGCGTGCGTCCGTCCGTGCGTGCGTGCGTAAACAATTTCTTTAAACGACATCTCCTCCTAAACCACTGATCGGATTTTGACCAAACTTCACAGGAATAATCCTTAGGTGGTCCCCTTTCAAAGTTGTTCAAATGGTTCCGGTCCGTTGCACATCTAGGTCACAGGAGCAAAAAATAGATTTTTTTCACCAAAAACTTAAAAAATCTTCTTCTCTGAAACCACAAGGCCCAGGTCTTTGATATTTGGTATGAAGCTTCATCTAGTGGACCCCTACCAAGATTGTTCAAATTATAATGCTGGGGCAAAAAAATGCCCCCGCCCTGGGGCCCTTTGGTTTTACATAGGCTTATATAGGGAAAATCTTTAAAAATCTTCTTCTCTGAAACCACAAGGCCCAGGTCTTTGATATTTGGTATGAAGCTTCATCTAGTGGACCCCTTCCAAGATTGTTCAAATTATAGTGCTGGGGCCAAAAATGCCCCCCGCCCCGGGGCCCTTTGGTTTTACATAGGCTTATATAGGGAAAATCTTTAAAAATCTTCTTCTCTGAAACCACAAGGCCCAGGACTTTGATATTTGGTATGAAGCTTCATCTAGTGGACCCCTACCAAGATTGTTCAAATTTTAGTGCTGGGACAAAAAATGCCCCCGCCACGGGGCCCTTTGGTTTTACATTGGCTTCTATAGGGAAAATCTGTAAAAATCTTCTTCTCTGAAACCACAAGGCCCAGGTCTTTGATATTTGGTATGAAGCTTCATCTAGTTGACCCCTACCAAGATTGTTCAAATTACAGTGCTGGGGCCAAAAATGCCCCCGCCCCGGGGCCCTTTGGTTTTATATAGGCTTATATAGGGAAAATCTTTAAAAATCTTCTTCTCTGAAACCACAAGGCCCAGGACTTTGATATTTGGTATGAAGCTTCATCTAGTTGACCCCTACCAAGATTGTTCAAATTTTAGTGCTTGGACAAAAAATGCCCCCGCCACGGGGCCCTTTGGGTTTACATTGGCTTATATTGGGAAAATCTTTAAAAATCTTCTTCTCTGAAACCACAAGGCCCAGGTCTTTGATATTGGGTATGAAGCTTCATCTAGTGTACCCCTACCAAGATTGTTCAAATTATAGTGCTGGGGCCAAAAATGCCCCCGCCACGGGGCCCTTTGGTTTAACATAGGCTTATATAGGGAAAATCTTTAAAAATTTTCTTCTCTGACACCACAAGGCCCAGGACTTTGATATTTGGTATGAAGCTTCATCTAGTGGACCCCTACCAAGATTGTTCAAATTTTAGTGCTGGGGCCAAAAATGCCCCCCGCCCCGGGGCCCTTTGGTTTTACATAGGCTTATATAGGGAAAATCTTTAAAAATCTTCTTCTCTGAAACCACAAGGCCCAGGACTTTGATATTTGGTATGAAGCTTCATCTAGTGGACCCCTACCAAGATTGTTCAAATTTTAGTGCTGGGACAAAAAATGCCCCCGCCACGGGGCCCTTTAGTTTTACATTGGCTTATATAGGGAAAATCTGTAAAAATCGTCTTCTCTGAAACCTAAAGGCCCAGGTCTTTGATATTTGGTATGAAGCTTCATCTAGTTGACCCCTACCAAGATTGTTCAAATTACAGTGCTGGGGCCAAAAATGCCCCCGCCCCGGGGCCCTTTGGTTTTATATAGGCTTATATAGGGAAAATCTTTAAAAATCTTCTTCTCTGAAAGCACAAGGCCCAGGACTTTGATATTTGGTATGAAGCTTCATCTAGTTGACCCCTACCAAGATTGTTCAAATTTTAGTGCTTGGACAAAAAATGCCCCCGCCACGGGGCCCTTTGGGTTTACATTGGCTTATATTGAGAAAATCTTTAAAAATCTTCTTCTCTGAAACCACAAGGCCCAGGTCTTTGATATTTGGTATGAAGCTTCATCTAGTGTACCCCTACCAAGATTGTTCAAATTATAGTGCTGGGGCCAAAAATGCCCCCGCCACGGGGCCCTTTGGTTTAACATAGGCTTATATAGGGAAAATCTTTAAAAATTTTCTTCTCTGACACCACAAGGCCCAGGACTTTGATATTTGGTATGAAGCTTCATCTAGTGGACCCCTTCCAAGATTGTTCCAATTTTAGTGCTGGGACAAAAAATGCCCCCGCCACAGGGCCCTTTGGTTTTACATTGGCTTATATAGGGAAAATCTTTAAAAATCTTCTTCTCTGAAACCACACGGCCAAGGTCTTTGATATTTGGTATGAAGCTTCATCTAGTTGACCCCTACCAAGATTGTTCAAATTATAGTGCCGGGGCCAAAAATGCCCCCGCCCCGGGGCCCTTTGGTTTTACATAGGCTTATATAGGGAAAATCTTTAAAAATCTTCTTCTCTGAAACCACAAGGCCCAGGACTTTGATATTTGGTATGAAGCTTTATCTAGTGGACCCCTACCAAGATTGTTCAAATTATAGTGCTGGGACAAAAAATGCCCCCGCCGTGGGGCCCTTTGGTTTTACATAGGCTTATATAGGGAAAATCTTTAAAAATCTTCTTCTCTGAAACCACAAGGCCCAGGACTTTGATATTTGGTATGAAGCTTCATCTAGTGGACCCCTACCAAGATTGTTCAAATTATAGTGCTGGGGCAAAAAATGCCCCTGTCCTGGGGCCCTTTGATTTTACATAGGCTTATATAGGCAAAATCTTTAAAAATCTTCTTCTCTGAAACCGCTAGGCCCAGGTCTTTGATATTTGATGTGTAGCTTCATCTAGTGGACCTTTGCCAAGATTGTTCAAATTTTAGCCTTTGTTGATGTTAGGTGTGAAGCTTCACCTTTAAGAGCTCCCTCAACATTATGCACAATAAAGCCCTGGGGCCAATAATGGCCCTCTCTGGGGCCCACTTGTTACACTATGGATCAGGTGAGCGATCCAGGGCCATCATGGCCCTCTTGTGTTTTATATTAGGATCACTTTTTGTCTGTCATCCGTGCGTAAACAATTTCTTCAAACGACATCTCCTCCTAAACCACTGATCGGATTTTGACCAAACTTCACAGGAATGATCCTTAGGTGGTCCCCTTTCAAAGTTGTTCAAATGGTTCCGGTCCGTTGCACATATAGGTCACAGGAGCCAAAAATAGATTTTTTTTCACCGAAAACTTAAAAAAACTTCTTCTCTGAAACCGCAAGGCCCAGGTCTTTGATATTTGGTATGAAGCTTCATCTAGTGGACCCCTACCAAGATTATTCAAATTAAAGTGCTGCGGCCAAAAATGCCCCCGCCCCGGGGCCCTTTGGTTTTACATGGGCTTATATAGGGAAAATCTTTAAAAATCTTCTTCTCTGAAACCACAAGGCCCAGGTCTTTGATATTTTGTATGAAGCTTCATCTAGTGGACCCCTACCAAGATTGGTGAATTATAGTGCTGGGGCCAAAATGTCCCCGCCCAGGGGCCCTTTTGTTTTACATGGGCTTATATAGGGAAAATCTTTAAAAATCTTCTTCTCTGAAACCCCAAGAACCCAGGTCTTTGATATTTGGTATGAAGCTTCATCTAGTGGACCTCTACCAAGATTGTTCAAATTATAGTGCTCGGGCTAAAAATGCCCCCGCCCCGGGCCCTTTGGTTTTTCATGGGCTTATATACGGAAAATCTTTAAAAATCTTCTTCTCTGAAACCCCAAGGCCCAGGTCTTTGCTATTTGGTATGAAGCTTCATCTAGTGGACCCCTACCAAGATTGTTCAAATTATAGTGCTGGGGCCACAAATGCCCCCGCCCTGGGGCCCTTTGGTTTTACATGGGCTTATATAGGGAAAATCTTTAAAAATCATCTGTTCTGAAACCGCAAGGCCCAGGTCTTTGATGCTTGGTATGAAGCTTCATCTAGTGGACCCCTACCAAGATTGTTCAAATTATAGTGCTGCTGCCAAAAATGCCTCCGCCCCAGGGCCCTTTGGTTTTACACTAGGGAAAATCTTTAAAAATCTTCTTCTCTGAAACTGCAAGGCTCAGGTCTTTGATATATGGTATGAAGCTTCATCTTGTGGACCTCTACCAAGATTGTTCAAATTATAACCCTGGGACCAATAATGGTCCCGCTCTGGGGCCCTTTGGTTTTACATAGACTTATATAGGAAAAATCTTGAAAAATCTTCTTCCCTGAAACCACAAGGCCTAGGTCTTTGATATTTGGTATGAATCTTCATCTAGTGGACCTCTACCAAGATTTTCAAATTATAGCCCTCGCGCCACAGATGCCCCCGCCCCGGGGCCTGGTTTTACATAGACTTATATAGAGATAATCTTTGAAAATTTTCTTCTCTGAATCGGCAAGGCCCAGGTCTTTGATATTTGGTGTGAAGCTTCATCTACTGGACCTCTATAAAGATTGTTTAAATAATAGCCCTGAGGCCAAAATTGCCCCCACCATGGGGCCATTTGGTTTTTACATAGGCTTAAGTAGGGAATATCTTTAAAAAAAAAATTCTTCTATGAAACCGCAAGGCCCTGGTCTTTGATATTTGGTGTATATCTTTATCTAGTGGACCTTTGCCAAGATTGTTCAAATTGATTTTTGTTGATATTTGGTATGAAGCTTCACCTTTTTAGACCTCCCTCAACATTATGCACATTATAGCCCTGGGGTCAATAATGGCCCTCCCCGGGGCCCACTTGTTACTCAGTGGATCAGGTGAGCGATCCAGGGCCATCATGGCCCTCTTGTTTGGGACTTTAACCCGACATTGAGATGAAATGACATTTCAAGCCCTGCCCCCCAATGAAACCAATAGGGTTTATAAGCATGGACGGGCCGACTCTCACCGCTTCGCCTGGGCAGGCTTGGATCCTCTAAGCGGTTTACCAGTACTCGTGTGCGGATCGGTTTCAGCTCTGCTTGGAAGCATCATGCAGCCCATATATTTCTTCAAGCCCCGATGGGCGGGGGCCGTAAACAGCGTTAGTGGGCACCTGTTAGTGCATGTGAGCTTATTACATCAAATACAGTATATGAAAAAATCAATTGTCTGTTATTCTAGTGATCATAATACTCTGTTCCGAGGCAACACACTACTGACCAAGTTGGTGGATGAACTAATGAAGTTAGTAGGCCTACCATACCTTCATCATACTTTAAAACCTATCATTGATCAGGTAAGGTGTAGAGAATAGATTTCTATTAGAAAAAAATTGACTTTCAATAAAAATAATTTCCTTTGTTGGCCCATAAGCTCTGGATAACAGGAATAACAGCGGACCCACATTATAACGGCAGTATTTGTTCCCTATTATTAGGGCCCCGCACTGAAAGTGTGGGTGCCCTATAGTAATCACTCTGTCCGTCCGTCTGTCTGTCTGTCCGTCCACAAATTTCTGATAGCGCTGCCGGGGCCCTAGTCAGTTTCACTGACAGCTCTAGTTTTGCCGTTATAAAGAATCCCAGTCAGGAGTATGATAGGTAATAAAAGGCCTATTTCCAATTATTACTCCAAGAAAGACATGTTACAGACATTTGTTAGAATCGCCTCACCGAGGCGATTCTAACAAATATCTATAACATTTCTTTCTTGGATAATTAAGTTACAAGAATCTTTCATGGCTATGGACTTTATTTGTGCATTTCCAGTCCGAGCGAAGCCCACGCAACTCGGAACCGAGGCTAAGCCTTTAGCTGAGAAGTCATTCCATTGAAATTGCCGTTATAACGAGTTTTGCCATTTTAACGAATGTTGGTATAAAGAGGGTTGACTGTAACAAAGATAATTAAGTGATACACTTCCTTCCTCATCTTCAGAAATCTATGTTGTGGGTACCTGTAAGAAGCGCCGCTGCCTAGTTGAACCTCAAGAATTAGATTGGGCTGCATGATGCTTTGTAGAGCTGAAACCAACCAACATTTGAGTACTGTTAAATCACTTAGAAGGTCTAAGCATGCACAGGGAAAGTGGTTCAAGTTGGACTGTCCCTTCAAACCTAGCGGTTTCTTTGGATGGTAGGGTTTGAGATATTGTTTCATCTCAATGTTGGGTAAAAGTCCCACAAAATTGGAAGCAACATCTCCAAAATGACCAACATAGTGTTGATGGGGAAGTAAAATGACCAGCATAGTGTTGATGGGGTTGTAAATACCTTAACAAACAGACAAAATCTTGTAAAGGCAAGGATAATTGTTTGTCTCCATCAAAACCTGTGATATGAGTACATGTTTGAATAACCTCATGAAGACGATTCTCACAGATACCTATATCACGGGTTTTAATGAAGCGATAAGAAAAAATATCCTTTGATGACTGTCCACCTTATCTATAGCTATGGAACTTCAACAATCCATAATCAAAAATAATTTAAACCCTTTCACTTAACAGTTTCTGAGATGGACACTTCCAATGTTGTCTGTCTGTCGTCTGTCTGTCTGTCAGCATTTTCAAACATCATCTTCTCTTAAACCACTTGGCCGATTGAAGTCAAATTTAATATGGAACATCCATGGATGGGGGAACCAAAGTTTGTTCGCGGGGTCCAGGTCACATGACCAAGATGGCCACCGCGCCCATATATGGTAAAAACCCTTTAAAAATCTTCTTTGGAACCAGTGGGCCGATTGCCATGAAAGTTGGTATGTAGCATTGAGGACAAGGGGCCCATCATAGTTTGTTCAAATGTTGACCTTCAGATGACCTTGACCTATTTTACGCCAAGATCAAATTTGGTCACTTAGACTTTGCATTGGAAAAAGTCAAAATTGTGTATTTTTCAGAAACTTTTGCAGCCTGTGATCTGCAAATTGGTAGATGCAGTTAGCTAACTGAGTGGATGAAACTGCATGTGTATTTAAGGTCAAGGTCATTCATTGAATGGATTATGGATTGTATGAAATACTGTAATGACCATTATGGTATTTCATACAATCCATAATCCAAACATTAAACCTTTCACCTATCAGTTTCTGAGATCAAATCTTCTATTTTTGTCCATGGTTTAGCATGGCCGACTATTGGAGGATCTGGGAGTCTGTTTGGTTTTCCCATTTGTCGGTCTTTTGGTGCATTTTGTCAATCTCTCAACTCTAGCATCAAACCAAATCAGAAAAACAGAGAAGACCCTGATCAAAGTTGTATTGTAGTCCATCTGAGGGAACTGATAAAAATGTAATTGATCAAGTGGGCCCCGTCAAGCGATTTTAGTACTTATCGCCTATGCGAGCAGCGAAGGTTCAGGCGAGCCTGCGCATTCGCGCAGTCTCGCCAGAACCTTCGCTGCTCGCTCATACAAGCAGTGAATCAAGAGGAACCTTCAGACAGAAAGCCATATCCCTGGCCCCTCTGAATGGCTGGGCATGCGCAGTTAAAATTTGTCATGACAGAATGCTCGAAGACACAAATTCGCTTGGCGGGGCTCAAGTGATGTTGTAGTGGCTCAAGAGCCTCAGCCTTCAGTCTGGAGCCACTATAGCTGACCTCTGACCTTTTACTGGGCCAATACAAAATGTCCATAACTGTAATATGTTCTGCCACCCCTAAAATAACACAAATTGACTAATCCCTCTTTATATGAGTTAGAATAATGCAGCACTTCTCTACCAAAACTTGTTCTGCAGTTTGCGAGTTACAGTAGAACTTCGATGGCTTGAACACCGATGGCTCGTTTACCATGGATGTGTCAAACCCATTCTTGAGCCCCTAGCGAAATCCTCTACATAAGAAATAGTGGGGGATAATTAAGGAGATTTTAGTCTTTTATCTTGCAAATGTATGCTGCGTGTACTCATTAGAATCGCCTCGATGAGCATACATTTTCATTATAGAACACCGAAAAGATGTCTAAAAGTATCTCGTTATGCCTCCTGACAGTAACCTCAGTGGCTCGAACTATCCCTGTCTCGAACAGATTTTCCAGGTCCCAAAGGTGTTTGAGCCATTGAAGTTCGACTGTAATTTTATTGTCAAGCATTGTGTCTCATTCTGTCTCTGTTCTGCTGATTCAAGAAGGGCAGTTGTCAGTTTCTTGTTAAAGAATAAGCACTGTACTTCTAAACTACTTTAAGCTATAGGCTAGCTTTAAGCCTGCCCACTTCTAAACTACATAGCTATAAGCCTGCCCAGGAGAAGTGTGGTTAGGTACTCTGACCCTCTCAAAATGACCTGAACGGATTTTATCTATAAGCTTGAAAAACAGCCCAGCCTGTGTTAAGTAAGCAACTTTGGAATAATCCAAATGTGCTTGCTTAAGATAGGTGCTTGCTTGATAAAGGTGAATTGTAATGTATTTGCCTTGTTCATGGTCTAAATGCATGTCTGCTTTAAAAGGTTGCTTGTTTAAAGAGGTGGCCACTATGGCAGGTTTTACTGTAGTTGATGTACATATTTAACCCATTTTGTACCGGAAACTTCAAAATGGGTACCCTGACAAACAGTGCAGGCCCAGATCAGATGCCCCAGAATGTGGCATCTGATCAGGGCCTACACTGTTTGCAATAATTCAGTCATTTTCCAAATAAATTTTGAAGAAAACACAACCTGACAGCCCTAAATTTGAAATGGACCCCTGCTATATATAAGGAGGAAGATTCCATTTGGTACAAAAAGGGTTAAAAAAATGCAAGAATGCACATTCATGAAGATCGACCCCCGTCCATCGGGGCTTGAAGAAATAGATTGGCTGCATGTTGCTTCCATACAGAGCAGAAACCGACCCGCACACGAGTACTGGTAAACCGCTTAGAGGATCTAGGCCTGCCCAGGAAAAGCAGTGCGAGTTATAAAACCTATTGGTTTCATTGGGTGGCAGGGCTTGAGATGTCATTTCATCTCAGTGTCGGGTAAAAGTCCCACAAAATTGGAAGCAACGTCTCCAAGATGAGCTTTACAGTGTTGACGGGGACGTTAAACCTCAAATCAAACAAAACAAACAAACAAACAATATTCATGAAGATATGTTTATCTTTTAGATCTGTGTGGATCATTTACCATGTGAGATTGACCCAACGAGACTCCGAGAAGGAGAGAACATCAACGATAACATGGTACTTTCAAATTTTAACACTTATCCTGCTGAATAAATTAGTTCTGTCGCAACATTTTTAGCTCGCCTGTACGAAGTACAAGGAGAGCTATTGTTGTCACCTCGGATGGCGTGCGCGTTTGCGTTTGCGTTCCCGTCACACTGCGTTAAAGTTTTTCAAATGCTTATATCTCAACAGTCACTCATCACAGACCACTCATATTTGGAACTTAAGTACCTGGGAGGGTCCTCTGATGTTCAAAGAGAACAGACCCCTGGGTTCGTGCCCCGGGGTGGGGCTAGGGGTCAAAATCTAGAACACCTTTGTAATTCTGTGTTAAAGTTTTTGAAATGCTTATATCTCAACAGTCACTCATCACAAAGCATTCATATTTACAACTTGGATACCTGGGAGTGTCTTCTGAGATTCCAAGACAACACACCCCTGGGTTCATGCCTGGGATTGGGGATGGGGTGGGGCTGGGGTCAAAATCTAGGACACCTTTGTAATTTGTTGTATACCTTTCCATTATACTAACGAGTTATAGACACAATTGGTTATACATCAGCCAATCAAGTGACATTGGTTCAAGTGTAAAAGGGTGAAGGTCATGGTGACCTACATTTCACGGTCCAGTGATTTTGCCTTATATCTTGAAGTCTATTTGTTCGAGAAATGTCATACCTGGGATATTAGTTCCATGTGACTCCACGATTGACCTCAAAATATATCTAGGTCACTGTGACCTATATTTCATGGTTCAGCGATTTTGCCTATTATCTCGAATACTATTTGATGGAGAAATGTCATACCTGGATAATTAGTTCCATATGACCCAATAATCGACCGCAAAATATATCTAGGTCATGGTGACCTACATTTCACGGTCCAGTGATTTTGTCTATTATCTTGAATACTATTTGATGGAGAAATGTTATACCTGGGTTATTAAATGCAGGTGACCCCATTATTGACCTCAAAATATATCTAGGTCACTGTGACCTATATTTTATGGTTCAGCGATTTTGCCTATTATCTAGAATACTATTTATACCCCCGGCATACGGAGTATGCCATGGGGGTATATAGTTTTCGTCTTTTCTGTGTGTGTGTAAACTTTCTGTGTGTGTGTGTGTAAACTTTTTTTTGTGTCAAAGATTTCTCAGGAACTACTATACCTAGAAACTTGAAATTTGGTACAAACAACATGCATAACTAGTTGTATTGTGGGAAAGAAAATTGGGGCTGTGGGGCCAGGTTCTTTAGAGTTATTCCCCTTTGTTATATTTGCTACTGAGATGTGCATTTTGTGACTTACCTTAAATTTTGTGTCAAAGATTTCTCAAGATCTACTGTACCTAGAAACTTGAAATTTGGTACAAGCAACATGCATAACTAGTTGTATTGTGGGAAAGAAAATTGGGGCTGTGGGGCCAGGTTCTTTAGAGTTATTCCCCTTTGTTATATTTGCTACTGAGATGTGTATTTTGTGAGTTACCTTAAATTTTGTGTCAAAGATTTCTCAGGAACTACTGTACCTAGAAACTTGAAATTCGGTACAAACAACATGCATAACTAGTTGTATTGTGGGAAAGAAAATTGGGGCTGTGGGGCCAGGTTCTTTAGAGTTATTCCCCTTTGTTATATTTTTTTTATAAAATTTTGTCAGCAAGATATCTCAAAAACTATTGGAGCTAGAGCCTTGAAAGTTGGTGAATAGATTGGTGGTGATGAGTAGATGAACTGATTAACTTTTGACAAAATTCCGAAAAATACTTTGTGAGTTATGGCCCTTTGTCATTTTGGTAATTTGTGCCACTGTACTGTATGGTAAAAGTGATGCATAGCATAACTTTACTTTTGACAAAATTCCGAAAAATACTTTGTGAGTTATGGCCCTTTGTCATTTTGGTAATTTGTGCCATTGTACTGTATGGTAAAAGTGATGCATAGCATAACTTTAGTACCGTGTATGCTAGGGTTTTGAAATTTCATATATGGATTCCTCATGGAAAATTAGGCGACACGTATTTTTTTTCTCGTCCGGATTATGCTCCTTTCAAGAGTTATTGCCCTTTGAAATTTTTTTAATAAAATCTTGTCAGCAAGATATCTCAAAAACTATTGGAGCTAGAGCCTTGAAAGTTGGTGAATAGATTGGTGGTGATGAGTAGATGAACTGATTAACTTTTGACAATATTACGCAAAATACTTTGTGAGTTATGGCCCTTTGTCATTTTGGTAATTTGTGCCATTGATCTGTATGGTAAAAGTGATGCATAGCATAATTTTAGAACCGTGTATGCTAGGGTTTTGAAATTTCATTTTATTTTTTGTCAAAGATTTTTCAATAACTACTGTACATAGAAACTTGAAATTTTGCAAACATGATCAGTATGACTAGTTGTATTGTGGGAAAGAAAATAAGGGCCAAGGGGTCAGGCCTTTTAGAGTTATTTCCCTTTGTAGTTCTTGTAAACAATTATTTTGTGTCAAAGATATCTCAGGAACTGCTTCACATAGAAACTTGAAATTTTGCACACATGATCAGTATGACTACTTGTATTGTGGGAAAGAAAATAAGGTCCAAGGGGTCAGGCCTTTTAGAGTTATTTCCCTTTGTAGTTCTTGCTGTTTAATAGTGTATATTTTTATTTTGTGTCAAAGATTTCTCAATAACTACTGTACATAGAAACTTGAAATTTTGCAAACATGATCAGTATGACTAGTTGTATTGTGGGAAAGAAAATAAGGGCCAAGGGGTCAGGCCTTTTAGAGTTATTTCCCTTTGTAGTTCTTGCTGTTTAATAGTGTATATTTTTATTATTTTGTGTCAAAGATTTCTCAATAACTACTGTACATAGAGACTTAAAATTTGGTAGCAACAACCAGTATGACTACTTGTATGGAATGTGGCCTGTATATGCAAAGACCCTTTTGCTATTGCCATTTTCAACTCAGGTGATGGCACTGGCCGGGGGTATACGTGCCCCACTGGGCACTTTGTCTAGTTGATGGAGAAATGTCATACCTGGATTATTAGTTCCATATGACCCAATAATTGACCGCAAAATATATCTAGGTCATGGTGACCTACATTTCATGGTCCAGTGATTCTGTCTATTATTTTGAATAGTATTTGATGGAGAAATGTTATACCTGGGTTATTAGTTGCATGTGACCCCATTATTGACCTCAAAATATATCTAGGTCAGTATGACCTATATTTCATGGTTCAGTGATTTTGCCTATTATCTTGAATACAATTTGATAGAGAAACGTCATACCTGGATTATTAGTTCCATGTGACTCTATAATTGACCGCAAAATATATCCAGGTCAGTGTGACCTATATTTCGTGGTTCAGTGATTTTGCCTATTATCTTGAACACTATTTGATGGAGAAATGTCATACCTGGATTATTTATTCCATGTGACCCCATGATTGAGCTTGAATTAATATCTAGGTCAGTGTGTCCTATATTTCATGGTTCAGTGATTTTTCCTATTATCTTGAGTACTATTTGATGGAGAAATGTCTTACCTGGATAATTAGTTCCAAGTGACCCGATGATTGACATGGAAATATATCTAGGTCCTTGTGACCTATTTTCATGGTTCAATGATTTTGCCTTATAATTCAGATACAATTTGATCCTGAAATGTAATATCTGGAATATATGTTCCATGTGACCTGATTATTGATCTCAAATATATCAAGGTGAGTGTGACCTATATTTCATGGTTCATAAATTTTTCCTTATATCTTGAAGTCGCGAAACAGGCGAGCTATGCTGTCTGGCGACAGCTCTTGTTTGACTATCAACTAGTCAAATCATTTTAGCTCGGCTGTTTTTGAAGAAAACGACGAGGTATTGTCATTGCTCTGGCGTCTTCTGCATCGTCGTCGTCGTGCAAAAACTTGGACATTATTTACTTGAAACTCGGACTTGTTGTTCAGTATGAAAAGGAGAACTCATACCAATAGGTTAGGTAACCCTCAAAATATTTTTGGCACAGTTATGCCCCTTTTTCGACTTTTTGCAGCCGAGCGTTGGCACCCGCATGTGGTGCTCTTGTTATCATTTAAAGTTAAGTTGTTCATTTGAACTGCCTCATTGAAGAAATCTACAAAATCTCAAAATCCTGGGTCCAGTTGTTCAAAGCATTGTTAGCTTAACGAGCTAGTTTGTGGTCATATTGTTAACTGTTCTAGCAAGTAAAATATCTAAGATTTTGGTATTTTTGCTGAAAAAATGTGAGCAGCTTTTGCGGATGTGCTGAAAAAATGTGAACAGCTTTTGCGGATATTAGCATATGCGCCATATTTAATTATCAAAGTTTTAACGATATGTTAACTAACGACGTCGTTAGTTTTGAACAACTGGCCCCAGGTTTTGAAGGAGTTTAATGAAAATTTCAGGTAAAATGCCATTTCGAGTGGCATGAATTATGACATGATATTGTTTAGTTGTATTATTTGTGTGTGTCAGATGAAATTTGCACCATTAAACAGGCAATTTTCCTCGCCATATGACCATTTCACAGACAACTTCCTCGTAATTTTCATGAAGAATTATATAAATGCAAATTTGGATATACAGCTGAATTTCAATTGCTTGAACTTGAAAATTGGTTTGAGACAGGTAATTCCCCAATTTATTTCTAAACATTTGTTACCTGGAGTTGTGGCAAGAGTGAGTGAGTGAGTTTTAGTTTTACGTCCCACCAACAACTAAGGTCATGCGGAGACGGGACCTCGGTTTAAAGACTCATCCGAAAGTCTGGAGAAGCCCGGGATCAATCCTGCGAGCCCTGGTTTACAAGGCGAGTAGCGTAACCACTGCACCACGGAGGCTTCTAGTCGTGGCAAGAATTTCTAAGGCACTTAAGGGGAATGAGAACACCATCAGGGGAGGCAACTCCCACAAAAGTATTTTTGTCTCCCATGTCAATAGGGGTCAACTCTCAAAGGAAAGAATTTGCTCCTTGGGAGCAAATTCTATCCTTTAAGAGTAGACCCCTTTTTCAGTGGGACAGGGCTTAAAGAAAAGCTAACAGGAAGTCCAGAAAGTTGTCTCCCTTTGACAAATGGCGGAAAAATATGCCATTTGTTCCCACTCCCCTTAAGAGCAAGTTCAATTCTCATATATGTTAACATTTGTTAGATGTTGGAAGAATTTAATTAGGGACTCAATAGCGAGTTTGATTCACTTGATGTTAAAAAACTATCTTCGTTTGTTGGTTTGTTTATTTGTTTGATGTTTAACATCCCCGTCAACACTATATAGGTCATTTTGGAGGCGTTGCTTCCAATTTTGTGGGACTTTTACCCGACATTGAGATGAAATGACATCTCAAGCCCTGTCCCCCAATGAAACCAATAGGGTTTATAAGCATGGACGGTCCAACTCACACCGCTTTGCCTGTACAAGCTTTGATCCTCTAAGCAGTTTACCAGTACTTGTGTGTGGTCGGATTCAGCTCTGCGTGGAAACATCATGCAATGCAGCCCATTTATTTCTTCAAACCCCGATGGGTGGGGGCCGAAAAACAACAACAACAACAACAACAAAAATCTCTGTTTGAACCATTAAAGTTTTGCTGTAAGTGGTATTACTAGATATCAAAATTGACTTCTTTCTAGGTGCCATATGCTGATGAAACTCTATAAGGAATTGATTTACTGAACATTGCCTAATCTAATTTTGCTGTTTCAGCATAATTTGCGGAGCTACATCGAACAAATTCTTCATGCCGTTACCTCATCAGGCCTAATGTGTCCGACCTCTATGTGTGAGATATTCTTTGCCGTCAAGGAGCTAGCAGAAAACCATTTTCCAGGTAAGTCTGGATGTACCTAGCGAAAACACTACCATGTCACTTACTGAAATTTTTTATGGCTCCAAAACAGATTTTTCTGTCATCATCATCATCATAGAGACTTTTCTGTCATAAATTGAAACACTGCGCGCTTATAAAGGCAATGGGAAGGAACTGTGTTTTATTATGTAACAAATCACCATGCAGAAGAGCATGCTGAGTAACGTCATTCATCACGAAAACACGCCTATACAATTTTGACCCCCTCATACCCCACTTTATATAGTAAAACTGGGGTTTAAGGGGGTGTACATTATTTTTCTTATTTCTGCTCAAAAATACGAATTGTGGGTACTCGATAGAACCGCCTCGTTGAGGCGGTTCGTCGAGGAGGTTCTATCGAGTCCCCGCAATCTATGTTTTGAGCAGAAATAAGAAAAATATCACAATTTTTCATTTTAAAATTTCTATTTTTGGCCCCCCAAAATGGCAATTTATTCGTATAAGCGTGTTTTTGTAATGTAAAGCTGCCAATTTATGATGTCACAAGTAGATTCTTTGACGTTAGATGGTGTAACGTCACTTTCTTGCACTGAAAACATTACAAAAGGACATAAATGCATGTGTTACAGTCAATTATTTTTGCAGGATTTCTTTTAATAATGGCAAAAAGTTGTTAGAATTCAAAGGAAACAACAGCATTATTGCCGATTTAGAATCAGAATAGATCAGCTCTAGTCTGTGATTTGTTGAGTAATAAATCACAGTTTGTCGGCCAGTTGTAACTAGACAAATCACGCACGCTATGCGCTTGTGATGTCCCTACTTTACAAGTAACCTCCAAACTGATTTATACCTGAACAAATCATAGCTAGAGCTGATCTATTTTCTTAATTTAAATATTTTTTTTTATTTGTGCATCAAACATAGATTTTGGGTGCTTGTTAGAATTGACTCATTGAAGTGGTACACCACAACCTCTTTATAACACTATTAATGGGGTTCAAAGCAGAAATTGTGTTAGTTAAACAACCGTGTTATATCCGAACAAAAATGTATAGATTATATAGAAAAATGACCATTTATGGTCATTTTTCTATATAATCTTTACATTTTGGGGATCCATCTCAAAATCGTGCTATAAACAAAACCGTGTTATAACCAACCGTGTTATAATGCAAACCCGTGTTATAACCAACAGTGTTATAATGAGGTTGTGGTGTATTAATTAGTATCCCAAAATAAAGGTTTATGAGAAAAAAGAAGGAAAATAATGTATGCCCCTCTGAACCCAATGTTTTGCTATATAAACTGTACTGTATTTATTTAATGGACTTGTTAACGTGAAGAGAACGGGGTATTCTATAGTAGGCCACAACCTCTTTATTACACTATTGTTCGGGTCCAAAGCTGAACATTTTAAGTTAAACAACTGTGTTATATCCAAACCAAAATATATTTTATACAGAAAAATGGTCATTTTCCGTATAGTCTATATATTTTTTGGGTCCATCTTTAAACTGTTTTATATCCAAAACCATGTAAAAAACAGTGTTCAGTTAAACAGCCCTGTTATATCCATTCAAAACATATAGAGTATGCAGAAAAATGACCATTCATGTCCATTTTTCTATATAATCTACATGTATATACAGGTTGACCCCGCTATTTCGACAATGCTTATCTCGATAATACCACTTATGTCGAAGTGATCTGCCATTCCCGAAAGTTTTTTCCTATATTCTTAATGCAATTCGACCTTGTTTATGTCAAAGTCGGCTATGTCGATAAATCGGCTTTGTCGAAGTAGTTTTTCATTCCTGAAAAGCAGCTTTCTATGATTTTACCACTGCTTTTGTTGAAGTCGAAAGTTTTTGGCCAAAGATCCGACATTTGCATAAAAAACGAAACACTTTTTTCCGTGTTTGACAAATTTTTTTGTCACTTTCGCAATCATGCTAAGGTCGATCAAAGCAAACGATAAACAAAGCAATTTACCTTTAATTCATTGAATAATATCCTTTTTAATGATGATCAATTAAACTCCATTCATGCGATGTCTTGTAATATTTAGCGTAAACACATTCCGACATTTAATTGATTCACACTGATCAGCTGTTTGTGTACAGTAATTGACCTTGACTTGAACTGATCAGGTGTAAAGTGATACGTCATAGTTGGGTTGGAATGGGACCAAACAACAATTAGCGGTACTTTTGAAGTTTAATAGACTGAGCACTGCTTAAGCGGCCTTTTTGATGCTAGAAATCGCAAACGTTCTTTAATTTCTGTCAAAACTATCTCAAAATTAGTGTCATAAATGAGTAAATCAGGCAGAAGATATTTAAAGCAAATTGTCTGTCCAAATGGCATTCACTCTTTAAGCCTTTTCAATGTCATTGTCTAACACCGAGAAATCTAATGAAGGACCCAGGTCTGATCCTGGGGGGATAGTTAGAACAGTAAACTTTACACCTGTTGCTGAGCAATCCAGCCAAGGACCCTTTTCAGGGGGGATAACTGGATCAGCAAAGAAGGGTGTAAAGCAAAAATTAGACAACAAATCCCTTGAGACGAAATATGAAGTCCTCATGGAAGTGGAGAAGGGTACCAGATCCAAGACACAGATCGCTAAAGACTACGGACTGGCTCAGAGCACCTTGTCAACATGGGTTAAGAAAGCCGACGAAATAAAGAACGCTTTCTTGACGGGTGATTTCAGCACCAAACGCAAGAAGCTCCGTACGGCCGGGTACCCCGAGGTAGAGGAGGCCCTGCTCAAATGGTTCAAGACTGCTCGGGACCACGACATACCCATATCCGGCCCATTTATGATGGAACAGGCCGGCGAGCTCGCCAAGAAACTGGGGGTACCTGAGGGAGAGTTTAAATGCTCCAATGGCTAGTTAGACCGCTTCAAGACCGGACACAGGATTTCTTTCAAGCGAATATGCGGGGAAGAAAATTCTGTGGACACGGGCAGTGCCCAAATGGAGGAGTGGCACAAGACTCTCTCCATAATTTTGAAAGAATATTCGCCTGACAATGTGTACAACGCCGACGAGACGGGTCTCTTCTTCCGCTGCCTGCCTGGCAAGACGCTAGAGTTCAAGAACAAAGACTGCCACGGCGGAAAACAGAGTAAAGAGAGAATCACCGCGCCTGTTTGTGCAAACATGTCCGGCACAGAAAAACGACCTCTGTTGGTACTCGGCAAATCGGCGAAACCCAGGTGTTTCAACAACGTCAAGTCCTTCCCGACGGAGTATGACTCCAACAAAAAAAGCCTGGATGACGAGCGAAATCTTTGTGAAATGGGTCACAAAGTTTGACAAGACCTGTCAGAGACAACGACGGAAGTGTGCGCTGATCGTCGACAACTGCCTCGCCCACCCTAGAGTGAAGGGTTTGAAGAATGAACCTATTCTTCTTCCCTCCGAACACAACCAGTAAGACACAGCCGATGGACCAGGGTGTGATTCGCAGCCTGAAACACCACTACCGAAAGCTAGTCATCACCCGCCACCTCCGCGCCATTGAGAGGAAAAGAGAAGTGGAGAAAATCACCCTACTAGACGCCATGCACTACCTCCAACAAGCATGGAACAGCGTGACTGAAACAACCGTCGCCAACTGTTACAGAAAAGCTGGGTTTCAGGTTACCGACGACGTGGAAATAGCCGACGTACCGATCGAGATCGACGACGAGGACCCCCTTGATGACCTACCACTAGCTCGACTGGTTGGAGCAAACTTCACAATGAGTGACTACGTTAGCGTCGACGACGACCTACGACCTGCGCCGAACTGACTGACGACGCTATCGTCGAGGAAATGATCGCCGCTAGGGACACAACACCCGACGACGATGACCAGACAGGCGAGCATAACACCAGCCTGGTGCCACCTCCGACTGTTGATATGGCCCTGAAGGCCTGTGATACGCTACGACGGTTTCTTCAAAAACAGACAGATATGACTGACGTCCTTGAGAAATTGTGCCACGTTGACAAATGTGTGAACCAAATTGACTTGAGTAAGCGTTGGGCAAAACAATCTGTGATCACTGACTTTTTTAGAATGTGAAAATGTGACTTAATGGTGCTTAAAACGGACAATGTTTTTCTCAGTGCTTGGACATCTTACTTTAGTATTACATGTACTACATATATGCTAGGTTTATTTCAGTGCTTCGTGCATTTTTTGTTTGTGCATGTATGTATATGCTCAAAGTGTTGTGTTGTTTTGTGTCATAATTGTTATGTTTTAAAATGTAAATAAAACAAAGTCAATTCAATCTTCTTGTTACTTTATTTCAATCCCATTTAAGTAGAAACAGTTTTACTATTCAATCATACAAACGTATGATGGACTGGCAATACTGCTTCTAAAAATAGCCTTGACGCAGCATGTACAAACGGTCCAGTAAACGATTTGGGATGACGCAGCATGTACAAACGGTCCAGTAAAAGCTTTGGGATGACGCAGCATGTACAATCGGTCCAGTAAAAGCTTTGGGATGACGCAGCATGTACAATCGGTCCAGTAAAAAAATTGGATGACGTCACTGTTTGCTTATCTCGAACTACTGATAACCCGAAGTATTTTGTCCATTCCCTTGGACTTTGAGATATCGAGGTTGACCTGTATATTAAGTGTCCATCTTTAAACCATGTTAGATCCAAAACCATGGTATAAAGAATAGTGGTACAAAGAGGCCTATGTGTACCTGATGAACACTCTTCTAAATTACAACAGCCAGTGACGGAACACAGTAAATGTTCATGTCTTTAATTTTGGTTTTGTAAGTTCATCTTAGTAGCAATTGGGCCCCGTCAAGCAATCTTGGTACTTATCGCCTATGCGAGCAGCCAAGGGTTCAGGGGAGCCTGCGCATCCGCGCAGTCTTGCCAGAACCTCCGCTGCTCGCTCCTACAAGTAGTGAATCAAGAGGAACCTTCAGACAGAAAGCCATATCCCTGGCCCCTCTGAATGGCTGGGCATGCGCAGTTAAAATTTGTCATGACGGAATGCTCGAAGACACAAATTCGCTTGGCGGGGCTCAATTATCAGTGAAACATTCTTTCATGATGATTGATCACGAAACTTTCTTTGGTCATTCTCTCCCATTAGCTGATTAACCCTTAATCTGCTGAACACAGCAACCCCTATCTTTGCAAACAGTGTAGATTCAAATCAGATGGCTTCTGAAGAAGCCATCTGATCAGGAGCTACACTGTCATTCAGTTTGTGAATTTGAATGGATACATTATATCAAGTAATTTGATTGGTTAAAATTAAAATGGGTGTGGCTAAATTAATTTATGCAGTGGGATAAGGGTTGATGGAAGGCAGCAAATGAATGTGCACTATACAGTAGAACTTCGATGGCTCGAACACCGTTGGCTTGTTTACCATGGATGTGTCAAACCCATTCTTGAGCCCCTAGCAAAATCCTCTACATAAGAAATAGTGGGGGATGATTAAGGAGATTTTAGTCTTTTATCTTGCAAAAGTATGCTGTGTGCACTCATTAGAATCGCCTCAATGAGGCGATTCTAATGAGTACACACAGCATACATTTTCATTATAGAACACCGAAAAGATGTCTGAAAGTATCTCTTGTTTACCTCCTGGCAGTCACCTCAGTGGCTCGAACTACCCATCGCAAACAGATTTTCGAGGTCCCAAAGGTGTTTGAGCAATTGAAGTTCGACTGTATTTATAAACTTTCCCGGGAAAAGAGTGGTTAGGTAAACTGACCAGCTTGACATGACCTAAAGGATATTGAATGGGCCGATAGACTCAAAACCAAACCAAAACCCTAACCTTTATCCCACTACATAAATTAAGGCACTCCCACTGCTGATTATCAACAAATCAAATTACTTGATATAAATTTGTTAGATTCACAAACAGCATGACAGTGCAGGTCCTGATCAGATGCCATCTGATCTGGATCTACACTGTTTGAAAAGGTAGGGTTGTGAACAGCAGGGTAAGGGTTAAAACACTTCCAAGACCATAGTGAACTGAGTGACTGAGGACTAACAGGGGCTACTTGATTTGATTTTACAGAGTGAAAAATCAAGTGAAACTGAACAAAGTCTTACTTGCAAGATAAATCAAGTGAAACCAAACAAATGGCATACACGCAAGATAAATCAAGTGAAACCGAACAACTGGTGTACACACTAGATAAATCAAGTGAAACCGAACAAATGGCATACATGCAAGATAAATCAAGTGAAACCGAACAACTGGTGTACACACTAGATAAATCAAGTGAAACCAAACAAATGGCATACACGCAAGATAAATCAAGTGAAAGCGAACAAATGGTGTAAACACAAGATAAATTAAGTGAAAATGTACAAATGGTGTACTTACAAGATAAATCAAGCAAGAATGAACAAATGGCATACACACAAGATAAATCAAGCAAAACTGAACAAATGCATACACACTAGATAAATCTAGCAAGAATGAACAATTGGCATACACACAAGATAATTCAAGCAAAAATGTACAAATGCATACACACCAGATAAATCAAGCAAAAATGAACAAATGCATACACACATGATAAATCAAGCAAGAATGAACAAATGTGTACACAAGATAATTCAAACAAAAATGAACAAATGACATACATGCAAGATAAATCAAGCAAAAATGAACAAATGACATACATGCAATCAAGTGAAAATGAACAAATGGTGTACAAGCAAAATAAATCAAGCGAAAATGAACAAGTGGTGACCATGCAAGATAAATCAAGTGAAAATGAACAAATGGTGTACATGCAAGATAAATCAAGTGAAAATGAACAAATGGTGTACATGCAAGATAAATCGAGTGAAAATGAACAAAAGGTGCACATGCAAGATAAATGGAGTGAAAAGGATCAAATGGCATACACGGAAGTTAAATCAAGTGAAACTGAACAAATGTGACACAAGTTAAATCAAGTGAAAATGAACAAATGGTGTACATGCAAGATAAATTAAGTGAAAATGAACAAATAGTGTACATGCAAGATAAATTGAGTGAAAATGAACAAATGGTGTACATGCAAGATAAATCAAGTGAAAATGAACAAATGGTGTACATGCAACATAAATCGAGTGACAATGAACAAATGGTGTACACGGAAGATAAATCAAGTGAAAATGAACAAATGGTGTACATGCAACATAAATCAAGTGAAAATGAACAAATGTGTACATGCAAGATAAATCAAGTGAAAATGAACAAATGGTGTACATGCAAGATTAATCGAGTGAAAATGAACAAATGGTGTACATGCAACATAAATCGAGTGAAAATGAACAAAATGGTGTTCATGCAACATAAATCAAGTGAAAATGAACAAATGGTGTACATGCCAGATAAATCTATTGAAAAAGGAACAAATGGTGTACACGCAAGATAAACCAAGTGAAAGCGAACAAATGGTGTACACAGAAGATAAATTAAGTGAAAATGTACAAATGGTGTACACACAAGATAAATCAAGCAAAAATGAACAAATGCATACACACAAGATAAATCAAGCAAAAATGAACAAATGCATGCACACAAGATAAATCAAGTGAAAATGAACAAATTGCATACACACAATCAAGTGAAAATGAACAAATGGTGTACATGCAACATAAATCAAGTGAAAATGAACAAATGTGTACATGCAAGATAAATCAAGTGAAAATGAACAAATGGTGTACATGCAAGATTAATCGAGTGAAAATGAACAAATGGTGTACATGCAACATAAATCGAGTGAAAATGAACAAAATGGTGTTCATGCAACATAAATCAAGTGAAAATGAACAAATGGTGTACATGCCAGATAAATCTATTGAAAAAGGAACAAATGGTGTACACGCAAGATAAACCAAGTGAAAGCGAACAAATGGTGTACACAGAAGATAAATAAAGTGAAAATGTACAAATGGTGTACACACAAGATAAATCAAGCAAAAATGAACAAATGCATACACACAAGATAAATCAAGCAAAAATGAACAAATGCATGCACACAAGATAAATCAAGTGAAAATGAACAAATGCATACAGAAGATAATTCAAGCAAAATGTACAAATGCATACACACAAGATAAATCGAGCTAAAATGAACAAATGCCTACACACAAGATAATTCAAGCAAAAATGAACAAATGGCATACATGCAAGATAACCCAAGTGAAAATGAACAAATGGCATACACGCAAGATAATCAAGTGAAAATGAACAAATGGCATACACGCAAGATAAATCAAGTAAAAATGAAAAAATGGCGTACACCCAATCAAGTGAAAATGAACAAATGGTGTACAAGCAAATAAATCAAGCGAAAATGAACAAGTGGTGTGCATGCAAGATAAATCAAGTGAAAATGAACAAATGGTGTACATGCAAGATAAATCAAGCAAAAATGAACAAATGCATACACACAAGATAAGTAAAAATGAACAAATGCGTACACAAGATAATTCAAGCAAAAATGAACAAATGGCATACATGCAAGATAAATCAAGCAAAAATGAACAAATGGCATACACACAATCAAGTGAAAATGAACAAATGGTGTACAAGCAAAATAAATCAAGCGAAAATGAACAAGTGTTGTGCATGCAAGATAAATCAAGTGAATATGAACAAATGGTGTACATGCAAGATAAATCAAGCAAAAATGAACAAATGCATACACACAAGATAAGTAAGAATGAACAAATGCGTACGCAAGATGATTCAAGCAAAAATGAACAAATGGCATACACGCAAGATAAATCAAGCAAAAATGAACAAATGGCATACATACAATCAATTGAAAATGAACAAATGGTGTACAAGCAAAATAAATCAAGCGAAATGAACAAGTGGTGTGCATGCAAGATAAATCAAGTGAAAATGAACAAATGGTATGCATGCAACATAAATCAAGCAAAAATGAACAAATGGCATACACGCAAGATAAATCAAGTGAAAATGAACAAATGGCATACACGCAAGATAATCAAGTGAAAATGAACAAATGGCATACACGCAAGATAAATCAAGTAAAAATGAAAAAATGGCGTTCATGCAATCAAGTGAAAATGAACAAATGGTGTACAAGCAAATAAATCAAGCGAAAATGAACAAGTGGTGTGCATGCAAGATAAATCAAGTGAAAATGAACAAATGGTGTACATGCAAGATAAATCAAGCAAAAATGAACAAATGCATACACACAAGATAAGTAAAAATGAACAAATGCGTACACAAGATAATTCAAGCATGAATGAACAAATGGCATACATGCAAGATAAATCAAGCAAAAATGAACAAATGGCATACACATAATCAAGTGAAAATGAACAAATGGTGTACAAGCAAAATAAATCAAGCGAAAATGAACAAGTGTTGTGCATGCAAGATAAATCAAGTGAAAATGAACAAATGGTGTACATGCAAGATAAATCAAGCAAAAATGAACAAATGCATACACACAAGATAAGTAAGAATGAACAAATGCGTACGCAAGATAATTCAAGCAAAAATGAACAAATGGCATACACGCAAGATAAATCAAGCAAAAATGAAGAAATGGCATACACACAATCAAGTGAAAATGAACAAATGGTGTACAAGCAAAATAAATCAAGCGAAATGAACAAGTGGTGTGCATGCAAGATAAATCAAGTGAAAATGAACAAATGGTGTGCATGCAACATAAATCAAGCAAAAATGAACAAATGGCATACACGCAAGATAAATCAAGTGAAAATGACCAAATGGTATACACGCAAGATAATCAAGTGAAAATGAACAAATGGCATACACGCAAGATAAATCAAGTTAAAATGAACAAATGGCGTACACGCAATCAAGTGAAAATGAACAAATGGTGTACAAGCAAAATAAATCAAGTGAAAATGAACAAGTGGTGTGCATGCAAGATAAATCAAGTGAAAATGAACAAATGGTGTACATGCAAGATAAATCAAGCAAAAATGAACAAATGCATACACACAAGATAAGTAAGAATGAACAAAAGCGTACACAAGATAATTCAAGTAAAAATGAACAAATGGCACACACACAAGATAAATCAAGCAAAAATGAACAAATTGCATACACACAATCAAGTGAAAATGAACAAAAGGTGTACAAGCAATTTAAATCAAGCGAAAATGAACAAGTGGTGTGCATGCAAGATAAATCAAGTGAAAATGAACAAATAGTGTGCATGCAACATAAATCAAGCAAAAATGAACAAATGGCATACACGCAAGATAAATCAAGTGAAAATGAACAAATGGCATACATGCAAGATAATCAAGTGAAAATGAACAAATGGCATACACGCAAGATAAATCAAGTGAAAATGAACAAATGGCATACACGCAAGATAAATTGAGTGAAAATGAACAAATGTGTACAAAAGATAAATCAAGTGAAAATGAACAAATGGCATACACACACCATAAATCAAGTGAAAATGAGCAAATGGCATACAGACAAGATAAATCAAGGGAATATAAAAAATGCGTACACACAAGATAAATCAAGCGAAAATGAATAAATGGTGTACAGGCAAGATAAATCAAGTGCAGTTGTGACAGTAACAGTGCGGTGACAGCATGTATATTGCTTATTCATTCATAAATGTTGTAGTTTAACATGCCTCCATGGCCTTGTGGGTAAGAGTGTTGACTCTTAATCATCAGGTCCCTCCCAGCTATGGTTCGAGCCTGGCCCTGGTCACATGTGAGATGCCAAGTTCTACATTAAAAGGTTAGGTGGTTTTTCTCCAGGTTCTCCCGTTTTTGCCCACCTTTGTTTAACGATTGGCTCAAAATAAGTAAAATAATGTTGAAAGGGCTGTAAAACCAAACAAAAAATATCTAGTTTGCTTAAATAGCTTAAATACCACCAAAGAATTGACCGATACAAAAGGCCATGCCAATTCACATGCTAACTTTGCTTTTAAAAGCACATCAAAAAGGTTTCGGTAATTCTTTCTGTGTGTTTACTACATCCAGGGCCCTCTACTAAGAGACCATCTTTGGGACTGTTCAAAAGTGGTCTGTTAGACCACTTTTGAACAGTTCCAAATTTGGTCTTAATATAGGAATTTTACTGTGTATATAAAATATCATTTGACCATCAGGAGTAAATATATATAAATCCTTTTTTTTTTTCAGACAATCCAGAAATACGGTATCAGGTTGTCAGTGGTTTTATATTCCTGAGATTCTTTGCCCCAGCTATATTAGGACCAAAATTCTTTGATCTGAGTGACTGTCAGGTAAATCCTACAATTTTTAAGTTAGCTTCATAGGCCTGAATGAATTGGTCATTTTTATGCCCCGCCATTCAAAACATGACGGGGTATTACACCTGTGGACACAAAAGCGTTCAAACTCCTATGAAATAACTTTCAATGAATCTCTTTGCGTCAAGTTAGTTTGACAAGCAAAAGTCATTCATCAAAGAATTCTAAAACTAGATCAAGCAATTGATTGGTCTCATTTTGGCAAACACTTTCTGATTGACATTTGTGATGTATTTTGATTGGACAGTGCAGGAGTCAGCAACGAAATGTACACCACCTTGTGTTTTGAATTTATTTCTGTCTGACAGGTGACTGATATGATGTTAGGATACATTGAATGATGTTTCAAGTCAAAATGAAATGAAGCTCATCAAAGTTTGAACGCCTTTGTGTCCACAGGTGTATGTTATACCATCTCAAGTTTGAGTGTCCATTCGTACATCCGTCTGTCAGCACCTCATAGTTTCGTGTCTGCTCCATAACTGATACCATTTGAGACATTTTCACAAAACTGCCAAGATATGTAGAACACTATGAGATGACGTGCAGAACATATAAACCGTAACTTTTATAATTGTTACCCTTTGAACATTGAACATAGCCATTTCTATCATAGTTTCATGTCCGCTCCATAACTTCGATACCATTTGAGATATTTCCATGAAACTCTACAGATATGTAGAGCACCATGAGACGACTTGCAGAATATATGAACCATAACTCTGATTTTCCTACTTTTGAGTTATTGCCCTTTGAGTGAGCGTTTGAGCTTTACGTCCCACCAACAGCTAAGGTCATACGGAGACGGGACCTCGGTTTAAAGACTCATCCGAAAGTCTGGAGAAGCCCGGGATCGATCCTGCGATCCCTGGTTTACAAGGCGAGTAGCGTTACCACTACACCACGGAGGCTTCTATATTGCCCTTTGAACTTTGAGTATAGCTATTGCTATCAGTTTCCTATCTGCTCCATAACTCTGATACCATTTGAGATATTTTCACGAAACTTCAGATGTGAACATATGAACCATAACTCTGATTTTCCTTCATTTGGAGATATCACCCCTTGAACATTGAGCACAGCCATTTCTATCATGTGGTCTGTTTTAAGCACTTTATCTCCTGAACCTAATGATTGATTCTGACAAAACTTGCATGGTTACATCACTAGGACATGGGAAAACAGCCGTTAGGTTTTGATGACCTTGACCTTATTTTCAGGGGCACAGGACCCAAAAATCTGTCAATTTTGGGCCAAAGAAGGCTTGTCTGCACCCAATCTCATGAACACGCCAATGAAATATGGTCCAACATTAATAGTACAATATATCATTTGAGTAGCTTTTTAAGACCTTGTTTTTATTTTAAAGGGCACAGGCCCCCAAAAAAACTGAAAATGTGACTTGTAATTCTGGTTTACTTCCTTTCGGAGCCATGGCTTTTTGAACATTGAAAATAGTCATCTCGATCATATATTCTTGTCAACTTTATTTTTAAAAGGCACAGGCCCACAAAAACTAAAAATGAGAATTGTATTTTTGGTTTACTTTCTTTAGGAGCCATGGCTTTTTGTACATTGAAAATAGTTATCTTAGTCAATATATTCCTGTCTTACAACTTTATTAAGGGAAAGATTAATACATCCTTACTTTGAATTCCTTTTTCACTGTGATATGGCACTTGCTTGATGTAATTGTAGTGGCAGGGCATCATGCAGTAATTGCAGCTTTTATTCAAAGGGAAATATCTTAAGCAAAACAGAAAGTGGTTGTCCCTTTTTCAAAGATTTGCAGGCATATCCGTTTTTGGGTCAGCTGACAAAAAACTTACTGGTAAGCATTCACCATAACTTTTAAACCACTGGTACGAGTATATCAAAGTTGCATGGATATAACATTTCGTCAGGATGAAGAACTGATTAAGTTTTCTTTACCTTGACCTTATTTTCAAGGTCACAGTGCTGTTAAATTAAGCTTGTTTTGAAAGGGGTATGCTGGGGGGGGGGAGGGGGGGGGCATCTGTTTTCTCGGAAAACAAGTCTAGTTCTTTTTCTGTTTGGTTTTCAGTACCCAGTTGTTCTAAGCATTGTTAGCTTAATGAGCTTGCTACAGATCAGTATGAGGGATGTTCAAAATGAATTGCTTATTTCTATCTGGAGACTTCAAATTTCAAGTTTGCCCAAAAGTGCTCATTTCATGTCTCGAAGTACTCCCCTCGGCTAGAAATGCAAAGTTTCAGCTGATGTATCCACTTATTGAAGGGTTCACGGTACGCTGATTAGGGCACAGTAATAAGGTACTGATGAATGGCAGATCCAAGTGCTTGTTAGGACTGGTATTTCCGCCCAGCAAGGAATGATTTTTAATTTCGGAAACAAAAAGAAATCACATGGGGCCATGTCTGGAGAATACGGGGGGAGAGGCAAAACAGTTACTTTTTCTTTCTTCAAAAATGCCGTAACTATTGCAGAGGTATGAGCGTGTGCCTTGTCATGTAGAAGACGGACATGTTTAAAACCAGTGGCAGGTCGTCCTTTCTGATAATACTTATTCAGTTTCTTCAGTACTACGTCTTTGTAGTACTTTCCGGTGATACTTTTGCCCTTTTTCACCGGCTCTTTTATTGCGACTTTTTCACCAGAGAAGAAGATTGCATACAAAACCTTCTTTCATGCAATATCACGAACTGTAAATCTGGCATCTCCTTTAATGATTTCCTTTCTTTTGGAAATGATTTCTTTACGAGATGCAGATTTTAGCCTACCTGATTTCGGTGCATTTTTGATGGATTCTACACCAGACTCAAATTTCTTTTTCCACAGCCGAACTGTGTCATAAGACACACAATAAGGTCCGTAAGCAGTAGAAATTTCCGTCATCAGCTGCTTCAAAGAACAACCAAGTTTTGAGCAAGCTTTGATGTAAGCATGTACTTCAGCTTTCTTGTTAACCCTCCTACCAACCATTTTTACTGTAGTGGTCAATGATTGTGTGTATTCAAAAGGCAAATTTTATATCTTAAGCTTAGTATAACATGTACATTTATACACCGTTGTGAAGGTATTGAATAACCCTATACAGGTATATATTGGTTTTTATTGTGCCCCACATGGATATTGAGCTACAGCAAAAGCTGCTCAAATTTTTCAGCAAAAATATTAGCATGTTTGCCATATTAACCCTTATCTTGCTGTTCACGACAACCCCTATCTTTGCAAACAGTGTAGATCCAGATCAGATGGCTTCTGAAGAAGCCATCTGATCAGGATCTACACTGTTTGGCATTCATTTTATGAATTTGTAGCAATAAATTACATCAAGTAATTTGATTGGTTGATAGACAGAAATGGGTGTGGCTTAAATGAATATTCAGCAAGATAAGGGTTAAATGACAGAAGTTTCAATGATATGTTAACTAACAACATTGTTAGCTTTTAACAGCCGGATCCCGATGCTTATTTTCCAGGATGAGAATGCGACCAGAACATTGAAGCTCATCTCTAAAGCAATACAGTGGATAGGAAATATTGTCAGCTCAAAAACCGTGAGTTATTACTCGTTTAGCCCCAGCCTTTCCCTCCACTACCGATTTGAATGCTTGTGCAATTATAAATGACTAGAACACAGTAGCTCATCTCAAAAGCTATTCACCATTTTTGCATCGTTTGCTGGCTCCCAGCTTACATGTTATCAATACTGGAAAAACAGGTAACCAGACCCCCCTGACCTTAAAAGGTCAGGGGTCTAGTTACCTGTTTTCCCAACACTGATAATCTTCAGACTAGGAGCCAACAGATAATGCAGAAAAGGTGAATAATGGATAGGAGATATTGTCAGGTCAAAAACTGTGAGTTATTACTCCCTCTCTTCATTACCCATCTCTGAATATTTGTAGAAGGATAAATGACTAGAATACAGAAACTCATCTCAAAAGCTATGGTGAATAGGAAAACATTGTCAGCTCAAACACTGAGTTATTACTCATTTACCCTCACTCCCACTCTTTACCACCACTCTGAATGCTTGTAGAATGAAACAGGACTAGAACATTGAAGCTTATTTCTAAAGCAATACAATTGATAGGAAATACAGTCGACGCTCGTTATCTTGAACCTCACGGGACCGGATAAAAAGTTTTTTCGTAGTACGGGATAACCAAAGTGTCACGTCACATGCATGACAGAGTCCATTATTTGCCTTGATATGCTTGGTGTTTTTGGTTATTCAAGAGTAATAGCACTTACATGCAGAACTTAAGAGTTTTCAAAATTTGTTTATGCAAGTAATGAAACTTGTCGAAGTATAGCGATTATAAAAGATTTCTCACGTGTTTTGTTGTCTTTTAAATTCCTGCTGGATATCCAAATAAGCTAAAAATAAATATGTACTTAAATGGACTGATTCCCCGCTTGTGAATGCAATGCTTTTATCACTTCGGTGAGCAGTATATGCTATACGTCATACGGTAGTCCCTCAAACTGATTTAAACAGTTCAGGTCCTGCTGAGAAAGCTGGTCATGAGCCATCTTTTTAGGATCTACACTGTTTGTATGTGCATCAGTACAAGGGACAGTACTCAATTTTGAAACTTTTGACGAGTACCGGTATGAAAACAACCAATTGAAGAGCCTTGTCATACCTAATCGTACATTAATACAAATCAGAGCCTCCATTTATCACGGAAATCATTGAAACGAGACGGTGTTAAGATCAAAGGTTGAGCACCACGTGTCAGTCTATTACATGCACGTGATTTTCCTAATAGCAGTAATGGTATTGTTTGCGCTAATTTTAATTTCGAACACGCCAAGACAAATTGGGAAATGAAAAACATTGTGAGTATTGATGAACTCTTTTGTAAAGGACTATTATCCGGCGTCATCTTTTTTTTTTTTTTTTCATGAATCCCAGTTCGAGATACCCAGTACGTAAAAACAGTGAAAAATATATCCAGGGACTGAAAATGATGGGCGAGATAGCCGAAGTGTCGACTTAAAAGTAGTTTGACACATGGGAAGTTGAAATACAATAAATAATTATATAGCGGAAATATACAGGACTTAGAAAACGGTTCAATATAAGTGATAGGATCGAGAAAGGCGAGGTCAAGATAACGAGAGTCAACTGTATGTCTGTTCAAAAAACCAGGAGTTGTTGCTCATTAAGCCCCACCTCTTTTCTCCTCTATCACTCTGAATGCTTGTAGAATGAAATAAGACCAGAGCACTGAAGCTTAGCTATAAAGCAATACAGTGGATGGGAAATATTTTGTCAGCTCAAAAACCAGGAGTTGTTACTCCTTTAGGCTCACTTATTCTCCCCACTATCCCTCTAAGTGCTTTTAGAATGATACAGGACCAGAACACTGAAGCTAACCTTTAAATAGGAAATATACAGTCGAACTTCTATGGCTCAAACACCTTTGGGACCTCGAAAATCTGTTCGAGACAGGGGTAGTTCGAGCCACTGAGGTTACTGTCAGGAGGCAAAACGAAATACTTTTAGACATCTTTTCAGTGTTCTATAATGAAAATGTATGCTGTGTTTACTCATTAGAATCGCCTCATCGAGGCGATTCTAATGAGTACACACAGCATACCTTTGCAAAATAAAAGACTAAATTCTCCTTAATTATCCCCCACTATTTCTTATGTGTAGGATTTCGTTAGGGGCTCAAGAATGGGTTCGACACATCCATGGTAAACGAGCCATCGGTGTTCGAGCCATCGTAGTTCTACTGTATTCAGGTAAAAATTGTGAGGGCTGATCAATATATTTTGTATACTGTTTTTTTGTGGGGTTTTTTGCATGTAAATCGCCAAATCACAGACAGCACTGGTGGGAAGATTGTGTCTTGAGTTTAAGCTGAAAACAGTACCTGAACCTGGGTTTATACCCTTCAACTGTAGTTCGTTAAGCATACAGTGTAGACCTTGATCAGATGCTGCATTCTGTGGCATCATGTCTGGATCTACACTGTTTGTGGGACCCTAGGCATATATACCGTATTGATCCTAAGTATTAGCACAGACAGGCTTAAGCAAACAGTGCAGACCCAGATCCGGGTCTACACCATTTACCATTCCGTCTCCACTTTTTGGACTCATTGTTCGATCGCAAAACAAACTTGTTAAAATTTTAGGAGAATTACAGCACAGCCTCAGGGTGTCCGAACTTTAAGGATTTTTACAGTAGGTCAACCAGTTCATTAATAAAAAAAATTTTCAATAATGAAAACCCTTTTCAAATATGAAAACCCTTGACATAGATCATATGCATGTTCTTGTCAGCCCAGAGGCCAGTTGTTCAAAGCATCATTAGTTTAACGAGCATGTTAGTGGTGAAATTGTTAACTGTTCTAGCAAAGAAAGTATTATATCTAAAATTCTGGAACATGTATTTTGCTGAAAAAAATGTCAGTAACTTTTTCAAATGCAAAAGCTACTCACATTTTTTGTCGCACCTGCTTGTAGCAAGGTGTGACATAGGTGTCCGCTTTTCTGTTAATCCATCCATCCGTCTCTCCATCTGTTAACATTTATGTCGAAGTTTGACATTTACGTCAAAGTTTGTATTGATATGAACTACAAAACTGATCCACCATCAAATCTTGTTTCTCATCTCCCTGACCTTCTGACTTGGCAGGCACTTTGACCTATATTTTGCGCACCATTGACTTCAACCATTATGTTGAAGTTCAACATTCACGTCAAAGTTAGTAGTGCAATCCACTGCAAAACTTAACAACCATCAAACCTTGCATGAAACATCTCCCTGAGCTCCTGACTAAGCAGGCGCCTTGAGTTGGTGACCTTGTTCTATATTTTACGCTCCAGTGACCCTCGACACAATTTACGTTGATGTTCCAGATCTCCTCAAATAAAAGGCATACAACCAACAAATCTTGCATAGTGCTTCTCCTAGATGAATGACTCTGCAGGTATCAAGACCCAGTGACCTTGACCTATATTTTATGCTCCATTGACTTTGACACAATTTACTCGATGTTCCAGATCTCCTCAAATAAAAGGGCTACAACTACCAGATCTTGGGTAATGCTTCTCCTAGATGTACTGACTCTGCAGATTGACCCGGTGACCTTGACCTATATTTTACACTCCGTTGACTTTGACAGAATTTACGTCAATGGACCAGATGTCCTCAAATAAAAGGCCTACAACCATTAAATCTCGCATAGTGCTTCTCCTAGATGTACTGACTCTGCAGGTTACTTGACCTGATGACCTTGGTCCATATTTTACGCTCCAGTAACTTTAATACTTTCCAGATCTCCTCAAATAAAAAAATAGGCCTACAACCATCAAATCTTGCACAAGGCTTTTCCTAGATGTACTGACTCTGCCGTACCTTCACCTGGTGACTTTGACCTATATTTTACACTACAGTGACTTAGACACAATTTAAGTCGATGTTCCAGGTCTCCTCCAATAAAAGGCCTCCAACCATCAAATCTCGTGTAGTTCTTCTCCTAGATGTACTGACTGCAGGTTGACCCGGTGACCTTGACCTATATTTTACACTCCATTGACTTTGACACAATTTACATCAATGTTCCAGATCTCCTCAAATAATAGGCCTACAACCATCAAATCTTGCATAGTGCTTCTCCTAGATGTATTGGCTCTGCAGGTTGTAGGCCTTTTACTTAAAGCAGTATAGATCCTGATCAACTTGCTTCTTAATATAGACCCTGATCAACTGGCTTCTAAGAAGCCAGCTGATCTGGACCTATACTGTTGTCAGAAAAGGATAAATCCGTATTCTGCATAGTGAAGGGTAAATATTTTCTACCTCCAGATGTCTGTGGCTTTGAAAGAAGACTATATGGTACCACTGTTCCAGGCTTTATCAGATGTCACACTAACAGAGGCAGTCAAAATGGTAAAAATTTCTTTCTGTCGAGGTCCAGCTAGGTGGGAAATTCGAGATTTAATAGTTGTCAGAATTCCTGTCACTTCACCCAGGCATTCTCAAACGGACAATTTTAAGTTATCCTATCATCACGAAAACAGGTCTTTATAATTCTGACCATCAAACTGCATTTTGTAGTAAATCTGGGGTTTACAGGGGTAATTTTATTTTTATTATTTCTGCACTAAAATATAGATGGTGGGTACTTGTTAGAACTGCCTGGATGAGGCAGTTTTAACACATACCCACAATCTTTGTATTGACCTGAAATATGAAAAATATCAGAATTTTTCATCTGAAATTTTTCATTTTTGGTGGTGAAATTTTCAATATATTTGAAAAGGCGTGGTTTTGTAATGAAGTCGTCCTATTTTTCAGTCGTAAGGCATGTTGAAAACATCATGCTTGCTGATGCATGACATCTAATTCTAAAACAGGCTGTGCCAAGGGAAAAGGGTTCTTTTACCCATTTTGTACCGGAAACCCCAAAACGGGTAGTTGGCAAACAGTGCAGGCCCAGATCAGACGCCGCAGAATGCGGCGTCTGATCAGGGCATACATTGTTCGCAGAATTTTCAGCCTATTTCCAAATAGATTTTGAAGAAAACACAATCTGCCACCCCTTAATTTTGAAATGGACTCCTGCTATATATAAGGTGGAAGATTCCATTTGGTACAAAAAGGGTTAAGCATATTTATGCAGTGAAGACTCAGATAAGCCTCAGCAAGTTTACACGTGGGATTGGATTTGTTTATCCACCTTATTTGCATTATCTGCTGGTTCCTAGTCTGAAGGTTATCAGTGTTGGAAAAACAGGTAACCAGACCCCCCTGACCTTCAAAAGTCATGGGGTCTGGTTACCTGTTTTTCCAATATTGACAGTGTGCAAGCTGGGAGCCAGCATATATGGTGAATAAAAGCATTGAAATTCCGCTATTAAGACCAGCTAAAATTATGTAAATTTCTTTAAAAGGTTTCATTGATTTTTTCATTTTATTTTTCTACATCCAGTGCCATTTTAAGACCACTTTGGAACAGTCCCAAATATGGTCTGAATATAGCAGTTTTCCTGTACCTCGTTGCAATGAAAGCTCCAAAGAGCTTATATATATTTTCTGTTTGAAACATGTCACATTCAGTAAAGCTTCTTTATCTTTATCGCTATAAGGGTATATACTCTGTCATATCTGGCTTTTCCAGACTTTTGGATGAGTATTTAAACCAAGGTCCCGTCTCAATAATACTATAGCACCGGCCCCGATAGCTCAGTTGGTAGAGTGTCCGCTCAGGGGAACGGGAGGTCACGGGTTCGATCCCGGGCCGCGACATACCAAAGTCGTTAAGAATGGTACTAGCTGCTCCTCGCTTGGCACTCAGATTTACGGGGTAGAGCTAGGACTGGTCGACCCAGTGTCCGGATAATGTGACTGGGTATGGTATCATGTAATGTGTCTGGGACATGATACTTCAGTGAGGCAGCACTATAAAAGTGAGCATTGAGCTCCCTGTCACAACCAGACACCGTCGTGATATGACTGATAAATTGTTGAAAAACGACGTTTAACCCGAATTCACACACACACACATAATAATACTATAGCTGTTGGGGGGATGTAAAACTTAAACACACACTCTGGTGTATCTTTATTTCCAGTATCTTTTACATCATTCTTTTCTCTAGTAAGAGACCACCTTTTGGAATGTTCAAAAGTCGTCTTTAAGACCACTTTTGGCAGTTCCAAAGATGGTCGGAATATAGCAGCTTTACTGAACTTAGTTGCAATGTTAGCTCCAAAGAGCTTATGTTTTCTGTTTGAAATATGTGAAGTTGAGTAAAGTTTCTTTATCTTTATCTCTTTATGTGGTATACCCAGGTATATTTGTATTTCTAGTATCTTGACATTGTTCTCTATACCCAGTGTCTTCTAGTAAGCAACAACTTTTGGGGCTGTTCAAAAGTGGTCTTTAAGGCCACTTTTGAACAGTTCAAAAGATGGTTTGACTATAGGAATTTAACTGCACTTTGTTGCAATGAAAGCTCCACAGTGCTTAAGTTTTCTGTTTGAAATATGTGACATTATATGTGATAGCTTCATTATCTTTAACTCTTTATGCTGTATACTCTTTGTTTTGTTTGCATTCGAGTTTAACGGCCCAGTCAACACTATTTTACGTAATATTTGAGCTGATCAGTTTACCTATCCACACTTTTCCTGGGCAGGCTTATACGTAAGGGGTTAACCAGGACAGTGCACATTCTTTTGCCAGAAACTGACAACTGCCCTTCTTGAATCAGCAGAAGGAAGAGAATGACCGTAGAAAAGATTTCATGATCAATCTCCATGAAGGAATGTTGCCGATCCCAGCAGGTATCAAACCTGTGTCCTCCTGATCACCTGTCAGATGCGCATTCGACTGAGCTAGCGAAGCCAGTTATGCAGTATACTAAGATATATCTGTATTTTCAGTATCTTGACATCATCTCATCATCAGCTAAAGCACATTCCAAGAAGAGGAGCACTGGAGAGGTGCCAGTTGTCCTGAAAGAGGGGTAAGATTGTTAAGAGATGTTTAAACATTTCAAGTTGGCATTATGTTTTTGCCATTTGCAAACAACAACCTGCACATTGATGCTCTTATAACAATAAGCTATGTCCTTTCCACTACCTTAGTGCATTTATGCTTGATGGCCACTCAAAACGCTTTGAACAACCTTCAATCCTTCATGTATTCAACCATACTTTGACATTGCATTTCTGAATACAGTAACTCCACAACTGTTCACGGTACGCATATCAGCTCGCTACGAGATACCAGCAGAAGACTAAGCTTCCAAAACAAGCAAAAAGCTGGAAGAATGGCCTCTGAAATTTCCATTCTGCCCATCTCGTATTGAGATGGTTTGCCCCCTTTTACCAAACAAATGTAACAACAATAAAGACAAAAATATAAAAAGAGGGAAAAAGAAAGATGAAAAAAAAGAAAGAGAAGGGGGAAAAATGAGGATGGAGAAATCACACACACAAAAAAATAAAATAAAACAAAATAAAAACAAGAAGTAAATTCCTGTTTGAGAATGGATGTCACCAGAAAGGTCCTTTTCTCATAACAAATAAGACATTCTATCTCCTATAAACAAAGGGTAAGACAAGGCCAATTTTCCCAAAGAATCAGGTTCTAGGATGAAATGTTCTTGCCTACCCCCATCTTACTATAGCCCAGCTTTGAAAAAGTGTGGGCTAACTTGGATTTGCCTTGTCCTTCTGTGATTTCGTAATTACATTATTCATCGTAACTCAAAAACTGTTTGAGGTATTTTCATGAAACTTCACACAAATGTAAAGCACTATGATACGATGTGCAGAGCCCATGAACTATAACTCTGGATTGCCTACTTTTGGAGTTATTGCCCTTTGAACATTGAAAAAATTATTCATGATAACTCAAAAACCGTTTGAGGTATTTTCATGAAACTTCACACAAATGTAAAGCATTATGAGACGTTGTGCAGAGCCCATGAACTATAACTCTGGATTGCCTACTTTTGGAGTTATTGCCCTTTGAACAGTGAAAAAATTGTTCATGATAACTCAAAAACCGTTTGAGGTATTTTCATGAAACTTTACACAAATGTAAAGCACTATGAGACGATGTGCAGAGCACATGAACCATAACACTGGATTGCCTACTTTTGGAGTTATTGCCCTTTGAAAAATGGCAATTTTAACATTGCCCGTTCCATAACTCAAAAACTGTTTGAGGTATTTTCATGAAACTTCACACAAATGTAAAGCACTATAAGACGATGTGCAGAGTGCATGAACCATAACTCTGGATTGCTTACTTTTGGAGTTATTGCCCTTTGAACATTGAAAAATGGCAATTTTAACCTTGTCCGCTCCATAACGCAAAACGGTTTGAGATATTTTCATGAAACTTCACACAAATGTAAAGCACCATGAGACAATGTGCAGAGCACGTGAACCATAACTCTGGATTGCCTTTTTACCACCTTTAATTAGAGCTGAAAGCTGAAAACATTTTTTTTATTGTATAGCACTATAGCGGGGCTATAGTCAGATCCTCTGACAGTTCTAGTTGTATAACAATTTCTATCTTGTTTTATAGTGTTTTAACAAAGAGAGCTCAGGGAAGGAAGAAATTCGGCATGAAGAATTTCAAACAGCGATATTTCTGTCTCACCAACCAAGTATTCATGTACTGCAAGTGTAAAGGTGGTACCCCACTGTGTGTGATACCTATTGAAGATATACTGGCTGTGGAAAGTCTGCAGGAGGAGTCATTTAAAATGAAATATGTGAGTTGGCCTCCATTCACTATCCTTTACCTTTAAACTGCCAAGAAAACTGCATCTTAAAATGTTGTCTGTTTTTGACGTCTGCTGAATCTTTGTGCAAACTTTTCAAACATATTTTTGCATACAGGCAAACAAAGTGGACCCTGATCAGTCTGCTCCTAGAGGAGCAGTCTGATCTGGGTCCACAATGTTTGCAACAATGACTTTTAAAGTAACCACCAGACTACAAAGCAGATGAGAATTGTGGTGATTGATCTTTTAAGGGGAATGGGAACACCTTCAGGGGAGGCAACTCCTGCAAAAGTATTTTTGTCTCCCATGTCAATAGGGGTCAACTCTTAAAGGAAAGAATTTGCTCCAGAGGAGCAAATTCTTTCCTTTAAGAGTTGACCCTTTTTTCCGTGGGACAGAACTTATAGTAAAGCCTACAGGAAGTCCTGAAAGTTGTCTCCCTTAGAAAAATGGTGGAAAAATATGCCAGGTGTTCCCATTCCCCTTAAGGGTTTTTTTGTTTTGTCTGCTGAATCTTCTTGCAAACTTTTCAAACATATTTTTGCTAACAGGCAAACAGTGTGGACCCTAATCAGACTGATGCAAGGAGCAGTCTGATCTGGGTCAGCAATGTTTGCAACAATGACATTTAAAGTTCCCACCAGATAACAAAGCAGATGACAATTATGGTGATTGGCCTTTTAAGGGATTATTTTTTGTCAGCCGAATCTTCTTGCAAAGTTTTCAAACATATTTTTGCATACAGGCAAATATAATGGACCCAGATCAGACTGCTCCCCTAGGAGCAGTCTGATCTGGGTCCACAATGTTTGCAACAATGACTTTTAAAAGTAATCGGCATATAACAAAGCAGATGACAATTGTTGTGATTGACATTTTAAGAGTTAATTGGTTCTGTAAGTTGGAAAACATCAACCCAATTAGTTATTACTAGAGTTAAGCCTAATATTTGAGTATTAAAGGCTACATTGCTTTGTTGGTGATGACATCACTTAACCCATTTTGTACCAAAATGGAATCTTCCTCCTAATATATACCAGAAGTCCATTCCAAAATTAAGGGGTGTCAGGTTGTGTTTTCTTCAAAATTTATTCAGAAAATGGCCTTACTTTTCGCAAACAGTGTAGGCCCTGATCAGACGTCACATTCTGTGGTGTCTGATCTGGGCCTGCACTGTTTGCCGGGGTACCCGTTTTGGGGTTTCTGGTACAAAATGGGTTAAGAATAATTCTGCTTCTGAAAGGTTTCAGCTGATTTGTCTTTGTGTTTTCTACACACAGTGTACTCATGTAAGATACCACCTTTGGGACTGTTCAAAAGTGGTCTTTAAGACCACTTTTGAACAGTTCCAAATGTGGTCTTATTACAGGCATTTTAGTGTATTTTTTCAGTAACATGCCTTCAAGTCATCATAGAAGAAAATACCAACAAAACATTCCAAGCTTCAAGAGTTTTCTCATTTACAAACAAGACCCAGCTTACACCCCATAATGCGGCCCCTGCCCATCAGAGCTTGAAGAAATAAATGGGCTGCATGATGCTTCCATGCCGAGATGAAACCGACTGCATACGAGTTCTGGTAAACCGCTTAGAGGATCTAGGTCTGCCCAGTCAAAGCGGTGCGAGTTGGAGCATTCAAGCTTATAAACCCTATTGGTTTCATTGGGGGACAGGGCTTGAGATGTCATTTCACCTCAGTGTTGGGTAAAAGTCCCACAGAATTGGAAGCAATGTCTCCAAAATGACCTATACAGTGTTGATGGGGACGTTAAACCTCAATCAAACAAATTCTCCAAGCAAGAATGAGAATGGAATCCAGTTCACTAAATTCCCACCTCTACAGAAAAAATATAGTGTCCAATCCAACCTGTCAGTGTGGTGGCTTTGAAAGCGCTCACCACTTCCTTATTACATGCCCCAGATACGAGGAAACTCGGCAAAGATACCTGTCCAGCAACATCAACAACTATAACTCGACCTACTCTATGGCATAGAAACTATGACCTACCACGAAAACGAGACCCTTTTTGCTAAATTTCAAGACTATATCATTCACTCTGGCAGGTTCATTACTAGACCCACAGCCTAGTCGGTTACCAAGTACACACAAAGATAAAATAATATTGCCGTCCAATTTATTTGCTCCGGCCCGGTCACGGGATGAGTTTGTGAGATGAATCGGTCTTCTTCAACTACTAGCGTTTCTTTTGCTCTTCTGTTGAAATTTCTCTTTTGAGACATCAGTTACAGCTTGTTAATTAACTTGCGGGCACAGCAACTTTAGCAACTTAAATAGTACAGGAAGTACCAGTCACACTATTCTCCTGAAATCTGACGTCACTAACACACTCATATGTAAGCGAATGTACTCCTTGTCAGCTGTCACTGATCTCTCTCTCTCATTGGAATCAATCAGCATTGTTATGTGTATTTCTTTCTCTGAAATCACTTGGTTTATATGTACTACAAAAGCCATTCATATAATGTAAAATATATTTGTCCCAGGAGATGACTTCTACATAAGCGCTACGGTTACTGTCAGATCCTGAAACACCTCGAACTGTACGAAAATGTTTGTGATTTATATATAAATAAATATTGTCTAAACCAAATCAAACATACAAATTCACCCCATAATGGGTTATCACAAACAGTTTCCAGACAGTTAACTCGGTCACTAGACTACTATATTTTTGGTAAATATTTGGACACTAAAAGGTCATCAAACTGAGTCTGAGCAAACAGAATAGATAGGAGCACTCTGATCAGGATCTACACTGTTTACCTCTGAGAAAAAGTTCTAGTTGGCAAATTATATAATTGGATAACGTATGTTACCATTCAAGGCCTGATTAAGTAGTAAATATTTGGACACTAAAACGTCATCACACTAAGTCTGAGCAAACAGTGTAGATCCTGATCAGACTGCTCCTTTAGGAGCAATCTGATCAGGATCTACACTGTTTACCGCTGAGAAAAAGTCCTAGTTGGCAAATTATATAATTGGATAACGTATGTTACCATTCAAGGCCTGATTAAGTAGTAAATATTTGGACACTAAAACGTCATCACACTAAGTCTGAGCAAACAGTGTAGATCCTGATCAGACTGCTCCTTTAGGAGCAGTCTGATCAGGATCTACACTGTTTACCACTGAGAAAAAATCCTAGTTGGCAAATTGTATAATTGGATAATGTATGTTACCATAAAGCACCAAAAAAAGTGTCCGAATATGTAGGGTAATTTTTGTAATAATTCACGAGAAGAATGTTATTTTGTTTCAGATGTTTCAAGTTATTCAGCCTGAGAGAGCTTTGTATGTTCAGGCTGCAAACTGTATAGACGAGAAAGAATGGTGAGTTAATGGTTTTTGTTATACCCCCGCAAACGAAGTTTGAAGGGGGTATATAGGAGTCAGCTTGTCGTCGTCGGTCCGTTACAAAAAACTTTAACATTGCTCATAACTTCCTTATTCTTTGACCGATTTCTTTAATATTCACACACCACACACCTTGCCACTAGTACTTAAGATTGATATACACAAACCTGACCTTGACCTTTACATTGACCTTCCTCAAGGTCAAATACTTGTAAAAATTTGTCTGTCGTCGGTCCGTTACAAAAAACTTTAACATTGCTCATAACTTCCTTATTCTTTGACCGATTTCTTTAATATTCACACACCACACACCTTGCCACTAGTACTTAAGATTGATATACACAAACCTGACCTTGACCTTTACGTTGACCTTCCTCAAGGTCAAATACTTGTAAAAATTTGTCGGTAGCGGGGGTATAATTGGCGCCCATTAGGCGGCAGCTCTAGTTGTGCCTGCTTTAAGCATGGCGCGATATAGGAGTCCAGTTTTCCGTCTGTTCATCCTTCAAGCCGTCAACATTTGCTACCACCCTAACTTTCACCCTTATGTAAGAGTCCCCCACAGAAGGGACATAGCCTTCAGCAGAATTCTTGTATTTGATTGGAGGTTTAACATCCCCGTCAACGTTGAATAGGTCATTTTGAGGGGCTTTTACCCAACATTGCGATGAAATGACATCTCAAAGTCCTGCCGCCCAATGAAACCAATAGGGTTTATATGCATGGACAGTCTGACTCGCACCACTTTGCCTGGGCAGGCTTAGATCCTCTAAGCAGTTTACTAGGGCACATGTGTGGTTGGGTTCAGCACTGCGTGGAAGCATCATGCAGCCCAGTTTATTTCTCCAAGCCCCGATGGGTAGGGGCCCAGGTGTATTTATGATGCTTGGAGCAAGACAGTTGCAGTTTGAAATAATCCTAATTAAAGTTGATCTTCATTGGCTCAGACACCCATTGGACCATGAAAATTTGTTAAAGACAAGGGTATTTTGAGGCACTGTGGGTTAACCCTTATCTTGCTGTTCATGACAACCCCTATCTTTGGAAACAGTGTAGATCCAGATCAGATGGCTTCTGAAGAAGCCATCTGATCAGGATCTAAACTGTTTGGCATTCAGTTTATGAATTTGCAGCAATAAATTACATCAAGTAATTTGATTGGTTGATAGACAAAAATGGGTGTGGCTTAAATGAATATTCAGCAAGATAAGGGTTAAGTATAGTGCCAGCAGGTTTTTGTTTTCAATGCTCTTTAACCCATTGTAGGCGGGAAACCCTAAAGGGGTACCTTGGCGAACAGTACAGGCCCAGATCAGATGCAGAATGCTATTCTGCGGCATCTGATCAGGGCCTGCACTATTTGCTAACAGGATTTTTTATCAAAAAGGAATAAAATTGAAAAAATAGGCATGACACCCCTTATATGACAAATGGACTTGTCCAACATATAGCAATAGAAGAGTCCACCAGTATACAATGGGTTAAAATGAATGTATGTGTATCTATAAGAATCGCCATATCCAGGCAATTCTATTGAGTTCACACAACATTCATTTTCAAGATCAGATAATGAGCACACACTGCACGGGATATGCATTTTTGAGATAAGATAAAAAAAAATCTCCATAGATTATCCTAAATATACTTAGTCAAAAAAGTAACTATAACAACTTTCGGGTGAAACTCACTAGATATCCTGCAGCTATTGAGCTAAATTTGGCTGTAGACATTTAAATCGGACGTTTAGCTAGAGAATGCTCAAACTTGCATTTGTCCATCATACCTTTCTGCTCCAGAGTTGTCTTCCAATATGTGCCTAGAAAGATTTTGGTAGAAAATGGACATTGCGCATGCGCAGAAAGTTCTTTTTTGTCTAAGATGGAAGACAATATTCTTTAAACATCGGATAACACTTTACTTTTACAATATCTCATGATCTCGCATTATAAGCGAGGTTTTAATTTGTGAAATTGTCAAATTATCTCCCTTGCAATTTAAAATATAGCAATTTTCGAACTGCTGTAATTTTTATTCCTGTCAATCAATTTTTGCCATTTTTTCAAAAAACGCTTTGTGTCCACCATTGCTTTTAATCACGATGGTAAAAAATACAGAAAATTCATGAAGCATGTAGCACTATCGATTGCGATTTTCTATGGAGTTCCCATTGAAAGCAACATTTGCACACAACTTCTAAGAATTGGAGGTCAATATGTGATAGCCTGTTTCTCGTAGCTGATGCAACTAAAGTTCCAAATCTTTTGTGAATAGACGCAAATGGTAGCTAAAGAAATGTCACATGTATCAAATTTTAGAAATGTAGGGTACAGGGAATTTTTTTTTTATGTTAAATCATAGCATGTTTTAATGATTTTCTCTGCGAAAATGACACAGTGACCCCTTGGGCGTTTAAAGCAATAGTCTACGATGATGCGTTTACGAAAACAAAAACGAATGGTGCTTTTGCACGGGAAAATGAGTCTTCTTATCAAAACATAACAAACTTTGTGTAGTTTTTATCTGTAGTAGCTAAAGTAACAGAAGCAAATTTAGGTATAGGAACTTTTTTGACTGAGTATATATTGAAGTCTTCACTAACGGGAAATGTTTACTTGGAACTCAAGTATCATTTCAAAGCAGGTGTGTTTATACATCCATTGGTGTTCGAGTTGTCAGAGTTTCACTGTAGTCAGGTGATATCCTTTTTCGAGTTGTTTATGGTAAAGTTCAGAAGCTAGAGATTAAAGATGCTAATTAAACAGTTGTCATTTTCTTTCGAAAGGATTTCCCTTTGTAAAATCATTTACATGAACTTTCACATGATATATTTTCCATGAAAATCTTTGACACAGAACACATGTGCAGGTAACTCTTAAGCTGCTGAGAAAAACAACATCTGAAAATGTCATCTGCCTGCTTATGTTGTCTGCTGAATCATCTTGCAAACTTTTTTGAAAAATATTTTTGCATACAGGCAAACAGTGTGGGCCCAGACCAGACTGCTCCTACCCGAGCAGTCTGATCTGGGTCCACACTGTTCGCAAAAAAATTAGTTTTAAGGTAACTGGCAGACGGCAAAGCAGACAACAATTTTCGTGATTGGCATTTTGTGAGTTAACTATTGTTGCAATTGATAACTGTATTCCTCAATCTCAAGCTGTTGTATGACTGACACACATTCACACACACATGCATGCACACACACACACACACACACACCCACACACACACACACACACACACACACACACACACACACACACACACACACACACACGGCATGTGTGGGATTTGTTTGTTTGTATTGGAGTTTAACAGCCCAGTCAACACTATTTCAGGTTATTTTTTTTTGCCGGTCAGTTTACCTATCCACACTTTTCCTGGGCAGGCTTATACATATGCGGTTAACCAATACAGTGCTCATTCTTTTGCCAGAAACTGACAATTGCCCTTCTTGAATCAGCTGAAGGGAGAGAATGACCGTAGAAAAGATTTCATGATCAATCTCCATTAAAGAATGTTGCCAACCCCTGCAGGTGTCAAACCTGGTTCCTGATCACCAGCCAGAGGCACATCCGACTGAGCTACCGAGGCCAGCATGGCATGTATGAGACAGATTAAATGAAATCATCAGTATTAGCAGATTTATTCTGTTTACAGGTTGGATGTCCTTGGTAAAGTGTGTGCTGCCAATCAGAACAGACTAAATCTCTATCACCCAGCAGCTTTTATTAATGGCCACTGGCTCTGGTAAGTTCCTTGCAAACATTTCATTGACCACTGCAGTATCAACACAAGTCACTAAAACTAGGAAATTTGTGAACAAAAACTGTTTTATGGCATTTGTGAACAGCTAAGGTGCATATCAGCCTGGATCAACACCTGTGTATACAAATTAGAAAAGCCTCATCGAGGGAATTCTTATTGGTACACACAACATACATTTTCATCGGCCCCCTACCCATCTGGGCTTGAAGAAATAGATAGGCTGCATGTTGCTTCAGAGGATCTTAGCCTGCCCAGGCAAAGCGGTGCGAGTTTGACAGTCCATGCTTATAAACCCTGTTGGTGTCATTGGGCGACAGGGCTGGAGATGTCATTTCATCTCAATGTGGAGTAAAAGTCCCACAAAATTGGAAGCAATATCTGCAAAATGACCTATAAAGTGTTGATGGGGACGTTAAACCTCAAATCAAACAAACATCGCAACCTCTTTATAACACTATTAATGGGTTCTAAAACAGAAACCATGTTAGTAAAACAACTGGTGTCATATCCAAACAAAAATGTATAGATTATAAAGAAAATTGACAATTTATGGTCATTTTTCTATATAATCTATCCATTTTTGGGATCCATCTTCAAACCATGTTATATCCATAACTGTGTTATATTGAACAGTGTAGGGACCTCCATGGCCTAGTGGATAAGAGTGCTGACTCTTAATCATTAGGTCTCTCACCACTGTGGGTTCGAGCCTGGCTCGGGTCTCATGAGACGCCAAGTTCTGCAACGGAAGGCAAAATGGTTTTTCTCCAGGTACTCCAGTTTTTGCCCACCTCCGATTAACGATCGGCTCAATATGAGTGAAATATTCTTGAAAGAGTAGTAAAACCAACTTCCCTCCCCCTCCCAAAAAGTAAACATATCGAACAGTGTTATAGTGAAGTGTAGTGTATTGTGTTGAATGTATGCATATTTTACATTAACAGTTGTAGAGCCACTGATCCCAGCAGTGAGGGATGTAAGCCTGTTTCCGGAGGGATACCTGTTACGAACATTAAACTGGTGATAGATACAGACAGAGAAGTGGAGAAAATTCACTCACTGTTTCTACAGAACATGGAGAAACTTGAAGCAATGCAAGGTACATTTTGTTTCTTTGTTTTGGAGTTTAATGACCCAGTCAACACTTTAGATAATATCGTGCAGGTCAGTTTACCTAACCTCACTTTTCCTGGGCAGGCATATAAGAATCTTATATGGGTGTGAGGGGTGGATAGAAAAATCCATCCCAAGGGTCACTGTCCGGCATCACGAGGCTTGCCGAGTGATTCCGGACAGTGATTCCGAGGGACGGATTTTTCTATCCACCCCTCACATCCATATTGGATTCTTTTTCTTGCATACCTTCCATTTCTTAGCACGGTATTTCAATGCTGCAGTCACTTCTGTTACCAACGTCCGCCATATTGTGTTGACACTGCAGGAATGTAAAGTGACGTCACGGATCTTGCATGACGTCAGCCTTAATGACGGCGCACACAAGGTCGTAATCAACCAGTGCATTTATCAAACACGCGATTATATTCGATTTGGGGTCGGAACACCAGGGTCAGAACATAAATTTCCATCCCAGGGTAAAATCGCGGATTTCCTTGTCTGGTGTGCAAGAATACCCATAAATGGTGTACGGGTACAGTGCATATTCTTTCATCAGAAACTGATAACTGCCTTCTTGAATCAGTGAAAGGGAGAGATTGACCAAAGAAAAAATTTCATGATCAGTCTTCACGAAAGAATTTGCCGATCTGGCAGGTATTGAACCCAAGACCTCCTGATCACCAGTCAGACTTGCATTCAACTGAGGTATCGAGGTACATAGAACATAAAAGGGACTACATGCATAATAAATGGCATTTTTCTTATTTTATCACAAAGAGGTATGTTGTGTGTACTCATTAGAATTGCCTCAATGAGGCAATTCTAATGAGTTAACACAAAACTCTTTTATTTCCTGGAAGATAGGAAGATTTATTACCCACTCTACTATATAAAAAGTAATGAGCTATCTTTGGCTACAGCACGACTTGGCCGTTTTTTTTAGTGATAGTCCCCTAGAAATAATTCTGGACATTGACAAGTGAAAATGCCTGGATTTTGTTTTCCTGCTTCGAATATATATTACCTCCCCTGTGCTTGCGTAATGCAGAGTGTTTCCCACATATAACTGGAACTGGTAAATTTCACGAATGAAAAAGGAAACAGGAAATTCTGCCAGCAACAAAATCTGGCTTCTGGCTTGTATGGTGACACAGCTCTATTATCAGACAAGCTTGCGTAATGCAGAGTGTTTCCCACATGAAATGGGAACTGGTAAATTTCCCGAATGAAAAAGGAACCAGGAAATTCTTCCAGCAACAAAAGGCTTCTGGCTTGTCTGGTGACACAGCTCTAAAATCAGACAATGCAGACCCAGATTAGACCACTTTCAAGGTGCAGCCTGATCATAGTCTACACTATTTAACTCAGACCTCATATTTTTGTGTTCGCTGTTTAACTAAAATTTCATATTGTTGTTATTTGTTGTCTTCAATTGATGTTACACCAGTTGGGTAACAAAATAGTTATTTCATGGCTGTTTAGGAGATAGTCAAACCTATTGCCCTTTGGCCCTCTGACGGACCCATGCACTATTGCCTGCGGCCTAACTGTCATCAAAGGAGACAATTTGAACTTGATGTATGGTTTGACACTTGATTCACATAGTCTGTAGCAGGTTTATGGTCTAGTAGGTAAGAGCCCTGTCTCTTAATCATTCGGTCTCTCACCACTGGAGGTTTGAGACTCGCTCAGGTCACATCTGAGATGTCTGGTTCTGCAATGGAAGGTCTGGTAGTTTTTCTCTGGGTACTTGGGTTTTTGCCCACTTTTGATTATGGCTCAAAATAGGTGAAATAATCTTGATAGGGATGTGAAACCAAAAAAAAAACAACAGAATAATAATAATTAAACTATACATTATTTGAGCCCCGCCAAGCGAATTTGTGTCTTCGTGCATTCCGTCATGACAAATTTTAACTGCGCATGCCCAGCCATTCAGAGGGGCCAGGGATATGGCTTTCTGTCTGAAGGTTCCTCTTGATTCACTGCTTGTATGAGCGAGCAGCGAAGGTTCTGGCGAGACTGCGCGGATGTGCAGGCTCGCCTGAACCTTCACTGCTCGCATAGGCAATAAGTACCAAAATCGCTTGACAGGGCCCATTTAATACATTGTGTATTTCAACCTTAAGAAGAAAAGTCTTTTATGCTTGCTCTAGTAGTTATCTGGCTTCCATTAATAATATTTATTCCACTAAAATGCTTCATCTCTTCTTTTATTAAAGCTGACTTGAAGACTAAAATTGGTATATATAAATATAATGTAGTGGTATTAACCTTTATTGTACCAAATGGAATCTTCCTCCTTATATTAAACAGGAGCCCATTTAAAAATTTAGGGGTGTCAGGTTGTGTTTTCTTCAAATTTAGTTCGGAAAATGGCTGAACTTTAAGCAAACAGTGCAGGCCCTGATCAAATGCCGTGTTCTGCGTCGTCTGATCTGGGACTGCACTGTTTGACAGGGTACCTGTTTTGGGGTTTCTGGTACTAAATGGGTTAATTTTTATTGTCTACCTATCATGTCAGGTATAAGCTCAGACGTGCAAAAATAAGCTAGTGCCCAACAAAACATAAACACTAAAATGCCAATCACGACAATTGTCGTCTGCTTTATCGTCTGCCAGTTACTTTAAAACTCATTTTTGAAAACAGTGTGGACCCAGATCAGGCTCTAGGAGCAGTCTTATCCGGGTCCACACTGACTGTTTGCCTGTATGCAAAAATATTTTTAAAAAAGTTTGCAAAAAGATTCACAGACAACATAAGCAGACGACATTTTCAAATGTACTTTTTCTCGGCATCTAAAAAGTTCAAATAAGACTTGTGAAACCAGTGGAGACTCGGATCAGGCTGCGCATCTGCACAGTAGACTGCGCATCTGCTAAGTCTGAGCAGAGTCTTACCTGATTGCACATGCCTTTTACAGCCTGTTGAATGTCCAAAGAGTACAAAATGAGAATCCTAGCCATTCTGGTTGATCTGAATATTTCCTGGTCTCACAGCTCTTTGTCGTAGGTTTTGCCATGCACTGTCTCAAATTATATTTTTGGACGTGCTCGCCGATGACAGGAAGCAGCTGATAGCCTCAAACAGCTTGCCCTGTCTGCTGGAGGAAACATTTGGCCAATTGATATTCATGTTCCACACAGTGACGACTCAAATGGGCAGGCTGATCCGAGTTGTCACTGTGCAAATATCAGTAGACACATTTTATGGTAAAGAATATATTTCATTTGGTTGTCTAAAATGGGGTGTTTTGTTGTCCTTGTGTAGAATCCCATTTATTATTTATTTTGAAACCTGGAAATGTCTTGGACTAGAAATATTCATTATTTTTAGCTCACCGTCACGTAGTGACGAGGTGGGCTTTTGGGATCACTTTTTGTCCGTCATCTGTCCATGCGTGCGTGCGTAACCAATTTCTTCAAAGGACATCTCCTCCTAAACCACTGATCAGATTTTGATCATACTTCACAGGAATCCATAGGTGGTCCCCTTTCAAAGTTGTTCAAATTGTTCTGGTCCGTTGCACAGGAGCCAAAAATAGATTTTTTTCACCGAAAACTTAAAAAATCTTCTTCTCTGAAACCACAAGGCCCAGGTCTTTGATATTTGGTATGAAGCTTCATCTAGTGGACCCCTACCAAGATTGTTCAAATTATAGTGCTAGGGCCTAAAAAAAATCCGCCCCGGGGGCCCTTTGGTTTTACATGGGCTTATATAGGGAAAATCTTTAAAAATCTTCTTCTCTGAAACCACAAGGCCCAGGTCTTTGATATTTGGTATGAGCTTCATCTAGTGGACCCCTACCAAGATTGTTCAAATTATAGTGCTGGGGCCAAAAATGCCCCTGCCCCAGGGCCCTTTGGTTTTACATAGGCTTATATAGGGAAAATCTTTAAAAATCTTCTTCTCTGAAACCTCAAGGCCCAGGTCTTTGATATTTGGTATGAAGCTTCATCTAGTGGACCCCTACCAAGATTGTTCAAATTATAGTGCTTGGGCCAGAAATGCCCCCGCCCCAGGGCCCTTTGGTTTTACATGGGCCTATATAGGGAAAATCTTTAAAAATCTTCTGCTCTGAAACTGCAAGGCCCAGGTCTTTGCTATTTGGTATGAAGCTTCATCTAGTGGACCCCTACCAAGATTGTTCAAATTATAGTGCTGGGGCCAAAAATGCCCCCGCCCCAGGGCCCTTTGGTTTTACATGGGTTTATATAGGGAAAATCTTTAAAAATCTTCTCTGAAACTGCAAGGCCCAGGTCTTTGATATTTGGTATGAAGCTTCATCTTCTGGACCTCTACCAAGATTGTTCAAATTATAGCCCTGGGGCCAAAAATGCCCCCACTCCGGGGCCTTTTGTTTTACATGGGCTTATATAGGGAAAATGTTGAAAAATCTTCTTTTCTGAAACCACAAGGCCTAGGTCTTTGATATTTGGTATGAAGCTTCAGCTAGTTGACCTTTACCAAGATTGTTCAAATTATAGCCCTGAGACCAAAAATGCCCCTGCCTTGTGGCCCTTTGGTTTTACATAGACTTATATAGGGAAAATCTTAAAAAAAATCTTCCTCTGTGAAACCACAAGGCCTAGGTCTTTGATATTTGGTGTGAAATTTCTTCTCGTGGACTTCTATCAAGATTGTTCAAATTATAGCCCTGGGGCCAAAAATGCCCCAGCCCCGAGACCCTTTTGTTTTTCACAGACTTATATAGGGAAATCTTTAAAAATCTTCTTCTCTGAAACTGCAAGGCCATGGTCTTTGATATTTGGTATGGAGCTTCATCTAGTGGACCTCTACCAAGATTGTTCAAATTATAGCCCTCGGGCCACGAATTCCCCCGTCCCTGGGCCCTTTGGTTTTACATAGACTTATAATAGAGATAATCTTTGAAAATCTTCTTCTCTGAAACAGCAAGGCCCAGGTCTTTGATATTTGTTGTGAAGCTTCATCTAGTGGACCTCTATCAAGATTGTTGAGGCCAAAAATGCCCCTGCCCCGGGGCCATTTGGTTTTACATAGGCTTATGTAGGGAATATCTTAAAAAAATCTTCTTGTCTGAAACCGCAAGGCCCAGGTCTTTGATATTTGGTGTGTAGCTTCATCTAGTGGACCTTTGCCAAGATTGTTCAAATTATAGCCTTTGTTGATATTTGGTTTGAAGCTTCACCTTTTTAGACCTCCCTCAACATTATGCACATTATAACCCTGGGGTCAATAGTGGCGCTCCCCGGGGCCCACTTGCTACTCTATGGATCAGGTGAGCGATCCATGGCCATCATGGCCCTCTTGTTGTAGTTTATATTATGTTACTTTGTTTTAGTAGTGTTTTTAGTTAATATCATCTTTGTTAAAGAAATGTGGAAGGTATACATTTTTTCATCACATTTGCTCAAAAACATAGATAGTGGGTAGGATTTAGACCTTCCTCAGTGAGCTGGTTCTAACAAGCACCCACAGTCTATGTTTGTACCATAAATAAGAAAAATGTCAAAACTGTGGAAGAGAATGCTATATGACATGGGTGTATTTTCCGATGGGTCTTTTAACCCATTGCTTGCAGGAAACCCATAAAGAGGTACCTTGGCAAACAGTTCAGGCCCAGATCAGACGCCGCAGAACGCAGCGTCTGATCAGGGCCTGCACTATTTGCTAACAGAATTTTAAGTCAAAAATAGAATAAAAATGAAAAAATAGGTCTGACACCCCTTTTATGGCAAATGGACTTATCGAACATATAGCAGTGGAAGAGTCCACTAGTATACATAGAGGACCTTACATGAGTGTTCATGTATTATTGAATTTATTAAACGAGTTGAGGAAAAGGGATAAAATGCGAGGCTTTGCCGAGCATTTTATCCCTTTTCCTCAACTCGTTTAATAAATTCAACAATACATGAGCACGAATGCAAGATTTTATTTATATTATGACATTTAAACACATTTCATTCACGATTTGTTTACAAAAATGTCAATAATCCGCCATTAGTAAACGCGACGGCGTTAAGAATGTCGTACATGTAACGTTACGGAACGTATCTAGCTAATTTGCATATTTAATCCACTAGTGGATTATCGAAAATAATACATGGAGTTATTACACTCTCAGGCGCGACGTCATATGATAAAATGGGTTAACCAAGTTTCTGTCTGCATATGACCTTAATTATTGGTGGGATGTAATACTCAATCAAACAAACATAGCCTGAATGGTGTCTGTTTATCATGCAGTTTGTGAATTGAGCAAATACATTATATCAAATAATTTAAGTTTGACGCTTATGACCCACAAGAGGGTTGACGCGTCGTTAAACACAAAATCATCATCATCATCATCAAATAATTTAATTGGTGAATTCTCAGAAATGGGTGTGGCTAAATTCAGTCAGCATATGGGTTAACTTTATTTGTTCGTGTAATTATATGCTCTGTATGTATGGAAAAATGATATCTAGATACCGTACAAACATGAGATACATAATGGGGTTTATGTTCTGTACAATCCATACTTAATGAGGTTTATTCTGTTAAAAATCAGCTAATGGGATTAAAATTTGAGTGATTGTGGGGTTAGTGGCTGTACAATGCTATATTATGGGGTTAAAGTCTCCATAGAATTAACATTGTGAACCCTAAAAATGTACCTCTGGTAAGAAGGATTTACCCTAAGTATTCAGACACCTCATCTCCTTACCATACTTGTTATGCCCCCAAAAAGTTGGGGGGCATATTGCTTCTGGCTTGTCTGTTCTTAAGTTCGTTCATTCGATCGTTCGTCACACTTTCTTGTGCATAGCATAACTTTATAACCATGTATCCCAGTGTTTTGAAATTTCATATATGGATTCCTCATGAAAAAATAAGTGAGCGTATTTTTTTCTTATCCGAATTATCTCCCCTTTTCGAGTTATTTCCCTTTTAATTAAATAAATAGAAAGCTCGTTAGCAAGATATCTCAAAAAGTAGTTGAGCTAGAGGCTAGATATTTGGTATACTGATAGGGACTGAGGAGGAGATCACCTGATTAAATTTTCAACAAATTTCATGAAATTTTGTTAGAGTTATCGCCCTTTGCAATTTCTGGCCATTTAATTGTGTTGCTTTCTGGTGCATTGCATAACTTTATAACCATGTATGCTAGTGTTTTGAAATTTCATGTATGGATTTCTCATGGAAAAATAGTTGACCCGTATTTTTTTTCTTTTCTGAATTGTCTCCCCTTTTTGAGTTATTTCCCCTTTAATTAAATAACATAGAAATCTCGTTAGCAAGATCTCTCAAAAAGTATTTGAGCTAGAACCTTGATATTTGGTATACTGATTGGGACCGAGGAGGAGATCACCTGATTAAATTTTCAACAAATTTAATGAAATTTTGTTAGAGTTATCGCCCTTTGCAATTTCTGGCCAATTAATTGTGTTGCTTTTTGGTGCATAGCATAACTTTATAACCATGTATGCTAGTGTTTTGAAATTTCATATATGGATTTCTCATGAAAAAATAGTTCACCCATATTATTTTTCTTTTCAGACTTATCTCCCCTTATTGAGTTATTTCCCCTTTAATTAAATAACATAGAAATCTTGTTAGCAAGATATCTCAAAAAGTATTGGAGCAAGGGCCTTGATATTTGGTATAGTGATTGGGACCGAGGAGGAGATCACCTGATTAAATTTTCAACAAATTTTATGAAATTTTGTTAGAGTGATGGCCCTTTGTAATTATTGGCCATTTAATTGTGTTGCTTTCTGGTGCATAACATAACTTTGTAACCATGTATGCTAGTGTTTTGAAATTTCATATATGGATTTCTCATGAAAAAATAGTTCACCCATAATTTTTTTCTTTTCCAAATTATCTCCCCTTTATGAGTTATTTCCTTTTTAATTAAATAACATAGAAATCTCGTTAGCAAGATATCTCAAAAAGTAGTTGAGCTAGAGCCATGATATTTGGTTTACTGATTGGGACTAAGGAGGAGATTACCTGATTAAATTTTCAACCAATTCAATGAAATTTTGTTAGGGTTATGGCCTTTTACAATTTCTGGGCATTTAATTGTGTTGATTTCCTGTGCTTAGTATTACTTATGCTAGTGTTTTGAAATTTGATATATGGTTTCCTCATGAAAAAATAGTTGACCGGTATTTTTTTCCTTATCTGACTTATCTCCCCTTTTCACGTTATTTCCTTTTTAAGTAAATAACATAGAAATCTCGTTAGCAAGATATCTAAAAAAGTATTTGGGCTAGAGCCTTGAAATTTGGTATACCGATTTGGGCTGAGTAGGAGATTACCTGATTAAATTTTCAACCAGTTTGATGAAATTTTGTTGGAGTGATTGCCCTTTGCATTTTCAGGTCATTTAATTGTGTTTCTTTCTTGTTGCAAGATATTAAAAAAAAACTAGTTAAATTGTTGCCTAAAAACTGATAATGGCCTTTCGAAAATTTAGGGCATTTATGGACAAGCATATGGTTGGGGGCATAGTGTTTTACAAACACCATTTCCAGTTCTAAAATTTGAACAATCACAATTTACTGCCCAACGTTATGTCTAGAAATACATGTAGCTGGATTAATGGCAAACAGTGCTGACCGTGATGAGACGCCGCATTCTGGATTTACAATTTGCTCAAGCCTGACTGTCCAACTACATACGATTAATACAGTAAATGAAGGCAGTTTAGGGGCATGGCAACACCTGGCAGATTTTCCTGCCATTTTTCAAAGGGAGACAACTTTCGGGACTTCCTGTTTGCTTTTCCATAAGCCCTGTCCCACTGAAAAAGAGGTCTACTCTTAAAGGAAAGAATTTGCTCCTCAGGAGCAAATTCTTTCCTTTAAGAGTTGACCTCTATTGATGTAGGAGACAAAAATACTTTTGCAGGAATTGCCTCCCCTGAAGGTGTTCCCGTTCCCCTTAATTCTCTGTTAAAATATTCAGCAAATTGATACAGATTCAGGGGATGCAACTCTTTCAAATATATTTTTGTCTCCCTTATCAAGAGGAGTCGGCCCAATTTTTTGTTAAAATAAACACTACTTGTATTCCATTAAGAAGAATCAGTAGATCTAAAGATGAGGTGTGTCTTTCAAAAATATTATTGTCTCCTTTATCAAGTGGGGCCTACCCAATTGTTTGTAAAAAGTAAACTTTTTCCATTAACCCATTGTATACTAGTGGACGCTTCCACTGCTATATGTTGGACAAGTCCATTTGTCATATAAAGTGTGTCAGGCCTATTTTTTTCCTTTTTATTCCATTTCTGACTGAAAATTCTGTTAGCAAATAGTGCCGGCCCTGATCAGACGCATCTGATCTGGGCCTGCGCTGTTTGCCATGGTACCCCATTAGGGGTTTCCCGCATACAATGGGTAAAGGAGAATCTGGACACCTGAAGATGACACAACTCTTTCAATAATATTTTTGTCTCACTTATCAATAGGGGTCCACCCTTCAAAGAAAGAATTTGCTCCTAAGCTTGGGAGCAAATTTGTTCCTTTAAGGGTCGGGGGAGGGGGGTGGAAAGCAAACAGGAAGTCCTTAAAGTTGTTTCCCTTGTAAAACATGTCAGGTGTATTTATTCCTCATAGCACCCCCACCTATCGGGGTACAGAGAAATAGATTGGGCTCAATGGTGCTTCTGCGCAGAGCTGAAATTGACAGAACTTTAGAGATCTGGGGGTAGATAGGGCAGCCTGAGATATCATTTCATCTCAGTGTCAGGTTAAAGTCCCACAAAATCAGAAGTAGCATTCCCAAAATGACCTAAATAGTGTTGACAGAGATGTAAAACCACAGCACGAACAAACAAATCTTTTCCCCTTACGGACTCTGGAAAGTTTAGTTGTCAGAACTACTATGCAACACAAAGGGAAGCTTCATCGTTATCTTGTATTTCTTTTGACTGCATAAATCTCATCTCTTAACCCTTGTCCTGCTGAATATTCATATATGCCACACCCACTACCGATTATCAACCAATCAGATTACTTGATGCAAATTATTGCAACAAATTCATAAACTGACTAACAAACAATGTAGATCCTGATCAGATGGCTTCTTCAGAAGCCATCTGATCTGGATCTCCATTGTTTGAAAGATAAGACATATCCGGGATCAGCAGGACAAGGGTTAAGATATTCTTACCTGGTTTTTGTTTGAATTGAGGTTTTACATCACCATCAACACTATATATGTCATTTTGGAGATGTTGCTTCCAAAATTTGTGGGACTTTTACCCGACATTGACATGAAATGGCATCTCAAGCCCTGCAGCCCAAACAAACCAAAAGGGTTTATATGTGGGGATGGTCCAACTCACATCACTAAGCCTGACCAGGAACCCCATAAAAAGGAACATAGGCAAACAGTATAGACCCTGATCAGATGCCACATAATGCGGCATCTGATCTGGGTCTACATTGTTTACTTACAGGATTTCCATTTGTTTGATTTGAGGTTTAACATTCCTGTCAACACTAATTAGGTAATTTTGGAGACATTGCTATCAGTTTTGTGGGACTTTTACTTGACATTGAGATGAAATGACATCTCAGTCCCAGCCGCCCAATGAAAACAATAGGATTTATATGTATGAACGGTCCGACTCGCACCACTTTGCCTGGGCAGACTTAGACCTTCCAAGCGGTTTACCAGTACATTGTACTCATGTGCAGTCAGTTTCAGCTCTGCTTGGAAGCATCATGCAGCCCATCTATTTCTTCAAGCCCCAATGGGCTGGGGCCGTTATTGTCTGAACTACTATGCAACATAAAGGAAAGCTTCATCGCTATCTTATATGCAAATAAGCCTTTTCTCATGACAGCATAAATCTCTTAAGACATTCTTACCTGGTTTTGTTTGAATGGAGGTTTTACATCCATGTCAACATTATTTAGGTCATTTTGGAGATGTTGCTTCCAAAATTTGTGGGACTTTTACCCAACATTGACATGAAATGACAACTCAAGCCCTGTAGCCCAAACAAACCAAAAGGGTTTATATGTGGAGATGGTCCCTTTTGCATCACTGAGCCTGGATTTTTATGGAAATCCATAAAAAGGAACATAGGCAGACAGTGTAGACCCTGATCAGATGCCGCATTATGCGGCATCTGATCTGGGTCTACACTGTTTGCTCACAGGATTTCTGTCAAAAATAGAAACAAAACAGAAAAAAAAATAGACCCAACACCCCTTGAATGACAAATGGATGGGCCTCCGTGGCCTAGTGGTTATGAGCGCTGACTCCTGATCATTAGGTCCATCACCGCTGTGGTTCGAGCCTAGCTCGTGTCACATATGAGACGCCAAATTCTGCAACGGAAGGTCAGGTGGTTTTTCTCTGGGTACTCCGGTTTTCGCCCACCTCTGATTAACAATCGGCTCAATATGAGTGAAATAATCTTGAAAGGGCTGTAAACCCCCCTCCCCCCCAAAAAAATGACAAATGGACTTGCCCAGCAGACAGCAGTTGAGAAGAGTCCAGCAGTATACAATAGGTTATATTTTCCCACAGATGCATGTGGTGCCTTAGAAGTGTACAGTGGAACAAAGTTCTCAGTCCCGGTGGAGATCGAAGACACGAAGTCGTGTTTTGAGACAATCAACGCTGTCCTGAAATGTGTGATAAGCCTGGAGCAGGAACATCTACAATACAAAAAAGCCGTGCAGAGAGAAACGGTATCCGGATCATTGTGAGTACTCCACGAATTCCTTGTTATCCCTTATCCTGCTGAGAAGTCTTTGTGGTGTAGTTTCTACACTACTCGCCTTGTAAACCAAGGATCGCAGGATCGATCCCGGGCTTCTCCAGACTTTCGGATGAGTCTTTAAACTGAGGTCCCGTCTCCGTATGACCTTACCTGCTGGTGGGATATAAAACCCTAAACACTCACTCACTCACATATCCTGCTGAATAAATCAATCTGGCCACATCCATTTCTGACTATCCACCAATCAAATTACTTGATGAAATATATTCCTTCAACTCCCAATCTGCGTTTGTAAGCCATTTGGTACCGGAAACCCCAAAACGGGTACCTTGGCAAACATTGAAGGCCAAGATCAGACGCCCCACAATGCGGCGTCTGATCAGGGCCTACACTGTTTTCACAATGTTCAGCCATTTTCCAAATAGAGTTTGAAGAAAGCAACCTGACACCCCTAAATTTTGATATGGACTCCTGCTTCATATAAGGAGGAAGATTCCATTTGGTACAAAATGGGTTAAAGTGTAGATCCTGATCAGATGGCTTCTTAAGATGTCATCTGATCCAGATCTTCATTGTTTGCCAAGGTAAGGGTTGTTGTGTCCATAAATGTTTACTGGGCAGTAAAGCCATAACACACACTCCTCGTACAGCTGCAACAGGGAACCAGAGTGAAACAGTGTTGGCAGGGTAGGCGTTTTTCATTCCAACTTCAGTGACTCCATAGGAGACAATTTGCATGAAATGTCAAATAACAGGATTTTAGTCAAATCTTTTTAATTCTGGGAGAATTAGGAAAATATTTCAAAATGTCGTCTGCTGCAAGCATGTACAGTGTTAATATGAGATTTATAAAGCTCTGGAGTTAAAAAAAATATCCTATGAAGAAACTTGTGCTTCAGAATTGTTTCTTTATCAGATTTTTTTTTACCTCTCTTGATTTACGAGGACTGTTCAAATATGAATGCAACTAAGCACATAAAAATGATTCCGTGATAGATTTCGATGAAAAGTTTATTTTGTCCCCTCAAAATATTCCCCTTTAACAGATATACAAACTTTCAGTCTTCTGATCCAATCATTGAATGCATTTTGGTAGTCTTTTCGAGGTATACTATGAAGGCACTGGAATATTACAGAACCGAGGTGTTTGCGCTGTACAAATTTTCGACCAGAAAGGTATTTTTTCAGCCGCGGGAACAAAAAAAAGTCACACGGGGCAAGGTCAGGGGAATACGTGGGGTGAGGGAGTTCAACAACCTTTTCCTGCTTCAGATAGTCTTGCACAATGAACGCCTTTTGCATTGACGCATTGTCATGTAGTAATCTGACATTGGCCAAACCAGTTGCGGGTCTTCGTTCTTTGAAATATTTCTTCAATTTTCGAAGAACTTTATTCTTGTAAATATTCCCATTTACAGATTTGCCTTTAGGCACAGCAACCTGAATAGCAGGGCCCTGATTTGAAAAGAATATGGCATACATTACCTTCTTGACGCTCATGGTCCGCTTTGCAATGCATGGTCTTTTGCAATACTTTGTTGCCCATATTTTGTTCTGAATCTTTCGTTTTGGCTAAAAAAAAGTGAACCCATGTCTCGTCACTTGTGACGACATTAGCGAAAGACCGTGCATTGTAATTTGGAAACTTTTTAAGCAACTTCTTGGCGCACTGAACGCGTGTCTTTTTCTGCTCATCTGTCAACAGATGGGGAATCCATCTAGCACAGATCTTTCTCATTTTCAAATCCCGTTTCAGAATTGTATGAGCTGCTCCTAATGAGATGCCAACCATACTAGCTATTTGCCTAGTGGTGTATCATGCATTGGTAGCAACTATTTCATTCACTCTAGCAACCATCTTGGCAGATGTTGCTCTTTTCGGCGAACAATCATGTGGTGCATCTTCTGTTGAGCCTAGCCCACAGCTGAATTTCTTACACCAACGAAAAACTGTCGGAAAAGACATTTCATTATGCCCATAAACCGAACATATTTCATCAAAAATGTCTTTGCACCGTATACCAAGAATACAACGATTCTTAATATAGAACCGTATTTCAATGGCGTACTCTGACCTTCTTCCAACCATGTTTTGTATTAGTACACAAGAGTAGACAGTGTTTATCGAACGATATACATGGCTAAAGTGGACGGATTTTAACAGGTTTGGTATCGATGTACAGGTAAAATGTTTTTCTATGCTGTGATATTTATTTCCAGGTGATTTTCGCATTAGTGCATGAGAAAACGTTCTACTTGCATTCATATTTGAACAGTCCTCGTATAAATCCCATGTTTTAAATAGGAGAATGTTTGTTTGTTCGATTTGAGGTTTAATATCCCATCAACACTGAAAAGGTCATTTTGGAGACATCATTTCCAATTTTGTGGGACTTTTACCTGACATTGAGATGAAATGACATCTCAAGCCCTGTGGCCCAATGAAACAAATAGGTTTTCTAAGCATGGAGGGTCCATCTCGCACCGGCTTTACCTGGGCTGGCTTAGATCCTCTAAGCGGTTTACCAGTACTTGTGTGCGGGTCAGTTTCAGCTCTGCGTGGAAGCATCATGCAACCCATCTATTTCTTCAATTCCCGATTGGGGGGGGGGGAAGAAATAGGAGAATGAATAAACTATATTTCAGGGGCCAGTTGTTCAAAACTAATGATGTCGTTAGTTAGCGTTATGTTAAAATTTTGATCATTTATTATGGCAAGTATGCTAATATTTTTGCTGAAAAAATGTGAGCAGCTTTTGCAGATGCAAAAGCTGCTCACATTTTTTCAGCAAAAATACCAAAATTTTCGATTTTGGTCTTGCTAGAACAGTTAACAATTTGACCACTAACGAGCTCGTTAAGCTAACGATGCTTTGAACAACTGGCCCCTGGTGTGTTTATTTCTCTTAAAATCACCATTTTGATATCAGTATAAATAGTAAATAAATAATGGACCTTCGTGGCCTAGTGGATAATGGCGCTGACTCTTAATCATTAGGTCTCTCGCCGCTGTGGGTTCAAGCCTGGCTCGGGTCATATTTGAGATGCCAAGTTCTGCAACAGAGGGTCAGGCGGTTTTTCTCCGGGTACTCCGGTTTTCGCCCACATCTGATTAATATGAGTGAAATAATCCTGAAAGTGTCGTAAACCAAAATCAAAGAAAAAAATATATATACATGTATATGAAAAAAACAAAAAACAAATAAAATATGTCAGATGAGTATTTTTTGTGGGATTATTGTTGAGGTGAATGTGTTGTTTATCTTGCCTGACTGGGGCATCCAACTGATATATTGGTAGGTTATGCATAGCTATTAGGTTTAGAACTATGTCAGGGAGTGGACATTTTGGTCTCAGTGGTTAGAAGATTGGATTTTCACCTGTGAGGATCTGGCATTAGGTAAACATGTCCAGGGAAACAATGGCATCCAACATGGTGTCAGAAATGAAAAATTTTAGGTAAAAATGATAACATCTTTCTTATTTCTGATTTCAACATAGATTGTGGGTGCTCATTAGAACTGCAACAATGAGGCGCTTCTAACATGTACCCACAATCTATATTTTTTTGCAAAAATAAGGTAGATAATGTTTACCCCCGTGAACCCCACTTTTCTCTATATAAAGTGGGGTTTAGAAGGGTCTTCGTTTCACGGACTTGATATTGTGATGGTTTGTTTTGTTTGTTTTTTCAGCTATGCTGTATTATGAATTCTTTTGTTGCAAATTCCATGTCACAAGATGTGGAATTTACTTATATCATAATATTTATCTGTATAAAAATGCTTATTGCCTGTTTTCAAGCAATGAATAGTTGCTATACTTTACATAGAGGATCTTTCATGAGTGTTCATATATTATTGAATTTATTAAACAAATTGAGGAAAAGGGAAAAAATGCGAGGCTATGCCGAGCATTTTATCCCTTTTCTGCAATGAGTTTAATAAATCCAACAATACATGAGCATGAATGCAAGATTCTATTTATCATATGGCATTTAAAATGCATTTGTACAAAAATATCATTATTCCGCCATTAGTAAACGCTACGTCGTTAAGGGCGTTGTACATGTAAAGTTACGGGGCATATCTAACTAATTCGCATATTTAATACACTAGTGGATTATTGAATTTATTACATTACTTTGTCACACTCTCAGACACGACGTCATATGATAAAAATTAATATTTTACCTATGTTTCAGTGAAAGTCCAATTGGAGATGACAGTCTTGTGTTGGCTGGCCCTGACACCAAGTTATGACCACATCCAGAGCCAAATAGAAAAGAAATCTCACTATAACCTATTTGTGTGGACCAGACATTGAAGAGGCCAGCTATTGTTATCAGCTGGGAAGAAAATATTCCAGTTTAACCCTTGAAGTACATCATAATCTCTTTATAACACTATTAATGGGGTCCAAAGCAGAAACCCTGTTAGTTAAACAACCGTGTTATATCCAAACAAAAATGAATAGATTATATAAAAAATGACCAAAAATGTATAGATTATATAGAAAAATGACCATTTATGGTCATTTTTCTATATAATCTACACATTTTTGGAATCCATCTTGAAACTGTGTTATATTCGAACCGTGTTATAATGAACTGTGTTATATCCAGGTTGTGGTGTACTCAAGATTTGTGTTGCAGATGACATTCAAATTTTGATTGCATTTTTATGGAGAAAACTGGGCATAACGTTTCAAGTGAATTGTCAAGTCTGATTTTCCTAAAAATCTATACACTACAACCTCAGTATAACACGGTTCGTTATAACACGGTTTTGGATATAACATGGTATCCTAAAAATATATAGATTATATAGAAAAATGACCATAAATGGTCATTTTTCTATATAATCTATACATTTTTGTTTGGATATTACACGGTTGTTTAACTAACATGGTTTCTGCCTTGGACCCCATTAACAGTGTTTATAAGGGGTTGTGGTGTATAAAAACATCATCTGAAATGGTCATAAAGGGTGGTTTAAGGGTTAATATGTTCCCAGTAGCAACTGTACCAGAAGATATTGTGATAAAATCCATCCCTGTGAAAAAGTAGTCCCCTCTTCTTACTCTATTTTTTATGGACTATTTTATCATGTTAAATGCGAGAAAGTAGTTCCATCATTATGCTTGTATATCAGTCATAAGTTTAACTAGGACCAAATCCATCATGGCATGTTGTGAAAAAGGTTTTGTCATGTGAAATATTGTGCCACAGAAAATAGTTCCCAGTTTTGTGGTGTAATGTCAAATACCGGTAGTTGCAGTGCTTTTGAGAATAAACGTGGTCAGAGGTTATAAATCTTTTTCATGCTCAACACAATTGAGCATGAGATTCTTGCAGCTCATAATGAAAACACACCTATACAAATACATTGTAAATTTTACTGCCGAAAAATTTTAAGATAAAATGTGATATTTTTTCTTATTTTTGCTCAAAATATAGATTGTGGGCACACATTAGAACCGCCTCATCAAGCATATCTAACAAGTACCCACAATCTATATTTTAGAGCAAAAATAAGAAAAATAAGGTTTTCCCCTGTAAAACCCAAGTTTTTGCTATATAAATGTGGCATTCAAGGGGGTCAAAATTATATAGGCGTGTTTTTATGATGTCAAATGTTAAAAAATTAACCACATGCTTTTTAAGCTCAGATTAGTAGAGCAGGCTATCCATCCTGCTCATAAATATGAAAACACCAGCAATTGTTAGTATTTTAATACAGTCGAACTTCAATGGCTCGAACACCTTTGGGACCACGAAATTCTGTTCCAGACAGGGGTTGTTCGAGCCACTGAGGGCTACTACCAGGAGGCATAAAGGAGATAATTTTGGGACTTCTTTTCGGTGTTCTATAATATGAATGTATGATGCATGTACTCATTAGAATCGCCTCAACGAGGCGATTCTAATGAGTACACACAGCATACATTTGCAAGATAAAGAACGAAAATAGCCTAAATTTTCCCCTCAATATTTCTTATGTGGCCAAATTCCCTAGGGTCTCAAGAAAGTTTTCGACTCAGCCGTGGTAAACGGGCCATCAGTGTTCCAGCCATCGAAGTTCTACTGTATGTATTAAATTGATTGATTTGCCGTTTAACATCCCTGTCAACACTATTTAGGTCATTTTGGCGACGTTGCTTCTAATTTTGTGGGACTTTTACCCGACAATGAGATGAAATGACATCTCAAGCATTGCCACCCAATTTTTGTTTGTTTTGTTTGTATTGGAGTTTAACAGCCAAGTCAACACTTTTTAGGTCATTTTTGAGCTGGTCAGTTTACCTGTCCACACTTTTCCTGGGCAGGCTTATATGTAAGCGGTAACCAGTACAGGGCACATTCTTTCGCCAGAAACTGACAACCTTCTTGAATCAGTGGAAGGGAGAGAATGACCATAGAAAAGATTTCATGATCAATCTCCACGAAAGAATGTTGCCTTCCCCGGCAGGTATCGAACCCGCATCCTCCTGATCACCAGTCAGACGCTCATCCGACTAAGCTACTAAGGCCCCTGCCACCCAATGAAACCAAAAAAGCTTTATATGCATGGATGGTCCGACTGGCACATTTTTGCATAGGCAGGCTTAGATCTTAAGCAGTTTACCAGTACTCATGTGCGTGGTCGGTTTCAGCTCTGCGTGGTAGCACCATGCAGCCCAATCTATTTCTTCAAGCCCCGATTGGCAGGGTCAGTTTATTATGTACTAGGGTAGGCTGAAAAGTTCTGAGCCTGACCAAGAAGCAGGCATCGAACAGCCATGAAATTTTGTATTCATTAAATCCAAACCTTTATTACTTGATTTGACTCAAATGAGTTCAAGTTTACCAGTAATAACGTAGAAATTCTAGACTTTGAAAATTGATACTAGCACGTTTTTGAGAAAATGGACAAAATCTGGCATCGTGGTGTCATCAAGTACCTCCATAAAAAGGGGTTAGCTCCTAAGGACATTCATGCCGATATGGTTGCTACATCAGGGGATGATGCTCCTTCGTATGCAACCGTGAAAAGGTGGGCAGCAAATTTTAAGATGGGCAAGGACAGCCTTGAAGATGAGGACCAGTGTGGACGACCCACAACGGCAACAACTGAGGAAACCATCAGCCAAGTGCACAGGGCCATGATGGATGACAGGCGTTTAACTGTGAATCAGTTAGCTAACACTGTTGGCATCTCCCGTGAATGAGAAGAGAACATTCTACACAGTTAATTAGGAATGTCGAAGGTTTCCGCCAGATGGGTGCCACTGCTTTTGACGCCTGACCAAAAGTTGACCAGACTGACACAAGCCAACTTGGCTATTTTTGAAGCAGACCAAGATGGTTTTCTTGACCATTTTGTCACTCAGGATGAGTGATGGGTTCATCACTTTGAGCCAGAGACCAAAAAGCAATCCATGCAATGGAAGCACCCTCGCTCACCCCCTCCAAAGAAGGCAAAGGTCGTCTCCCCTGCAGGGAAGGTGATGGCATCAGTGTTCTGGGATGCCAAGGGTATAATATTCATAGATTACCTTCAAAAGGGCAGAACAATTAATGGGGAGTATTATGCAGATCTGCTAAAACAATTGCTAAAAGCAATTAAGGCTAAACGACCCGGAAAATTGACAAAAGGGATCTTGTTCCATCAGGACAATGCGCCTGCTCATAAATCGGTTGTCGCAATGGCTGCTGTGCATGACTGTGGCTTCACATTTGTCGATCACCCTCCGTATACACCTGATCTAGCTCCATCAGATTATTTCCTGTTTCCAAACATGAAAAAGCACTTGGCTGGGCAGCATTATCTGTCAGACGAGGAGGTGATAGCTGCTGTGGATGAGTTTTTCAGGGACCAAGATGAGACCTTCTATACCACTGGGACCCAAGGACTCCAGCATCGCTGGAGGAAGCGTGTGGACAGGAAGGGAGACTGTTGAAAAATAAGGCACTTTCAGCATAGACAAACCATTGGATCTTGGTCAGGCTCAGCACTTTTCAGCCTACCCTCGTATTTATGAGCAAGACGAATTTCATGCTCAACTGATCTGAGCATGAAAGTATTTTATAACATCGGCACCAAGCAAGTTCAAAACATCATTAGTTAAAGGATACACTTTACGTCCAGCAACTGTCATAATCCAAAGTATTGGGACAGATAGGCCTAAGCAAACTGTGCAGACCCAGATCAGACTGCTCCTGAAGGAGCAGTCTGATCAGGGTCTACACTGTTTGCCAGTCCGTCTGAACCTTTTTGGACTCCTTGCTGGATCATGAAACAAATTTGTTAAAATATTACCAGAATTACAGCAAGTCCTAAAGATGTCCGAATTTTTAGGACTTTTACGGTACTTGTTTGTTTGTTTGATTTGAGGTTTAACATCCCCATCAACACTGTAAAGGTCATTTTGGAGACGTTGCTTCCAATTTTGTGGGACTTTTACCCGACAATGAGATGAAATGACATCTCAAGCCATGCCAACCAATAAAACCAAAATGGTTTATAAGCATGGAAGGTCCGACACTCGCACCGCTTTGCCTTGGCAGGATTAGATCCTCTAAGCGGTTTACCAGTACTTGTGTGCGGGTCGGTTTCAGCTCTGCGTGGAAGCATCATACAGCCCATATATTTCTTCAAGCCCCGATGGGCGGGGGCTGAACTTTTACGGTACGAGCCACAGATTCTTACAAGGGTGGTAATTATCATGATGTTTGTTTCTATTCCTGGAAATGGTGGGGGTAGTGGGCGAGCAGGGGGACAGTAGTTGATTATCTTCTCTATACAGGTATAGCAGTATAATGTCAAATGATAACTTGGGCCTTTCCTTGAGGCAGTTCTAATGAGTACCCACAACCTATGTTTTGGAGTAGAAATAAGAAAAATAATTTATACCCCCTTAAACCCAGTTTTCTCTATATAAAATGGGGGTTAGGGGGGTGTTAATTTCTCTGCTTTGTACACATCATGTGTTTTCTTTTGTTATACTGATTCATGCCAGTGGCATCATGAACAAAGTGGAACTGTGCAATTTCTGGGTGGGGTGGTGTGGGTTTGAGGGTGGGGATGGGGAGATCTTGATTCTAGAATTGCCATAACCTTAATTCTGACACAACAACATTTTGTAATGATATCACTGATGTTGTTATTTAGTTGTTATAACAGGCGTCTTGTCTCATCTTTTACAGTATTGACAATTTGAACATGTTTGTATGTAATTTTATTGTTCATCTGCCATATTTACCCTAAAAAGCTGACCTGCTTAGCCCTTGTCCTGCTGAGCCCGGACATGTCTTTTCTTTCAAACAATGTAGATCCAGATCAGATGGCTTCTGAAGAAGCCATCTGATCAGGATCTACAACGTTTGTCGTTCAGATAGTGAATTTGTTACAATATTTTGCATCAAGTAATCTGATTGGTTGATAATTGGTCGTGGATGTGGCATATTTAAATATTCAGCAGGTCAAGGGTTAACAAAGTTCAGCATAGATGTTTTTCAATCATCCTTCAGTTGCACTTAAATTGTAACAATAATATTGTGTTTAAACAGTTTTTTGTCAAAAACTTTTTTGTAACTGTAGCTATCATTATAAAAAGGTTTATGAGGAACAGGAAAATAGCCTGTCAAGTTTGAGTCAGGTAATACAGAAGACCCTCGTTATAACGGCATTATGTGTTCCCTATTATTGGGCCGTTTTCAAGAATTTGCCATTATAAAGAATCCCAGTTAGGAGCATGATAGGTAATGGAAGGCCTTTACCCCATTATTACTCCAAGAAACAAATGTTATAGATACCTGTTAGAATCGCCTCACTGAGGCGATTCTAACATATGTCTGTAACATTTGTTTCTTGGAGTATTAGATTACAAGACCCTTTCATGACTTTGGAGTCGATTTGTGCATTTCCAACCCGAGGGAAGCCCAGACCATTCAGAATCGAGGCTAAGCCTTTAGCTAAGTAGTCATTCCATTCAAAATGCCAATATAACGAGTTTTGCCGTTATAAAGAATGTCGGTATAAAGAGGGTTGACCTTAATTTTTTCGCAAAAGAATATGAACAAACTGTTAGAGTGAATGTGATATCTGTTATAGGGCTTTATTTGCATTCCACTTGTGAGCCATGGATCAAATTGTGTGACCTGTGATTGCAGTTTCATGTTTTGCTTGTACAGTAGAACTCCGATGGCTCGAACACCGATGGCTCATTTACCATGGCTGAGTTGAACCCGTTCTTGAGTCCCTGGAGAACTCCTCTACTTACTTAAGCAATAGAGCGGGATAATTAAGAAGATTTTCCACTTTTAACTTTCAAATGTATGTTGTGTGTACTCATTAGAATCCCCTCGATGAGGCGATTCTAATGAGTTCTAACAGCATACATTTTATTAGAGAACACGTTCACACAGCATACATTTGATTACAGAAACACTGAAAAAATATCTCAACATTGGCGCCATTATACCTCCTGGCAGTAACCCTCATTGACTTGAACAGCCCCTGTCTGGAACAGATTTTCGTGGTTCCCAAAGATGTTTGAGCCATTGAAGTTCGACTGTGTAATCATTTCATTTAAGATTGGCAGGGCGAAGCGTTCTTCTACATTTCCATTTGCGAAAAAGGTAAATCATTACAACAGCACATCCATGTGACATAGTGCATTCTTAAACGGTTAATTTTCTGATGAAAGTTTGTGGTAGTCTTCATATTTATACTTCCGACATAGGTTGTAAGTTCTCGGAAGAACTGCCTCATTGAATTAGTTCTTACGAGTACCCACAATCTATATATTTGAGTTTTATTACGAAACCTTATATAAATATTAATCAACATTAGACGACGTGCAGACCGCAAGAACTATAACTCTGACAATTATACTTTTTGAGTTATCTCCCTTGAAAGTTTGTCAGTCACAAAATCGTGTATGTATGGGCAAATCGTGTCCGGTCAATAACTTTCTCATTTTTAGATGAATTTTGAAATTACTTGGCAGAAGTGACCCTTGGGATGGATTTTTCCATCCACCTTTCAAACCCATGTAAGTTTCTTATAGTCTTATATGAGCCTGTGCACAGAAAAAGGTGCTAAATTGTGTGTGTGCCCACCTTGGAAGACTGAAATCAGGCTGTTTACCCACGCAGCCATAATGTCATGTTAGAGCCAGCTCTTGACAAAACCCACAGTAAGACTTGTGCCGCCAGTGAAAACTCAGATCAACCTGCACATCCACCCAGAATGGCAAGGTTTCTCATCATCTTATCTCGCTCTTTTGATAACCTTTTTGCTTCAGAAGGCACGTGGTTAGTGAAGACACAGATCATACGTGCAGTCTGATCTGAGTCTTCACTGATCCCATAAACCTACTACAGCCTCTGGGCTACTCAGAGAGATAAGTGAAACCTTTTATCAGTTACCCCCTATATTAATTGCATTGTTACACATTGACCTGATAAAGATATGCTATCTCAGGACAAGTGAGCTTTATCAGTTCAACGTGACATTGCACTTGGACTATGGACAAATTGGCTAAAATATGATTATTATCAGAAAAAGTGGGAAAACAAATACTTGAAAAAGTATCGATTGTAAATTCATCGACCGATTATTGCACACCGGAATGTTGGGACGCACTTAGGACAATCGACAACTGATCATAAATTGCATATTTAAAGAATTTACAAAGAGATAAAACTGATAAATAGAATTCCGAATTCATGTCATTTGATATCAAGTTTATCCTACAAGCGTTCTCATAGCCTGGCCAGATAAACTTGATATCAAAAGACACAAACCTGGTATTCTCTATTTACATATACCATAGTGCTGATCAGAGTTTTTGCTGGTCAGATGGGTCTTATTGTTGGTATTGTCATGTGCTGGCTTATCTACTTTTAGAATCACAGATACTGCAGGATTCACAGAATACTCTGATAACTTTAAAAGGCTCAGATTACACTGTGTTGATGCCCAGGTGGTGACCTAAAGATCAGATTGTATTGATGCCCAGGCTGTGAACTTGAGGTCACACCCTGGGGGTCAATACAGTCTTATCAGTGACATTATACCATGTCCTGGAAAAAAATACATCTACACTGAGAAATTATGTTTTTGCCTTGCCTGGAAGAAGGAAAAGCTGTTGGACTACCATTAGCCTTGACGTTGGAATAGATGTCAATGTCCATATTTACATTTAAACATTTTAGCTCATATTTTCTAAAGCTTATGGTGGACGTCCCTTGGTTTATATTTGGTTTGTTGATAGATATAGGTTCAAAGTTTCAGTCAGCAATGCCCATGCCAAGGCTCATGGATTGAGAAAATTTTATGTTAGTAGATTATGTTAATGTTTTAAGGCCTCTGATTTCCCAGACCATTCACTGGATTGGATAAGCAATACACTACCCCTACCCTGCCCATTGGTATTTTATGTTAACCCTTCTCTTGCTGAATATTCATTTAAGCCACACCCATTTCTGTCTATCAACCAATCAAATTACTTGATGTAATTTATTGCTACAAATTCATAAAATGAATGCCACACAGTGTAGATCCTGATCAGATGGCTTCTTCAGAAGCCATCTGATCTGGATCTACACTGTTTCCAAAGATAGGGGTTGTCGTGAACAGCAAGATAAGGGTTAATCTTTATATTAAGATTTTAACAGCCCATATTTTCGAAACCACATTACCGGTAATAATTGTGTTTACATTTGGTGTGATAATAGATATGATTCTGAAGTTTCTATAATTCTGCAATATTTCACTGCCGACGGATGTCTTCAAGGTCACAGACTCACACACCTTTTCAGGCAAGCTATGCTGACTGATGACAGCTCTTATAATGTGTACATGTTGATTTAGGACCAATATGGTATTCATTTTAGCATGGTGCTTTTGAGAAGTTTTTGAGTGTTAACAGTCTTGCAAAAAGGTGGCACTTTTAAATGCATTCATTTGTAGAATTGTTTAAGGGGAATGGAAACACCTCACAGATTTTTCCGCCATTTTTCAAAGGGAGACAACTTTCAGGACTTCCTGTTCACTTTTCCATAAGCCGTCCCACTGAAAAAGGGATCTACTCTTAAAGGAAAGAATTTGCTCCTCAGGAGCAAATTCTTTCCTTTAAGAGTTGACCCCTATTGACATGGGAGACAAAAATAATTTTGCAGGAGTTGCCTCCCCTGAATGTGTATCTGTTCGCCTTAATGTTTCTTGCTCATATGTTTTTGAAAAATATCCCATGTGCTGCTGAATCAGAACTTATTGCTGAACATTTCCCAAACAGTGCAGATATCGATCAGATGGCTTCTAAAGAAGAAGCCATCTGATCAGTATCTACACTGTTTGGTATTCAGTTCCACAATTTGTAGGACTTAATTACATCAAGATATCTGATTGGTTGAAAGTTACAAAAGGGGGTGCTGTGTTTGATTTTTTCAGCAGGACAAGCGATAAGTAACAATAACGACTGACATGACCCATAGCTCCAGATTGGTGCCTTTGTTTTTCATCTGAAAAGTACTAATAGTTTTCTTATTTCCGCATGAAAACATATGTTGTGGGTATTCATTAGAAGCGCCTCGGCGAGGCGCTTCTAATGAGTACCCACAACATATGTTTTCATGCAGAAATAAGAAAATAATATGGATACCCCTCTTATCTGGTTCTTAGTGACATGTTTTGTATCCGCTGTAATACAATCATATACTGTTTCCTGTTTGTAAATGTATAACTTGTTGAGATTTTGTTCTAGTTTATTTCAAGTTTTAAATTGTTTTAAAATAATTATTCTTTTTGTCACAAATTTTATGTTAAATATCTCTGCAATAAAATTTTAAGCATTGCTTTTTAAATATGTCACCTCTCATCGCATGGCTTAAGATATTACAAATGTAAATTTTGTTTGTTTGAGTTGAGGTTTTACGTCCCTGTCAACACTATTTAGGTCATTTTGGAGACGTTGCTTTCAATTTTGTAGGGCTTTTACCCGACACTGAGATGAAATGACATCTCAAGCCCTACCTCCCATAGAAACCGCAAGGGTTTAAGGAGCGGTCTGTCTCAAATCACTTTTCCTGGGCAGGCTAAGACCTGTGCGGGTTACCAGTATTCAAGTTTGGTCAGTTTCAGCTCTCAGTTGAAGCACCGTGCAGCCCATCTATTTCTCCAAGCCCTGATGGGCTGGGGAGTCAAAATGTAAAGACTTTATATAGAAAAATAACTGTAATTTTTCATTTTTCTATATAATCTATACATTTCTGTTTAGATAAATGTGGGCATTTGCTAGAGTCACCTCAAGAAGGTGACTCTAACAAGAACATGAATCCACATTACATGTTTCTAACAAGAAATAAATAAAATTATCCCTGGATTATCTTATCTTGAGTTGTCTTGCTGTTCACGACAACCCCTATCTTTGCAAACAGTGTAGATCCAGATCAGATGGCTTCTGAAGAAGCCATCTGATCAGGATCTTCACTGTTTTCAATTCAGTTTATGAATTTGTAGCAATAAATTACATCAAGAAATTTGATTGGTTGATAGACAGAAATGGGTGTGGCTTAAATGAATATTCAGCAAGATAAGGGTTATGGTAGTGTTACCAGCGGCTCCATGTCAGTCACTGCAAGGTTAAAATTACTTATTTGAATATTTTAAAAAACCATGTGCAATTTTTATGCAGGTGCATGTTTCTTTTGTGTTCAGTGTTCTTTTACACTAAAAAAAAGTTCATTTTTGTGAAGTTTAGTAAAAGTCAGATTGCATGTATTTTTTTCTTTTCATTATTTTTAGTTTTTCACTTGTACATGCAGACTTTCGGATGAGTCTTTAAACCGAGGTCCCGTCTCCGTATGACCTTAGCTGTTGGTGGGACGTAAAACTAAAACCACTCACTCACTCACTTGTACATGTGTGCACTGGGCTGTTATGTAAAACTAGAGTGAAAATGCCAGTGTCCAGTTGTTCAAATCACTGTAAGCTAAATTAACCCTTTTTGTGAGTGAGTGTTTGAGTTTTACATTCCACCAACAGCTGAGGTCATACGGAGACGGGACCTCGGTTTAAAGACTCGTCCAATTGCCTGGAGAAGCCCAGGATCGATCCTGCGATCCCTGGTTTACAAGGCGAGCAGGGTAACCACTACACCACGGAGGCTTCAACCCTTTTTGTACCAAATGGAATCTTCCTCCTTATATATAGCAGGAGTCCATTTCAAAATTTAGGGGTGTCAGGTTGAGTTTTCTTTAAAATTTATTGGAAAAATGTTTGAACTTTTTGCAAACAGTGTAGGCCCTGATCAGACGCCGCATTCTGCGGCGTCTGATCTGGGCCTGCACTGTTTGCCAATTACCCGTTTTGGGGTTTCTGGTACAAAATAGGTAAAATAGCTTGTTAGTAGTCAAATTGTTAATTGTTTTAGCAAGTTCAATATTTATTTCTCCTGTATTTTTGCTGCAAAAATATGTGAGTAGCTTTTGCATTTTCGAAAGCTCCGCACATTTTTCAGCAAAAATATTAGTATGTTTGCCATATAAAATGGTCAAAGTTTTAACAAATAGTTACACCACCAATGGTCATTTTTCTATATGATCTATACATTTTTGTTTGGATATAACACGGTTGTTTAACTAACACGGTTTATGCTTTGGACCCCAACAATAGTGTTAAAAGAGGTTTTGGTGTATAACTAATGACATTGTTAGTTATGAACAACTGGCCCACGTTAAATATGCTGTCCTGTCCAAGTTGATCAAATCATTTACTATTACAAACTTGATTTTCATTTAATTTTTTTTTTTTGGTTTAGGTTTTACGGATTACAGTAAAACCTGCCTTAGTGGCCACCTCTATTAAGCAAGCAACCTGTCTTAAGCAAGCAGGCATTCAGTTCCCCAAAAAGGAAAATGCATTAAAATTCACCTGTGTTAAGCAAGCACCTGTCTTAAGCAAGCATTTTTTTAATGTCCCACAGGTGCTTGCTTAATACAGGTTTGACTGTATTTCACTTATATTAAGACGATTGTTAATCAGAAGTGGCAAAATCTGAGTAATCGGACAAAAACCACCTGACCTTCTGTTGCAGAACTTGGCATCTCACATGTGAACCGAGCCCGGCTCGAACCCACATAGGTGAGAGACGTAATGATTTAAAGTCAATGCTCTTAGGCCATGGAGGCCTGCTTACAAACTTGATCAAAGTGGAATATAAACAAAATGAGAGTCCAGGACTCCTAGCAAAACCTATAAAACCTTTAATTTTGTTCATAAAACCTATAAAAAGCCTGTATTTTCATGAAAAAAAAAACTATATTTTTAGCTCACCTGTCACATAGTGACAAGGTGAGCTTTTGGGATCACTTTTTGTCCGTCGTCCGCCGTGCGTCCGTCCGTAAACTTTTCTTCAAACGACATCTCCTCCTAAACCACTGATCAGATTTTGACCAAACTTCACAGGAATGATCCTTAGGTGGTCCCCTTTCAAAGTTGTTCAAATGGTTCCGGTCCGTTGCACATATATTTTACAGTAGCCAAAAATAGATTTTTTTCACCGCAAACTTAAAAAATCTTCTTCTCTGAAACCGCAAGGCCCAGGTCTTTGATATTTGGTATGAAGCTTCATCTAGTGGACCACTACCAAGATTGTTCAAATTATAGTGCTGGGGCCAAAAATGCCCCCGCACGGGGGCCCTTTGGTTTTACATGGGCTTATATAGGGAAAATCTTTAAAAATCTTCTTCTCTGAAACCGCAAGGCCCAGGTCTTTGATATTTTGTATGAAGCTTCATCTAGTGGACCCCTACCAAGATTGTTCAAATTATAGTGCTGGAGCTAAAAATGCCCCCGCACGGGGGCCCTTTGGTTTTACATGGGCTTATATAGGGAAAATCTTGAAAAATCTTCTTCTCTGAAACCGCAAAGCCCAGGTCTTTGATATTTGGTATGAAGCTTCATCTAGTGGACCCCTACCAAGATTGTTCAAATTATAGTGCTGGGGCCAAAAGTGCCCCCGCACCAGGGCCCTTTTGTTTTACATAGGCTTATATAGGGAAAATCTTTAAAAATCTTCTTCTCTGAAACCTCAAGGCCCAGGTCTTTGATATTTGGTATGAAGCTTCACCTAGTGGACCCCTACCAAGATTGTTCAAATTATAGTGCTGGGACAAAAAATGCCCCCGCCACAGGGCCCTTTGGTTTTACATTGGCTTATATAGGGAAATCTTTAAAAATCTTCTTCTCTGAAACCACAAGGCCCAGGTCTTTGATATTTGGTATGAAGCTTCATCTAGTATACCCCTACCAAGATTGTTCAAATTATAGTGCTGGGGCCAAAAGTGCCCCCGCACCAGGGCCCTTTTGTTTTACATAGGCTTATATAGGGAAAATCTTTAAAAATCTTCTTCTCTGAAACCTCAAGGCCCAGGTCTTTGATATTTGGTATGAAGCTTCATCTAGTGGACCCCTACCAAGATTGTTCAATTATAGTGCTGGAGCTAAAAATGCCCCCCACACGGGGGCCCTTTGGTTTTACATGGGCCTATATAGGGAAAATCTTGAAAAATCACATGGAGGAGGCATTTTTGGTCTCTGTGCGGGGGCATATTAAGCTCCAGCACTATAATTTGAACAATCTTGGTAGGGGTCCACTAGATAAAGCTTCATACCAAATATCACCAGAGCCCTTTTGTTTTACATAGGCTTATATAGGGAAAATCTTGAAAAATCTTCTTCTCTGAAACTGCAAGGCCCAGGTCTTTGATATATGGTATGAAGCTTCATCTTGTGGACCTCTACCAAGATTGTTCAAATTATAGCCCTGGGGCCAAAAATGCCCCCGCTCCGGGGCCCTTTGGTTTTACATAGACGTATATAGAGAAAATCTTGAAAAATCTTCTTCTTTGAAACCACAAGGCTTAGGTCTTCGATATTTGTTATGAAGCTTCAGCTAGTGGACCTCTATAAAGATTGTTCAAATTATAGCCCAGAGACCAAAAATGCCTCCGCCATGTGGCCCTTTGGTTTTACATAGACTAATATAGGGAAAATCTTTAAAAATCATCTTCTCTGAAACTTAATGCTTAGGTCTTTGATATTTGTTATGAAGCTTCAGCTAGTGGACCTCTACCAAGATTGTTCAAATTATAGCCCTGGGGCCAAAAATGCCCCTGCTCCGGGGCCCTTTGGTTTAACATAGACTTATATAGGGAAAATCTTGTTTTACATAGACTTCTATATGCAGGTTAAACCTTTAAAATCTTCTTCTCTGAAACCAGAAAGCCCAGGTCTTTCATATTCGATATGAAGCTTCATCTTGTGGACCTCTACCAAGATTGTTCAAATTATAGCCCTGGGGCCAAAATTGACCCTGCCCGGGGCCCACTTGTTATGAATTGGATCAGGTGAGTGAACCAGGGCCCTCTGGGCCCTCTTGTTCACTGTTTTAACCTTCTTGCGACTCAACCCTAACTTTTCTTCAAAATGCACTACTATTTTTTACTTTTTAGTCCCATGAAAAGTGATGAAAACTGTCAAGAAATTGTAATTTTTTTCCTCACTCGCTTCACTCACCCGGACTTTGTAAAATTCAGATCAACTTTATCTGAGTAATTGTGGCACAGAAATTCATCAAATATTTTTTCTTCAGTTTTAAATCTTTATGTAAGTTTGGAAGACTCTCTTTTTAACCTGTATTTTTATTGAAAAACCTGTAAATAATCTATATTTTGAGTAAGAAGAACCTATATAAAAACCTATATTTTCAAAGTGGGCCACTAGGAGGCCTGTGAGACCATTCACATGCAATGTCTTGCTTTATTTTGTCCTGATAGATATGAAAAAACAGTACATGTACTTTGAAAATGTCATTCACTAGTCATTATGGCCCTTTAAGGGTTGAGAAATGAATATTCTGAAATTAAATTGTACATGTACTGATTCTGTTTGACAAAAATGCCAGTTGTCCGAAACTCAGATATTAGCTGTTTTATGGTAGAAGCACTGACATGCCAACTTATTGCCGGCTTTGGTAGCTCAGTCTGATGGACATCTGACTGGTGATCAGGAGGTCAGGAGTTTGATACTGGTCAACCGCTTATGCGTTAGCCACCCCAGGAATAGTATGCCCGGCCTGATGTAACCTTAATAGTGTGGATGGGAACATTTAACTCCAACCTGGCTTGTTACTGATTGAACTTGCATTAAAACTGCAGCCCATGCATACATGTGCAAGTTAAAACCTCATTCATTTCATTTCTACTTTGAGGGAGAGTGTATAACCCTGACATTTTGTGCCATTTTATTACAGGGGAGACTACTTTTGGGAATTCCAGTTCCACTTTGCATTCATGTAAACTCAGCCCCGCCAAATAGGGGTCTCAGCCCCGCTGAATAGGGGTCTGCTCTTAAAGGACAGAATTTGCTCCTGTGGAGCAAATTCTGCCCTTTAAGAGCAGACCCCCAGTAACATGCATGGGAGAGAAAATATTTTTGAAAATGTTGCCATCATCCATGGTGTAGCCATACCCCTGAATCAACTTTATTGTTACATTTAAATTGTATATTTCGGAGCTTGCTGATGTATTTACTCTAAATATTCAAGCACCAAAAGGTCATAAAAATAGGCAGACAAAACGTTGTAGTTGCTGCCCCTTGAGAAGCTCACTCTCGACCATCGGGGCTTGGAGAGCTATATATTGGGCTACATGGTGCTTCCATGCAGAGCTGAAACTGACCACACACGAATACTGGTAAAACTCTCAGAAGGACTATTCTGCCCAGGCATAGTGGTGTGAGTCAGACCTTCCAGTGGATATTAGCCTTTTGGTTTCATTGGGCAGCAGGGCTTGAGATGTCATTTCATCTCAGTGTTGGGTAAAAGCCCAACAAAATAGGAAACATCTCCAAAATGACCCAACTAGTGTTGACAGGGATGTTAAGCCTTAATTCAAACAAACAAATCCTCGAGAAGCAGTCTGATTATTTAGTGTCACTAAAAGTGTCCTAATATTTAGGGTTTGTTTGTTTGTTTGTTTGTATAGGGGTTTAAAGGCCCAGTCAACACTGCCGAATATTTAGGGTAAAATACTTGGTGTATCCTTTTGTTTTGTACATTACGGCAATAGCAATCATTAACATTTAGAGTTTTGTTCATTAATAAATTTTTAGAACTCAGCACATATTTATAATTGTGTTGCTAGCAGAAAATTTTCTTGATAATTATATTAACCGGGGCACCACAGAACCGACAATAAGACCTGGATCAGACTGCACATCCATATAGTCTGGCCAGAGTCTTTACGTACCCGTCTTTGCGTAGCTCCCCGAGTGTGTTGAAGACTCGTCGAAGCAGTAAAGACCTGGAACCAGTTGTTCACAGCAGCGTTAGCTTAACGAGCTTGTTAGTGCTGAAATTGTTAACCATTCTAATAAGTACAATATCTTGTTTATTTGTTTCAATAGTCATTTAAAGCCTTGTCAACACTATTTAGATCATTTTGGAGATGTTGCTTTTGTGGGACTGTTACCTGACATTGAGATGAAGTGACATCTCAAGCCCTGCCGCCCAAAAGTACAACATCTAATACAGTGGTAGTTTTGCTGAAAAAATGTGAGCAGCTTTTGCATTTGCAAAAGTTTCTCACAGTTTTTCAGCAAAAATATTAGCATATTTGCCATATTTAATGATCGAAGTTTAAACATTATGTTAACTGACCACATTGTTAGTTTTGAACAACATGCCCTTGGGCCCAGCTGATCAAACAACATTGTTAGTTTATGTATCCTAAAAACTTTGATCATTAAATATGACATATACACTAATATTTTTGCTGAAAAAATGTGAGTAGCTTTTGCAAATGCAAAAGCTACTCACATTTTTTTTTCAGCAAAATGTCCAGAGTATTAGATACTGGACTTGTTAGAACAGTTACTATTTTGATAACAAATGAGCTTGTTAAACTAATTAGGTTTTGAACATTTGGACCCTGGCTGTGTGGCTGGGCAGGCTGATGCCATCTACACTGGTGGCACAGGTCTACTTGTTGGTTTTATTATCTCTCGGCTCATTGTCTTTTATGCGGGTAGCTTTCGTTCTGTTAACATTGTGCCATTCAGTCTGTCTTAATTCTGTTCAATTCTATGACTAGTTTATTGTTTGTTCTATGTAATTACTTTAATTCCGTTCAATTCTACAAGACGTTTATTTTCCTGTTTAAGAATGGCAGAACTTAAATTTTTGTCACAAATAAAAATCTGACTAACATATAAAGCCTTGCTTATATGTTTTTATGCCATTAACCCATTTTGTACCAGAAACCCCAAAGCGAGTACCCTGGCAAACAGTGCAGGCCCAGATCAGACGCCGCAGAACGCAGCGTCTGATCAGGGCCTACATTGTTTGCAAAACGTTCAGGCATTTTCAAAATAAGTTTTGAAGAAAACACAATCCAAAACCCCTAAATTTTGAAATGGACTCCTGCTCTAATGACTACAGTCAAACCTGTCATAGTGGCCACCTCTATTAAGCAAGCAACCTGTCTTAAGCAAGCAAGCATTTACAGTCGGACTCAATGGCTTGAACACCTTTAGGACCTCGAAAATCTGTTCGAGATTGGGGTAGTTCGAGCCACTGAAGTTACTGTCAGGAGGCACAGGGCTTTTCCTACCCTTCAGAATCAGGGTCCAGGGGCCGCTGGGTTTGGGAAAAACAGCTCGCTAATATATATAGTTGGGAATTTAAATCAGCTGTAACTTTGTCAATTTTGGTTCAATTTTCATGAAATTTTTATCAAAATGTAGCACAACATCAGAAATTGGGAAATTTGTTATAAAATTTGGGAATATCTGTCTCTAAATTGGGAAAAATAGGGGCCGATTACCGGCCCCAAAGTTGCACTAGGAAAATCCCTGAGGCATAACGTGATACTTTTAGACATCTTTTCGGTGTTCTATAATGAAAATGTATGCTGTGTTGTACTCATTAGAATTGCCTCGATGAGGCGATTCTAATGAGTACACACAGCATACATTTGCAAGATAAAAGACTAAAATCTCCTTAATTATCCCCCACTATTTCTTTTGTAGAGGATTTCGCTAGGGGCTCAAGAATGGGTTCGACACATCTATGGTAAACGAGCCATCGGTGTTCGAGTCATCGAAGTTCTACTGTAGTTCCCGAAAAAAGGCAAATGCATTAATGTTCACCTGTATTCAGGAAGCACCTGTCTTAAGCAAGCACATTTTGATCATCCCTGATGTAAGAAGGAAGATTCCATTTGGTACAAAAAGGGTTAAAATAAAGTTCACAATGGTACCTAATTAGAATCTTCTATGGATTTGACATTCATCTCCCTTCCGCTGATGTCATTTTCGGGCGAAAAAATTATGCACCATACTGGTAAATGCTTATGTAAAAACCTGCCCAAGAGAAGTGTGGATAGGTTAATTTACTAGCGTGATAATGATATGACCTAAATAGTGTTGACTGGGCCGTTAAAATCCATTCATGTGTGGAAGAAGTATGAAAATCTACCCTTTGGGTAGTTGGCACAATAAGCCTTTGTTGCATGACATCACAAAAACATGCCTATATTATTATGACCCCCTTGAACCCCACTTTTCTCTAGTAAAACTGGGGTTTACAGGGGTAAACCTTATTTTTCTTATTTCTGCTCTAAAATATAGATTGTGGGTACTCGTTAGAAGTGTCTCATCAAGGTGGTTCTAACAAGTACCCACAATCTATATTTTGAGCAGAAATAAGAAAAATATCACAATTTTTCATCTTAAAATTTACGATTTTCGGCGGAAAAAAAATACAATGTATTTGTATTGGCATGTTTTCGTAATAATGTCAAGCTATTACCAGGGGACAAATTATGCTGTACATCCCGGTGGCTTGCCACAGTAGCTCGGTCAGATATGTGTCAGACGGGTGATCAGAAGGGTGCGGGTTCGATACCTGCTGGTGTTGGCAGCATTCTTTCGTGGAGATTAATCACGAAATCTTTTCTACTGTCATTCTCTTCTCTTCTCTTCTTTGTGCAATGTACTGGTTAGCTGCTTATGTATAAGTCTGCCCAGGTGGTGAGGTTAGGCAAACTCAGTGGCTGGATATGACATAAATAGTGTTAACTAGGCCACTAAACTCCAAAACAGTTTTGAAGGGGAATTGGAACACCTGGCACATTTTTCCCCGCCATTTTTCAAAGGTTACAACTTTCGGGACTTCCTGTTCACTTTTCTATAGGCTCAGTCTTGCTGGAAAAGGGGTCTACTCTTAAAGGAAAGAATTTGCTCCTCAGGAGCAAATTCTTTCCTTTAAGAGTTGACCTCTTGTTGACATGGGACACAAAAATACTTTTGCAAGAGCTGCCTCCCCTGAAGGTGTACCCATTCCCTTTAACACCCCTGAGTGCTGACCAGCAGAAATGTGTCTTAAACAATGTAACCAGTCTGTGTAATGAACACCCATATAAACCCCACTTTATTTAGTCAATATCGTGGTTTAAAGGGTTTCTGCATCATAACACAATAGGTTGTGGGTACTTGTTAGAACCCCCGAGGTTCTTAGAAGCACCTATCACATGTTTGGCATGTTTTGTTTGATTTGAGGTTTAATGTCCCTGTCAACACTATTTAGGTCATTTTGGAGACGGTGCTTCCAATTTTGTGGGACTTACCCGACATGGAGATTAAATAACATCTCAATCCCTGCCGCCCAATGAAACCAATACAGTCTATATGCATTGAGGGTCTGACTCGCACCACTTTGCTTGGGCAGACTTAAACCGTCTAAGTGGTTTACCAGCACTCATGTGCGGTCCGTTTCAGCTCTGCGTGGAAGGATAATGCCTATCCCCAATGGGCGGGGGCCATGTTTGGCATCTAATTAAGAAAAATATCACAAATTTTCATCAGAAAAGGAGATATGATAGAATGCATTTTGTTATACAACAAAGAAATTTCCAGGCTTTTGACTGGACAGTGCAATGGCAATTATTTTCCATGTACCCCATGAGCAAAAATATATAACCTGCACCCTTGCCTTCGCTGAATAGTGATGTCTGCCATCTTGGATTTACTGTTGTCGGAGGATAAGTTGAAAGTGTGGTCAGCAAATGTTTTTGTTGTTGAGCATTGTCCACTGTTGTCAAAAGTCGAAGACGCTTCGGTAATGAAAATTAGAATGGTATAAAGAGTCTTGCCCACCAATGATGGGTAAGATAACCAGAGGACCATTGGTCCTGAATCGCTCACCTGACTTTTCTGAGGAAGTCCTCAAAGACTTTAATATGTGATCTTTGGCCAAGAGGGACCGAAGGTCTGTGTAACTGGGTGGGGATCTCAACTGTTTCCGAGATATTAAGCATTCAATGCAATAAAGGGAGTTGGCCCCCAGCCCCCCCCCCCCCCCCCACCACTGGAACCGTAGGTCCAACGATCCATTACACTGAATGCGACAAGAATATATATGGTTTATGGGTGGGGATCTTAACCGTTTCCGAGATATTAAGCATTTTGTGGAAAAAAGGGGGTTAGGCATGCCCCCCTCCCTCACCCAGGGACCCCCCGGGTCCAAAGGTCCATGTCACTGAATGCGCCTTATCATAAGGAACAAGAATATATATGGTTTGTGGGTGGGGATCTTAACCTTTTCCGAGATATTAAGCATTTTGAGCAAAAAAGGGGGAGGGGCATGCCCCCCCCCCCCCCCCCCGGACCCCTGGTACCCCAGGGTCCAAAGGTCCATGTCACTGAATGCGCCTCATCATAAAGAACAAGAGTATATATGGTTTATGGGTGGGGATCTTAACCGTTTCCGAGATATTAAGCATTTAATGCAAAAAAGGGGGTGGGGCATGCCCCCCTGGGACCCCCGGGTCCAAAGGTTCATGTCACTTAATGCGCCTTATGATCAGGAACAAGAATATATATGGTTCATGGATAGAGATCTTAACCGTTTCCGAGATATTAAGCATTTTGTGCAAAAAAAAGGGGTGGGGCATCCCCCCCCCCCGGACCCCTGGTACCCCATGGTCCAAAAGTCCATGTCACTGAATGGGCCTCATCATAAGGAACAAGAGTATATATGGTTTATGGGTCGGGATCTTAACCGTTTCCGAGATATTAAGCATTTTGTGCAAAATAGGGGTGGGGCATGCCCCCCCCCCCCCCCCCGGAACCCCGGTACCCAAAGGTCCATGTCACTGAATGCGCCTTATCATAAGGAACAAGAATATATATGGTTTATGGGTCGGGATCTTAGCTGTTTTGGAGATATTAAGCATTTTGTGCCAAAAAGGGGGTGGGGCATGCCCCCCCCCCCCCGGGGGGGCCCAGGGTTCCAAAATCCACGTCACTAAATGCGCCTCATCATAAGGAATAAGAATATATATGGTTTAGTGGCATTATTTGTAACAGTTTGCAAGATATCAGACATTTCTACTTTTTCCCATACAAATGCCCATGTTACCAAATTTAACCTTGGCGTAAAATAGGTCAAGGTCATCCCAGGGACACCATTTATGCAATTTATGATGGGCCCATGTCCCAGGTGCTACATGCCAAGTTTCATGCAAATCGGCCCAGTGGTTCCGGAGGAGAAGATTTTCGAAGGGTTTTTACCATATATGGGCATGGCGGCCATCTTGGTCATGTGACCTAGACCAAAAATGCAAACTTTCGTTCCCCCACCCCATGGAGCCTCCACATGAAATTTGACTACAATCGGCCCAGCGGTTCCGGAGGAGAAGACGTTTGAAAATGTGAACACACACACACACACACAGAATTTTTGCCTGGCCATACTATCAGCTCACCAATGAGCCTTCGGCTCAGGTGAGCTAATGATAACAGTACGAGGACTGTTCAAATATGAATGCAAGTAGAACGTTTTAGCATGCACTAATGTGAAAATCACCTGGAAATAAATATCACAGCGTAGAAAATCATTTTACCTGTACATTGATACCAAACCTGTTAAAATCCGTGCACTTTAGCCATGTATATCGTTCGATAAACACTGTCTACTCTTGTATACTAATACAAAACATGGTTGGAAGAAGGTCAGAGTACGCCGTTGAAATACGGTCCTATATTAAGAATTGTTGTATTCTTGGTATACGGTGCAAAGACATTTTTGATGATATATGTTCGGTTTATGGGCATAATGAAATGTCTTTTCCGACAGTTTTTCGTTGGTGTAAGAAGTTCAGCGGTGGGCTAGGCTCAACAGAAGATGCACCACATGATCATCGGCCGAAAAGAGCAACATCTGCCAAGAGTGTTGCTAGAGTGAAAGAAATAGTTGCTACCGATGCACGATACACCACTAGGCAAATAGCTAGTATGGTTGGCATCTCATTAGGAGCAGCTTATACAATTCTGAAACGGGATTTGAAAATGAGAAAGATCTGTGCTAGATGGATTCCCCATCTGTTGACAGATGAGCAGAAAAAGACACGCGTTCAGTGCTTTAAAAGTTTCCAAATTACAATGCACTGTCTTTCGCTAATGTCGTCACAGGTGACGAGACATGGGTTCACTTTTCTGAGCCAAAACAAAAGATTCAGAACAAAATATGGGCAACAAAGTATTGCAAAAGACCATGCATTCCAAAGCGGACCATGAGCGTCAAGAAGGTAATGTATGCCATATTCTTTTCAAATCGGGGCCCTGCTATTCAGGTTGCTGTGCCTAAAGGCAAATCTGTAAATGCGAAGTTTTACAAGAATAAAGTTCTTCGAAAATTGAAGAAATATTTAAAAAAAGACCCACAACTGGTTTGGCCAATGTCAGATTGCTACATGCCAATGCGTCATGGCACAAGGCGTTCATTGTGCAAGACTATCTGAAGCAGGAAAAGGTTGTTGAACTCCCTCACCCCCCGTATTCCCCTGACCTTGCCCCGTGTGACTTTTTTTTGTTTCAAGTTTCTATCTATAACGGTCTAGGAGGAGTTATCCGGTAACAGTAATGTATGGAGGTAAAGGGGTCAAAATCAGTTTTTGACCTCTGGTGACTTCAAAATTGACCCCAGGGGTCAAATTTTGGTTGTAATGTTTTCTTCTCATCATACTGTTCGCTTTAATTTATTACACAACCATGTTCTGGAAATTTTTATTTTTGACCCCCGCAGGCCCCACCCCCTGGGCCCACCCGTAGGGGTGTGATAAAAATTCTGAAAGTGTCATGCACTCCCCAGACAAAAGATCTATCAGTTCCCAAAGTTTCAAGTTTCTATCTATAACCGTCTAGGAGGAGTTATCCGGTAAAGGAGTCAATCTGTTTTTGACCTCTGGTGACCTCAAAATTGACCCAAGGGGTCAAATTTTGGTTGTAATGTTTTCTACTCATCATGCCGTTCGCTTTGATATATTACACAACCATGTTCTGAAAATTTTTATTGACCCCCGTGGGCCCCACCCCTGGGCCCACCCGTAGGGGTGTGATCAAAATCCCGAAAGTGTCATGCACTCCCCAAACCAAAGATCTATCAGTTGCCAAAGTTTCAAGTTTCTATCTATAACCGTCTAGGAGGAGTTATCCGGTAAGACGGACGGACGGACGACGAAGACCATTACAATATCCCCACTTTTTCTTCGAAAAGCGTGGGGATATCAAAATAATTTCATGCATCGCGATAATTTCTAGCCAATAAATAAAGACTTTTATTTTTCATTCATGCGGTACCTTATTTTGCTGTGTTCCATTATAAAACTCTCATTTTAACACAACGTAAACATTTTCCCTCAACGTAGTGCGACATGTATTTCTGATGATGTCCGCTACAAAAGAATCCTTTGGAAAACATAGCAACAATGAACAAAATATCGTCAAAAAGCTTTCCAAGATAACAAATTAGTTATTTTGATTCTTGACGGGGAATATGGGATCACATTCCCTGCCTGAGAGCGATATTTACCCTTGCCTAATGGCTCAGGCAAATATCGCTGTCAGATGGGAAAGGTGATCACGTTCCCTGTCAAGAATCAGAATAACTAATGTCACTGCATGGTGTATGGTTGACCCTAAGCTTTTCACCCTGCATTTCTGAAGTTGACTCTCCCATCTTTTAATCCATTTTGTAATGAATGGAATCTTCTACCCTATAAAATATAGCGCAAGACCATTTCAAAATTTTGGGGTTTCAGGTTTTTTCTTCAAAATTTATTTTGAAAATGGCTCAACTTTTTGCAAACAGTGTAGGCCCTGATCAGAAGCCGTGTTCTGTGGCATCTAATCTGAGCCTGCACTGTTTGCCAATTACCTGTTTTGGGGTTTCCGATACAAAATGGGTTAATACGGTCATGTCCATTCTTGTAAATAGGTTTAGTCATAATCATTAACGGAAAGTTTTTTTTAAATTCAGGTTTAACGTCCCTGTCAACACTAGATCATTTTGGAGACGTTGCTTGCAACTTTGTGGGACTTTTACCCGACTGAGATGAAATGACATCTTGAGCCCTGCCGCCCAGTGAGCTAATATGCATTAACATGAAGTCAAACAGTGTATATCCTGGTGAGATGGTTTATTATGAGCAACCTTATCTAGACCTATACCGTCTACCAGGTTAACTAATGCCTGGACAGGCTGGCCTCAGTAGCTCAGTTTGATGCACATCTGACTGGTGATCATGTCGCCGGTTAACTACCTGACATTGATCATGAAATCTTTTCTAGAGATTGATTCATGAAGGGCTGATGTCAGTTTCTTGTGGAAGAGTGTGTACTGTACTGGTTAACCGCTTATGTATAAGCCTGTCCAGGAAAATTGTGGTTTGATAAACTGACCAACTCTGTATGACCAAATATTGTTGACTAGGCTGTTAGCCCCCTGGTTAATGTAGAGGTATGGCCCTTACTTGTCAAAACTATGGTCCAAGTTCAACTCCTGCCGTGCATGAGCATGTGGCAGGGTAGTAGTCACCTGTTTTGTACCAGCACTCTTATTTGCCCTTGCCCATGAGTTCACATTACACAAACACCTACGGCTTTGAGAACTCTTAAATTTAAAGCTGAAACTGACCATCTACAAGTACTGGTAAGCCGCTTAGGTCTAAGCCTGCCAAGCCAAAGTGTTCTGTGTCGCACAGTCCCTACATATAAACCCTATTGGTTTGCTTGGGTGGAAAAGCTTGAGATGTCATAAATATTTTCATCTCAATGTCAGGTAAAAGTCCGACAAAATTGGAAACAAGGTCTCAAAAATGACCTAGATAGTGTTGACGGGGACGTAAACCTCCAAACAAACTTTCTGAATACCCACAATATATGTTTCTGATCGAATATAAGAAAAACAATTCACTACACAGACATGTTACAGCCTTTCAAAATGCAGTGAGACATGACTGCACTTTCAATTTTGGACTTAACCATGGTTTAGGAAAGTTGCCTCAATTGCTATTTTACATTGGTCGTTATTTACAATTCTGTTTTCACTCTAATACTTCATGTTACCAAATAGACGTCTAGTCATGAGAGTCTACATAATGGTTTATCAAAACAATTATTAATCCTTTGAAAATTCTGCCATCACGAAAACATGCCTTATATAATTTTGCCCCCCCCCCTTGAACCCCACTATGCTGAGGTTTACAGGGGTAAAAAAATATCAATTTTTCATCTGAAAATTTTCGTTTTTTCAGTGATAAAGTTTATAATGCATTTGTATAGGCGTGTTTTTGTAATGAACAAAAGGTATCTGAAACTTGCTTCCCCTAAAACATGAAATAGCCGCTTCATACTTGAACTTTGAACTCTCAAAGGTCATTATTCTACTACTATAAGGTGATTGAATAACAGCTATGGGTGTGAGGGGTAGATGGAAAAATCCATCCCGAGGATCACTGTTCGGCATCACGAGGCTTGCTGAGGGACGGATTTTTCTATCCACCCATCACACCCATATAGGATTCTTTCTTGCATACCTTCCATTTCTTAGCGCGGAATTTTAGTGCTACATTTAGTGTTACCGACTTCTGCCATATTGTGATTACACTACAGGAAAGTATAGGGACGTCAACCTTAACGACGACACATATAAGGTCGTAGTATTCAACCAGTGCATTTATCAAACACACGAGAATATTCAATTTTGGGTAAAAACACCAGGGCTAGAACAGAATTTCTATCCCAGGCTAATACTATGGATTTTCTTATCTGGTGTGCAAGGAAATTTTCCTGATCAATCTCTATCAAATGATGTGTCCGGCAGAGGGATAAAACCCACCAACCAGTTTGATGCTTATGACCCACAAAGAGGGTTGACGCGTCGTTAAACACGAAATCATCATCATCAAAACCCACCAACCAGTATAATTACAGGGCTGGAAAATTCTTCAAAATACTAGTCTTGCATGACCAGGGCCATATAGATTTTGGTAAATTTCATAGGGACTATACAAAATATTTTACTCGTGCTCCGAAATGTTTACCCATCATGGCGAGCAAACGAGTAGAATTTTCCAGCCCTGCATCACGTCATGTATGGATATGGGGGGCGTAAGAAGGAAAATTCAGGGATCATTTTCCATAATCCTCTTCAAAAACCCAGAAGCCTTCGTGGTGCAGTGGTTACGCTACTCGTCTTGTAAACCAGGGATCGCAGGATCGATCCCTGGCTTCTCCAGACTTTTGGATGAGTCTTAAAACCGAGGTCCCGTCTCCATATGACCTTAGCTGTTGGTGGGACATAAAACTAAAACTCACTCACTCTTCAAAAACCTATGTTGTGGATACTTGTTAGAATCGCCTCAATGACAAGTAGGTACCCACAACATAGGTTCTTATGTAGAAATAAGAAAAATTGTCCTTGATTTATATACAGTAAAATTCCTATATTAAGACCACCTTTGGGACTGTTCAAAAGTGGTCTTTAAGACCACTTTTGAACAGTCCCAAAGGTGGTCTCTGACCAGAGGACACTGTATGCAGAAAACACAAAGAACAACCGCAGCCTACTAAATGAGCTTTTTAAAGCAGAATTAGTCTTAATTTTAGGTGGTCTTAATAGCGGAATTTTAATGTACTTTACTGTCACTTATCTAGAGCTATATGTATGTCAAGAAAAGAAAAGCAACACACCTGAAAAATTGTCAATGATTTATTTACAGTGTTTATGAGAATGTACAAAGAGGTATTTAAAGGTAATCAAAAAACCTACATACAGTAGAACTTTGATGGCTCGAACACCGATGGCTCATTTACCATGGATGTGTCCAACTCATTCTTGAGCCCCTAGCGAAATCCTCTACATAAGAAATAGTGGGGAATAATAAAGGAGATTTTAGTCTTTTATGTTGCAAATGTATGCTGTGTGTACTCATTAGAATCGCCTCGATGAGGCGGTTCTAATGAGTACACACAGCATACATTTTCATTATAAAACACCGGAAAGATATCCAAAAGTATATTGTATACCTCCTGCAGTCTCCCTCAGTGGCTCGAACTACCCCTGTCTCGAACAGATTTCCAAGGTCCCAAAGGTGTTCAAGCCATTGAAATTCGACTGTATAAAGACAAGGATATTTTACAGGTTATTGTCCTTATTTCTTGTTAGAGAAAAATATTGTGGGTACTTGTTATAATCGCCTCAATGAGGCAATTCTAAAAAGTACCAACTATGTATAGTCAAACCTATATTAAGCAAGTACCCAAGGGACAACCAAAATTTGCTTGCTTAAGACAGGTGCTGGCTTAATACAGGTGAAATTTAACACATTTGCCTTTTGGGGGAACTGAATGCCTGCTTGCTTAAGACAGGTTGCTTGCTTAACAGAGGTGGCCACTAAGACAGGTTTTATCAGTCTTTGTATCGACTGCCTATTCCAAATTTGCAAAATTGCAGTATGTTTCCTCTGGCTTTCTTTGCCGGATCATTACAGGGTCACTGATGAGGCTTTATTAGCCGAAACTACGTAGTATGACCCATCTTCTTTCTTATGAATGTTTTCATTGCTCTTAAAGACTCATTTTTGATTTTTATTTGCCTTCACTGCAGCTGGTGTTGTGCCGTGTGGCGGCCGTAAAACGTCTCCCCGTACATCAACCATAGTGCAGTTTATATTTTACTTTTGGTCCTTTGAGATCAGCGTGAATATTCTGAGAAATCAGAAATAAATTATTGGTTTAGACTCATATTCTAGACAGGTTTTTAATTATTTGGACCCCATTTAGATTTATATCAGTCTTTGTATCGACTGCCTATTCCAAATTTGCAAAATTGCAGTATGTTTCCTCTGGCTTTCTTTGCCGGATCATTACAGGGTCACTGATGAGGCTTTATTAGCCGAAACTACGTAGTATGACCCATCTTCTTTCTTATGAATGTTTTCATTGCTCTTAAAGGAACTCAATTTTGATTTTTGTTTACTGTATGTCTAAATGGTGGAAAAAGTAAATTTATTCCAATTTTTCCTCACTATTCCTCCTTTTCTGTAGCTATGAAAATCTATGTCCAGACTGGCTCTATAATCACCTTCGGCATTTGTATATCATGACTGCAGATATTATAAAGGATTTTGTTTGTTTGTATTGGAGTTTAACCCTTATCTCGCTGAATATTCATTTAAGCCACACCCATTTCTGTTTATCAACCAATCAAATTACTTGATGTAATTTATTGCTACAAATTCATAAACTGAATGCCAAAGAGTGTAGATCCTGATCAGATGGCTTCTTCAGAAGCCATCTGATCTGGATCTACACTGTTTGCAAAGAGAGGGGTTGTCGTGAACAGCAAGATAAGAGTTAACAGCCCAGTCATCACTATTTCAGGTCATTTTTCACCTATCCACACTCTTCCTGGGCAGGCTTATACGTAAGTGGTTAATCAGTACAGTGCACATTCTTTTACCAGAAAATGACGACTGCCCTTCTTGAATCAGCGGGAGAGAATGACTGTAGAAAAGATTTCATGAGTTATCTTTCTTGACAAGTTGGCGGCTCTTAAAAGCCATTTTTTTTTAACAGCATGCAGTTTCTTAGTTTTAATCAGACTCAAATATATATAGTCCGAGTCAGAACCAGAAACTATTTCAACAGACTCGTTGAACAGTTCTCTTTGTAGCTCGGCAATCTCCAAGAAAGAATGGTTCCGACCCCGGCAGGTATCGAACCCGCGTCCTCCTGATCACCAGTCAGACGCGCATCCCACTGAGCTACCGAGGCCGGCGATTATTAAGGTGTTATGAAGATGATGTTAAGATAATTTTTCCCCATCTCTCCATGGAAATATATGTACAGTAGAACTTCGATGGCTCGAACACCTATGGCTCGTTTACCATGGCTGAGTCGAACCCGTTCTTGAGTCCCCAGTGGAATTCTCTACATAAGAAATAGAGAGGGTAAGATTTATGATATTTTTGTGTTTTATCTTGCAAATGTATGCTGTGTGTACTCATTAGAATCGCCTCGATGAGGCGATTCTAATGCGTACACACAGCATACATTTTTCAATACAGAACACCGAAAGATGTCCTAAAGTATCTTGTTATTCCTCCTGGCAGTAGCCCTCAGTGGCTCGAACTAGCCCTGTCTGGAAAATTTTCATGGTCCCAAAGGTGTTCGAGCCATTGAAGTTAGACTGTAATTGGTACTCGTTAGAATCACCTCAGTGAGGCGATTCTAACAGGTACCCACAACATGTCTCACACCAGAAATAATGGAAATTAGCCCTTATTTATCCTTGTTATTTAGACTTCCTTATCTTGAGCTATGTGCTCTTGCTGTCACCTTTGACAGTGAATGCTGTCTAAAGTAAATGGTGTATTGTGGGTACTCTAGTTTCTTTCACCATGTATCACCACAATATACCAACACCCTCACCTTTCAGAATGTGTTTATAAGTTCTCTTTTGCTTGCTGTGTAGCCGAAGTAAAATAATATGTTTGAACTTTCTGCCAACAGTGAAGGTCTGTTTCAAAAACCTCATTGTGGGGTGTTTCATGTAAATGAGATGTCAAGCCTGATTTTCTCAGGAAAATAAGAAAAACTAAATTGAAAATATCACCTATTAGTGACTGGTGTTTTGGTGTTTACATGGTTAAGTATTTTTTTTTGGTGTGTGTGTGTGGGGGGGGGGGGGGGGGGGTGCGGTGGGTTTACAGCTCTTTCAAGATTAATTTACTTATTTCGAGCTGATCCCCAATCAGAGGTGGATGAAAACAGGAGTACCCACAGAAAAACCATCTAACTTCTGTTCTCACAAGTCATGTGACCCGAGCAAGGGGCTCAAACCACTGCTGAATTAACCCTTATCTTGCTGTTCACGACAACCCCTATCATTGCAAACAGTGTAGCTCCAGTTCAGATGGCTTCTGAAGAAGCGATCTGATCAAGATCTACACTGTTTGGCATTCAGTATATGAATTTGTAGCATTAAATTACATCAAGTAATTTGATTGGTTGATAGACAGAAATGGGTGTGGCTTAAATGAGTATTCAGCAAGATAAGGGTTAAAAACCGTGCACAAATTCAAATATAATCTAAACATCATGCATTTGATATGCTTTATAAGGACATTTAAGACAGTGCAGAGGCAATTGTACCAACTGACTGTGCATCTGTGCAGTCTGATCAGGTCTTTGCAAACTGCATGAGTCATCTACAGTGTCAACAGCAAACAGTTAAAGTTGCTGATCTGGGTCAGTTTTTCAAAAAGATTAATCAAGTCATTAGCTTACATGTCTTTAAAATGGCAGATTTGCTATTATAAATATTAAATATTTTTTCTGAAAAAATGCGAGTAGCTTTTGCAAATACATGTAAAGCTATTCACATTTTCACAGCAAACATATCAATATACAGTCGAACTTCAATGACTCAAACCCCTTTGGGACCATGAAAATTTGTTTGAGACAGGGGTAGTTCGAGTAACTGAGATTACTGTCAGGAGGCATAGCGAGATACTTTTAGACATCTTTTCGGTGTTCTATAATGAATATGTATGCTGTGTGTACTCATTAGAATCGCCTCAACGAGGCGATTCTAATGAGTACACACAGCATACATTTACAAGATAATGCGGCTCTTACACTGTCACGATTTTGACCACGATTGTCCACGACCAATGGGGACCATGAAAATCGTGGCAAATCGGGGCATACACGGTTCCGATTTCACTAACCTACGAATACTCACGACACTTCTACGAACAATCTCGATTGCTGTACGATAATGGAGCCGATTTACAACGATCCTCCACGATCGACCACGATGTCTTACGATCCTCTAGGATTCTTCTACGACTGCACCACGATTGCTTCAAGATATCAGACGATCATACACGATTTCTCACGATCCCTGCAAGACTGCTCTACGACCAAGGCACGATGATCAAAGACTCAGTACGATCATGGAGGATTCGATATGATTTACGCACGATTAACCAAGACTTCTCCCGATTCGTCAGGATTTATAACGATCTGGGTAAATAAAAGTGTTCAACAAATGTACAGTGTCATTCAATTTCAACCATTTCTGTTGAGTATCTGACGAAAATGTTTTTGCAGCCAGGTCAAAGGCTTCTGTATCTTCAAAATTTAGTTCAGCTCGAACAAGACATGATCGAAAATGACATTGCAATGGCAGAACAACTGGAGGTGCAGAGGAACAGGAGGGACAGTAGGAGGAGACGCTATTGGGTCAGGCCATGGATACTTGGGTAATTATATGTACAAAGTCACGTGGAGAAAGTAGTGCATTCGACGTAGCGTCGGGATAAATCGTGCTAGCGTCGTCATCAATCGTAGTGCATTCCTGGTGAATCTTGCATTGTCGTGAGCAGTCGTCATGATATCGTAGTAGATCGTACGGCAGCCGCAATGTAATCGTAGATGCGTCGTAGATGATCTTGTCTCGTCGTAGCTCAATCGTGGTAGAATTCAGTCACGATTATTCACGATTGGCCACGATTACCACGACGACGGCTCACGACTGAGCTTCGATATCTCTACGACCGCTCTACGATTTGATAAATGATGCCGACTCGTCACGAATGTTTTGAACATGTCCAAAACAGTCGTGGTCACTCCCGAACTATCACGATCAACCACGATTCGTCAAGATCTCTGCCGACTTCTCGACGACGTTGTTCACAATTTACCACGATTTAAAAAATCGCGGTGTCGTGGCCAAAATCGTGACAGTGTAAGAGCCCCTTAAAAGACAAAAATCTCCTTAATTATCCACCCACTATTTCTTATGTAGAGGATTTGGCTAGGGGCTCAAGAACGGGTTCGACTCATCCATGGTGAACGAGCCATCAGTGTTCGAGCCATCGAAGTTCTACTGTATTAGATATAATACCAGCTTCAGCAACTAACCCACAAAATGCCAATCATGACAATGGTCGTCTGCTTTGTCGTCTGCCTGTTACTTAAAGTCATTTTGGCAAACAGTGTAGACCCAGATCTAGGAGCAGTCTGATCTGGGTTCACACTGTCTGCCTGTATGCAAAAATATTTTTAAAAAGTTCGCAAAAATATTCAGAAGACGACATAAGCAGACGACATTTTCAGATGTAGTTTTTCTCAGCATCTCAAGGGTTAACATTTCGACCACGAACAAGCTCATTAAGCCAACACTGTTTTGAACAACCGGGTCCTAGCTGATAAGGAGCACAGACTGATTTGAATCTTTGCTCACTGCCAAGCCAAGTTGTACCAATTTTACTCTACAATTTCTCCCGTCATCTCCTCCCCTTTTTGAGTATTTCTTGACTAGTTCCCACATCACCTACCAAGTTCATCAACTCAGCTGTACATGTAACTTTTTAGGGAAGCCCTTCACTATTAAACTGATGATTTGGGGTTTTAGCAATGCATCAGCCCTCTCTGGGGGCCATTTGCATCATTAACTGACTTAATGCTAGCAGTATCTGCAGTACTCGAGGTTAGATTAGCTTCTTACAATGGGATGGAATATAGCAAACAAAGTTTTGTTTATACTGCATTATGAGAAGTTTCAATTTTTTTCTATAACAGATTGCAGGAATTAGTAAAACTGTGTATCTCACTTAGTCTTAATATTTTCTGCAATTGTTTCTGTTGAATTCTCCTTGTCTGAAGGTTACAAACATTTTTTGTGCTCAACTCAATTGAGCATGGAATTTTTCCTGCTCATAAATATTAAAAAGCCAACAAACATCACTATCTTCTGAGTTAAGCAAGAAGAAAAACATCCAAAACAGTTAGTTTTCTTTGGGTTGAAGTTTCACATCCCTGTCAACAGTATTCAGGTCATTTTGGAGACATTGTTTCCAATTTTGTGGGACTTTTACCCGGCATTGAGCTGAAATGGTATCTCAAGCCCAACTGTCAAAAGAAACCTTATGGTTTATATGCAGGTATGCTCTGACTTGCGCCACTTTGCCTGTGCAGGCTTAGACTATCAGTACTCATGTATGGTCAGTTTCACTCTGCATGGAAGCACCTGCGCCCCTGCCCATAGGGGCTTGAAGAAATATATGGGCTGCATGATGCTTCCACGCAGAGCTGAATCCGGCCCGCAACACTAGTACTGGTAAACTGCTTAGAGGATCTAAGTCTGTCCAGGAACCGCGGTGCGAGGCGGACCGTCCATGCTAATAAACCCTATTAGTTTCATTGGGCGACAGGGCTTGAGATGTCATTTCATCTCAATGTCTGGTAAAAGTCCCACAGAATTGGAAGCAACGTCTCCAAAATGACCTTTAAAGTGTTGACGGGGACGTTAAACATCAAATCAAACAAACAAACAAAAGTATGGAAGCACCTAACAGCCCAATCCATTTCTCCAAGCCCTGATGGCTGTGGTGTCCTAAACTTTTGGTATTTTAATATTTACATGTGTTTCAAGTTTCAAGTTTAATTGATTGAAGCAAAAAAAAACGTTTAATAACCTCAGAATTTGATTTGATTTTGTAACAAAAAATTGATAACAATGAGTCCCTATTGTAAAGGCTTACCTTAATGATCCTAAGTACATGTATTTGGACAGATAGGCCTACATTAGCAAACAGTGCAGACCCTGATCAGACTGCTCCTGTAGGAGCAGTCTGATCAGGGTCTACACTGTTTGCCATTCTGTCTGCACCTTTTTGACTCCTTGCTGGGTCCAGAAACAAACCTGTTAAAATTTTTGGAGAATTACAGGAAGTTCTCAAGGTGTACGAACCTTTAGGATTTTTACAGTAACTAGCAGTTGTACCAACCACATTCACTAAAACCCCAGTGACTCAAACAATGATGGTTCATTTACGATGGGTGTTTCAAATATGTTCTTGCGTCCTTAGGAAAAATGTCCCGTACTCTCTAGGCAACATAGAGGATCTTACATGAGTGTTCATGTATTATTGAATTTATTAAACGAGTTGAGGAAAAGGGATAAAATGCGAGGCTTTGCCGAGCATTTTATCCCTTTTCCTCAACGAGTTTAATAAATTCAATAATACACGAGCACAAATGCAAGATTCTATTTATCATATGACATTTCAAGCGCATTTTATTAACGTTTGTTTACAAAAATGTCAATATTCCGCCATTAGTAAACACGACGTCGTTAAGGACGTCGTACATGTAACGTTACGGGACGTGTCTAGCTAATTTGCATATTTAATGCCCTAGTGGATTATCGAAAATATTACATGGCGTTATTACACTCTAAGACGCGACGTCATATGATAAAAATATTTACAAACTTTTTCTTACTTTATCTTGAAAAGTCATGCTGAATGAGGCGATACAACGTAACGTAATGATCCTAAGTATTGGGACAGATAGGCCTATATAAAACAAACAGTGCAGACCAAGATCAGACTGCTCCTGAAGGATCATATGACGTCGCGTCTGAGAGTGTAATAACGTCATGTAATATTTTCGATAATCCACTAGTGGATTAAATATGCAAATTAGCTAGATACGTCCCGTAACGTTACATGTACGACGTCCTTACTGATGGCGGAATATTGACATTTTTGTAAACAATCGTGAATAAAATACATTTTAAATATCATATGATAAATAGAATCTTTCATTCGTGCTCATGTATTATTGAATTTATTAAACTCGTTGAGGAAAAGGGATAAAATGCTCGGCATAAACAGACGACAAGTTTTTTCATTGTAAGACTAACCACGCAGAAGTCTTGTTAAGTCTGGTTTGAACTTGGTTTTCAATACTATCGTCGATTTCTACTGCAAACATTCATCTTTCACACCTTCTGCATCTGGCTTCACACCTTTTCTTGTGTCCTACTGCACCAGAATCCTGTTTATAAGTATTGACATATGAGAGTTTTTACCTTTAGACGCCGAGAAAAACTATATCTGGGGCATTCCAGTCTGCACCTTTTGGACGCTTTGCTGGGTCGTGAAACAAACTTGTTAAATTTTTTGGAGAATTACAGCAAATTCTCATGGTGTCCGAACTTTTAGGATTTTTACGATATCCAGCGATTGTACTAACCACATACACTAAAACTCCAGTGGCTCCACCACTGATGGCTCGGTTACCGTGGAAATATGTTCCATACTCTCCAGGCAACAAATATTTATGAACTTTTTCTTAATTTATCTTGAAAAGTTATGCTGTGTGTGCTCATTAGAATCGCCTCAATGAGGCGATTCTAATGAACACACACAACATGTCTGTATTTTATAGAACACCCAAAGATACAATCTACATCATTCTGACCTGGGTCTATAAATAACTTCAATGACTTGAACTACACCTATCTCGAACAAATTTTCATGGCCAATGAAGTTCAACTCTCTCTTGACAGAAATAATTGAGCCGGAGCACAGCATTTCCTACAACTTACATGTGTGCCCAGCAAAGAATCAGATCAGCCTGCGCATCCATATAGTCTAACCAGAGACTTCTCTTGCTGCATGAAGTATTGGGCTGTAGCTATCCCTAGAGCACACAATGAAGACTCTGATCAGACTGCATGGATACACAGGCTGATCCGAGTCTTAGCTGGGTGCACATTTTCATTGTAGGTTTTGTCATGCACTGGGGCATACATAAACTTGCTAATGCCAATACTATCTGCTATTTTACATATTTCTCCATAAACTTTTTATGAAATTCTGATCGTAAAGTGTCATTTATAAATAGAGGTTTTCTTTCATCACCTTTCGCACAGTTTTTAAACACAACATCATCGTCCCACCTGAAAAAAGAGAAAGAAAAATAGAAATAGTAATACTCTTTCACATGTTGTGGTCTTCCTTTTTAACCATGTTTCAATGCTATACTCTTCCCCGATTTTCAGCCATTTGTGTTGCATGACTTCAATTTTTACTATGGTTTCAAAACAGAATGGAAAACAGTATAGTTCTAGATCGGCTGGCTTTCTGAGGCCAGAATATGGCTCAAAACATACCATGGTTAACTACTTTCTGAGGTGCTTTCCTATGTGTAAGTACACATATACTCTTTACGATATTGTTCATCATAACACAGTTTTGGACATAACATGGTTAACCCATAAAATGCCAATCACAATTCACGACAATTGTTGTCTGCTTTGTCTTCTGCAGGTTACTTTAAAAGTAATTTTTTGCAAACAATGTGGACCCAGATCAGACTGCTCCTGTAGGAGCAGTCTGATCTGTGTCCACACTGTTTGCCTATATGCAAAAATATTTTTAAACAGTTTGCAAGAAGATTCAGCAGACGACACTAGCAGACGAAGTATTCAGATGTAGTTTTTCTCAGCATCTTAAGGGTGAAAGATGGATCCGAAAAAAGGTATAGATTATAACTGTTAAACCAGTGGTTAGCGCGTTCGACTCATGATCGAGAGGTTGTGCTTTCGAATCCGGCCACCGGTATCGAGGTGTGTCCTTGGGCAAGACACGTAATGACACTGCCCCACTCCACCCAGGTGTAAATGGGTAGCAGTGGTGTAAAAGCCACTGCCTCTCTCTCGCGCACACGTGAAAACACCCGTGATGAGTGTTCGAGAGGGATTCAATAAGCTTGAAGCTTTCATCCCAATCAAACTAAAATAAATTAGTATAAACTAACTGTTAAACCAACATGGTTTCTGCTTTGGACTCTAACAATAGTGTTAAAAGTAAAGCGGTTATGATGTAAAAACATTTGCAAGGATTAATAACTTCAGCTCATGAGAAATGACTGACACAAACAATGATGCAGCTTTTGATCAAGATTTTTGATTGTGAATCACTGCTTCTTTAAAGTATGGAAGTTGTTGTACAAGTTACAACAAATAAAATAAGCCTAATGCCTCTATATTAAAACTGGACCTGTCTAAAGCTATTAGGTCAAAGACTCTATTGGTCATTAAAGATTATAGGGAATGGGAACACCTAGCACATTTTTCCACCATTTTTCAAAGGGAGACAACTTTTGGGACTGACTTCCTGGTCACTTTTCTATAGGACCTGTCCCACCGAAAAAAAGGGGTCTACTCTTAAAGGAAAGAATTTGCTCCTGGGGAGCAGGTCTACTCTTAAAGGAAAGAATTTGCTCCTGGGGAGCAAATTCTTTCCTTTAAGAGTTGACCCCTATTGACATAGGTGACAAAAACACTTCTGCAGGAGTTGCCTCCCCTGAGGGTGTACCCGTTCCCCTTAAGTGTACACCACAACCTCATTATAACACGGTCTGTTACAAAAGGAATTTGGATATAACCAAATTAGAACAAGGATTTCAAATAAGTATAGCTTCTAAAGAAAAGTGCCCACAAATGGTCATTTTTCTATATAATATACCGTATTAACCCTAATTACCGCACATGCTCCTATAAGCGCACACAAAAGCTATTTTTGAAAAGAAAATGCATAAGCGCACGTTTAACAGTAACCTCCCCTTGAAGCTCTTGAAGGAAATCTATAAAAAAAAAAAATATACCGTTATTTCTTCAACAGTGAAGACCATTTCCATTCCATTAAAATCAGTATGCATCATCTTGGAAGCTATTGTTTTTGTATCGAGTGTGCGCTAATTAGGTAGATTTTTCACCACAAATTTTTGAAACGATTTTGAATAAACTAAGTGCACGGTGCGGTAATTAGGGCAAAAACTGTGTACATTTTTGTTTGGGTATAACATGGTTGTTTAACAAACAAATTTCTGCTAAGACCCCAACAAGTGTTATGAAGCAGCTTTTTTGTTTGATAAGAGGTTTTGTTTGATTGATTTGTGGTTTTATGTTCCCATCAAAACTGTATAGGTCATTTTGGAGACGCTGTTTCCAGTTTTGTGGGACTTTTACCCGACACTGAGATGAAATGACATCTCAAGCCCTGTTGCCCAATAACATCATTAGGGTAAATAAGCAAGGATGGTCCCACTCACGCCGCTCTGCCTGGGCAGGCTCAGATCCTCTAAGCGGTTTACCACCACTTGTGTGTGGTCGGTTTCAGCTCTGCTTGGAAGAACTAGAACTGTCAGAGGATCTGACTATAGCCCCGCTATAGCCCTGTCAGAGGAGAAAGACTCATGAATTAAAGGTAAAGACTTGTGAGAGGGTTAAATCCCTAACAAGGTACCTACGCCTTATAGACTTTTCGCGTTATTAGATCTGAAAAACAGTCTAAGTTAAAAAATAAGTTTTCGGATAATGAAAAAACCACATGCACATCTTCAGACCTATATGAAAACACCTGTTAAGTTTCAAAAGGATTGACCTAGAACTGTAAGAGGAGTTGCGATCACAAGGTAGCTACTCCCTATACATTTTAACATTAGTAGATCTAAAAAATTGTCTAAGTTAAAAAAGGTGAAATAAGTGAAAAAAATTATTTAAGGATGATGAAAAAAGAATATGCACATCTTCAGACCTATTTGAAAACACCTGTAAAGTTTCAAAAGGATTGACCTAGAACTGTAAGAGGAGTTGCGGTAACAAGGTAGCTACTCCCTATACATTTTAACATTAGTAGATCTCAAAAATTGTCTATTGAAGTTAAAATAGATAAGTGAAAAAAATTATTTAAGGATAATGAAAAAAAAATATGCACATCTTCAGACCTATATGAAAACACCTTTAAAGTTTCAAAAGGATTGACCTAGAACTGTAAGAGGAGTTGCGGTAACAAGGTACCCACTATCAAATATTACAGACAGACAGAAAGACAGACTGACAGACAGACAGACGGAATTCCGGACAAGCCAAATCCAATATAGCCCCCACTTTTTCAAAGCGGGGCTATAATCATGTAGCCCAGCCATTTCTTTAAGCCTCGATGGGTGGGGGCCGATGATTTGAGGTTTAATTTCCCTGTGAACACTATTTAGGTCGTTTTGGAGACATTATAAAGTGGTTGTAGTGTATCACTAAAACAGTACTTGCCTTCTTTTGACTTTAAACTCAGCTGTTTTCTCTTGATTAATCAAAGGGTTTCCTTTCAATATAATTTCTGTTCTTATTCTTTCCTCCTCTACTTTCTTCTCTGCTTCCTGAAACACAAATTATTTGTATTATTTGTTTCAGGGGGGGGGGGGGTAAGGGGAATGGATTTGGTATTTTTGTCTCCCATGTCAAAAGGGGTCAACTCTTAAAGGAAAGAATATGCTCCTGAGGAGCAAATTCTTTCCTTTAAGAGTAGACCCTTTTTCATGGGGACAGGGCTTATAGAAAAGCAAACAGGAAGCCCTGAAAGTTGTCTCCCTTTGAAAAATGGCGGAAAATTTGTCAGGTGTTCCCATTCCCCTTAAAGCCTTTCAACCCTGCATTAATCAGTACATATACCTATGCAAATGTTAAGTATTATATTTGTATATGTCCACCAACAGCAAAAGTCGGAGACGGGACCTCGGTTTAAATACTCAGCTAAAGTCTGGAGAAGCCTAGAATTGAACCCACGACCCCTGGTTTATGAGGCGAGCAGCATTACCACTGCACCACGGGGTCTTCTGACAAATATTAAGGCTGACTGGATGAATTGTAAAATACAATGATAAATTCCGCAAAAATAATTAATGTTACTGTGAGATTTGCAAATAATCATTTATTTGATTTCTGTGTCTGTTACATTACTGTATTCACCCTATGTATTCGGACGCCTCACCTCCTAACGTAACTTCATCTAAAATTTGAAAAAGTACAATTTTATATAAAATGTTGTGTCTAAAAATAGCTGAATGAGTGGCAAACAGTGTAGACCCTGATGAAATGCTGCATTTTGCGGCATCTCATCTGGGTCTAAACTGTTTGCTCAGGCCTATCTGTCCAAATACATAAAATAAAGTGAGTACGCCACTACCCATCAGGGCTTGGAGAAACAGATTGGGCTGCAGGATGCTTCCACACAGAGCTGAAGCCAAACTTTTGAGTAGGGGTCTTAAAAGGTCAGAGTCTGCCTTGGAAAAGTGGTGCGAGTCAGTCCACTCCTCAAACCCAAACCCTAGTGTTTGTTTTAGGTGGTAGGATTTCATTTCAATGTCGGGTAAAAATACCACAAAATCAGAAGCAATGTCTCCAAAATGACCTATATAGTATTGATTGGGGCATAAAACCTCAAAACAAAGAAACATACATACAATAAAGTATAACATATGGAAAGAGTCATGCTCAGACAAGTAAAATTATCACCAATTTTTCAGAGACTACATATCAATTATCCATCACAATGACAAGACTTATAATCAATTAACTTTGAACTAGCTCTGATTAGCTAGCCCTAGCAAATAATGAAAATTTTGTTAAGATGGCTCATAATGAGAGGTGTACTGGTTTAAAAATTAATTATAAGCCTACCAAGGTCAAAGTATGGTTAGGTAAAATGACCAGCATGGCCTTAACCTGCTTTGTCGTCTGCCGGTTACTTTAAAAGTAATTTTTGCAAATAGTGTGGAGCCAGAGCACTGAGAGCAGACTGCTCCTCCACACTGTTTGCCTGTGTGAAAAAATATTTCTTAACAGTTTGCAAGAAGATTCAGCAGACAACGTCAGCAGACGACATTTCAGGTGTAGTTTTTCTCAGCATCTTAAGGGTTAATAGTAGCAACTGCATTTTAATGCACTTTAGTATTATTTGGTTTGTTCTTTTTTTTATACATATTTGTCATACTGCAAAACCAAATGTGCACCAATGAAAATCTGCATTACATGATGACATAAGGTTTATGACGGTGTATCACAGAATTTACTGTCAAAAGTTTTTGATGTTATCCAATCAGATGTTGTGTTTTTTTTTTTTTGTTGTTTTTTTTTTGGTTTTACGGCCCTTTCAAGATTTATTTCACTCATATCGACCCGATCATTAATCAGAGGTGGGCGAAAACCGGAGTACCCGGAGAAAAACCACCTGACCTTCCGTTGCAGAACTTGGCGTCTCACATGTGACCCGAGTGAGGCTCGAACCACAGAGGTGAGAGACCTAATGATCAAGAGTCAGCGCTCTTAACCACTCGGCCACGGAGGCCCGTGAGAGATGTTGTGTTACATTTGCAAGTCCATGATTAGAATTGTGAAGCCGGCCTCAATAGCTCAGTCGGATGCGCATCTGACTGGTGATCAGGAGGGCCCAGGTTTGATACCTGCTGGGGTCGGCAACATTCTTTCGTGAAGATTGATTCTGAAATCTTTTCTACGGTCATTCTCTCCCTTCCACAGATTCAAGAAGGGCAGTTGTCAGTTTCTGGCAAAAGAATGTGCACTGTACTGGCTAACCACTTATGTATGAGCCTGCCCAGGAAAAGTGTGGATTGGTAAACTAACCGGCTAAAAAATGACCTAAAATAGTGTTGACTGGGCCGTTAAACTCCAATACAAACAAAACCATTAGATTTGTTACTTACTAATTTTGCCTTCTCTCTAGCTCTTTCTTTCTTTATTTTATTTAATTCTGCCAATAACTCGGCTGTATCATCTTCATCATCTGAAGAATCATCTTCTTCCTGTAAAATACAATTAGAGGATAACTGTATTGAAAATTGTCATTTGGGGAGGTAAATCGGAGGTTTTACTGTCGGAAATTTTGTTTTACAGCAATACGTCAGCGGAGCCGTAAAACGTAATTTCTGACCGTAAAATCAACGATTTACCACCCCAAATGACAATTTTCATTACAGTTATCCCCATTCTAATACACTTACCTGTGTGTTTTGTTAAAAATTGTACTATTTTGCACAATGCGGCAAGTGCTGTGAGCTGCGTAAAACCAAATGCCAGCCAATGAAAAGCAACGTTACGTAATGATTTCGGGTTTCTGACAGTATTTCGCAGAATATACTGTTGCAAATTTTTGACGCTATCCAATCAGACGTCGCGTTACACGTGCAAGTATATTAGAATGTACAGTTGAACTTCATAAAGCTAGCAAGAAATGAATCAAGCATAGCATGTTTTATAACTTCAGAGCCTTTGATTTCATTGGGCGACAGGGCTTGAGATGTCATTTCATCTCAATGTCGGGTAAAAGTCCCGAAAAATTGGAAGCAACGTCTCCAAAATGACCTTTACAGTGTTGACGGGGACGTTAAACCTCAAATCAAACAAACAAATAACCTCAGAGCCTAGTTTTGTAATATGAGAGGAGACTCAGTTAAGACGGCCAATCTGATAGGAGCAATTACCAGTATCGTTCATACACCAAAACTTCTTTATAACACTATTCATGGGATCATCATCATCATCAACGGATTTTTGATTAAAGTGCAGGTACAGGGGCAACGTCCACATAAGTGGGTCGCCTTCCAGGTAGCTGGCTTGTTGCACACATGGCAGATCTTACACTCCATATCTCCAGGCATGGAACCAATCTGCTTTAATGGTTCCAAAGCAGAAACCGTGTTAGTTAAAGAACCATGTTATATCCTAACAAAAATGTATAGATCATATAGAAAAATGACCATTTATGGTCATTTTTCTATATAATCTATACATTTTTGGGATCCATCTTGAAACTGTGTTAGATCCATAACAATGTTATAATGAACAGTGTTATAATGAATGTTTTATCAAAATTCCACTTTACTCAGAAAAAGTAATGTAATCTCCTATCCTACTGAACAGATATAAGAACGCTCTGAGCAGATTACCAATCCATATGGCTCAATTGCATTTGCAAAATTTACTCACATTTTTTTCAGCAAAAATACTAGAGTATCTTACTGCAACAGTTAACATTTTGACAACTAATGAGCCTGTTAAGCTAACCATGCTTTCAACAAATGGGCCCTGTAGTGTACAGATATCTATATCAGTCCACGCCCATAAGGGCTTGGAGAAACAAACTGTCTGCTTGATGCTTCCATGCAGAGCTGAAGCTGACCGAACACGAGTACTGGTAAACGCTAAGAAGGTCAACTGACCGGCATTAAAAGACCTAAATAAAAGTGACTGAGCTGTTAACCTTCAGTGTGCTGTAAGCGCATGTATTCACCCAAGGGGGTAGTCCAACTTGAGCTAAAAATTGACAATCTTTCAGATACCAGTCTTCAACAGGTCCCCCTTACCTGTTATATCACAATTCTGTGCACACTAGACACAATCCATCGTAACAACTACTCGTGATAAATATGTAGTAACCATAATATAGGTAGCTACACAAGCTATCAATTTTATCCTACGAATCACACACTGAGTGCTACTGTCTTGTAGTTTATTTATTTATTTATTTTTTAAATGTCTTCAAGGGTTCCCGGTCAGAACAGATCAGGTGACCACCATATTTGAAAGTCATGTGACCCTTAATACTTCCAGCAGAAATGGTGTAAGGTGTCTTGCCTACAATGTGTCAAAGTATGAGCAGAATCAGTACAGCTTTAACGAAATAATGGCTGCCAAAATAAGGGAACCCCCTCCAAAGGGTGAGTATAGAATATTGCTCAGCATGCTTAACGTTTAACTCAAAAACAAACAAAGATGGAAGATTCCACTTCAGAAACTGGTGTGAAAGGGTTTGAACCTGACAGAGCTGGGATCAACTGTTCAAAACTAATGCTGTCATTAGTTAACTCATTGAAACTTTGATCATTAAATATGGCAAATATTCCAATATTTTTTTGCAGAAAAAAATGTGAGCAGCTTTTGCATTTTTATTCTGCAAAAATATATCACTGTATTGGGTATTTTGCTTGCCATAATAGTTAACGGTTTGACCACTAATGAGCTGGTTAAGCTAACAATGCTTTGAACAACTGGCCCCAGGACCGATACTTATGCAGTTGCATTCCAGATGAGATGGCTTGTAATCAGCTGTCTCATTAGAATCAACATTGTTTGCCATCGTTTTAACGGTTTTGTCTAAACCCTATTTACAAGAATGGTTGTGTCCAAATATAAAGATGGAAGATTCCACTTCAGAAACTTGGGGGTAATACTCACATCCTCATCATCTAAAGGATCATCAGCATCAAGGTTAGCTGCTGGGATCTGTTCTAATCTGGGTCTCTTACTACCAGAATCTGAAGATCAAAACAATAGCAATCTCAGGGTAACTTATGAAGTGTATTGACCATTATCCCTTTACACAACCACCTTCCTTTGCAAACAGTGTAGCTCCAGATCAGATGGCTTCTGACGAACCATCTGATCAGGATCTACATTGTTTGTCAGTCATTCTGCAAATTTGAATGAATATATCCTATCAAGGTTAGCTGATGGGATCTGTTCTAATCTTTGGTTCTCTTACTACCAGAATCTGGAGATCAAACAAACCAATATAATAACAACAGCAATCTCAAGAGTGTAACATCATCTATGAAGTATACTGGCCCTTATCCTACTGAACATGACAACTACTACCTTTGCAAACAGTGTAGATCCAGATCCGCTGGCTTCTGAAGAAGCCATCTGATCAGGATCTACACTGTTTGTCATTCAGTTTGCATATTTGAAAGAATATATCATATCAAGCAATTTGATTGGTTGATAGTCAGTAATGGGGGAGTGGCTAAATAAATGTATTCAGCAGGATAAATGGTAAATTTTAATGCAATTTACACTCAAAAGAACTCATATTTTTTTATTTTTTTTTTTTTTTTGGGGGGGGGGAGGGGAGGGGGGGGAGGGGGGTTGGCTTTGTTAAACAGCCTATCCAATATTATTTCAATACAGAGCTACTCCCTAACCAGTGGTTGATGAAAACTGCAGTGCCCTAAGGCAAACCTGACCTTCTGTTGCAAAGTTGGCATCTCACATATGACCTGAGTGAGGCCCTCAGTGGTGAGAGACCAAATGTTATAGAGTCAGAGGCCATGGATGGTTTTGTTTGTTTTGTTATCCCCACGCTTTTCAAAGAAAAAGTGGGGATATTGTAATGGTCTTCGTCGTCCGTACGTCCGTCCGTCTGTCTTACCGGATAACTCCTCCTAGACGGTTATAGATAGAAACTTGAAACTTTGGGAACTGATAGATCTTTGGTCTGGGGAGTGCATGACACTTTCGGAATTTTGATCACACCCCTACGGGTGGGCCCAGTGGGTGGGGCCCACGGGGGTCAAAAATCAAAATTTCCAGAACATGGTTGTGTAATATATCAAAGCGAACGGCATGATGCGTAGAAAACATTACAACCAAAATTTGACCCCTGGGGTCAATTTTGAGGTCACCAGAGGTCAAAAACTGATTTTGACCCCTTTACCGGATAACTCCTCCTAGACGGTTATAGATAGAAACTTGAAACTTTGGGAACTGATAGATCTTTAGTCTGGGGAGTGCATGACACTTTTGGAATTTTGATCACACCCCTACGGTTGGGCCCAGGGGGTGGGGACCGCGGGGGTCGAAAATCAAAATTTCCAGAACATGGTCGTGTAAAAATATCAAAGCGAACGACATGATGAGTAGAAAACATTACAACCAAAATTTGACCCCTGGGGTCAATTTTGAGGTCACCAGAGGTCAAAAACTGATTTTGACCCCTTTACCCCCATACATTACTGTTACCGGATAACTCCTCCTAGACCGTTATAGACAGAAACTTGAAACTTTGGGAACTGATAAAACTTTGGTCTGGGGAGTGCATAACACTTTCGGAATTTTGATCCTACCCCTGGGAGTGGGGCCAGGGGTGGGGCACCTTGGGGATAAAAAAGTTTTCAGAACATTGTCGTGTAGCATATTAAATCGAACGGCATGATGAGTAGAATACATCACAATCAAAATTTTACCTCTCAGGTCAAACACCCCTAGGTGATAGCCCAGGAGGTGGGGCCCTCGGGGAAGCGTGGGGATATGCGATGGCTTGCCATCGACTGCGCGATTCTAGTTTTATTTAGGTTTAACGTCCCCATAAACACTGTATAGGTCATTCTGGAGACATTGCTTCCAATTTTGTGGGACCTTTACCCGACACTGAGATGTAATGACATCTCAAGCCCTGTCACCCAATGAGACCAATAGGGTTTATAAGCATGGACGGTTGACTCGCACCACTTTGCTTGGGCAGGCTTAGATCCACTAAGTGGTTTACCAGTACTCGTGTGCGGTCCGTTTCTGCACTGCGTGGAAGCATCATGCAACCCATGATCTATTTCTTTAAGCCCCGATGGGCGGGGGCCACAGAGGCCATGGATGGAATACTTGATGGTAAAATGATTTTCCCCAATGACATATTAAAACATAAGAAACTTGCTTTGATTGCCCTTCCATGCTTAAATGCTTATGGATGTAAAAAGAAATTTTGCAACATAAAAACATTTTTGCAAACAAAACACGGACATAATGCCTATTGGTGGCTTCAAATTACTGCATATGGCTAGACCAGTATAGTGATATCTTAACCCATGGTATGCGGGAAACCCCTAAAGGGGTACCTTGGCAAACAGTGCAGGCCCAGATATGACAAATTGGGACTTGTATAGGAATGGAAGAGCCCACTAGCATACAATGGGTTAAAACAAGGATTAGGTGAATGGTTGAGTGTGAGAAAAATAATTGCAATGGTCAGAAAAAACGTTATGTCCCAAAACATTTACCTCACCACAATTTTAATGAAATCTTTGAAGACAATTATCCCCAAAATATTTCTTGGTCCAAATCTTCAAAACAATGATATTGTATGTGTCTGTGGTTTGAGTTTTACATCCCACCAACAGCTTTAAAAGTCATACGGAAGACAGGACCTTGGATTAAAGACTCATCCAACAGTCTGAAGAAGCTGGAATCGAACCCATGATCCCTGGTTTATGATGCAAGCTGCTTAACCACTACACCACCGAGGCTTCTAATGCTGTTTTAAGTTAACATAGCATTATAACTATCATCATTTAACCACTGCCCTGCTGAATATTTTAATCTGCCACACCCACTACCAATCATCAACCAATCTGATTACTTGATGCAAATTATTGCAACAAATTCACAATCAGAATGACAATGTAGATCCTGATCAGATGGCTTCTTCAGAAGCCATCTGATCTAGATCTGCATTGTTTCAATTATGAAGCATAGCCGGGCTCAGCAGGACAAGCATTTGCAAAAGCTACTCACATTTTTATCAGCAAAAATATACAGTAAAATTTCGCTATTAAGACCACCTAAAATGAAGACAAATTATGCATTTAAAAGCCTATTTAGAAGGTTTCAGGTCTATTTTCTTTACGTTTTCTACATCCAGTACGCTCTGGTGGAAGACCACCTTTAGGACTGTTCAAAAGTGGTCTTAAAGACCACTTTTGAACAGTCCCAAAGGTGGTCTTAATACAGGAATTGTACTGTATTAGATATTGTGCTTCCTACATCAGTTAATGTTTTGGCCAATAAATTGTTCATTATGCTAAATATCGTTTGAATAACTGGGCCAATCAGAATAATTTACCCCTGTTTCTGTCCCTTTTTTCTCTCACATTTCTCTCCCTTTCTTCAAGGTCCCTTCTGAAATCTCTTCCTCTCAGTTCATCTGAGGTTCCTTGTCCTTCTTGTCTGAAAAATGAAAATAGCATTACCAACAAATCGGGGCCTGACAAATCCATTGTCCTGCTGCCCGGGACCAGTCCAAATTTTGGCTGGGCAAGTGATTTTTCATTTCACTTGCCCAGAAAAATGTATAGAATATTTAAGGAAAATTGTAATTTCAAGAAATTTTGAAGATGCTGTCGACTGCCTGGCAAGTGGTTGAAGTTTGGATTTGTCAGGCCCTGGGTATGATTGAAATTTGCAGTCAACAATGGCTGCCTAAGGAACAGATTCTTTTCCCTCTATGTAGAGCCCTTTTAGTAGGAATTTAGGTTATAGTAAAAAAAACTTTGCCGAAAATACACACTAAGGGTTCTAAGACTTTTTTGTTCTGGACACATCTTTGGTCGTGGACCTATTTGAAAATGTAAACCATAGGCACTTGTTTCGTACGGAAAAAAATAACTTTACCTTCTGGTGTAGAGTATTTTTTTTTTCACTTTTAACTCTCTTTGTATTAAATGAAATCTTCCTCCTTATATATGGCAGGAGTACATTTCGAAATTTAGGGGTGACAGGTTGGTTTAAAGTTATTTTGAAAACAGTTGAAATTTTGCAAATAGTGAAGGCCCTGATCAGATGCCGTGACCTGCGGCGTCTGATCTGGTCCTGCACTATTTGCCAAAGGCACCCCTTTTGGGGTTTCCGGTACAAAATAAGTTAAACAAGTGCCTGTGATCCAAACTCAACTGCACATTTTGACTAATAGAGTTAGCACCATCGCATCCAATCAAATCATTTGTAACAAAGGCATTCTTAGTGATGAAGATAAAGATGCAAATGTGTGTGGCTGAAAAACTCCAGTTTTATACATGAACATTGATCCCGACCTGACGGAGAATATTGTAAGACAATCCCGAGTCGGGTGTTTTTTCTGCCGTCGTGTCAACTACCAGTATACATTGTCTTGGTTTTTTATTGTTGGCACGTTACCATGCGACGAAAAAGCAGACATATGTGTCGTTGTCAGTGAGCTAGGCCTTCTGCTGACTGACATGTCGCTGGCGGTCTGTTTTGGATTCACTTTGTGAACGCCGACTTCGGAGCAACTGGTCCGAACGAAAAATAAAACTTAAATGTAAGAAGTGAATGGCTGACGATTCGTGCCAGTTGCTCCTAGGTAATGCTCATAATGGTTCATTGTGAAGGTTTTATTTTGCAAATTCCTGACCAGTTTCTTCCAATAATATGGATTTCTTCAGAGGGATGTTCACAATGTTGTGAACATCCCTCTGAAGAAATCCATATTATTGGAAGAAACTGGTCAGGAATTTGCAAAATAAAACCTTCACAATGAACCATTATGAGCATTACCTAGGAGCAACTGGCACGAATCGTCAGCCATTCACTTCTTACGATGAAGATAAAGATGGTGGCAATCATGTCCAATGATAAAAATTGCCTTTACTCAGAAATATAGCTTTCAGGAGCAATCTGATCATGGTCTGCACTTTTTACTAAGGCCTATCCGTCCCAAAACTTAGGATCGTTACAGTAATCACCGATACTTGTCTTGATCCATACAAATGGGTCAGTGTGGAAGCTTTTAAAAAAGGTAAGTTGAGTTCTTTTTCACTGACAATTTGTTTTGGTCTGGTTTATATTTAACCCTTGTCCTGCTGAAACTGGATATGTCTTTACTTTCAAACAATGCAGATCCAGATCAGATTGCTTCTGAAGAAGCCATCTGATCAGGATCTTCATTGTTTGCCATTCAGTTTATGAATTTGTTGCAATAATTTGCATCAAGTAATCTGATTGGTTGATAATCAGTAGTGGGTGTGGCTCATTTAAATATTCAGTAGCATTAATGGTTATACTGGTCTGAAATGATTTTTCATCATCTTGCAGACACCCGCAAAACTTCAAGTTGACAGTGTTCGGGGCACTATACCAGGTAGCAACTGTTTTGCCTATATATTTTTGGGATCCATCTTGAAATAGTCTTCTATCCATAACCCTGTTGTAATGAACCGTGTTATAATGAGGTTGTGGTGTAGATCAAAAAATTTTAATGGTGGATAGTCAAAAGAAATGGGTGTGGTTAAATTAATTCATTCAGCAGGAAAACGCTATTCTAAAGCACTTCATTATGTAATGTGACGTCTGACTGAATAACGTCAATTACTGCAAAGGTATATTCTGCTTGCCGTTTTGGGCAAAGGGGGCAATTTTGCAACAAAACAAGTGAATAAAGTGCATTAGAATGGGGATAACTGTATTTAAAAGTTCATTTGGGGACGAAAACCGTCGGTTTTACAGTGACATATTCCACTTTATGGCTCTGCCAACGTGTCGCCGTTAAACGAAATTTCGAGCCGTAAAACCGCCGATTTACCTCCCCAAATGACAATTTTAAATACAGTTATCTCAGGAAATTTCGAACTCTTTGATCTTCAGATATTACCTGTATTTTAGTTTCGTATGTGCTGGCAGATCTCTGCTAGAGTACTGTTTTGACAAAGCACTGAGGTCGCCACCTTCTCCCTTGCCTTTCCCACCTCGGGCTGGCTCAAATGTGGGCCTAGCCGCTGTTGTCATGGCGACCTACTACTTAATCTGAAAAAGATCAAATGGAGTGAATATGGTTTATTTTATTTTGCTTTGTTTTTATTTACCCTCAACCTACTGCATAAATCTATTAAGCTACTCCCATTGCTGATTATCAACCAATCAAATTACTTAATACAGTCGACGCTTGTTAACATCTCGAACCTCACGGGACCGTACTAAGATGTTCAAGTTATCTGTAGTACGAGATAACCAAAGTGTGACGTCACATGTCTGAGCTCATTGTTTGCCATTCTTCTGGAGTGTGCATCAACACTGAATCATACAGAGTCAGCACAGGACAAAACCTACTAGTCTTGAAGGTCATGCAACTGACGAAGTCTCGGATCAGCCTGTTTACATATTGTCTTTATTTTTCGTGTGAGCCTGCTGTGGGTCAACTGAAGAGCAATAAGTGAAGATTCAGACCTACCTAGTCAAATGCACTGGCTCATCTGAGTCATCGCCTGACACTAGTCGAATGCACTGGCTCATCTGATTCATCGCCTGTGCTCTGGCTCATCTGTGAAATCATTGACACGAGACGGTGTTAAAAGATCAAAAGTTGAGACCCGTGTGTCAGTCTTAATTATACGCACGTGATATTCATAGTAGCGGTAAAGGTATTGTTTGCCCTGATTGAAATTTTGAATGCACCAGGACAAATTGGAGAATTAATAACTTAATTACATTGTGAACACTAACTTTCTTTAATTGAAAGACCGACAGCATGTTTTTTGTTTCATTCTTTATATCATGAATTCCAGTTCGAGATATGCACTAGCAAAAACAGTGAATAATTTATTCAGGGACTGACAATGATGGGTGAGATAGCTAAGTGTCAACTTGTGGAGCGCTGTGGTGCAGTGGTAAAGTATCGGCCTCGGGATCGAAAGGTTCCGGGTTCGAACCCCACGAGCGGCAAGTGTTGTTTCCTTGAGCAAGACACTTTATCCACATTGCTAAGTACTGGTTTCTACCCAGGAAAAGAGGGCCACATGGAAGATTAGTACTAGTTTACTAAATTTACTATAAATAAGGTTGATTATTATTATTATTATTCTTTTTTTTTACTTAAAAGTAGTTCGACACATGCAAAGCAAAAATACAACTAGACAAAAGTGCCCAGTGGGGCACGTATACCCCCGGCCAGTGCCATCACCTCAGCTGAAACAAGAACTACAAAGGGAAATAACTCTAAAAGGCCTGACCCCTTGGCCCTTATTTTCTTTCCCACAATACAACTAGTCATACTGATCATGTTTGCAAAATTTCAAGTTTCTATGTACAGTAGTTATTGAGAAATCTTTGACACAAAATAACAAGAGGGCCCAGAGGGCCCTGGTTCGCTCACCTGTGTGTCACTGTCTTGAGTACATTCTATTTTTAGCTCTTGTGACCATCTTGTTCATCAGCAGAGTGATTTTTAGCTTATTTGGTAGGGAGTAACCTGGGCAACATTCCTGGGAACTTTGAATCAAATTGGCCTTAGGGGAGTTTCCGTTTGAATCAAATTTACAATATTTTTCTATTTTTACCTCCGGTGACCATTTTGTTAATCCGAGTGGGATTGTTTTAGCCTTTTTGGTAGAGGATCATCTAAGCAACATTGTCACAAGGAACCTACATGCTAAATATGAAGGCTGTATCTCAAATGCTTTAAAAGTTATGACAAAGTAAGTCAAAGGTCAAGGTCATGGGTCAAAAATTTTGAATGGCTGAGAAAACCTTGTCACAAGGAACATGCATGCCAAATATGAAGGCTCAATCTCATATTGTTCAAAAGGTATGATAAAGTAGGTCACAGGTCAAGGTCACAGGTCAAATCTTTATGAGTGGGAAGCCCTTGTCAGAAGGAACCTACATGCCAAGTATGAAGGCTCTATCTCAAACGGTTCAAAAGTTATGACAAAATAACCTACTGATCTACTTTTTGATTTGACATGACCCATATTCGAACTTTACTGTGATATTGTCCAGATGATCATTCTGAGCAAGTTTTATGATGATTTGACTGAAACTGTGGCCTCTAAGAATGTTCAAAACGTTTTTCTATGATTTGACCTGCTGACCTACTTTTTGACCCGACATGACCCATATTCAAACTTGACACAGATATTGTCAAGATGATCATTCTGAGCAAGTTTGATGATGATGGGACCAAAACTTGGGCCTCTAGTGTGTTCACAAGGTTTTTCAACAATCTGACCTACATATTGACCAGACATGAACAATATTCAAAATTAACCGAGATTTTGTCAAATGATCATTTGGAGCAAGTTTGATGATGATCGGACCAAAACTATAGCCGCCAGTGTGATCAGAGGTTTTTTCTATGATTTGACTTACTGACCTACTTTTGACCCAACATGACCCATATTTGAACTTGACTGAGATATTGTCAAGATGATCATTCTGGGCAAGTTTGATGATGATCGGACCTAAATTGTGGCCTCTAGTGTGTTCACAAGGTTTTTCTCTGATTTGACCTACTGACCTACTTTTTGACCCTACGTGACCCATATTCGAATTTGACCGAGAAATTGTCAAGATAATAATTCTGAGCAAGTTTCATGATGATCAGCCCAAAACTGTGGCCTCTAGTGTATTCACAAGGTTTTTCTATGATTTTACCTACTGACCTACTTTGTGACCAGACATAACCCATATTTGAACTTGACCGAGGTATTGTCAAAATGATCATTCTGGACAAGTCTGATGATGATCGGACCAAAACTGTGACCTCTAGTGTGTTCACATGGTTTTTCTATGATTTGACCTACTGACCTACTTTTTGACCCGACATGACCCTTATTCAAACTTGACCGAGATATTGTCAAGATGATCATTCTGGGCAAGTTTGATAATGATTGGACCAACACTGCCGCCTCTAGTGTATTCACAAGGTTTTTCTATGATTTGACCTACTGACCTACTTTTTGACCCGGCATGACTCATATTCGAATGTGACCAAGATATTATCAAGATGATCATTCTGAGCAAGTTTGATGATGATTGGACATAAATTGTGGCCTCTAGTGTGTTCAGAAGGTTTTTCTATGATTTGACCTACTGACCTACTTTTTGACCAGACAACACCCATATTCGAACTTGACTGAGATATTGTCAAGATAATCATTCTGGGCAAGTTTGATGATGATCGGACCAAAACTGTGGCCTCTCGTGTCTTCACAAGGTTTTTTTCTGATTTGACCTACTGACCTACTTTTTGACCCGACATGACCCATATTCGAACTGGACCGAGATTTTGTGGTAGTACAAATTGTGTGCAAGTTTAGTTAAAATCAAATCATAAATGAAACATCTATCATGCAGACAAGACCAAAATAGGCAATTTTTGCCCTTTCAGGGGCCGTAACTCTGTAACATATGATGGGATATGGCTGGTTCAAGAAAGGAACCCAGATATCATGGTGGTACAAGTTGTGTGCAAGTCTGGTTAAAATCAAATCATAAATGAAGATGCTATCGTGCGGACAAGACCAAAATAGGCAATTTTTGCCCTTTCAGGGGCCGTAACTCCGTAACACATGATGGGATATGGCTGGTTCAAGAAAGGAACCTAGATCTCATGGTGGTACAAGTTGTGTGCAAGTCTGGTTAAAATCAAATCATAAATGAAGATGCTATTGTGCGGACAAGAAATTGTTTACGCACGCACGCATGGACGCACGGACGCACTGACGACGGACAAAATGTGATCACAAAAGCTCACCTTGTCACTACGTGACAGGTGAGCTAAAAATATACACTATTAAACAGCAAGAACTACAAAGGGAAATAACTCTAAAAGGCCTGTTCCCTTGGCCCTTATTTTCTTTCCCACAATACAAGTAGTCATACTGATCATGTGTGCAAAATTTCAAGTTTCTATGTGAAGCAGTTCCCGGGATATCTTTGACACAAAATAATTGTTTACGGACAGACAGACAGACAGACAGACGGAAAAGACAAAAACTATATACCCCCATTGCATACTTCGTATGCCGGGGGTATAATAAAATAGGGAAATAACTCTAAAAGGCCTGTTCCCTCGGCCCTTATTTTCTTTCCCACAATACAAGTAGTCATACTGATCATGTGTGCAAAATTTCAAGTTTCTATGTGAAGCAGTTCCCGAGATATCTTTGACACAAAATAATTGTTTACGGACAGACAGACAGACAGACAGACGGAAAAGACAAAAACTATATACCCCCATTGCATACTTCGTATCCCGGGGGTATAATAAAATATTTTTATTGAAATTATGGACACAGGTGATTGGCATTGGTGAAAATAATGGACATGGATATAAATTTTCTTAGTGTTGTGCCCTGGAAAACTTTGGAATCTCTTGGGAAGCAAGCGGACAGGCTTAGCTACACGAGATCATTTTTCAGCAATTCTGGACAATGTGTTTAGCGTTGCACAATACCGTGAAGACTAGATTAGAGATAGCAGGTACTATTGTATACATTTTTAGGGCTGGCTAATCGGAGCTGAAAAGATAATCGATTATCATTCCTGTCATTGCGATTGATAATCGGTCGCGAGCAGTTTTGGTCCTGAGTCGTTTCGGTCCCTGGTTCGTTTCGGCCCTGATTCGTTTCGGCCGGGTCGTTTCGCCCAAATTGGTGGGTCGTTTCGGCCTGATTTTTTTATCACTTTATTTATATGTATATATATTTTGTTTGTCGAAAATCAACCTATGCTTTTGCTCGTCATAAAACAGAGGGCTTTTTCAAACTGTGTAGACTCTGATCACAATGAAAAGATTTATAGGTTATAAGGTCTTTGAAGGTATCAGATGCAGGCTGATCATATAAAATAATCACAGCGTTCAGATATTAATAGCTGAGAAAAAGAGGGCTTTTTCAAACTGCGTAGACTCTGATCACAATGAACAGATTTATAGGTTATTAAGTATTTGAAGGTATCACAACCACAGATGCAGGCTGGTAAAATAAAATAATTACAGCATTCAGATATTAATGGCTCAGAAAACAGAGGGCTTTTTCAAACTGTGTAGACTCTGATCACAATGAACAGATTTCTAGGTTATTAAATATTTGAAGGTATGACAATGACAGATGGAGGCTGATCATATAAAATAATTAGGCTACATTTTGCAAATATTACACATGCTGTTCTCAAAATGTGTGTGTCATTGATACTAGTAAATACTGATCATCCTGCAAGTCAGTGCGGTGTGATCAGTATCTGCTAACCACAGAAGCCTTTTGCCACCCCAAAACTTTTAAGAAAACCTTAGAATGGATGCGCACCATGCATGTCTGTATGTCAGGCCTCATACTGACAACGCTTTTCCATGCCTGAAAGGCCAGATTATGCAGCTTCAAACCTTATCCTGCTGAACAAGACACAACTACATTACCTTTGCAAACAGTATAGATCCTGATCAGATGGCTTCTGAAGAAGCAATCTGATCAGTATCTCCACTGTTTGTAATGGGGTTGGTGAAAATATAAAGTAATTTTGTTGACTGATAGTCAGAAATTAGGGTTAAATAGTTTTTTTTAAACAGACTTTACATACAAAAATCAGAATCTAAAAGCCTGAAATCAAGAAAAAAATCAAGCTCTAAAAGCCTGAAATCCTGCAAATGCCTGAAAAATATGAGGCCTGGTATGTGATACGTGAAGTAGACCATTGTGCGCTTGTGTGCAGTCTAAACATACCTTTGAGACGAACTCCACAAACCTTCATAATCTTTAGGAACATTCTGCAGACACAGCGACATACAACATGACAAAAACACGCCCATATAATTTTGTCATTATCCGACAATGAAAGACTCAGACAATCCTGTGCAAGAGAAGTGTGTCTAATCATGGTCTTCAAAACTATGAACCTTCTGCAGCCATCATGACACCCCAATTGTTATACAGTAGAACTTCGATGGCTCGAACACCGATGGCTCGTTTACCATGGATGTGTCGAACCCATTCTTGAGCCCCTAGCGAAATCCTCTACATAAGAAATAGTGGGGGTAATTATGGAGATTTTAGTCTTTTATCTTGCAAATGTATGCTGTGTGTACTCATTAGAATCGCCTCGATGAGGCAATTCAAATGAGTACACACAGCATACATTTTCATTATAGAACAGGGAAAAGATGTATAAAAGTATCTCGTTATGCCTCCTGGCAATAGACCTCAGTGGCTCGAACTACCCCTGTCTCGAACAGATTTTCGAGGTCCCAAAGGTGTTCGAGCCATTGAAGTTCGACTGTATATTTATTTATTTACAGACTTTAAAGTTCTTGGCTTTTTAAGAAGTAAATAATTTCATCACATTATATCATCACATGATAATGGCCCGTTAATCAATCACGCGTTAATCACTTTTGATGGAGTTAGCTAATCCCCTTATTTTTGTATATAAGTGATCAACTATGTGGCGGTGTAATTACGTTAATGTAACAGTTTGAAAACACATGTTAAATGCGAGCGTCTTTAATTAGCAGCCCTTAGAGTTCGTCGGGGAATGGCGGTTCTGTTAATTTATAAAAAAAAAAAACAACAAAAAAACAAATATGTTATAATTGATATGCTTTAAAATTTGTTTCACTGAAGTCTTTTAAATATCGGCAACCAATGTATATAAGGTGCTCTGAGACACCACCCCATCACTTATCTTTGAAATCGCTTATCATGATTGTCAAAGTAAATTTCAAAACGTTTGAATTGTGCATCTCATGTGACGAGGAAGTAAATGGCCGACGCCATGCCGTTACGTGTGACGTGTGTGACCGGTGGCGTGTGTGTGTGAATTCGGGTTTAACGTCGCTTTCAACAATTTTTCAGTCATATCACGACGGTGTCTGGTTGCGACAGGGAGCTCAATGCTCACATTTATAGTGCTGCCTCACTGAAGTATCATGTCCCAGACACATTACATGATACCACACCCAGTCACATTATCCTGACACTGGATCGACCAGTCCTAGCTCTACCCCGTAAATCTGAGTGCCAAACGAGGAGCAGCTAGTACCATTTTTAACGACTTTGGTATGTCGCGGCCCGGGGTCGAACCCCAGACCTCCCATTCCCCGGAGCGGACACTCTACCAACTGAGCTATCGGGGCCGGTGTGTGACCGGTGGCAGCATCGCCATTGTGGAACAGGTATTTTTATTATTATTTAATATAATTACCCCCACGTTTTTTCGAAGAAAAAGTGGGGATATTGTTATCGCCTCCGTCTGTCCGTCCGTCTGTCCGGCTATCTCCTCCTTAACGTTCATTGGAATTCAACCAAATTTGGTGTGTGAGTTACTTACATGAATGGCTTCTGCAAGAGCACATTCATTTTTGGACCAGCCCCCAGGGGTCCCTGGAAGAGGTCAAAATGTGGGGATTTGCGATGGCGCGCCATCTACTGCACGATCTAGTTTTTATTTACCGTAAAAATTCGGCTATTAGACGAGGATTTTTCCCTCCAAAATGAGCCCCCCAAAATGACCCGTCTTATAGCCGAGGTCATGGACTGCAGGCTTTTTTCCAGCAATGTCCGGCAAAGACCAGACATGGAAAATGCCGATCGGTGATTTTTGAATTGATATAAATCGCCACCCACAACCACCGCTACCATTTTTCTGCACGCGATGGTAAATGACGTCATCCGACCCCAGCACTCCAACACGTGTTTAATGTCATTGTGTGTAACTCTTTCATAAAAAAAAATCATTAGGAACCGGTAATAAATATTTTCTCGATAGCTAAACGGCTGTGAATAGAGCTGGATAGAAAACCAGCGTTTTGCACAGCTCCCGAATTATCCCAAGTAGCTCCGTGTCAATAACAGCGTTCGACTTTTCCTGCCCAGCGTCTGCTATTTGGCGCCAAAACACAACCATTCATGAGATCGTAGAATAGTCCATTTTTATTTAATATGCAAAAAATCTGCCATTAGATGTAGCAAATTGTCTGAGAAGCGATTAAATCATTTTCACATTGATTGTGGATTAAATTTTATGATTTGAGGATAAACGCAAATAAGAGACATAACTTGACCATATTTTCATACCTTATCAACACGCACTGCAGGGTGGCAATTATATGACAGGGATTAACAATAGTGTCATACTTGAACCGTTATAAATACACAGATAGTTTTTCTCTAATTAGCAACAATTATTGTGATTTTCTTACTGGTCTAGTTTTACCGAATTTAAGGACTCAAAAAGACTGACAGTTGTAGACGATTTTTTTTCACTTGCCGGACTGGGCGTCATAAGGTCAAAGTGCACCTGCCCGGCGCAATTTCGGTCTTGTCCCGGGCGACCAGGAAATGAATGTCAGCCCTGTCGTCTATTAAATAGACGTCTGTGTAGCCAGCAAAGCATGTACCGGGCCGACAGCGATACGACGTATCGGCCCGACGTTTGCCCGCTATTTTGTGGTAGTTGGGGTGTTGGTTCTGAATCTGAATAGCTAGATGTTGTGTTCCCCGATAAAAAAAAGTTCATTACTTATAGAAATGCTGCAACAAATTGGATGGAATTAAATTTCCCCCCTTTTCCCAACGCTTAATAGATCTACCTATTCAGGTTCAATAAGAGTTGTCCCTCTTTGTAACTCTCACAAATGAAGACACAGAATGTCAACAGACATAAACAAAGCCATGTGAGGGGTAAGTAGAGGAGTTTTCTGACGAAAAAAGGCCGATTTTTCACTTCTAAACAGCATCTTGCGGTAGCAGATAGGCCCCGACAGATTTGACAAAAATTTGACCCGTCTTATAAAAGGGTATAAGCAAAATCCCACTTTAGAAAAACTGAAAAATGGGTCCCGTCTTATAGCCGAATCGCCTTATAGCCGAATTTTTTCGGTATTTAATTTTTTTATTCTTTATTTATGTGTACTCATGTGCAATCGGTTTCAACCCTGCGTGGAAGCATCATGCAGCCCAATCTATTCTCCAAGCCCTGATGGGCGAGGGCGATTTGTTTGTTTGATTTGAGGTTTAACTTCCCCGTCAAAACTGTATAAGTCATTTTGGAGACATTGCTTCAAATTTTGCGGGACTTTCACCCGACATTGAGATGAAATGACTTCTCAAGCCCCGTCGCCTAATGAAACCAATAGGGTTTATAAACATGGGCTGGCCAACTCGCACCGCTCTGCCTGGGCAGGCTTAGATCCTCTAAGCGGTTTACCTGTATTTGTGTGCGGTCTGTTTCAGCTCTGCACGGAAGCATCATGCAGCCCATATATTTCTTCAAGCCCCGACAGGCAGGAGGCCGCAGTCGGGGGCGACCACCCAGGAAATCCTGCTCGTAATGCTCAGATGTGAGCGAGTAGCAGTAATAGGAGAAAAATAAAAGAAAGAAAAGTATATACTTTTAGTTCTTAAACCGCTATCCTGATGAATAATTTAAATTAATTAAAACACTTTATTTGGGCTATCATAACCATGGCTAACAGGGCGTTTAAATAATATTCCAAATTTAAATAATAATGTCTTATAATATACAGAAAAAATGCTATCTAATAAAATCGGGCCGAAACCACACACCGAAATAGACCGAAACGACCCAGGTCCAAATTTAGGCCGAAACAACTCAGGGCCGAAACCTCCCGGATTCTGATAATCGATTAGTAACCCCTGAAGATATGGTCATAATTTTACCTGTTTGGCTTCCTGTCTGAGCATGCTGTACTTTGCCATTTGTATTAGAACAGACAGGCCTGAGCAAGAAAGGTAGACCCAGATGGGACGCCGCAGAATGCGGCGTCTCATCTGCGTCTGCACTGTTTGCTGCTCATACAGCTATTGTTGGCACAACTTTGGGTAGTAAATTGTACTTATCAAATAACCGATTGCAAGCAAATCAGTAATGATAATAATTTTTGTGGAATATAATGATTGAATAATTGATTATCCGATTAATCGTGCCAGCCTTACATAAATGTGTTATCTTCATGTGTGACAAGACTTTTGACTTGTGTGTTACAAACTGCCAGAGATACACATATATTTCTTTCACGATTGGTCATATTTTCCCGATGGTGCCCATGTCTATATTATTATAGAATAGTATATCTTCCCTCTCTAAAAGCTTGAAACTGGTCCCTGTGCCCTCTAGGGTATGCAGGGCCTGACAAAATCAAAAAAAATTTCCACTTGCCCAACGGGCAAAAAAATATTTTTCAACTTTCTCAGCTCAAAATCCTTCTTGCCCAGGATTTTGGAACTCAAAGTTGGGGGTGAGTATGGGAGGATAATGGTGATGATGATGACAATCAACATTTATAAATATAATCCAAGGTTTCTATTTAGTTTTAAGCACAACTTTCCATTAAGGTCTATTTGTTTCATGATTGTGTTTCCCTTTGGTGTCTCTGATGGGAGCTGTGGGTTAATTGTATTGATTCCTGATCATTGCCTTCACTTCTATTTACTTCTGTCCGTGGGGTAATACCTGTCATAACACCATATTCCCGATTAGCAATTAAAGATATGGTTATAAAAACTCCTTTACCTTGATATGCATCATTATCACGAGTTGCAGCCGATACCGTAAAAATTCGGCTATAAGACGAGGATTTTTCCCTCCAAAATGAGCAAAAAAATGACCCCATCTTATAGCCGAGGTCATGGACTGCAGGTTTTTTTCCGGCAATGTCCGGCGAAGACCAGACATAAGGAAAAAGCTGATCGGTGACTTTTGAATTGATATAAATCGCCGCCCACAAACCACGGCTACCATTTTTCTGCACGCGATCGGTAAATGACGTCATCTAACGCCAACAACCCCACATGTGTTTAATGTCATTGTGTATATCTCTTTCATAAAAAAAATATGTTTGGAACCGGTAAAAAATATTTTCTCGATAGCTAAACAGTGGATAGAGGCGGATAGAAAACCAGCGCTTTGCACAGCTCCCAAATTATCACCAGAAGCTCCGTGTCAATAACCAACAACAGCGTTTCGACTTTTCCCGCCCAGCGTCTGCTATTTGCCGCCAAAACATAACCATTCATAAGATCGTAGAATAGTCCATTTTTATTATGCAACCATCTACCGTTAGATGTAGCTAATTGTCTGAAGAGCGATTAAATCATTTTCACATTGATTGTGGATTAAATTTTATGATGGGAGGATAAACGCCAATTAGACACCTTGACCATATTTTCACTCCTTATCGACGCGCACCGCAGGGTGGCAATTATACGACAGGGATTAACAATAGTGTCATACTTGAACTGTAATAAATACATGGATGGTTTATCTCTGAATTGACAGTGTAGCAATTATTGCGATTTACTTACTGGTCTAGGTTTACTGTATTTAAGGACACAAAAAGACTTGACAGTTGTAGACTATTTTTTTTGCACTTGCCCGACTGGGCGTCATAAGGTCAAATTGCACCTGCCCGGTGCAATTTCGGTCTTGTCCCGGGCGGCTGGGAAACGGATTTGTCAGCCCCTGACCTCTATTAAAAAGATTTTGTTTGTTTGATTTAAGGTTTAACGTCCCCGTCAACACTGTAAAGGTCATTTTGGAGACGTTGCTTCCAATTTTGTGGGACTTTTACCTGACATTGAGATGAGATGACACCTCAAGTCCTGTCGCCCAATGAAACCAATAGGATTTATTAGCATGGACGGTCCGCCTTGCACCACGGTTCCTGGACAGGCTTAGATCCTCTAAGCGGTTTACCAGTACTAGTGTGCGGGCCAGATTCAGCTCTGCGTGGAAGCATCATGCAGCCCATATATTTCTTCAAGCCCCTATGGGCGGGGGCGGATCTATTAAATAGAAGTCTACATAGAAACGTAGAGATGAAACATTTAATATTGTAATACATCAAGCTCCTATGAATAGACCTACCTATTTAGATTCAATAAGAGTTGTCTCTCTTTGTAACTTTCACAAACGAAGACACAGTATGTAAACAGACATAAACAAGCCATGTGAGGGGTAAGTAGAGGGGTTTTCTGACGAAAAAAAGCCAATTTCTCACATCTAATCGGCATCTGGCGGTAGCGGATAAGCCCCGACAGATATGGCAAAAATTTGACCCGTCTTATAAAAGAGTATAACCAAATCCCACCTTAGAAAAACTGAAAAAACGGTCCCGTCTTACAGCCGAATCGCCTTATAGCCGAATATTTGCGGTATACTCAAAGGATCAGAAGTGTCAGGGCAGCAAGACAAGAGATTAAAAGAAAGCAGTTTAGCTTACAATTTAATGATCCACCACAAGACGAGGACCCCCCTCCATCCAAAATGACCCCAAACTTTCACACAAGCAAGTTCAATGCGCACATCAAAGTTTTCCGCCATCCAAATTGCCACCCACAAACCACCGCAACCATTTTTCTGCACGCGATGGGTAAATGATGTCATCCAACGCCAGCAACCCCACACGTAATTAATGTCATTGTTTTATTTTAATGGGGTGTACCCCTTTCATAAAAAATTGTTTGGAACTGGTAAAAAATATTTTCTCGAAAGCTAAATGGTTATGAATAGCGGTGGATAGAAAATAGCGCTTTGCACATGTCACAGGGGTGGAAAAAGAACATGACTCGACCGGGACTCGAACCCAGGGCCTTTCGCATACCGTGCGAACACTCTACCGACTGAGCTACCGAGCCACACGGTCGACCTGCTACATTTTCCCCCGCTTAATTAGATTCGTCCCGAATCTCTTCCAATGAGATCCGTCCCGAATCTCTAAGTCCTATCCAGTCCGGCTGCGAGACTTATTTTCATACTCTTTCATGCCCCCAGACGCGGTGCTGGACCCACACTGGCCACCAAATGTCACAGGGGTGGAAAAAGAACATGACTCGACCGGGACTCGAACCCAGGGCCTTTCGCATACCGTGCGAACACTCTACCGACTGAGCTACCGAGCCACACGGTCGACCTGCTACACACAGCTCCTGAATTATCCCCAGAAGCTCCGGGTCAAAAACCAACAATAGCCGTTCGACTTTTCCCGTCAAGCGTCTGCTATTTGGCGCCAAAACATAACCATCCACAAGATAGTAGAATACAATGTAGTCTGTTTTTATTATGCATACATCTAACGTAGATGTAGCTAATTGTCTGAGGAGCAATTAAATCATTTTCACATTGATTGTGGATTAAATTTTATGATTGGGGGATAAACACAAATCAGATACATAACTTGACCATGTTTCACACCTTGTTCAAGTTGGCTTAATTGTTATTGATAGTGCCGTACACTAGAAATGAAAGACACACCCGCAGAACAATCATTTTTAATTGGCAATTATATGACAGGGATTAACAATAGTGTCATAATTGAACCATTATAAATACACAGATGGTTTGTCTCCGAATTACTGTGCAGCAATTATTGTGATTTACTTACTGGTCTAGTTTTATCGTATTTATGAACTCAAAAGACTGACAGTTGTAGGCAATTTTTTGTGCACCTACCCGGCGCGATTTCGGACTTGTCCCGGGCGGCCGGGCAATGGATTTGTCAGCCCCTGGGTATGACAGTTACTTGTAAAAAGCGTCTATCTGACCGAGATGAGTGAAAACAAACAATATACAAATTTGCAAGATTATAAAAACCGAGATGGTCATATGGGGAATATATAGCTGATATCTGGCAAATTTCACGCCTAACCTGTAATCAGCTACGGATTTATTTTTATTTGGAAGCTAGCAAATCGACAAAACACCAGCTGATGGGAATTTCCAATATTGCATCATCATGTAAACATTGGATCAACATGTGCTGTAAGCTTTTGAACATTCTGACATTATCTTTGTATTTTTCATGTGTTTTTGTGAACCACACCTCGCAACAAGGTAGAGGCATAACTTGGAGGTGTAGACAGACAGGTATAAACATGGCTAGTATTATAGAATTTCCATGTGGCTCCTGCAAGGAAGAAGTTTCAGACAGCCATTCAGCTGTCCAATGTGACTCATGCATGCAATGGTTTCATGCCCACTGTCAGGATATTTCCTCCCAACAGTACGCCGTCTATGCCAGTCTTGAAAGCTTCTCCTGGCTGTGTCTGAACTGCGGTTCTCCCAATTACAGCCATGGGCACGTCGAGTCGCTCTCATCCTTGCCCGTCTCAAATCCTTTCTCTGTTTTGGATTCTTCAGACATACCTGATGATTCTATATACTTCAAAACCACCATTGAAGATGAAACGCGCTCTCCAAGTCCTGGAAGTTTTCAGTTTAGCCCGTCAGTGAATGAAGGTCATGTACCAGATACCCCACCCCTCACATCCACACCCATAAAAGTAACTGAGCAGAGAAACAACTCGAGTGTCAATCAGTTTAGTAAACTGAAAGTCATTTGCATAAACTGCCAGTCTATCCAGAGTACAGAGAAACGTGCTAGGTTCTATGCCTTTTTAGACCTCCATAAGCCTGATATTGTGATAGGCACAGAATCATGGCTGCACAAAGAGATCCCTGATTGTGAAGTCTTCCCGGCATCCCTTGGCTACAACCCACCAATTAGAAAAGACAGACCCGGCGACACTAAAGGTGGTGGCGTCTTTATTCTGGTAAGTCAGAAGCTTGTGGTATCAGAGCAACCACAGCTTTCCACGAATTGCGAGATTGTATGGGCAAAGGTGCAAGTGGTCGGAGCTAAGCCGCTTCTTATTGCTGCATACTATCGTCCTTCAGATCATGACCAGGTAAGTGCTGAGGAATTAAATAAGTCCCTATCACTTGTTGACCCCTCCAAGCAACATGTCTGGGTTATGGGAGACTTTAACTATCCCAAGTTGGACTGGGAGGATAACCAACCAATTCTCAAACAAGACTGCCCAAACCAGGAAGCTTACCTAGATTTTGTGTCCACCATAGACGATAACTGCCTCACCCAGATGGTATGTGAACCTACTCGGGAAGGTAACATCTTGGATCTATTCCTGACAAACAGCCCAACACTGGTAGACTCTATCAGTGTTGTCCCAGGTATCGCTGACCACTTGGCTGTGATGGCAGCTGTCAGACTCCGGCCAACAATACGAAAGGTAAAACCCAGAACTGTGCCTTTGTATTCCAAAGCAGATTGGGACAGTATGAGGCAGGGCATGCAGGGGTTCCAGTCAACATTTCTGGCCACCTGTGAAGGGAAGTCAACAGAACAGCTATGGCAGGAGTTTAAGGTAGAGACAGAAACCCTTATTGGCAGGTATGTACCCACCAAAACATTAAGGGGCAGAAAGAATCTACCTTGGGTCACTCAGGAGATAAGGAGAAAGATGAATCGCCGAGACCATCTATACCAGGTCCAGAAATCATCAGGTAAGGAGACAGACCGCCAGCTTTTCAAACAAGCTAAATATGAAGCAGATTGTATGACCAAAACATCATACAACTCTTACCTCAACAGCCTGGTTGGCATCACTGATGAGTCTCGAGACACAGATGGCCCCGGCCCAAATACCAAAAAGCTCTTCTCCTTCCTCAAAAACTGTAGGCAGGATTCACAAGGCAGCTCACCCCTCAAAAAGGATGATCAGTTGCACACCGAAAATGCTCAAAAGGCCAATATCCTTAACTGCCAGTTTCGATCGGTGTTCACTCCAAAGTCCCCCCTAACGCTTAAACAGCTATGCCAGCAGAAAGTCCGAGACCTCCAAGAATCAGGTCACCTTACCCCAGAAAATGTACCCCCTGATGCCAGAAACAAGTATAAAAACATGACCGACATTGACATTTCAGTGAATGGTATCCTGAAATTACTGCAAGGCCTAAACCCAGACAAAGCCCCAGGACCTGACTGCATCAAACCCCTATTCCTTAAGAAGCTCAGTCGTGAGGTCGCTCCCATCTTACAGGTTATATTCTCTAGGTCCCTACAGGAAGGTTCCCTGCCCTCTGATTGGTTGAAGGCAAATGTTTCGCCTATCTTCAAAAAGGGAGATAAAACATGCCCGGCCAACTATAGGCCTATCTCCCTTACATGCATCCTATGTAAGTTACTTGAGCACATAGTGACCTCAAATTTAGTGAAGCATCTGGATCAACACAATATCCTCTATGACCTCCAGCATGGCTTCCGTGCCATGAGGTCATGCGAAACTCAACTCACTATGCTTATTGAGGAATTGCACCAAAACCTATCGGACAGCAAACAAACAGACCTCATACTGCTGGATTTCAGCAAGGCATTTGACAAGGTGAGCCACGAGAAACTAATTTACAAGCTCCATGGCTTTGGTGTCAGAGGTGGAACCTTGTCCTGGATTAAGGCTTTCCTTAATGGTAGGTCACAGACTGTGGTCCTTGAGGGGGATTGCTCTGAGGAGGTACCAGTAACATCAGGTGTCCCACAGGGATCTGTCCTCGGACCAATCCTCTTCCTGGTCTACATAAATGACCTGCCTGAAAAGGTTAAGTCTCAGGTGAGACTCTTCGCCGACGACACAGCTGCCTACCTTGCCATTACAAAGCCTGCTGAGTCCAAGCAGTTACAGGATGACCTCAAAACTCTCGAAGACTGGGAACTCGACTGGAACATGGAGTTCAACCCAGGTAAATGCCAGGTCATTCGAGTAACACGAGCTAGAGAACCCATCCCAACTCAGTACACCCTACATGGCCAAACACTTGAGGTTGTGCCCTCTGCCAGGTACTTGGGCGTGGACATTTCTAGCGACCTGTCCTGGAAGCCCCACATTCAAAGAATAACAAACAGTGCTAACAAGTCCCTTGGATTTCTGAGAAGGAACCTTAAGGCCAAAAGCCCAGATCTTAGAGAGATAGCTTACAAGGCTATTGTCCGCCCCCAGCTGGAATATGCTGCACCAGTCTGGGACCCTTACACCCAGGAAGATATTCAAAGGATTGAGATGGTCCAGAGACGGGCGGCTCGATGGGTCTTGAGGGACTATTCTCCCTATTCTAAAGTCTCAGACATGCTGGGAAAACTGGGCTGGCGCACTCTAGAGCAACGGCGTGCTGATTCACGACTGGTCCTCTTTTACAAGATAGTCCACAGTCTGGTTGCAATCCCTATCCCTACATATGTCATCCCCCTCAATCGATGCTCCCGGACAACCCATTCATTGGCTTTCAGACAACTCTATGCTCGAACTGATTATTACAAATACTCGTTCTTCCCATTGGCAATAGTGCAGTGGAACAATCTTCCGGCCAGCATTGCAACCCTGACAAGCCTTGACAGCTTCAAACTGGCTGTCAGTCAGGAGTACCACCACAGACCTTAAATATAAACACCATTGTTTTTATCCTCACTTTTTCTTGTTTCTACTGTATAATACACTAACACTATGCACTTTTACTCTGTTCTTACTATCCGCTTGATTTTAACTCCTTTCTTTTATCGCATGTTGCGGGGAACCCGGCACGTAATACTCATTTGAGGGTGTATGCCGTATGGAGAGATAAGATAGATAGAAGTCTTTTCGCAGAAGATCCACCATTACCGGAAGTCAATATCCAACGTTGTTGGGGTGAACAGCTGACCGCACTGCATTGGTCTGGTAGTTGACTTGACTTGATAGATTTTGTAAGGTAACCGGGCGCTAAAAGCACATAGAGGCTACCCCCATCTCGCTAAATGGGATTAGTTTATGAACTGCTCTTCCCAGGGCCTCCAATGTGCTGGCACTTGTCAATTCGACAGGTGTCAGCTGACCAATGGGAATATACTGAACTCTTAATCGGAGGAAGGCACAAATCGCACCCAAGGTACAGCGTTTGTCCTAAGAAACACAGTTCTATAGCGATTTTAGAATTTTGAGTGCAGGAGTCAGACCAAAGACGGGCTCTAGTATGTGATGACGTGTTGCCAATTTCGACTGCCAAATGTGTCAGAGCACAGCCCTGTTTTCGAATGTCTGGCCGAGGAAAAAAGCTAACATACATTATCAGTTCTGGCTTCCATTATTCTCTGCCTCCACCCCTGACATGGCAAAGAAAACGCCTTCGGTCACGATGCTTGTTAAAGAGTGATAACGCATGAAATTTTTGAATTTTGAACAGGCATCTAAAGTAAGCCAGGATGGGTGACTAATAGACCAGCCAATTCCGGTCTGGTAGTTACCTCCCCTAGCTCTATTTATTTACTAGACATGCTTTGCACATCTATTTTGCGCAGCTTTAATAAATATTTAAAGCGCTTTGGTGCAGTGGTAGCGCATCGGATTTGTGATCAAGAAGTTGCGGGGTTCGAGCCTAACGCTAACAAAAGTGTTGTGCCCTTGAGCAAGGCACTCCATACACATTGCTTAAAAAAAGTACTGGTTAGCACCCAGGAAATCCTGCTCGTAATAATCAGAATTGTGACTGGTGACACTTCAAATGACATTCAATCACCAGATGTGAGCGAGCAGCAGAAATAGGAGAAAAAAAGAATGGTGTATGAATGTCATTTGACGTATCACCAGTAACAATTTTGAAGAGAAAAAAAAAAACAAAATCCTTTCTTACATGCTTTTCAATGAAATATAGAGATTTCTCAGTAACATCGAAAACGATATTGTCACAGTTTTAAACAGTGACTGATGTCAGTTTTATTTTTCACTGTTTGGGACTACTTTTATCTCGAAATCTAATTCTGTGGTCAGTTTTTCCATTGTCAGATGATTGAAAATTAATGAACTGTATTAGAATTGACGCGAAGCCCGTTCACACGTCATGAGGACATTAATGACGTCATTTTCGACGCTAACGTCACCTATTTTGTCGCGCGACGTTAGATCTGTCCGCACCTTCTTTGGAAAACTAATCTCTCAATTATTTCATTAACCATTCATGGAAATGCCATCCCAGGCTATTTCACAGGTGCAAACTTTGAGTTTACACCCAATATTATACCCAGTAAATAAGTTGGGCACCATTAAATTGATGCGAAACGACCAGGAACAAAGTAAGTTTTCTCTGAGGGTGAGTGACGCGATTAGTGAAGCTAAATATTGCCGTTTTGAAGCATGTAAGAAACAGAAAATTTGGTTTTTGTAGTGTAAGATCAAATTTTATTTCACTCATGAACACCAAAACTGGTATTTTTACTCGTGGCTACGCCACTCGTTAAAATACTGGTTTTTGGTGTTCATTCGGTGGAATAAAATTCGATCTTACACTGAAAAAAAAAATGAAATATCCCCTATCTGCACTATGCGGCGATATTTACACACACATGGTAGGCCCCGCTCATCGGGGCTTGAAGAAATAGATGGGGTGCATGATGCTTCCACGCATAGCTGAAACCGACCGCACACGAGTACTGACCGCTTAGAGGATCTAAACCTGCACAGGCGAAGCGGTGCGAGTCGGCCCGTCTATGTTTATAAACCCTATTGGTTTCACTGGGCGACAGGGCTTGAGATGTCATACCAACTCAATGTCGGGTAAAATTCTCACAAAATTGGAAGCTACGTCTCCAAAATGACCCATACAGTGTTGACGGGGACGTTAAACCTCAAATCAAACAAACAAAATACACACATAGATGTGTTATTTACAACCTATGTTATGCCATAAGATAACTGATGTTTGCATCACGATAATAAGTCCGTGAAACGAAGACCCCTCTAAACCCAACTTTTTGTTGAGAAAACTGGGGTTTACGCGGGTATACATTATCTGCCTTATTGTTTATCAAAAACAATATGGACCCTGATCAGCCTGCTCTCTGCTCAATCTAATCCGACTCCACGCTGCAAATTTGCAACATTGACTTTTAAAGTAACCAACAGACAACAACCAGACGACGACTGTTGTGATTGGCACCATAAGGCTTTCTCTTTCTTTCTACTGATACTGCGTCACCATTCCTGCAGGTGTACATTGCATGCACTCCAGGTCTTGCAGGATGAAAGCCTACACAGTAATCATGTAATTACGGTAGGGATCTTTAATCTACACAGAGGATGGTTGTCCCTGCACAAGGGGCCTCCGGCTAATGTCCCGATCCGAAGGACGATGCACTTTATGATATTCATCCCTGCAAATGATGCTCGGACACCGAAATTTTATCGCGGCTGCCGGGGATCGAACTCGGGACCTCTAGCATCAGAGACAAGTGCACTAACCACTGAGCTATCACGCTCTAAGGTCAGTGGAAATCTTTCCACGTACCGTTCCAAGGCGGTTCTTCTGCGGCGGTATATTTATGGTGCTGTTTGTTACTTACTGTGTGTATCACTTGTGTCTTTTTATTTTGGATGGCCAAATTGCCATTTTGTGGGAAACAAAACTGTCCTTATGGCCTTCCTTTGTTTAGGTTTCCGTTATGGTCTGGTCGCTTAATGTTTGTGTTTCTTTCCCTTTGGTGTCTTTGATGGGTGGAGTAAGTTAATTGTATCGATTCCTGATCTTTGTTTTACTTCTACTTTTAATGTAAAGGAAGTTTGTGGTTGTATGTTCAACTCTAAGACTGAGTACGCCTCATAGACTGACCACAAAACAAGTAGAAATGGAGCCTTCATAGCCAATTTGATGGGTGTGTATACATACTCTGCATCCTTGCCCTTTTTCATGACTTCTGTATCTGGTCTTCTGTATCCTGTCTTGCAACTGAATCTTTAAAAAATAATTGTAAGGCAGCACGTATGGAACTAGCACTGTCTTTCGCCATGTCATTCGAGAACCAGCCAAGCTTCACATGCGTATAATAGTGTTGGCAGCACAATAGCTCTGTAGGCATTCCGCTTTATATAACAGACTGCATCCATTTCTATTTTTTTTTGTTTTTTTCGCCCTTGAGCTCCAACGGTAATAATCCTGGTCACGGCACCACTGTAGCATGATGATACAAATCTGTAAAGAAAAATCCAATCGAGTGCCCCGACCGGAGATTGAACCCACGATCCTAGCAACAAAAACACTAGGCTAAACGGTCCGGACCAGTTAGACCGGTCAGTTACGAGTGTTGTAGCAATACCCATGCCAGATTACATTCACTCTTAAACAAGATCATTCAAATATTGTCACTCCATGAATTCCCTTCAGGGTCACACTTACGGGAACTTTCATAAATACTCGTTCTTTTGACTGGTTATAGTCCAGTGAAATGCCCTCCCTGAGTCGGTTGTGCCTGTGCCAATCCTTTAGTGTATTCAATGATGTGATAGGTAAACTACCACACTCCCGCCCCTAGGACCCGAAAATGCTGCGTTTAAATATGTTTTAACCTCTCTGAGTGAGTGTTTGAGTTTTACGTCTCACCAACAGCTAAGGTCATACGAAGACGGGACCTTGATTTAAATACTCATCGGAAAGTCTGGAGAAGCCCGGGATCGATCCTACGATCCCTGGTTTACAAGGCGAGTAGCATAACCACTACACAACGGAAGCTTCTATTAACCTCTCTATTTCACCTATTGTTTTTGACCCTATCTTCTCTTGTTCTCTCACTACCCCCCACCCCCTTTTTATTTCTGTCTGTAATCTCCATCTTCTTTCAGCACTGACAGCACATACCAGCTTAAAATCCCCGTGAGGACGTGAGGCAGGATAGATAGATAGATAGATAGATAGATAGATAGATAGATAGATAGATAGATAGATAGATAGATAGATATAGATAGATAGATAGATAGATAGATAGATAGATAGATAGATAGATAGATAGATAGATAGATAGATAGATAGATAGATAGATAGATATGTGACCTTTTGACCCCTCCCCATGGCAAACCTCTGACCCCAGGGTAACTTTATTATATTCTACTAATTATCCCCTTCGATTTGATATGCCACATGACTATGATCTGAAAATCGAAATTTTGAGCTTTTGACCCCTCCCCCAGGGCACCAATTTGACCCCAGTTTCAACATTTTACTTTTATTATATTCTACAGATCACTCCCTTTGATTTGATATGCCACATGACTGTGTTAAAAAAAATCTTTTATTTTGACCCCCACCCCACCGCTACAAGTCCGACCCAGGGTCGCAGCCAGAATCCCGTTCAATATGTTTTACATATTTCATTAATCATTACTTCTGCAAAGTGTGGTATCAAAATCTTTAAATTTGATTTTATAATTGAATTTTATTGATGTTTGACCTTTTGACCCCTCCCAAGGGCCCCCGAGGTGTGTGTGGGGGGGGGGGGAGGTGCAAAATAAATGTGCTATTGCACACTCTACTCATGTAAGCAACACACACACCAAATTTGGATGGATTCCGATTTAGGGTTTAGGATAGCATAACTGACGACAGACGGACGGACAGACGGACGAATGGACAGAGGCGAATATAATATCCCCTCCGCTGAAGCGTGGGGATAATTACGAATTTTCGGCTAAAAGAGGAGCACAATATCATTAAGAGACATATCATAAAACGTCGCTGTTATTTATAGTGCATAACGTCATGACGCCGTCTGTGACAACCTTATGCTCCAGCAAATTATTCTGTTGTTGTATGCTGTCGAGTCCTCAACCATGTTTCATCTCCGTAGTTTTTTTATTTGTATGTTCTCGGAGATGTTACACTGATGAGTTAGGAAGCCTTCATGCGGACTAAACAAAATTAGTGTATACCGTGACAGAAGTAAGGGCGAGGATTATGGCCATGTAAAATCGATTTAACCCCCCCCCCACCAGTGGAATTCTTTCCACTGACCGTTCCAAGGCGGTTCTTCTGTGGCGGCTTATTTATGTTGCTGTTTGTTACTTACTGTGTGTATCACTTGTGTATTTTTTATTGGATGGTCATTTGGCCATTTTGTGGGAAAGTAACTGTCCTTATGGCCTTCCTTTGTTCAGGTTTTCCATCGGAGTCTAACTGTTGGTTTTCTTTTGCTCCAGCATTTCAGTGGTTTCTTGCTGTCGAGTCCTCACCGTTGTCTCACCTCTGTGATTCTTTGATTTTTGTGTTCACGGAGATGTTGCACTGATGAGTTAGGAGGCCTTCATGCGGACTGAACAAATTATTTGTCTAAATCGCGACGGAAGTAAGGGCGAGGATTGTGGCCACGTAAAATCGATTTAAGCCCCCCAGTGGAAATCTTCCACTGACCGTTCCAAGGCGGCTCTTCTATGGCGATTTATTTATGTTGTTGTCTGTTACTTACTGTGTGTATCACTTGTGTCTTTTATTTTTGGATGGCCATATGGCCATTTTGTGGGAAAGTAACTGTCCTAATGGCCTTCCTTTGTTTAGGTTTCCATTATGGTCTGGTCGCTTAATGTTTGTATTTCTTTCCCTTTGGTGTCTTTTATGGGTGGAGTAAGTTAATTGTATCAATTCCTGATCTTTGTTTTACTTTTTACTTCTACTTTCAATAATGGTCTGGTCGCTTCATGTTTGTGTTTCTTTCCTTTTGGTGTCTTTGTTGGGTGGAGTAAGTTAATTGTATCGATTCCTGATCTTTGTTTTTCTTCTACTTTCTATTGAAATTCTTCGGCGATAAAAATCAGATTTAAATCGTTATGTATTAAACAAATCTTACAATCGTGATCATTTTACAATGTATATGAAATTATGAAACTCGCCGAAGGCTCGTTTCGTAAATTTGATATGAAATGACCATGAATGTTAGATGCTCCATATGGTTTAGTCGTCAAACTTATTAGAAAGTCCAAATGACGGTTGACGGGCCTCCGTGGCCTAGTGGATAAGAGCGCTGACTCTTAGTCATTAGGTCTCTCACCGCCGTAGGTTCGAGCCTCGCTCAGGCCACGTGTGAGACGCCAAGTTCTGCAACGGAAGGTAGCGTGGTTTTTCTCCGGGTACTCCGGTTTTCGCCCACCTCTGATTAACGATCGGTTTGATATGAGTGAAATAATCTTGAAAGGGCCGTAAAACCCAAACCAAAAAAAAAAAAAAAAAAAAAATGACAATTGCATATCGCAAGAAAATCGACCCTTGCATACGTTAACGTTTCATTTTAATAGTTTAGTGAGATTGAAACAAAGGAGCGCTTGATGTCAATGAGGCCGAATCAAAATATGAGCTAACGCATGGCAAAATCTACAAGAAGTCTTGAGCGACCAGCGAAGACGCAGATCAGTCTATGCATTCGCGCAGTCTGATCAGAGTTTTCGCTGATCGCATGTATCTACTATAAGCTAACGTCTATGCAAAGAGACATAAGCATAAGGTCGTGTCATACTGGATGGGTGCGCAGGCTCATTTGAGTCTGTGTTGGTCACGCCGGTCTGATTGTAGGTTTTGTTATGCGCCGGCTCATGTACAAGCCTCCTGGTAAAAAAAAAAAAAAAAAAAACAACCACAAAGAAACAAAATATAAACGATGAACATCACTGTGAACCCCACCCTTTCTACATAGAGTGCTGTTCACTGGCTACTTGTAACAAAAACTTGTTACAAGATATAAATCCTTGTAATGGGGTTTTCACATGATTATCATAAGAGTAATCTTGAAGTAGTTTTCAATTTGAATTAGTTTATAACATTAACCCATATATGCTTAGCGCCCCATTTTTGGGACATTGGTAAACAGTGTATACTCAGACTGATCTGGGTCTACACTGTTTTTTTGCCAAAAGGACATACATTTGTGTACAACTTACCTCAAACATAACAAACCTGGCACCCCTATAATTGAAACTGGATTACTCAAAACTTACTAGGTGGAAGATTCCATACGCAAACAAGTATCTGGGTGAAGTGGAATCGATACAAATGTACAGTCCAAGCTCCGAACGGATAAATTGATTGTGCTTGGTCAAGACGAGTACTTGCACAACAAACATGTTAATGCTGTGTTAGCTCTGGGTCACATATTTTCTCTCTCTTGGATGGGAGAAAAGTAACGGTCCTGTTGGCTTTCCGCTACTGATGTTTCCATTAGGGTCTAGTTATTTCCTGTTTGTGTTTCTTTCCCTTTGATGCCTCTTGTGGGAGCTGTGTGTAAGTTGTATAGATTCCTGACCATTGCCTTCACTTCTATTTCGATATGGATTTGTGCTGCGGTTACGAGTAGTAGTCAAAAGCATTGTATACGAAGACAGAACTGAAAACTTTGGAGTGTACAAGATTTTTATACTTGCCTATGACCCATAAAATCTAAGAAAGGCTGCATGCTAAAAAAATTCTAGACTGATTTTAGTGGTGTTAAATTAATAAATTCACTCATAGGTTGACACTATCAAAAGCAAAACACGAAATAGTTATTAGAAGTCAGAGGTTGTAACGCGGTTGGGCCTCTTTTTATTTATTTTTTATTTAAAACAATTCCGGGAATCCGCACTTCTTTTCTATTTAAGTCTCACATTACAGCTCTAATGTCACATAAATTCATTTATTTAAAAAAGTGTTCGATTAATTATTATCGCATTTACTTATAAAAAAAAAAAAAAAACAGCAACAACAACAACACCAACAAAAGGTGTTGGTTGATTAGACACGGGTGTCATGATGGTTTCTGGTCAACTCGTACTTAAGTCAACTCGTACCTTAGTCAACTCGTACCCGAGTTTGGTCAACTCGTACCTTAGTCAACTCGTACCTAAGTCAACTCGTACCTTAGTAAAAATAAAATTTGTTTTAGGGTAGGTTTGGCTTATGTACACATATGTACAGGTCAACTTTATGGTCTATGCAGACTCCTGATCATTTTCCCGACGACGAAGATGATACATAGTGTGTGCATGACGCCATTACGTACGTGCGCCAAAATGGCGCCTTTCATGTGTATGACCCCCATATCCCTTTAGCCAGACATAATTTATGGGTGCTCGTTAGAACTATCCCCGTGGGGCAGCTCTAACGAGTGCCAACAATCTATGCTCCAGAGGGATGTAATTGGTACATAACACCATGCTCAACATAAGACGAACTTCATATGTAAATATGTAAATGAAAATAACGAGAAACATATAATTGTAGAACTTACACTTCATGCTCATTTGCAAATAAAATATAGTTATACAATTACAATTTGTTCTCATATATGCTGAAAACATAAATGTTGGCTAACATAAATGTTGCATATTCCTTATTACTGTTACTTTACGATAACACATCCGTACAATATAGTGCGTTTTTCACATCTCCGAAATGGCAACTTTTATTACGAAAATCCGTGTTTTTTTTCATATTTATACTTCAAACATAGGCTGTGATCTTTAGTTGGAACGACTTCGTTGAGGCTGTTCTAACGAGTACCCTCAACCTACAAGGACTCGCTAGGAGCGGCATCTTCAAGCGACCTGAAATATTATCATAGCATACACATTCTGTATAAAACAAATTGACGATTTTACCTCACAATTTGCATAATTATTATTAATATTATTATTATTATTATAATCATCATCGGTAATAACGGCTAAAGAGTATCCACAACTGAAGAATAATTGTTCGTTATATTTGAATAAGCGTGGTTTCTTAATGCCAGGATAATTTTCCCCTTTAATTGCAATAAATAAATAAATGAATAAAATGAATAGATAAATAAATTGATCACTAGTCGAAAAATATCTAATTAATTAAATTTGTATTACCTGTTCCACAAAGACGATGCTGCCAACGGTCGCAGACATCGCAACTTACAGCATGCTGACGTCCACAAACAACCTTACCACATGCAATGCACAAATCAGACATTTTGATGAAAGTTTTAAGCTTTGATTCTCAGTAAGAGATTTCAAAGATGAATGCTACTGCAAGGATTCTGTACTTCTTATATATCCAGGAATCGGCAATTCAAAAGAAAATAATACACAAAAGATAATTGACCTTAAAATTCCTGCGTGTCATTACGTTTTGTCAGAACAAAAACAGCCGCTCGCCGGCAAAATTAAAGCAATTAAAAACAGTCTTTAATGAAGGACGATTAGATTAAACTAGTACCGATAATCGTTTTTTACACCCACATTAATCGGTACACGATTAACTAAAGTGTTAATTAAATTAACCCAAATGTAATCTTCCATCTTATATATTTCGAAATTTAGGGATGTCGGGTTGAGTTTTCTTCAAAATTTATTCGGGAAGTGGCTTAACTTTTTCAAACAGCGTCCGCTCTGATCAGACGACGCTGCGTTCTGCGGCGTCTGATCTGGGCCTGCAGTGTTTGACAACCCAAATGGAATCTTCCATCTTATATATTTCGAAATTTACGGGTGTCAGGTTGTGTTTTCTTCAAAATTTATTCGGGAAGTGGCTAAACGTTTTCAAACAGCGTAGGCCCTGATCACGCGACGCCTCGTTCTGCGGCGTCTGATCTGGGCCTGCAGTGTTTGCCAAAGTACCCCTTTGTGGGTTTCTGGTACTGAATGGGTTAAAAGTGAATAATAAAATAATAATAATAACAATAATAAAAATGAAAATAATAATAACTAGAGCAGGTTGATGGCTCGCCATCGCATATCCCCGCGTTCTGCGGCGTCCGATCTGGGCCTGCAGCGTTCGACAAGGTACTCCTTTGTGGGTTTCTGGTACTGAATGGGTTAAAAGTGAATAATTATAATAAAATAATAACAATAATAATAACAATAATAAAAAATAATAATAATTAGAGCAGGTCATCGCATATCCCCGCGCTGTGAAAACCATGTTACAATAAAAGGACCCAAAGTACTTCTTATAGTTATATTTGTATAGTAATGGCGGACAGTTCAGTCGACTGGGGACTGGCACTCTTTAATATAGGCGTGTTTATGGATTTCTAGGACTCGTTTTTACCTCTAATATGAATGAAAAGCTTCCTGAATTGTTTCTTTGTTGAAATTTTGTGGATATTCCTATGATGATGTTGTCAAATAGTCAGAGTTTAGGGACATTCAACAACCGATTCAGAACAATAGGCGAAAATATGGCGGGTAACATGGCGGATGATGCCGACTTTGAGACTGTTAGATCAAAGCGTAGAAAACGAAATGTGACTGAGGAAAGTGAAAACCGAGATATATTTGTGAACAGTTCAATGGAAAATAAACTCAATATGATTTTCAATGAACTTCAACAAATTCGTATGAATCAAGACCAAGCAAACACAGGTATTAAATCATTTCAAAACTGTTTTGTCTCCATGAATGAAAAAATGGATCAAGTAGTTGATGTTATGAATACCAATACGTCCGTGCTAAAAACTCTGGCCTACAAGTCTATAGACTTAGAGGCTCGGTCAAGGAGGAACAATTTGATATTTTGGGGTTTTTTCGAGACCCCAAATGAAAACTGTTTTGCCATAATTAGAGATTTCATTGATAACAACCTTGACCTTGACCCTAGGAAAATGTATCTCACAAGGGCCCATCGGCTAGGACCTCGGAAAATTGGTAGTAGAAATCCTAAGCGCCCAATAATCGTCAACTTTAGGGATTTCTGTGATACCCAGATGATTATGGACAATGTGCACATGCTAAGAAATACAAATTTCAGTGTAAGTTATGATTTACCGAAGGAAATCAATGATGCGCGCAAAAAGCTGTGGGACGAGGTCAAAACAATAAAATCGAGGCAACCGAGGGCAAACACCCAAATACTATATCCTGCAAAACTTTTGGTTAACGGAAAAGTGGTAAGGGACGAATTCCCAGACTGGAATGTTGCCATGAGATGTAGTAGGCTGTCTGACTTTACACACATTGACAAGAATTCCTGTTTTGAACAACCCAGTTTGAATCGTCCAGAATTGCGTGGCCATGATTTTAATGTTGTCTATGAACCGTGTTGGCTGGACAATGTTGTGAGCGATTTTACAACTCGTAGTACACCTTGTAGTAATACGCTTGTCACGCAGCTAAACATGAATGAACAGAATGAACCACGTGACCATGATACGAGTCAAGGTGAAGTTGATTCATCTCAAATAAACCCAAGTTCGACATTGATGGAAATGACGGAGATGCACGCGGAAACTGTTAATCTGGAAAAGGAGCAAACTGTGTGTGCGAATAGATTGTTGTCACCAAGCATTCTTTCCCCAGGGTCATCTCGTAGTACGTCAATTGATAAACAACCTTCTACGTGTATATTTAGACCATATACTGATCAAATTGTGAGTTCGCAGACTACAGAAGGTGTAAAAATAATTCAGAGTAACTCACCGTCTCTAAATGTAGCTGCTAAATCTCGTGTCTCTCGTACTCTAGAACGGGGCGTTAGACGCCCACCTTCGAAGTCCGTAACAAGGTCTCAAAAAAGGACATCTTCAGTGTCAAAGAAAGTGGAAAGTACGGGTTCTAAAAATAGACTATCGAGTGACCGAAATAGATCACAATCTAACATTAGCACAACTGGACATAATACTACGTCACCTACGCCCCCGCAAGTGTTTAAAAATAGTAGCACAGGTGCAAATACGAGCGATTCATGTCAATCGGTTTAGGTGTCACAGGGGAAGGTGCCTTTGCGCTTTTCACTATTAAATGTACAGGGTCTAGTGACAAAGCGTACAAATAAATTAAAATCTGTAGAATTCCAAGATATTTTTAGTTCTAGTGACATTGTTTTGCTGGTAGAAACTTGGACAAATGAGTTTTCCGATATAAATGTAAATAACTTTGAGTCTTATGTATTGAACCGAAGGGAAAATAAGAAACGTAGCAAACGCAGCTCTGGTGGGATAATCGTTTATGTCAGAAATGAATATGTGTCGAAGGACACGTTGATTTTCACGAGTCAAGACGACATTATATGGATAAAAATTAACAAGTCTTTGTGTTCTCTTGAGAATGATTTATATATTGGTTTATGTTACGTAGTGCCTGATGATAGCAGCAGGCAGTCTATGACCGAAACGAACTTTTTTGACAGATTGTTAGACTCCATAGTTTTTATTGAGAATAAAACACAGGGTAATTGCAATTTGTTGGTGTGTGGAGACTATAACAGTAGAACTTCAAATAACCCGGATTATGTTGTTGATGACACGACATCGCATATGTCAGTTTTACCTGATGATTACATCTCAGATACACAATTGCCCCGTTGTTCACAGGACGAGGGTCATACAAATAATAATGGGTTATTATTACTTGACTTATGCAAGCAGACGGGCCTGAGAATTATGAATGGCAGAGTAGGGAATGACCAAGGCATAGGAAAATACACTTTTGTTGGTAGCAGAGGGTGTAGTCTGGTTGATTATGTTTTAGCTTCTCAAAATATGTTTTGTTATATTAAATGTTTTGAAGTTGAAGATCCTAACATACTCAGTGACCATTGTCTTATAAATTTCTCTTTTGAGTTTGAAAGTGATTGTTTAGATTGTCAGTTGTCTGAAGAGTATGACACTATCGAGACTAAGTATAAATGGAATAATGAGCGTAAAGAAGATTTCAAGTATTTGTTACAGCAGAATAATGAAAACTTAGCCTCCTTAAATTTGGATATCTTAAATTGTTGCAGCAGTAATGAGATCGAATCTTGTGTATCAAAACTGAGCGATATTATTGGCACGGCTGCGGCCCCATTATTTAAGAGAAAAATTTATTCTCAGGAATCTAATGAGTCAAATAGACAGGGTTCTGAAAATAAAACTGATGCGCCCTGGTTTACAGACCTGTGTCATGAGAAAAAAAATATTTTCATTCAAATGCTCAATAAGTATCGTGAAAATAAATGCGATACAAATCGCATTAATATGGTTAAATCACGATCAGAATACAAGATGACAATACGCAAAGCTAGATTTAACTATGATAAAGAAAAAACTAAACTTTTCGAGGATGCAAAATTTAAAAATGCAAAATTATATTGGAACTTACTTAAAGAATCAGCCGGTATAAAACCAGCCAATATTCCATTGACAACCTTTGAACAATATTTTAAGGCCGTTAATAACCCCCTAGACCCGTTCTACTCAACCGATGAAGATATATTATATTTTAATGAGCGTTATGAAAATAATGAATTTAATATTATGTTTGAAGAGTTAAACGCGCCATTTTCACAACAAGAAGTCTTAAAAGCTGTTTATCAGTTGAAAGCGAACAAATCAGGTGGACCTGATCAATTAATTAATGAATTTTTCATACACGGAAAAGAAATTTTAACACCCATATTAGTTAATTTATTCAATAAGATTTATGAAACTGGGCATTTTCCAGAGATATGGTCAGAGGGGTATGTAGTTCCCCTGCACAAGAAAGGGAGCGTTAATGACGTTGAAAACTACAGAGGGATCACCTTACTAAGTACAATGGGCAAACTTTTTACTAGGGTTATTAATATCAGATTAGGGGAATGGGCAGAAAGATATGGGGTACTTATTGAAGCTCAAGCTGGTTTTAGAGCAGGCATGAGCACTGTAGATAATATTTTCGTTTTGCATGGACTGATTTCACATATGCTTAATAATGGCAATAAATTATACTGTGCTTTCATTGATTTCACGAAAGCATTTGACTACATTGTTAGAGATAACTTATGGTATAAATTAGTAAAACTAGGTTTACGAGGGAACATTTTAAACATTTTGAAATCAATGTATTCGTCTGTAAAGTCAAGAGTGAAATTTTGCAACAAATTAGGAAAGGAGTTTTACTGCAGTTTAGGGGTCAGGCAGGGAGAGTGTCTCTCGCCTTTGCTTTTTTCATTATATTTGAATGACATTGAAGAACAGTTTATGTATTCGGGGCTTGAAGGTATCGATGTTACAATGTTTAAAATATTTATGTTATTATATGCAGATGATATTGTTATTTTTGCAAACTCACCAGAACAAATACAGACTGGTTTGGATTTAATGCTAGAATATTGCACTAGATGGAAACTTACTATAAATGTATCTAAAACCAAAGTAATGGTTTTTAGAAAAGGTGGCCAATTACCTAGAAACATGAAATTCTATTATAATGGACAAGAAATTGAAATAGTTAAGGAATTTAAATACCTAGGTATAGTTTTTACAAGTGGGGGTTCCTTTTCTGAAGCTCAAAATACACTAGCGGGTCAGGCACAAAAGGCACTTTTTAAGTTAAACAAATATCTATATAAATTTACCCATATTTCACCCAAACACAAGCTAGATCTTTTTGATAAACTGATAACTCCGATCCTTAATTACTCATGTGAGATCTGGGGATTTATACAAGCAAATTCGATCGAGAGGGTGCATTTACAGTTCTGTAAAAAAATATTGGGCGTGAAAAAAACAACGCAAAATGACTTTATCTATGGGGAACTTGGTAGAACAAACTATATGACAAAAAGATATGTTCTAATCATAAAATATTGGTTTAAAGTACTATCAGCAAATGAACATAAGTATGTTAAGATGGTCTATGAACTCATGCGGAGGGACACAGAACGGTTACCAGGAAAGTCTAACTGGGCATCTTTAATTCGAAATTTATTAATGTCATTAGGTTTTCACGACGTTTGGTTAAATCAAGGGGTGGGTAATGTTGACTTATTTATGAGCTTATTGAAACAAAGGGTTAATGATAATTTTGTTCAAAACTGGCATTCGAGGTTAGAAGAATCGTCACGCGCAGTATTTTATAGATCAATAACAAACTTTAATCTCAAATCATATTTAGAACACATTAACGTGTCAAAATTCTGTGTAGCACTAACTAGATTACGTGTGTCTTCCCATCGACTTGAAATAGAGGCTGGAAGATGGGTTAGGCCAAATAGTGTACCAATAAATGATAGAAAATGCCATAAATGCTCACTAATTGAAGATGAGTATCATTTTGTCATTGAATGCCAAATGTATAATGATTTACGGAAGAAATATATACCAAAATATTATTGGCATAGACCAAGTATGTTTAAATTTACGGAGCTTATGAACACAAGTAATACTCGTCTTTTAAAGAACCTGGGTGCTTTTGTTTATCACTCTTTCAAATCCCGCACAGAGCTGCTATATTGATCTATATCGATTTACAGTATTTTCAATATCTGCACTTTATACCTTACATGTAAGACATTCCCATTGGTCAAATTACAGCTGATGACGTCGATTCACCGCCGGTGTGGGGTTACTACGTTACACAGACGTTGAGGCGACGTTATCAACCTTTTATGTGTCATCTCTAGGTAAAGAAGCCATATAGTCTGTTTTATCAAAGACATCGATTCAACTACATTTTCAATAATAACCATAGTCTATATTTATTAATTACTACGTTTTATATTAACAGTTGATACAGTAGTGTACATTTTGTTGCAATATGTGTACACATGTAGGCTGTATGTGTTGAATTGTATATATTGCCTTTGTTCAGTGTGTCTACAATGTAAAAAATGGGCGATTTTAAACCCTAGTATCTCGGCCTTTATTTCGATTTCGAAAGGCTGAGTGCGTGGGGCTTCTCATTTTCCCATCTTCTGTATGTAAGCTGGTGGGAGGGAATATCCTTCTCTGAGTGTGAGAAGGAGTCCCCCCCTTCAGCTTGACATGTGTTTACAGTAAAGTTACTAGCATCTTCTCCGCTGTAGATAGTGTATTTGAGACAAAAGGATGTGACTGCTTCCTGGGTGGGGACTGACCCAATCAGGAAGCAGCTGGCTCCTCTACGCTCACAAATTTCCTCCCCCTTTCACAACTTTTCTGTCAGAATATGAAAGTATGCATTAATATGCAAGGGCATATATCTATGTATTTATAGGATGGGTATACGTATGTCTATACATATATGAACATGTGTATGTATATATGTATATGCATTCTGGAATTTTGGATTCCGATTTAAATTCCTTCGTCAAAGGGAAATATAATCGAGCTTATAATACTGGATATATATGTATGTTAAGAATACCTCTCTACAGTCTTTGTTCTGTCAATTACGCCATTGTATATGTTTTGTTTTATATCCTCATGGGCTTTACAGCCTTCTGGACTTGTTCAATAAAATTTCTTCTTCTTCTTCTTTCTGGCCTCCGGTGAACTCAAGACATGTCTCGGGGCAAGTCATGGCCAATTTCAGCTATTGTTCGGAAAAAAAAAATAGAGTACCCCACCTACCCCTGAGGTACGAGTTGACCAAAATAGGTACGAGTTGACTAGGGGGTACGAGTTGACCAAAGAACGGGTACGAGTTGACCAAAAACGGGTACGAGTTGACTTAGGTACGAGTTGACTTAGGTACGAGTTGACCAGTTACCGTCATGATAAGCAGATTATGTATAATCAGTTAACGACCTTTAATCGTTTGCTGATCATTAAAAAGGTGCTAAACGACCTTTAATCGATTTGCACCTTTTTAAGGATAAATGAACAATTCTTGAATGTCATTGTTTTATACATTTTTTCTATCCCTTTTCTTTCCTTCCTTTCCATGTATATATACATGTAACAACTTCTATTATGATAACACGTCCGTGTAACATAATACATTTTTTTCATATCTTTGAAATGATTACCTGATAAGGGAGGTAACTGCCAGACACACACTATTTTTGGTTCGGCGCGGTTACAAAATTTAAGTCTCTAACCAAATATATTTTTCTACAGTTTTATGCTTATTTATATTTGGTACATTTTTGTAAATTTAAATATAATATACAAAAAATCAATTTCGTTTTTATTCGAAATTGTTTATGAAATGTCTTGTACTCAAAGCTCTCTTATTGGAGAATGACAGTTGGCTTGGAGATTAACAACACAATTGCCTGAAAATACACTTGATCTGTCAACAAACTTAGAGCTTTTATTCAATGCTTCTCTTCATTTCTGTGCACAATGTCGCCTTCTTTGGCGAATATTGGATTTATCGTGTTCCTCGGAATGTTTTTACCTACTGACTCTAATCTGAATCTGTATATGGATGAAAAGGAAACATTTCGTTTACTTGGTGAGTTAGGCCAAAAATTGCTGAGGAGGCTGGTCTCTATAATACTTTCACTGCTATTTGTGTAACACACACCAAATATAGACTGCAAATAATACTTCTATTTTTATTTGATGTTAAGTATGTCAAGAACCGCCTCCAACTGTTACTGGGGTAATGACCAAATGTGACCGACTTGATACAGAAATCAGAAATTACTGGGGACACTTCAAACGACATTCAAAGTGTCCCCAGTAATATCTGTTACATTCATAAACCGGGAGTCCATCCGCCCCGGGACCTGTGGTATGGGAAGTTAGTCTAGCTCTCACCAAAGGGGTAAACTTAGCTACATTATTCTCTACTATATAAGAAGATAGACAGAAAGATAAAAGCCTTGCAGCTGCCAGGGATGTTGCTACTGTCATGATGTTTTTCTTGAAGAAAAACTGCATTTAGTTTCTTAGCTCCTGGAATCAGCTTTAATTCAAGATACCCAGAAATCTTGTATTATTTTAAAATATAATTTTTTATCCTTTTATTGTTATTTTCTAATACTGTGTCTGTCAAATTTGACCATTGCCTCAGTTAATTCCTGGGAGAAACCAGGCTACGGGGTTATAAAACTTTTTTCATGCTCAACTCACTTGAGCATGAAATTTGTCCTGCTCACAAATTTTAAAATGCCAACAATTGTTGGCATTTTAAAATTTGTGAGCTGGACAAATAAATTCTCTGATATCTGAGAAAGAAAAATCGCACAACTGCTTAGTATTTTAATTTTAATGAGCACCACAAGTTTCATGCTCAGCTGATACATTGCCTGCCTTATTTTTTCTCAAAAACATAGATTATGGGTCCTCATTAGAACTACGACCCCCACACATTGGGGCTTGAAGAAATAGATGGGCTGCATGATGCTTCCAATAGTTCCATGCAGAGCTGAAACTGATTGCACATGAGTACTGGTAAACCGCTTAGAGGATCTAAGCCAGGCAAAGTGGTGTGAGTCGGACCGTCCATGCTTATGAACCCTTTTGGTTTCATTGGGCGACAGGGCATGAGATGTCATTTCATCTCGATGTCGGGTTAAAGTCCCACAAAATTGGAAGCAGAGTCTCCAAAATGACCTATACAGTGTTGAAGGGCATGTTAAACCACAAATCAAACCAAACTCGTTAGAACCGCCTCATTGAGGTTGTTCTAATGAGAATCCACAATCTATGTTTAAAGAAAAATGAGAAAGATATTACAATTACAATTTTTACCTATATTTGTCATTTCTGACACCATTATTTCACATGGAACGCTTTTCATATCCCTTCCAAAACTAGCAGGTCTGTATCTTTGATGCCTTGGATCACACCAGAGATAAGAAGAAAAATTCAGAGAAGAAATAAGATACACGCTAAGGCAAAAAAGTTGGATAGTGGTAAACTCTGGGCAAAATTTGAAAACTTGAGATGAGAAATTAAGAATGAAATCAAAACTGAACATGATTTGTATGCGAATAATTTGGTTGGTGATGTAAAGGTAAATCCCAGAGACTTCAACAAATGTATTAATAGTGAGAAGAAAGACAGGCAAAGTATCCCACCCCTTAATAAAAGAGGAGGGAATCAGGTTGCTGAACCAGACTCTGAAAGGGCAGAGAAACTATTGCTCAATTCAATCATGCATTCAATAAAACTGAGTTCAAGGAGGTTCCATTGACTGGAAGGTCTGCCCTTTTCATGGATAATATTGTTGTGTCATTGATGGGAGTAATCAAGTTACTTAAAGGCTTGAACCCGTCTAAAGCTTTTGGGTCTGATGAGCTTCATCCGAGTCCTGAAGGAACTAGCAAATGAGTTAGGTCCAGTTTTTGTACATCTGGCCCCGATGTTATAAAACTTTTTTCATGCTCAACTCAGCTGAGCATGAAACTTGTGGTGCTCATTAAAATTAAAATACTAAGAAGTTGAGCGATTTTTCTTTCTCAGATAGCAGAGAATGTTATTTGTCCTCCTCACAAATTTTAAAATGCCAACAATTGTTGGCATTTTAAAATTTGTGAGCAGGACAAATTTCATGCTCAAGTGAGTTGAGCATGAAAAAAAGTTTTAAAACCTCGGGGCCTGTTCCAACAATCTCTTGATACCAGCGAAATCCCCAAAGAACGGCTCCGAGCGACCATTTGCCCTCTCTTCAAAAAGGAGATCGGGCTCTTGCTCGTAATTATCGCCCAGTGCCCCTGACCTGTGTTCTGTTTAAACTGCTTGAACACATATAGTCTGCTCAAACATCATGGCCCATTTGGATGAACATAAACTTTTGTCAAACAGACAATCTGCATTTAGGAAAAGGCAAAGTTGTAAAACTCAGTTGAGTTTGGGTGACTGGGTAAAAATCTTGGACAAAGGGGTCAGGTGGACACATTTATTCTGGACTTCGAGAAGGCTTTTGAGACCCCACCTCATAAACTACTTAAATCCAAATAAAATTGAAATTATTTGGTTCTGGAATTGGGGTGGGGCCAAATATACACAGACTTGTCCCTACCCTATAACTGATGCTGTAATTTATCTGAAAAATGCTGTCATGGGTGCGTCTTAAATTTTTTTGCAGGAAACAGTTTGATTTCTAGAGATATCCTTTACATGTATTGCAACAAAACTACATTCTTTAACACTGCATGATTGGTATTTTTTTCAGTAGGTTACATTTTGAAATATTATTTTTCCCAGAAAACAGGATTTGACGTTTCATGCAAATTGTAGAAAATGGGATTCCCAGAAAACAGGATTTGACATTTCATGCAAATTGTAGAAAATGGGATTTGACATTTCATGCAAATTGTCTTGAGACAATTTGCATTAAATGTCAAATCCTGTTTTCTGGGTAAAATAAGAAAATGGAGAGAATTTGCATGAAATGTCAAATCCTGTTTTCTGGGAAAAATATGAAAAATACAAATGGAAGACAAATTTCCTGATTGTCACATCTTCTTTTCTAGGAAAAATACTCTATGGTCAACAATTTGCATGAAATTTCAAATACTTTTTTTCTGAGAAAAACACAGGACAACATATTTTAGTAAATTGGTTACTAGACTGTACATGTATATTGGGTCAGAGGCATGTGGCATCACTGACACATGTAGAATTCCGGCATCATTTTAATGTCACATTTAAACTGTCTCTGCATAGAGCCTTCACTGTAGCACAGTGTGCTCAGAAATTAAACAAAAACTAGAGCTCGCAGTCGATGGCAAGCCATCGCAAATCCCCACGTTTTCTCCACAGTAGGTCAAAATTTGACCTTTTGACCCCTCCCCAGGGCCCCTGGGGGCGGGGACAAAAAAAAATGTGCTCTTGCGCAAGCCATTCATGTAAGCAACTCGCATACCAAATTTGGTTGAATTCCGGCTAAGGGTTTAGGAGGAGATAGCCGGACGGACAGACGGACAGGGGCGATAACAATATCCCCACTTTTCGTTGAAAAACGTGGGGATAAAAAGGAAAAAAAAGCCCCCCTCCCCCTGGACCCGTTCAGAAAAATTAATTTACAAGAAAAACGCCAAATGGCATTATGGAAGGGTTTTTGAAAAAAAGGTTCACCAAAAGGTAAATCGGGACGCGGACGCCCAGCCGCCTGCCCACACGGACATCGCTATTCTAAACTAAAGGACGGAATTTTTCCTTGAAAACCCCGTCCAAAAATAAAGTCTGTCGTTTAAATACAATTTCAGGTACAAATATATTTTTCTCTCGACAACTGTTTGGTTGAACAGAAAAAAGGACAACATCTCGTGGAAATTTAAATTTAGGAAGTGGCTATTGACACGCAATTTACTTGGAAGCATTTATTTCCTGATTTGTTTGTTTGTTTGAATTGAGGTTTTACATCTCTGTCAATACTATTTAGGTTGTTTTGGAGATGTTGCTCCTAATTCTGTGGGACTTGTACCCAAAATTGAGATAAAATGACATCTTAATCCCTGTCGCAGAAACAAACCAAAAGGGTTAATATGTAGGGACAGTCCAACTTGCATCACTTTTTCTGGGCAGGCTTAGACCCCAAAGCGGTTTACCAGTACTCATTTGCGTCCGTTTTCAGCTCTGCATGGAAGCATCATGCAGCCCAATCTATTTCTTCCAGCCCCGATGATGGGCGGTGACGAAATTGAAAAGACAGTTAACCCATTTTGTACCGGAAACCCCAAAATGGGTACCATGGCAAACAGTGCAGGCCCAGTTCAGATGCCGCTGACTCGCGGCGTCTGATCTGAGCTTACACTGTTCGCATAAAGTTCAGCCATTTTCCAACATAAATTTCAAGAAAACAACCCCAAATTTTGAAATGGACTTTTGCTATATATATACGTGTACATGTATAAGGAGGAAGATTCCATTTGGTACAAAAAGGGTTAAACAAGCACATTTTGATTATCTGGGCCCCATAGCTCCAGTTAAGGTATTTTTTTCTAGGGCTGGCTAATTGGAGCTGAAAAGATAATCGATTATCAGTCCTGTCGTTGCGATCGATAATCGAGTAGTAATGGCTAAGGTTTTTGTCATGATTTTACCTGTCTGACTTTCTGAGCATGACTGTTACCATATGTTGCACTTTACCATATGTATATTTGAACAGACAGGCCTGAGCAATCAGTGTAGACCCAGATGAGACGCCGCATAATGCGGCGTCTCATCAGGGTCTGCACTGTTTGCCACACATCCAGCTATTGTTGGCATGACTTAGGGTAGTAAATTGTACCTATCAAGTAACCGATTAAAAGCAAATCAGAAATTATATTCATTTTTGTGGAATTTATCGATCGATTAATCGATTATATGATTAAATGTGTCAGCCTTACTTTTTTCTTCTGAAAAGCACTGATATTTTTCTTATTTCTGCACAAAACAAATTATTGTTCTGGGCGTGTGTGTGTGTGTGTGTGAATTCGGGTTTAACGTCGCTTTCAACAATTTTTCAGTCATATCACGACGGTGTCTGGTTGCGACAGGGAGCTCAATGCTCACGTTTATAGTGCTGCCTCACTGAAGTATCATGTCCCAGACACATTACATGATACCACACCCAGTCACATTATCCTGACACTGGATCGACCAGTCCTAGCTCTTCCCCGTAAACCTGAGTGCCAAGCGAGGAGCAGCTAGTACCATTTTTAACGACTTTGGTATGTCACGGCCCGGGATCGAACCCCAGACCTCCCGTTCCCCGGAGCGGACACTCTACCAACTGAGCTATCGGGGCCGGTTTATTGTTCTGGGTACTCATTGGAAGTGCCTCAGTGAGGCACTTCAAATGAGTACCCACATTATATGATTTTGTGCAGAAACAAAAATATAATATTTGGATACCCCCGGGTATTGTCCCATACTCACAGGTTATTGCTTAACACAGGTTGGAGGGTGGTTTAAAAAAAATATTCAAATGTTTTTGAGTCTTGTTACTTGTTAGATACATGCAACAAAATGTCACATTGACATACAGTGGATGCACAATCTAATCTGATTCTTAGCTGTGAGCACAGGACTAAAAACATGTTTTTTGTTGCTACAGTACAGTGTCTGTCATAGATGCTGATCAGGAGTCTTTGTGTTGAGGTTTTGACAGCCCCTGCCCATTGGGGCTTGGAGAAATAGATAATAGATTGGGCTGCATGATGCTTCCACGCAGAGCTGAAACCGACTGCACATTAGTGCTGGTAATTAAACCGCTTAAAAAGGCAAATTGGATGTTAAAGACCACTTTGGAGCAGTCCCAAAGATGGTTTTAATATTTTTACTGTACATGAACCTCTGGAAGAATTTATCCCCCCACACAGAAAAATATTGAACATGATTAACCCTTATCTTACTGAATATTCATTTAAGCCACACCCATTTCGGTCTATCAGCCAATCAAATTACTTGATGTAATTTATTGCTACAAATTCATAAAGTGAATCCCAAACAGTGTAGATCTTCAGAAGCCATCTGATCTGGATCTACACTGTTTCCAAAGGTAGGGGTTGTCGTGAACAGCAAGATAAGGGTTAAAACTAATTCTGTGACTTTTTGTCCATGACTTTTTTCCTACCCAAAACTTTGACTTTTTTTCGTGACTTTTTTCCTGTGACTTTTTTTCCTACAACCATTCAGGACCATTATGGTCTCTTGGTTTCATAATTTATTGTAAATTTCACCAAAATCTTCTATTCATGAAGCAAAGGAAATGCTTTCAAACTAATTTGCTCCTTGAAATGAAATCAACGTGAGAAATTGATTTTTAAGAATAGAAAGTTCATAAGTAATTGATTTCGGTTTATCCCTGGCGCGGACATGAATTATAAATTTCATAAGAAATACAAGATATGACTTTGCTTTACTATAACAGATCAAGAAATGATTATGTTGACTTTGAGAGGTTGTATTCATACGAAATCGAAATCGTTTATCAAGAATTAAACACAAATTGAAATTTCGATGTTGTAATTATATTTTCTGGTCTACCTGTGGTGTACACTGCTGCTATTAAAGCTGTTTATTTGTCATACTTAAGATGTGATAATTATTCATTGATGTCGCCAGATAACTTATTTATTCATGCTCATGATTCGCGACAGCATTTTTGTGTCACCTCAATTCCTATAGATCAAGAGTTCCTCATCGTTTGATTAGAAATTGATAAATTGAACCTTTAGTTTTAAATTCAATAAGGTTTGCCCATTTGTTATCTTCGACTGTTTGGATTCTTTGACATGCTATTGGCATGCATTTAATATTTGTTATTAATATACAATCAATTTATTTCACTTTGTTGTTCAAGAATTTGTCTCACATTATCAGTTCTGAAAATGGTCTATTTAAAGTAAAGTAATTTGACAGTCAGACAAACAGATTGGCAAACAGACTGAAGCGGCAAACCCAGATCAGGTGCCACAGAACTCCAGTGTCTCAGATCAGAGCCTTTACTTAGAAATAATCAGCCTGCTTTAACCCACTGCATGCGGGAAAAACCTTAAGGGGGACCTTGGCAAACAGCGCAGGCCCAGATCAGACGCTGCAGAATGCGGCATCTGATCAGGGCCTGCACCATTTGCTAACAGAATTTTCCATCCAAAATAGAATAAAGAACGAAAAAATAGGCTTACCACCCCTTACATGACAAATGGACATGTCCAACATTCTGTTATTTCAGCCAATGGAAGAGTCCACTGGTATACAAAGGGTAAAGCATAGTGCAATATAGGCATCCTGTTTACATTGATACTATTCTTTGTTTTGTTTGTTTGTATTGGGGTTTAACGGCCCAGACAACACTATTTTAGGTCTTTTTTAAGTTGGTCAGTTTACTACTTATCCACACTTCTTAGGCAGGCTTATACGTAAGTGGTTGACCAGTACAGTGCACATCATTTCACCAGAAACTAACAACTGTCCTTCTTGAATCAGCGGAAGGGAGGGAATGACCGTAGAAAAGATTTCATGATCAATCTCCACGAAAGAAGTTGCCGACCCCGGCAGGTATCGAACCTGTGTCCTCCTGATCACTAGTCAGACACGTAAACTGACTGGCTCAAAAATGACCTAAAAAGTAGCGTTGACCAGGCCCTTACACTAAAAAACAAACAAAATAAAAAATCTGACACCCCAAAATTTCAGAATGGACTTCTGCTGATTCCATTCCCGACATTGTGTCAAATGAAGATCCCAGCAGGCACACATTGCTACGACAAGGTCAAATCAAAGTCGGTGCAACGTCGTGACGTTGCACCGACATACACATGTAGATGTGACGTTGCATAAACATCATGACGTACCGACGTTGATGTGACGTCACAGTTACGTCATGTGCCTGAGAGGTCTATTCTTGGGCCAGCTCTTACAATGTATGTTGCCTATTTAGAAAAGAATGACCTCATTTGACCTTTTTGTCTGACCCTGATGACCTCTAAATGTTTTGTAAACAAGCCACTGATATTTTAACCTATATTAAATAATAATAGTGTCACATTTACCACCAGGATTACAAATAAGCCTGAGCAAAGGTATATATACTGCAAAACCTGCAAAAATATTTTTGTCTCAGTAAAACAGATATTCTTATCTTTAACTCTTGTCATGCTGTTCACAACTCATATCTTTGAAAACAGTGTAGATCCAGATCAGATGGCTTCTTCAGAAGCCATCTGATCTGGGTCTACATTGTTTGACATTGAGTTCATGAATTTGTAGGAATAAATTACATGAAGAAATCTGATTGGTTCAAAGTCAGAAATGGGTGTGGCTTAACTGAATATTCAGCAAGAGTAGGGTTCATTGTGACACTTTAAATAGCCCAGAAGCCATAAAAAGCCTCACGCAAACAGCAAAGACTCATCAGATTATGGAAATGCTCAGACTGATCTGAGTCTTCACTGGTTGGGCAAGTCTCGTTGAGATTTCCTCATGCCTTTCTCATTAATTTAAATTACGATGTTATTCTATCTGTAAGGTATGGGGAGGGAAAAGGTGAGATTCAATAGCTTATCCATGGTTGAATGTGTTTTAGTGAAGATTTTCTGTGACAGATCAATTTTAACCCTTGTCCTGCTGAATATTCATATATGCCACACCCACTACTGATTATCAACCAATCCGATTACTTGTTGCAAATTATTGCAACAATTTCATAAACTGAATGACAGCTTCTTCAGAAGCCATCTGATCTGGATCTGCATTGTTTGAAAGATAAGACATATCCGGGCTCAGCAGGACAAGGGTTAAGTGTCATGGTTATGGGCGGAAAAATAAAAATGTGGGAGGGGCAAAAGATCCTGTATTACCCATACATGCAACTCCAGGTGAGGGGGATTAACGTTGACCAACAAGGATAATCAGTGATAATTTTCTCTGCTTCTTGTTAGAAACATATGTTGTGGGTACTTGTTAGAATCGCCTCGGTGAGGCGATTCTAACAAGTACCCACAACATATGGTTTACTGGAGAAATGAGAAAATTTATCCCAAAATTATCCTTGTTTATCCACCTTATCTGTAGCTATGAAATTTACCAGAGTGAAATGTCTGTCAGTCACACACACCTTGTGATGGATATCCGTGTACAGGTGTCGGGTACCGGCTCCCATTGTCATGTGACCACCTGGAATGACTGGGACGAGTCTTGTTTTGTATGATGCATTAGGTCCCACAGTTTGGTTGATGGTTGAACAGTTTTTGCATCCCATTAATACAAATAAGTTATTTAAGGAAGATGAATCTCTTCGGCCCTGTCAGGATAAAATACACATGTATATTTCCGTCCCCACCCATCGGGGCTTGGAGAAATAGATTGGGCTGCATGGTGCTTACACGCAGAGCTGAAACTGGCCACACAGAAGTACTGGTAAACCGCTTAGAAGGACTAAGCCTGCCCAGGCAATTTGTGTGAGTCAGACCGTCCAGTGCATATAAGCCTTTTGGTTTCATTGGGTGGTAGAGCTTGAAATGTCATTTCATCTCAATGTTGGGTAAAAGTCCCACATTCTCCAAAATGACCTAAACAGTGTTGACAGGGATGTTAAACCTCAATTCAAACAAACACATGTATCTTTATTTGTGCCATTGTGACCTACATGTACCTGTAGAGGTCAAGGTCAAAAACTTAGATCTCTCTCTCTCACACGCACAGATCAGATGCCCCAGAATGCGGCATTTAACCCATTTTGTATCGGAAACCCCCAAACGTTTAGTTGGCAAACAGTACAGGCCCAGATCAGATGCGGCAGAATCAGGGCCTACACTGTTTGCAAAATTTACAGCCAATTTCCAAATAGTTTTTGAAGAAAACACAACCGGACACCCCTAAATTTTGAAATGGACTCCAGCTATATGTAAGGAGGAAGATTCCATTTGGTACAAAAAGGGTTAAGTCCCCATTCAGGACCGTTTTGTCCAGCGTGAACTTGGCGACAATCAGCCCGTCACATGCCTGGACTTCTTTTCCATTTGTACAGTCTCAAAGACTTAGTATGGTTTCATGGGGTATTGAGTTCTTTATTTTATCTTTTTATCTGTTACGGAAAGCACAGTATGTTAACCCTTTTTGTACCAAATGGAATCTTCCTCCTTATATATAGCAGGAGTCCATTTCAAAATTTAGGGTAGTCAGGTTGTGTTTTCATCAAAATTTATTTGGAAAATGACTGAACTTTTAGCTAACAGTGGAGGCCCTGATCAGACGCCGCATTCTGCGGCGTCTGATCTGGGCCTGCACTGTTTGCCCTCGTACCCGTTTTGGGGTTCCGGTACTAAATGGGTTAACAGCAGGGCTGTGTCCTGGTCCAGAGTTATTTTTCAAACTTGAAAAGTCATATTTCATTTTTGGTCTTATCAAAGATTGATTACATGGTAGGGAGTTATGTTCGCCCTGACAGTTCTTAAATAAATTGATATCTGTTCAAACATAATCATTTGGAATACTTTTGTTGTTGTTGTAAATTATCTTACGACAGCAGCGTGACACGAGTTGTAATACCAGTTCTCTGGTTAAGATTTCCTAAGATTTATGAGTCTTATGTACCTTAAATAAATATATTTCAGATTTTATTGTTACTGTTGCACTGAACTGCAGATTTTTTATATTTTAGTGTCAGTTTTTTGTACCGGTAATTAACCCTTATCTTGCTGTTCATGACAACCCCTATGTTTGCAAACAGTGTAGATTCAGATCAGATGGCTTCTGAAGAAGCCATCTGATCAGGACCTACACTGTTTGGCATTCAGTTAATGAATTTGTAGCAATATTTAATTACATCAAGTAATTTGATTGGTTGAAACACAGAAATGGGTGTGGCTTAAATGAATATTCAGCAAGATAGGGGTTAAGATAATATATCTAAGCTGGCATTTTATGATTTTCAGGTGAAAACTTTTGATTCTTTGCTTATTTATGTTCCATATATAGATTGTTTTTTGTTTGTTTGATTTGAGGTTTAACGTCCCAGTCAACACTGTATAGGTCCTTTTGGAGACATTGCTTCCAAATTTGTGGGACTTTTACCCAACATTGAGATGAATGACATCTCAAGCCCAGCCCCCAATGAAATCAATAGGGTTTATAAGTATGGACGGTCCAACTCGCACTGCTTTGCCTAAGCAGGCTGAGGTCCTCCAAGCAGTTTACCAGTATTCGTGTGCGGGTCAGTTTCAGCTCTGCGTGGAAGCATCATGCAGCCCATCTATTTCTTCAAGCCATGATAGGCGGGGGCCAAACAATAACATACCCTAATGGTTCCAAGTGTTGGGGCAGTTAGGCCTAAGCAAACAGTGCAGATCTGAAGGAGCAGTCTGATCAGTGTCTTCACTGTTTGCCATTCCGTTTGCACCCTTCAGACTCCTCTTGCAGGATCGTAAGAAAATTAGGAGAAATACAACAAGTCCTTAAGGAGTCCGAATTTTTTTGTATTTTTAAGGTTGGAGCCCTGATATTAAAGCAAACATGACCGGTTACGACTCATGGCGATTCAGAATTGCTGCATTGTAAAATCATGCCATTCCGATATGCAAGATGGCTGCAATGTATGGTGTCTATCTTGACATGGAGATTCAGAATTGCTAAAATAGTTCCATTGAAATTCTTTAACCCTTTACCACTCAGATACGTGTTTTTACGTGTCTGCACCCCCTCCCCCCCCACACACACACCAATTTTAAGCCCCAGAAGCACCTAAAATCTGCATTTCTACCCCTGGATAGTTATGTTTGCTTTAGGATTTGTTGGGCAAAAAAGTGACCTGTTTTTTCTCGCGCCTCCCCACTAAAAATATTTTTGGGGGGGATTGAAGGGGGGCGCTGCCCCCCTCACATCCCGAAAATTTTTGGGTGTATGGCCCAACCGGCCGCTAAAATTTATATTTGAGGGTGTCTGTGGTCAAAAATCCCTGAAAATTGATGCTGATAAAACATGCTGCAAACAGTGAAAATGGCCAGTGCCAAACACCTTAATTGTTGCCTTGACAGCTGTGTGAAGATTAAAATGTGGTCAAAAATTCATGTGAAAACACACTTTTTGCCAACTTTGAGATGCCCCCTCTTTACCATGACAACAATGATCAAGTCATGAAAGGTTGCATTTTAAAGGCTACTGTCCAATGAACATTCGTACCCAGTTTGGTGTAAAACAGACCATCCATTATGAAACAATGGCTAGTTGAAGTTGCTGTCAGGTGCAACACTGTGAAAATCAGCGAAATTCACAAAATCCCTGAGTGGTAAAGGGTTAAAGGACATCTCCCAAACCAAAAGTCTTTTTTTTTTTTTGGTTTTGGTTTTACGGCCCTTTCAAGATTATTTCACTCATCGTTGAGCCAATTGTAAATCAGAGGTGGGCGAAAACCGGAGTACCCGGAGAAAAACCACCTGACCTTGCGTCGCAGAACTTGGCGTCTCACATGTGACCCGAGCAAGGCTCGAACCAAACCAAAAGTCTGATTAAGATGAAACTTGATTAAGGCATCTAATAAAGGTGACATGTAGATTCATAATGATAAAATCATTGTTTCAATATCCAAGATGGCCACTATGGCAGCCATCTTGAATTTTTTTTAAACAATATCTGTTTGCCTGTATGCAAAAAATATTTTTAAAAAGTTTGCAAAAAGATTCAGCAGATGACATAAGCAGAGGACATTTTCAGATATAGTTTTTCTCCGTGTCTTAAGGGTTAAAATACATAGGCTTATATAGGAAAAATATTTAAAAATCTTCTTCTCTGAAACCACAAGGCCCAGGTCGTTAATATTTGGTATGAAGCTTCATCTAGTGGACCTCTACCAATATTGTTCAAATTATAGCCCTGGGGCCAAAAATGCCCCCGCCCGGGGGCCTTTGGTTTTACATAGGCTTACATAGGGAAAATCTTTAAAAATCTTCTCTGAAACTGCAAGGCCCAAGTCTTTGATATTTGGTGTGAAGCTTCATCTAGTGGACCTCTATCAAGATTGTTCAAATTATACGCCCTGGGACCAAAAATGCCCCTGCCCCGAGGGCCTTTGGTTTTACATAGGCTTATATAGGGAAAATCTTTAAAAATCTTCTCCTCTGAAATCACAAGGCCCAAGTCTTTGATACACCTCAACCTCGTTATAACACGGAACTCCGGGTCCAACAAACGGACCGTGTTAGTTAACCGAATCGTGTTATAAACGCCGACCGTATTTGTCACAGATCAACCATTGACACAATGGTGATCAATAGTTTCCCAAACAAGATGATGTGTGGTCCGGTTAATGACCGTATTTCCTGACTAAAATGTGTTTAGAACTAATCAATGGCAGTAAATACCATGGCCCATCAAGTCAAACAAGACACTTTAATCGAAACCAGCTGATAAACCATGTTTTATATCCAGAAATCGTCCGATCTGACAGCGAGTATGACGCCATTTTGATAGCTGGTTCCCGGCTATCTTTGGTGTAACTGAGCGTCCGGAACCGTACCGAACTACAGTGCCGTTAATACATTTCAATGGTGAAATTACCGGTTAGGGTTCGGAACCGGACAATGATCAACGCTTACAAGAAATTTGAATTACTTCCCTTGAAATGTCTTACCCTTAATATTTTAGCCATTAACGATTTTTAATGGCGCACATGGCCTTTGAATGATTTTTATACCGCGAAAATCGATCTTGAATATGTTTTATTATTTGCTTTTAAGATGGAATAAATTTGACTTTCTTTTACATGCAGCTTAAGAAAATGAGTTTTATTGCAGTTCACCAAGCACATCGTCTGCATCCATAATAAAAATTTCTGCTGAGCAGTGATCCTTAACGGAGCGTGATAAATATTTTTTTTCCGGTTGCGTAACTGGTTTCTTTAATCTCTTTATCTCACTAAGCCAACACTTTTGATTGTGCCGATGGCAGTTCATGTTTATCATGCATGTCAAGCTAAACAAGTTTATATACTGTATATTCAACTCTGCTGGAGGCCTGCAATAAATATCAAAAAGTACCGTTATAAACTGTGTTAGCTACCGTGTTAACTACCATATTACCGCAGTCAAAAGTGAGAGGAAAATAAAGTTGTTGTGCTTAAAACCTGATACAATCCTTGGATAATATTTATAAATGTTGGTTGGGGAAAATTTGGGGTCCAAACCAAAACCGTGTTATATCCGAATTCGTGCTGTAACGAATCGTGCTATAACGAGGTCCAGGTGTATTTGGTATGAAGCTTCATCAAGTGGACCTCTACCAAGATTGTTCAAATTATAGCCCTGGGGCCAAAAATGCCCCCGGCCCGGGGGCCTTTGGTTTTACATAGGCTTATATAGGGAAAAATCTTTAAAAATCTTCTTCTCTTTTACCGCAAGGCCCAAGTCTTTGATATGTGGTGTGAAGCTTCATCTAGTGGCCCTCTATCAATGTTGTTCAAATTATATCCCTAGGGCCAAAAATGCCCCCGCCCCGGGGCCCTTTGGTTTTACATAGGCTTATATAGGGAAAATATTTAAAAATCTTCTTCTCTGAAACCACAAGGCCCAGGTCTATAATACTTGGTATGAAGCTTCATCTAGTGGACCTCTACCAAGATTGTTCAAATTATAGCCCTGGGGCCAAAAATGCCCCTGCCCCGGGGGCCTTTGGTTTTACATAGGCTTATATAGGGAAAATCTTTAAAAATCTTCTTCTCTGAAACTGCAAGGCCCAAGTCTTTGATATTTGGTGTGAAGCTTCATCTAGTGGACCTCTATCAAGATTGTTCAAATTATAACCCTGAGGCCAAAAATGCCCCTGCCCCGAGGGCATATAGGGAAAATCTTTAAAAATCTTCTTCTCTGAAACCACCAGGCCCAGGTCTTTGATATTTGGTATGAAGCTTCATCTAGTGGACCTCTACAAAGATTGTTCAAGCTATAGCCCTTGGGCCAAAAATGCCCCCGCCCCGGGGGCCTTTGGTTTTACATAGGCTTATATAGGGAAAATCTTTAAAAATCTTCTTCTCTGAAACCACAAGGCCCAGGTCTTTGATATTTGGTATGAAGCTTCATCTAGTGGACCTCTACCAAGATTGTTCAAATTATAGCCCTGGGGCCAAAAATGCCCCCGCCCCGGGGGCCTTTGGTTTTACTTAGGCTTATGTAGGAAAAAATTTTAAAAATCTTCTTCTCTGAAACCACAAGGCTCAAGTCTTTGAAGCTTCATCTAGTGGACCTCTATCAAGATTGTTCAAATTATAGCCCTAGCGCCAAAAATGCCCCTGCCCCGGGGCCCTTTGGTTTTACATAGGCTTATATAGGGAAAATATTTAAAAATCTTCTTCTCTGAAACCACAAGGCCCAGGTCTTTAATATTTGATATGAAGCTTCATATAGTAGACCTTTACCAAGATTGTTCAAATTATAGACCTGGGGCCAAAAATGCCCCCGCCCCAGGGGCCTTTGGTTTTACATAGACTTATATGGGGAAAATCTTTAAAAATCTTCTTCTCTGAAACTGCATGGCCCAGTTCTTTGATATTTGGTGTGAAGCTTCATTTAGTGGACTTTGACCAAGATTATTCAAATTATAGCCCTGGGGCCAAAAATGCCCCCGCCCCGGGGGCCTTTGGTTTTACATAGACTTATATAGGGAAAATCTTTAAAAATCTTCTTCTCTGAAACCGCAAGGCCCAGTTCTTTGATATTTGGTGTGAAGCTTCATCTAGTGGACCTCTATCAAGATTGTACAAATTATAGGCCTAGGGCGAAAAATGCCCCCACCTGCAGGCCCTTTGGCTTTACATTGGCTTACACAGGGAAAATCTTTAAAAATCTTCTTCTCCAAAATCTGATGGCCCAGTTCTTTGAATTTGGTATGTAGCTTCATCTAGTGGACTTCTACCAAGATTGTTCAAATCATAGCCCTTGGGTAAAAAATGCCCCCGCCCCGGGGCTCTTCGTTTTTACATTGACTTATATAGGGAAATTTAAAAAAATTCTTTTTCTCCGAAACTGCAAGGCCCAGGTCTAACCGTCTTTGATATTTGGTGTGAAGCTTCATCTAAATTGTTCAAATTATAGCCATAGAAAATAGAAGTCAAGGCAATGAAAACCTTTGAAAATCTTCTTGTCTGAAAGCAGAAGGCCAAGGTCTTTCATATTTGGTATGAAGCTTTGTCTTGTGGATTTCTACCAAGATGGTTCAAATTACAGCCCTGGGGGCAAAAATGGCCAGCCCCGGGGACCCCAAGGTTTATATACTTATATAAGGAAAACGTTTAAAAATCTTGTCTGAAACCAGAAGTCTCCATTCTTTGATATTTGGTATGAAGCTTCACCTTTTAGACCACTACCAAGATTAATCATATTATAGCCCACAGCCAATAATGGCTCTCCCAGGGGCCCACTTGATACCCTATGGATCAGGTGAGCGATCCAGGGCCATCATGGCCCTCTTGTATGACAAAAGGACTTGTCCAACATATAGTAATGGAAGATTCCTCTAGTATTCAATGGGTTAAAACAAAGAAATTCACCAATACACTGTATAAAGTAAAAATCGTTATTTAGGTATAAATTGTCATAAATTCTTGTATGATAACAGTTGTTTATTTTTCAAATAGCTTTTTCGATTACACCATCTGTCATTAATGTTTATTTATGGATAACTGTCTTGCATCAAACTGCATGACATAGTGCATTGGGCCAGTATTTTACATCTGATGGAATGCCAGACTGCATATTTTTGCTAACTTTAACTGAGTTCTGGCCTGGCTTGATCTCAATTACGCAAACACGCATATACAAATACATTACCCACCTTTATCGCCAAAAAAAATGAAAATTTTATGATGAAAAATTGTGATATTTTTCTTGTTTCTGCTCAAAATAGAGATTGTGGGCACTCGTTAGAACCACCTCATCGAGGCGGTTCTAACGAGTGCCCACAATCTATATTTTAGAGCAGAAATAAGAAAAATAAGGTATACCCCAGTTTTACTGTATAAAAGTGGGATTAAGGGGATCAATATTATATAGGTGTGTTTTCAGGATGTCATTATAGAGGGGGTATAGAGGATATTTGATTTTTTCAGTGTAAGATTGAATTTTATTTCACCGAATGAACACCAAAACCAGTATTTTCACGAGGGGCGTAGCCACGTGTGAAAATACCAGTTTTGGTGTTCATGAGTGAAATCAAATTTGATCTTACACTAAAAAAAATCAAATTTTCTGTTTCTTACAGGCTTCAAAACGACAATATTTAGCTTCACTAATCGTGTCACTCACCCTCAGAGAAAACTAACTCTGTTCCTGGTCGTTGCGCGTCAAAATTAGTGGTGCCCGGATATAGTATTGGGTGTAAAGTGAAAGTTTGCACCTGAGAAATGGCCTGGGATTGCATTTCTACGAATGGTTACTGAAATAATCGAGAGATTAGTTTCCCAAAGAAGGTGCGGGAAGAACTATCGTCTCCTACAGGATCAGTCTGATCTGGGGCCACACTGTTTGCAAAAAAATACTTTTAAAGTAACCGGCAGACGGCAAAGCAGATGACAGAATTGTTGTCATGATTGGCATTTTATGGGTTAATTACAGTAGTGTTAGCAAACAGAGTAGACCCTGATCATACCCCACATTCTGATAATTAAGGGTCTACACCCAACACAATATTTAAGTCCAGATTCTGTAGTTATCCCTCTTGTGCAACACTCTGACCTGACAGTGAGAAGAACAGCGTAACTATTTTCTTAAATAACTGTTATCTGGATTTCCGACAAGTCAGTGATAGTCACATGGACTTCAGTATTAAAAAGCCACTGTGCTTTATAACTTTGGGTTGGTTGATAAATAATTGACCCCCCCCCCAAAAAAAAAAAAGAAAATAGACCCTGCCCATCGGGGCTTGAAGAAATAGATGGGCAGTATGATGCTTCAAATCGACCCGCACACAAGTACTGGTAAACCGCTTAGAGGATCTAAACCTGCCCAGGCAATGCGGTGCGAGTCGGCCCGTCCATGCTTATAAACCCTATTGGTTTCATTGGGCGGCAGGGCTTGAGATGTCATTTCATCTCAATATCGGGTAAAAGTCCCACAAAATTGGAAGCAACGTCTCCAAAATGACCTTTACAGTGTTGATGGGGACGTTAAACTTAAAATAAAGCAAAACATACAAACAAAATTGACCCAAAAATAAAAAATTCCAATCTGCTCTAAAAATTTAAATGGTGCATTTAGGGTTAACAATGTTTTAGCCAGTCGGTAGACATACTCCATGACATATGGTCTAGAACAGTTAGGGGTTTGTGAAAACACACCATTTGTTTACATGTTAGATTTTCACACAAAATTATTAAAATTGGTTGAAATCGCACTGCAAAGGTAAATATTTGCAAGGGCTCTTCAACGTTGAACAAATATTTACAATGATTCTTTCAATAATGGATTCAAATATTCGGAAATGTTTTCTTTCCTAGACTGACTAATTTTGCCGATATTTTTGTAACCTGTTCAAGGTAATTATTTGGGCACTTTAGGGTTTTAAATTTGTCATGTAGAAAGTATTTGTTACAACTGGCCTGAACATAATGTTCATATGTCCACCAGAGATGTTCAGTGTTCACGCCAAAGATGTTGCAACCAAAAACACAAAGGACCCTCCCTTATGATAACGGCAGTTTGCAGTCCCCGCCCATAGGGGCTTGAAGAAATATATGGGCTGCATGATGCTTCCACGCAGAGCTGAATCCGGCCCGCACACTAGTACTGGTAAACCGCTTAGAGGATCTAAGCCTGTCCAGGAACCGCGGTGCGAGGCGGACCGTCCATGCTAATAAACCCTTTTGGTTTCATTGGGCGACAGGGATTGAGATGTCATTTCATCTCAATGTCGGGTAAAAGTCCCACAAAATTGGAAGCAACGTCTCCAAAATGACCTTTACAGTGTTGACGGGGACGTTAAACCTCAAATCAAACAAAAGCAGTCAATAACAGTTTGACGTGAATTTGCCTAATATTTAACTCTTATCTTGCTGTTCACGACCAACCCTATCTTTGCAAACAGTGTAGATCCAGATCAGATGGCTTCTGAAGAAGCCATCTGATCAGGATCTACACTGTTTGGCATTCAATTTATAAATTTGTAGCAATAAATTACATCAAGTACATTGATTGGTTGATAGACAGAAATGGGTGTGGCTGAAATGAATATTCAATAAGATATAAGGGTTAAAGGAGAAGTACGGTAGGTAAGAGAGGGCTCTTTCCCTTAACCCTTATCCTGCTGAATATTCATTTTAGCCACACCCATCTCTGACTTTGAACCAATCAGATTACTTGATGTAATTTATTCCTACAAAATCAGAAACTGAACATCAAACAGTGTAGATTATGATCAGATGGCTTCTTCACTGTTTGCAAAGAAAAGGGTTCTCATGAACAGCAGGATAAGAGTTAGTTACTCCAAGAAACAAATGTTGTGGATATTTTTATGCCCCCGCATCGTATGATGCCAGGGGCATATAGTTTTTAGTTTTTCCGTACGTGCGTCCGTGGGTACGTGCGTACGTGCTCCGAATGTACGAAAGTGTGTACGTATGTACGTAATCCTGTTAGACTCAGGTTAAGGTTTTGGGTCAGGGTAGAACTTGAGCTCATATTTTTCAAACCATGCAATGGATGTGGTTTATATTTAGTATGATGATAGATATGGGTCCAAAGTTTTATCCAACAATACCCCCACACCTACCCATGGTCTCAAGGTCAAGGTCACGGACTTAGAAATTTTTAATGTTTAAGACTCAGGTTAAGGTTTTGGGTCAGGGTAGAACTTGAGCTCATATTTTTCAAACCATGCAATGGATGTGGTTTATATTTAGTATGATGATAGGTATGGGTCCAAAGTTTTATCCAGCAATACCCCCACACCTACCCTTGGTCTCAAGGTCAAGGTCACGGACTTAGAAATTTTTAATGTATAACACTCAGGTTAAGGTATTTGTACCACGTTGAACTTTTAACTTTTATGATTCATTTGGTTCATATTTGGTTTAATGATAGATGCAGGTCCAAAGATTTATTCAGTGATACCCCCAACCATGCCTATGACTTCAAGGGCAAGGTCGCAGACATAGAAATTTTCAAAATTAAGTATGTTAATAGCTTATATTTCCCAAACTCTATAATGGATTTGCTTCATATTTGGTATGACAATAGTTGCAGGTCCAAAGTTTCATTGAGCCATACCCCTCACCCCTTAACTGAAGGTCAAGGTCACAGACATAGAAATTTTTTATATTATATTTTTGAGAGCTCATATTTCTTTAACCATGTGATGGATTTGCTACATATTTGGAATGATGATAGATACATGTCAAAAGTTTCATTCAGCCATAACCCCGCCCCTGCCGCATGACCTTAAGGTGATTGCAGGGGGGGAGGTAGGTCCCTGGGCGGGGGCATTTGTGTTGTATTGACACATTTCTAGTTTAGAATTGCCTTGGTTTTGTTTGATTTGAGGTTTAACGTCCGCGTCAACTCTGTAAAGATCATTTTGGAGACGTTGCTTCCAATTTTGTGGGACTTTTACCTGACAATGAGATGAAATGACATCTCAAGCCCTGTCGCCTTATGTAACAAATAGGGTTTATGAGCATGGTAGGTCCCGACTCGCACTGCATTGCCTGGGCAGGCTTAGATCCTGTAAGCGGTTTACCAGTACTTGTGTGCAGTCGGTTTCAGCTCTGTGTGGGAGCATCATGCAGCCCATCCATTTCTTCAAGCCCCGATGGGCGGGGGCTAAGAATTGCCTTGGTGAGGGTATTCCAACAAATATCCACAACACTTGTTTCTTGGAGTGAGGTGGTTCTAACAAATGTTTTTTGAGTATCAGATAATTGCAATATTCTAGAGCTAAGGATTTGTTCTCTTAACTCTTTATAATATCTTGCTGTTCACGACAACCCCTATCTTTGGAAACAGTGTAGATCCTGATCAGATGGCTTCTGAAGAAGCCATCTGATCAGGATCTACACTGTTTAACATTCAATTAATGATTTTGTAGTAATAAATTACATCCAGTGATCTGATTGGTTCAAAGTCAGAAATGGGTGTGGCTAAACTGAAAATACAGCAAGAGAAGGGTTAACATTGTCGTTATTGCGAGTTTTGTCGTTATATTGAATGTCGCTATAAAGAGGGCATGATTTAATTGAGATTTTAGATGATAATGCCTAAAGTTATTTTTTCATTGGCAAACTGCACCAGATGTGTCTGCTGGTTCATTAACCCATTTTATAGAAGAAACCTCAAAACGGGACATTGGCAAATAGTGCAGTCACATGATCATGATGAGACATCTAATCTTGGCCATTTCGGCCCCCTCCCATCGTGGCTTGAAGAAATAATGGGCTGCATGATGCTTCCATACAGGGCTGAAACCGACTGGGGATGTTAAACCTCAAATCAAATAAAACAAAAAATCTTGGCCTCTGTTTGCAAAAGTCAGCCTAAATAAATATAAAATCAAAGTACTGAAAATACTGAGGAAAGTTCATTTATGAGGAATAATTATTATGATAACATGCAATGTCAGTCGCAGATCAAGCAGTTATCTAGATAGTTTGCTGACATGGTCGCAGAGGATTAAAAAATTTGACGAAGGAAAAAAGAAGATTCATCTATTGTTTTGAGTTTAACGACAGGTCAACCCTGTGGATCATTTTTTGTCTTCTCCAAGAGAAAGGGAGAAAAGAGATAAAATATATAGTAGTGGAGATGAAAGTGAGGGACAGAGGAGAAAGAGGAAAATGAAATTGGAAGTGTAGAAACAGAAGAAATAATAACACACGCCCCCAACTCTACCGTTACCTGCTACAAGGACAGCAGGCCTTGCCCAACTGTAAGTCAATATCAGCTGGACTCCCCAGTGACCTAAGATACACATCACCTTTGCCTCACCCAACTACCCCCACGAAGAAAAAAAAGGAAGAATGAAAGAAAGATAAACGTGTCTGCTCATTTCTTCATGGTAACACCATAAATTTCTAAATTAGCTCAGTAAATTCTGTGCTTATCCCATCTGCTTATAATCTTACAGAGAAGTTCTCCTGGCAGGCACATGACGTCTTAGCAACATTGCATTGATACAACGATGCACATACGTTGTGCAGCCGCTTGGAGCTATGTTCCTTCGGGCGTCGGGACATAAAAAGGAGAATAACTTGATGAAGAAAAAAAAGATCATTTTTAAACCATTTGATTTAGACATTATGACCCTGATCAGGTGCCGCGTTTAGCGAAACTTCGACTACCAAATACGTTGATTTCCACCTGTACCGGGTCCCAAAAATAGCCCCCGCTAATATGGGCTTGAAGAAATATATGGGCTGCATGATGCTTCCACGCAGAGCTGAATCCGGCCCGCACACTAGTACTGGTAAACCGCTTAGAGGATCTAAGCCTGTCCAGGAACCGCGGTGCGAGGCGGACCGTCCATGCTAATAAACCCTATTGGTTTCATTGGGCAACAGGGCTTGAGATGTCATTTCATCTCAATGTCGGGTAAAAGTCCCACAAAATTGGAAGCAACGTCTCCAAAATGACCTTTACAGTGTTGACGGGGACATTAAACATCAAATCAAACAAACAAACGGGGTCCTAAAAACATTAACCCATAAAATGTTTCAATACTGGGACATTCGGAAACAGTTAGGACAGACAAGAGGCCACAGAATGTAGCGTCTGATCTGTGTCGTCACTATTTGCTAAAAGTACGGAGCTTGATTTAAAACGCACATCTTTCAATGCATGTTTTGTAATTAGAGCTCTCGAAAGCAGGTGATTAACTGTGTTGATGTCGGTCAGAGTAGAAGCGAGCTAACCATTTTAACCCTGTAGACCTGTGCAGACGCCGAGGTAGAAATACACTATCTATGCAAACCTTGCAGATCCTGATGAGACGGCACATAGTAGCACATATCGCCAGAATCTACATGTACACTGTTTGCCATTATGTTAGTGAACTAACGGTAATCAGAAATCCCTTTCTAAAAGAATATATTTAAAGCGGGAAGAGTCCTGTTCAGAAACTCGGGGATGAAAGTGTAAAATCTTAAACCAGTACATAAAATTTAATATCATCGGAAAGCGCGTAGGAAAATAGTCCTAGGGTATTGTTTTCTTTTCAGAATTCATCTTTCTATGCCAATTTATATTCAATCCGTATAAAGTCTCGAAAAATGAAATATTTGAAAGACGTTCCATGCCTGCAAAATTAATTTTCAAGAGTTCCTTTGAACTATTTTATGCAGCGAATGAACAGCGGAAGTGGAATAACGTGGCCCAGTACCGGAAGTAGAAATATGTTGACAAAGAAACTTGATTTTAAAAATCAACTTTCAAAAATAATTGAATCCTGCACCCATGGACGCATGCTCAACAGGCTGTTTTGTTTGCCTTGCGGTTTAACATCCCCATCAACACTATTTAGGTCATTTTGGAGATTTTGGGACTTTTAACTGACATTGAGATGAAATGACATCTCTAGCCCTGCGGCCCAATGAAACCAGTAGGTTTTATATGCATGGACGGTCCGACTCACAGCACTTAAACTGGGCAGGCTTAGACCTCCTTAGCAGTTTACCAATACTCATGTGTGGTGCGTCAGTTGAAGCACAATGCACTTTGGATGCATTTTGCAGCCCAGTCTATTTCTGCAAGCCCTGATAGACTGTGCTGTAACAGGTATGTAGGTAAGGTGGAAGATTCCATTCTGTACAAAATGGGTTATAGCCAAGTCTGCAAAGTCCAAGCTTTGAAAACGAGATGGAAACAGCTGAAAGGCTTGTCTCCTTTAAAAGGAGTCCCATATAGAAGCCTAGTGGTTAATTTACTCACCTCACAAATCAGGGGTCCTGGGATTGATTCCGGGTTCCTCAGACTTTCGGATAATTTTTTAACTCTTAAGATGCCGATAAAAACTACACCTGAAAATGGCTTCATCAAGCAGGGTGTGCCTGATAAGCCCTATAGTGGGGGTCTGCCAGAAGCCTTTTATAGTGGTGATTGGGGATAAATGATTTGCAAAATTCACCACACTGCGGTTGACACTGCTGATCAACACTTTCCTATATTAAATCTTTTCCTGTTGAATAAATTAATTTAGCTACACCTGTTCCTGACTAACCGCCAATAAAATTACTTGATATACCCGGAAGTGTATTTGTTCAATTCACCAACTGCATGAAAAAAGTGTAGCTCCTGATCACAGCTGATCTGGATCTGCACTGTTTGCAAAAGTAGTGGTTGTTATGTTCAGCAGGACAAGGGCTTACCCTTTCAACCCTGCATTTCTGAAGTGGACTGTTTCAGCTATGAATGATAAATGGACATGTTTACCATCATGAGACAATGTGTCTCTCGCAAAACCCAGGTTCAAGGTCACACTAAGAGGTCAAATGCCAAAGTAGGGTCTATTTTTCATGTATGTTCTATAACTTTGTCATACCTTATATGGCAGGAATTAGCTAGCAGGAATGTTAACCATCATAAGACAATTTGCTATGGGCAAGGCCTTGGTCTAAAGCTCTAAGGTCAAAGTCACACCTAGAGGTCAAAGGTCAAAAACAGGGTCTAGCTAGCTGTTTATTACATGTCTGATCAGGAACTTTGTCATTCCTTGATGGAGTTTGAAATTACTAGACAGAATTGTTAACCATCATGTGACTATGTGTTGGCCCAAGACCCAGGTCTATACCTCAAAGGTCAAGGTCACGTTTAGAGGTCAAAGGTAAAAAAGTATTTTTCGTGTCAGGATTCCTTGATGGAGTTTGAAATTATTTAGCAGAAATATTAACCAACTGCACCTGATCGTAACTCAGGTTCGTAGCTCCAAGGTCAAGGTCACACTAAAGAGGTCAATGGTAAAAAATGTGGTACATGTATTCACATTATGTAATACAACAGGTCCCTGTCCATCAGGGCTTAGATAAATAGATTGGGCTCCATGGTGCTTCCACGCAGAGCTGAAACTGACCCCACATGTGTACTGGTAAACCGCTTAGAAGGTCTAATAGAAGTGGAGGTAATGATCATGAATCGATACAATTAACCCACAGCTGCCATCAGAGACACCAAAGGGAAAGAAACACAAATTTGAAACAAAAGACCCTAATGGAAACATCAATAGCGGAAAGCCAAAAGGACAGTTGCTTTCCCACAAAATGGCCAATAGGCTATCCAAAATAAAATAAATACCCAAAGACAAACCATATCAAAAATAAACCGCGACAGAAGAACCACCTTGGAATGTTCAGCGGAAACGAATTCCACTGGGGGGGGGGGGGGGGGGGCTTAAATCGATTTACGTGCCTGCCAAGGCAAAGCGGTGCGAGTCCATGCATAAAAACCCTATTTGGTTTCATTTGATTGCAGGGCTTGAGATGTCAGTTCATCTCAATGTTGGGTAAAAGTCCCACAAAATTGGAAGCAACATCTCCAGAATGACCTCTGGAAGCAACTCTCCAAAATGACCTTAATGGTTTTGAAGGGGATGTTAAACCTCAAATCAAACAAAAAAAATGTCTGTCATACATCACTCATTTTCTATGTCCCAGAATAACATACAGGGGGGATGGACACAATTCGGTGTTTATGAATGAAAAAAGAAATTCTGAATCTTAAAGTTTTGAAGTGTCAGAAGTTAAGGGGAATGGGAACACCTGGCAGATTTTTATGCCATTTTTCAAAGGGAGACAACTTTCTGGACTTCCTGTTTGCATTTCTATAAGAACTGTCCCACTGAAACAGGGGTCTGCTCTTAAAGGAAAGAATTTGCTCCATAGGAGCAAATTCTTTTCTTTAAGAGTTGACCCCTATTGACATGGGAGACAAAAAAAGTTTTGGAGGAGTTGCTTCCCCTGAAGGTGTACCCATTCCCCTTAAATACTGGTAGTGAAACTCTAAAAAACAGTGAATTTATCTGGTAGCAATTTCTTTTCACTTTTGTTTTCAAAATGTCACAGCTGGTATTTAGCTTTGACAAATTTCATTTATTTTTAAATCATTCTAATCATTGTATAGGTAATAAATCTTAAACCTAGGGCCAGATTTGGGCTTGAAAAACTAGCCAGTATTTACCTAGCACTCAAGTTAATGGAGGAAAGATTGATAAGTTTTGAAAGATTTCAAGTACTTGGCTTACTGTGGGTCTGGAAAAATAAAGAGACAGGGCATAACAGAACAACCTTCATAGTGAATACATCTCTCCCCGACCTCTTTACCACACTATTGTAGGGGTCAAAAACAGAAACCATCTTATATTCATTTAAAAAAAAAGGATCATATTAAGCTATAAATACCATAGTCATTTTTCTATATAATCTATTTATATTTGGGGTCCGTCTTTAATGTGTTATCATCACTGTTATGTGTTGTGGTTTTATGGCCCAGCAAACAGCTTAGGTTATATTTGGATTGACAGTTACCGTCACTTTTCCTTGACAGATTAAGAACTGTTCAAAAGTGGTCATAGGCCCCGCCAATTAGGGTTGGAAGAAAAAGATGGGCTGCATGATGCTTCCATGCAGAGCTGAAACCAACCACACAAGAGTACTTGTAAACCGCTTAGAGAATCGAAGCCTGCCCAGAAAAAGTGATGTGAGTCGGACCGTCGTGTTGGTTTCATTGGGCGGCAGGGCTTGAGATGTCATTTCATCTCAGTGTCTGGCAAAAGTCCCACAAAATTGAAAGCAACGTCTCCAAAATGACTTATACAGTGTTGACGGGGGACGTTAAACCTTAAACAAACAAACATATCAAAAGTGGTCTTTCCACTTTTAAACAGTCCCTAAGGTGGTCTTCCACTAGAGCACACTGGATGTAGAAAACACAAAGAAAATGTACCTGAAACCTTCTAAACATGCTTTTAAAAGCATCATTTGTCTTAATTTTAGGTGGTCTTAATAGTGGAATTTTAATGTATAATCCTCCTCGTGTATATACAGCTATGCTTCCTGGTGTTCCAGTGCCCCCATCCATCGGGGTTTGGAGAAATAGATTAGGCTTCCTGGTGCTTCCGTGCAGAGCTTAAGCTGACCGAACTTGAGTACTGGTAAACCGCATTGGTCTAAGCCTGCCCAGGAAAAGTGATGTGAGCAAGATCAGGGCTTGATAAGTCATTTCATCTCACTGTCTGTTAGATGTCCCACAAAACCAGAAGCAGTGTCTCCAAAATGACCTAATTAGTGTTGATGGGATGTGAAACAAAAATCTGATATTCCAACAAGCCTATGGTCCTGTAGCAAGTTTGTTTAACAGAGGACCCTCAGGCCATCCTTAAAAAAAGTTTTGTTTGCTGTGCTCCTACCCATCATATATGAGGTGGGTAGGAAGGTAGGTCTTTTTTTATGCCCCCAACTTTGAAAAAGTTGGAGGGGCATATTGCTTCTGCCTCGTTCGTCCGTTCGTCCGTTCGTCTGTTCGTCCGTTCGTCCGTTCGTCCGTCCGTTACGCTTTTGATGCATAGCATAACTAAAGAACCGTGTATGCTAGGGTTTTGAAATTTCATATATGGATTCCTCATGGAAAATTAGCTGACGCGTATTTTTTTTCTCGTCCGGATTATGCCCCCTTCAAGAGTTATTGCCCTTTGAAATTTTTTTAATAAAATCTTGTCAGCAAGATATCTCAAAAACTATTGGAGCTAGAGCCTTGAAAGTTGGTGATTATATTGGTGGTAATGAGTAGATGAACTGATTAACTTTTGACAAAATTCTGAAAAATACTTTGTGAGTTATGGCCCTTTGTCATTTTGGTAATTTGTGCCCATTGTAATGTATGCTAAAAGTGATGCATAGCATAACTTTAGAACCGTGTATGCTGGGGTTTTGAAATTTCATATATGGATTCCTCATGGAAAATTAGCTGACGCGTATTTTTTTCTTGTCCGGATTATGCCCCTTTTAAGAGTTATTGCCCTTTGAAATTTTTTTAATAAAATTTTGTCAGCAAGATATCTCAAAAATTGTTGGAACTAGAGCCTTGAAAGTTGGTGAATATATTGGTGGTGATGAGTAGATGAACTGATTAACTTTTGACGAAATTCCGAAAAATACTTTGTGAGTTATGGCCCTTTGTCATTTTGGTAATTTGTGCCCATTGTAATGTATGCTAAAAGTGATGCAAAGCATATCTTTAGAACCGTGTATGCTAGGGTTTTGAAATTTCATATATGGATTCCTGATGGAAAATTAGCTGATGCGTATTTTTTTTCTTGTCCGGATTATGCCCCTTTTAAGAGTTATTGCCCTTTGAAATTTTTTTTATAAAATTTTGTCAGCAAGATTTCTCAAAAACTATTGGAGCTAGAGCCTTGAAAGTTGGTGAATATATTGGTGGTGATGAGTAGATGAACTGATTAACTTTTGACGAAATTCCGAAAAATACTTTGTGAGTTATGGCCCTTTGTCATTTTGGTAATTTGTGCCCATTGTAATGTATGCTAAAAGTGATGCATAGCATATCTTTAGAACCGTGTATGCTAGGGTTTTGAAATTTCATATATGGATTCCTCATGGAAAATTAGCTGACGCGTATTTTTTTTCTTGTCCGGATTATGCCCCTTTTAAGAGTTATTGCCCTTTGAAATTTTTTTAAATAAGATCTTGTCAGCAAGATATCTCAAAAATTATTGGAGCTAGAGCCTTGAAAGTTGGTGAATAGATTGGTGGTGATGAGTAGATGAACTGATTAACTTATGACAAAATTCCGAAAAATACTTTGTGAGTTATGGCCCTTTGTCATTTTGGTAATTTGTGAAAAACTTTGTCATCGTTTTAGCGCCTACATTTCTTCACCAATTTCAATATAACTTCACACAAATGTTCCTTATAAAAAAACTCGAGCGAGTTCGACTTTCAAGGTCATGACCTCAAGGTCAAGGTCACTGTGGCTATTTTTAGAAAAACTTTGTCATCGCTCTTGCGCCTACATTTCTTCACAAATTTCAATATAACTTCACACAAATGTTCCTTATAAAAAAATCTCGAGTGAGTTCGACTTCAAAGTCATGACCTCAAGGTCAAGGTCACTGTGGCTATTTTTAGAAAAACTTTGTCATCGCTCTAGCGCCTTCATTTCTTCACCAATTTCAATGTAACTTCACACAAATGATTCTTATGACAATATCTCAGCGAGTTCGACTTTCAAGGTCATGACCTCAAGGTCAAGGTCACTGTGGCTATTTTTAGAAAAACTTTATCATCGCTCTAGTGCCTACATTTCTTCACCAATTTCAATATAACTTCACACAAATGTTCCTTATAAAAAAATCTCGAGCGAGTTCGACTTCAAAGTCATGACCTCAAGGTCAAGGTCACTGTGGCTATTTTTAGAAAAACTTTGTCATCGCTCTAGGGCCTACATTTCTTCACCAATTTCAATATAACTTCACACAAATGTTTCTTATGACAATATCTCAGCGAGTTCGACTTTCAAGGTCATGACCTCACGGTCAAGGTCAATGTGGCTATTTTAAGAAAAACTTTGTCATCACTCTAGCGCCTACATTTCTTCACTGATTTCAATATAACTTCAAACAAATGTGCCTTATGACAATATCTTGAGCGAGGTCGACTTTCAAGGTCATGACCTCAAGGTCAAGGTCACTGTGGCTATTTTTAGAAAAACTTTGTCATTGCTCTAGCGCCTACATTTCTTCACTGATTCCAATATAACTTCACACAAATGTTCCTTATGACAATATCTCAAGTGTGTTCGACTTTCAGGGTCATGACCTCAAGGTCAAGGTCACTGTAGCTATTTTTAGAAAAAAATTGTCATCGCTCTAGCGCCTACATTTCTTCACCGATTTCAATATAACTTCACACAAATGTTCCTTATGACAATATCTCTAGCGAGTTCCACTTTCAAGGTCAAGGTCACTGTGGCTATTTTTAGAAAAACTTTGTCAATGCTCTAGCGCTTACATTTCTTCACCGATTTCAATATAACTTCACACAAATGTTCCTTATGACAATATCTCAAGCCATTTCAACTTTCAAGGTCAAGGTCACAATGGCTATTTTTAGAAAAACTTTGCTATCGCTCCAGCGCCTACAATATTTTCACCGATTTTAATATAACTTCACACAAATGATCCTGATGACAATACCTCGAAAGAGTTCGACTTTCAAGGTCAAGGTCACTGTGGCTATTTTTAGAAAACCTTTTTCATTGCTCTAGCGCTTACATTTTTTCACCAATTTCAAAATCGATTCACACAAATGTTCCTTATGACAATATCTGTAGCGATGTTCCATTTTCAAGGTCAAGGTCACTGTGACTATTTTTAGAAAAACTTTGTCAATACTCTAGCGCTTACATTTCTTCACCAATTTCAATATAATTTCACACAAATGTTCCTTAAGACAATATCTCAAGCGATTTCGACTTTCAAGGTCAAGGTCACTGTGGCTATTTTTTTAAAAAAAATCTGTCATCGCCCTAGCGACTACATTTCTTCACTGATTTCAATATAACTTCACACAAATGTTCCTTATGATAATACCTCGAGTGAGTTTGACTTTCAAGGTCAAGGTCACTGTGGCTATTTTTAGAAAAACTTTGACATGGCTCTAGCGCTTACATTTCTTCACCGATTTCAGTATAACTTCACACAAATGTTCCTTATGACAATATCTCGAACTATTTCAACTTTCAAGGTCAAGGTCACTGGGGCTATTTTTAGAAAATCTGTCATCGCTCTAGTGCCTACATTTATTGATGGATGTCAATAGAACTTCACACAAATGTTTCTTATGGTAATATCTCGAGTTGCTTGGTCATGACCTCAAGGTCAAGGTCACTATGGCTATTTTTAGAAAAACTTTGTCATTGCTCTACCGCCTACATTTATGATTTTAATCTAACTTCACACAAAAGATGCTTATGATAATATCTTGAGCAAGATCTACTTCGCGGCCATGGCCTCAAGTCTAGGTCCCTATGACTATTTTTTAGAGAAATATTGTCATCACTCTAGAACCTACATTTATGGATGGATTTTTAAACAAACTTTACACAAATGTTGCATATGATAATATCTCAAGCAAGTTGGACTTTTGCCATTTCAGTGTTTTCCACACACGAAGTTGTCTTGTGCGAGGGGATTTGTATCGCATGCGATGCCTTGTTTTTTTAGCTCACCGTCACGTAGTGACGAGGTGAGCTTTTGGGATCACTTTTTGTCCGTCGTCCGTCGTGCGTCCGTCCGTGCGTGCGTGCGTCCGTCCGTGCATAAACAATTTCTTTAAACGACATCTCCTCCTAAACCACTGATTGGATTTTGACCAAACTTCACAGGAATGATCCTTAGGTGGTCCCCTTTCAAAGTTGTTCAAATGGTTCCGGTCCGTTGCACATCTAGGTCACAGGAGCCAAAAACAGATTTTTTTCACCCAAAACTTAAAAAATCTTCTTCTCTGAAACCACAAGGCCCAGGTCTTTGATATTTGGTATGAAGCTTCATCTAGTGGACCCCTACCAAGATTGTTCAAATTATAGTGCTGGGGCCAAAAATGCCCCCGCCCCAGGGCCCTTTGGTTTGACATAGGCTTATATAGGGAAAATCTTTAAAAATCTTCTTCTCTGAAACCACAAGGCCCAGGACTTTGATATTTGGTATGAAGCTTCATCTAGTGGACCCCTACCAAGATTGTTCAAATTATAGTGCTGGGACAAAAAATGCCCCCGCCACGGGGCCCTTTGGTTTTACATTGGCTTATATAGGGAAAATCTTTAAAAATCTTCTTCTCTGAAACCACAAGGCCCAGGTCTTTGATATTTGGTATGAAGCTTCATCTAGTGGACCCCTACCAAGATTATTCAAATTATAGTGCTGGGGCCAAAAATGCCCCCGCCACGGGGCCCTTTGGTTTTACATTGGCTTATATAGGGAAAATCTTCTCTGAAACCACAAGGCCCATGCCTTTGATATTTGGTATGAAGCTTCATCTAGTGGACCCCTACCAAGATTGTTTAAATTATAGTGCTGGGGCCAAAAATGCCCCTTCCCCTTGGCCCTTTGGTTTGACATAGGCTTATATAGGGAAAATCTTTAAAAATCTTCTTCTCTGAAACCACAAGGCCCAGGACTTTGATATTTGGTATGAAGCTTCATCTAGTGGACCCCTACCAAGATTGTTCAAATTATAGTGCTGGGGCCAAAAATGCCCCTGCCCCGGGGCCCTTTGGTTTTACATAGGCTTATTTAGGGAAAATCTTTAAAAATCTTCTTCTCTGAAACCACAAGGCCCAGGACTTTGATATTTGGTATGAAGCCTCATCTAGTGGACCCCTACCAAGATTGTTCAAATTTTAGTGCTGGGACAAAAAATGCCCCCGCCACGGGGCCCTTTGGTTTTACATTGGCTTATATAGGGAAAATCTTTAAAAATCTTCTTCTCTGAAACCACAAGGCTCAGGTCTTTGATATTTGGTATGAAGCTTCATCTAGTGGACCCTTACCAAGATTGTTTAAATGATAGTGCTGGGGCCAAAAATGCCCCCGCCCCGGGGCCCTTTGGTTTAACATAGGCTTATATAGGGAAAATCTTTAAAAATCTTCTTCTCTGAAACCACAAGGCCAAGGACTTTGATATTTGGTATGAAGCTTCATCTAGTGGACCCATACCAAGATTGTTCAAATTATAGTGCTGGGACAAAAAATGCCCCCGCCACGAGACCCTTTGGTTTTACATTGGCTTTTAAAATTATATAGGGAAAATCTTTAAAAATCTTCTTCTCTGAAACCACAAGGCCCAGGTCTTTGATATTTGGTATGAAGATTCATCTAGTGGACCCCTACCAAGATTGTTCAAATTATAGTGCTGGGGCCAAAAATGCCCCCGTCCCGGGGCCCTTTGGTTTTACATAGGCTTATATAGGGAAAATCTTTAAAAATCTTCTTCTCTGAAACCACAAGGCCCAGGACTTTGATATTTGATGTGTAGCTTTATCTTGTGGACCTTTGCCAAGATTGTTCAAATTATAGCCTTTGTTGATGTTTGGTATGAAGCTTCACCTTTAAGACCTCCCTCAACATTATGCACATTAAAGCCCTGGAGCCAATAATGGCCCTCTCTGGGGCCCACTTGTTACACTATTGATCAGGTGAGCGATCCAGGGCCATCATGGCCCTCTTGTTTAATAAAATCTTGTCAGCAAGTCCATATCTTGAGAACTATTAGAGCTTCATTAATCATTCTTGGTACAAACTTGCATCCAGGCATTGCAACTTCAACGCAAGCATCCATATCTGACATTGACCTATATTTCATGGTTCACTGACTTCGTGAATTATTGCGACCACCCTGACTTTCACCATTTCTCGAAAACTATTAAAGCTTTTTAAATTATAATTGGTACAAACTTGCATCTAGGAATTCCAACTGCAACGCAAGCGTCCATATTTGACTTTTACCCATATTTCATGGTTCACTGACTTTGTGAATTATTGCGACCACCCTGACTTTCTATCTAATGTAAGAGTCCATTTCTCAAGATCTATTAGAGCTTCATTAATTGTATTTGGTACAAGCTTGCATTTAGGAATTGAAACTTCAATGCAAGTATCCATTTCTGACCTTGACCTACATTTTATGGTTCACTGACTTTGTAAAATAGTGTGACAACCCTAACTTTGACCCTGATGTAAGAGTCTGTTTTTAAGAGTTACTTGGTACATGCTTGCAACTAGGAGTGAAATTTTTATGCAGGCATCCATGTTTGACCTTGACCTAGATTTCATGGTTTGGTGACTTTGCGCCCCCACAGGCGCGACATAGCCTTCGGGGGAATTCTTGTTGTATGTTTTTGAGTCCTTAACAATATTTGTTGAATATTTTGCCAGCTAAGGTCAAGCAAAGGTTGGGGGCATTGTGTTTTACAAACACCATTTCTAGTTTCTTCTTTTTTTAGATCTGAAAAGACATTTGACCCTTAAAGCACCATACAACAACTGGAAACATCATTTCAAATACTTATTTTCTGATAAGGCAGACCATTCAAATGAAATTTCAAGCCTGATTTTCTCTGAAAAAAATTAAAACAACAGCAAAAACAAACAAAAAAAAAAACAAGAATGTCATCTTCTTGAAATTTGGCTTAGTGTGTTAAATTTAAGTTTAATCAGGATTAAAAAAAAACAACAAAAAAAACAATCTTTTCCTCAGAATGGTAATACAATTTTTTGGGTAGGGGTAATCTGTGTGGGTAGGTAGGAGCACAGCAAACCAAGAATTTTTTAAGGATGGCCTCACTATAACCATGACAGAATTTGTTCCCTAACATTCTGCCGCTGTAGTAAATTTGCCGCCTTTATAAAGAAGGCTTAACTCTTATCCTGCTGTTCACGACAACCCCTATCTTTGCAAACAGTGTAGATCCAGATCAGATGGCTTCTGAAGGAGCCATCTGATCAGGATCTACACTGTTTGATATTCAGTCTATAAATTTGTAGGAATAAATTACATCAAGTAATCTGATTGGTTCAAAGTCTAGGAATGGTTGTGGCTAAATTGAATATTCAGCAGGATAAGGGTTAAGAATCCTAATAAGACGTATACTAGGTAATACTTGATTACGCTGTGGACATTTGTTAGAATCGCCTCACCGAGGCGATTCTAACAAATTTCCACAGCATTTGTTTCTTGGGAGTATTAAATAATATATATTCGAGGAGAAGAACTGAATAAGTAATTTACGCTTTCGTTCTAATCCTATATTGCTTGTATGTCAAATTTGTAACCATGTTATTTGATGAATTTTGTAATAAATATGTTTAAACCAAATAATATACAATATTTTTGAATATCTCTATTAATCATCTCATCCTGAGCTAAGGATTTGTTCCATAGAAATTGTCGTTTTAAATATGATAACATGTTTTATCGTTATCTTGAAAGTCAGTATAAAGAGGGTTGACTGTATTTACATGTACAAGCAATCTACACCGTATATAATTATAGATACAATATTTTGTCTATGTGTGTCGTTTCCAAAATGTGGATGCGTGTTTGCAGGAATGAAGGAAGGATCCTTTTTAGCATGGTGCGGCTTTTGTACTAGTAATGCAAAAAAGACCCCTCTTAATCAGGCAATCAATAGGGGCTGGAGTCACCACAATAAAACTGACAGTGAGCAATAAATCATTTGGTAATTGATGGGCAAGTATAGAACCAATTATTTTAGCCATGTATAGGTAAGAAGTCATGAAGAGATTTCTTCACAAATAAGAATCTGCAAAGCCCATTTATTGCAGTTTATTTATAAAAATGGCTGCCATCGTTTCTTTGCAAACAGTGAATGCCCTAATCAAATGCCCCATTCTGTGTTATTGGGCATGCAAAGGCTGATCTGAATCTTTGCTTGAAGACACGGTTTTGCTTGCCTTGGCGCACATACAGGGGAACTTCGGCTTTTAATCCTTTTTGTACCAAATGGAATTTTTCTCCTTATATATACATGTAGCAGGAGTCCATTTCAACATTTAGGGGTGTCGGGCTGTGTTGTCTTCAAAATTGATTTGGAAAATGAATGAACTTTTTGCAAATATTGTAGGCCCTGATCAGATGCCACGTTCTGCGGCGGCTGGTCTGGACCTGCACTGTTTGCCAGGGTACCCGTTTGGGGGTTTCTGGTACAAAATGGATTAAAAAGCATGTTAACCCTGGAATCTTTAAAAAAGTTTGGGAAAATTACTTTTTGCAAACAGTCTAGGACATGATCAGATGCAGCGATCTGCGGCGTCTGATCTAGGACTGTTGGTCTTAACCCATTTTGTACCGGAAAGCCCAAAACGGATACCCTGGCAAACAGTGCATGCCCAGATCAGACGCCGCAGAACGCGGCATCTGATCATGGCCTCCACTTTTTGCTAAAAGTTTAGTCATTTTCCAAATCAATTTTGATGAAAACACAACCTTTACCCTTAAATTTTGAAATGAACTACTGCTATATATAAGGTGGAAGATTCCATTTGGTACAAAAAGGGTTAATTTAGGAATTTTACTATAAGTGTAGACAGGGCATTTTTTGCCTGTTTAACAGGGCCGAAATTCGGCCCCATTCCCAATGCCAAATAGCCTAAATTTTTCCCAAAAATGAAGAGATAAAAGCCACAACAAAAGGAACAGAGAAAACAATATTTAACATCAGAGGTTAACATGAAAATTCACCAGAGTGAAGCTACAGCTGTATTGCACTGCTTAGCTATCAAATTCATAAGACTATCATGGTAACATACATAGTCCTGGCATTTCTCTGATGAAATTGTGTTCCCTATTTTGGTATTTTGTTGGTAATTTTTTCCCAATTTTGCCCAAAATACCTGAATAAAGCCCTGGTAGAGCTTGTTAGTAGCAGAGGACAAATAGACAGTAGTCCAAAGTTTTTCCGACCTCAGGAGGTACACTTGAGTTGTTAGTAAGAAAGAAACTTGATCAGTCATGAGCAATCACCTTATTTTTCTTATTGTTTGTCAAATTGCACCTTAATTCAGGCTGAAAGCGAAGGACAAACTCAAATATTGACTCGTATTTCAAAGATAATTGGTCGTCGAATTATAACCCCTCACATCCTATCATCATGTAACTTAATCTTCCGAAAATTTCAATTTTTAATCAGTCGGAACATTCTTATTTTTGTTAAGATTCAACAGCGGAACTGGTATAATGCCCCTCCTATTAAGCTCAGTTGATGCATCTTCAAGGGAATCAACTCTTGCAAAACTAATTTTGTTTTCTTTATCAGTAGGGGTATGCTTTTAAAGGAGTAAACTCTTTCCTTTAAGAGTTATCCCCTTTTTGGAATGGGCCTCAGTGGCCTTATGGGTAAGAGCCTTAATTCTTAACCCTTGTCCTGCTGAGCCCGGATGTGCCTTATCTTTGAAACAATGTAGATCCAGATCAGATGGCCTCTGAAGAAGCCATCTGATCAGGATCTTCATTGTTTGCCATCCAGTTAATTAATTTGTTGCATTAATTTGCATCATGTAATCTGATTGGCTGATAATCAGTAGTGGGTGTGACATATTTAAATATTCAGCAGGACAAGGGTTAATCATTATTGTAGTTCTATCATCACTGTGGTGGCAGTCTCGATCGGGCAAGACGTGAGACGCCAAGTTTTGCAATGGAAGGTCAGGTGGTTTTTCTCGGGGGACTCGGGGGTTTCACCCATCTCTGATTAACGAGTGGCTCAAAATAAATGAAAGGGCCATTAAATAAAAAAAGTCCCTTGTTTGGAAGACGTTAGTAAAAAAGAAAGCAAACAGAATTAGGTGTACACACGGAAGAGTTTGCCACCATTTTGCAAAGGGAGACAACTTATTTAAAATGATCAAATGAGGCTTCCCTTGATAAAAATTGTAGTCCTTCGAAAAATTGAGACTTTTATATACTCAAAGAAGCCATTTTATACCAAATGGAATCTTCCTTGTATATAGCAGAAGTCCATTTCAAATTTATTCAAAATTTAACTGGAAAATGTCTGAACTTTTTGCAAACAGTATAGGCCCTGATCAGATGTTGCATTCTGTGGCTTCTGATCTGGGTGTGCACTGTTTGCCAGTTACCCATTTTGGGGTTTTCGGAAAAGAAACTGCAGTAATTACATGAGAACGCCAATTCAAACCATTTTTTTTTTCAACCCATATATCACCATGCCGCTTTATTAAGGGTTTAAATCATAACATTTGAAAATAAATGACATAACACCTTGCTAGCTATAATGCAACATTATGCCTTATACATTGCTGTGTAATTACGACGCTTACTCTTTCGGCACTTCATCATCATCATCAACGGATTTTTGATTAACGTGCAGGTACAGGGGCAACGTCCACATAAGTGGGCCGCCTTCAAGGTAGCTGGCTTGCTGCCACATGGCAGATCTTACACCAGATCTCCAGGCACTAAAGATGCCTAAAAAAAAACTACATCTGAAAATGTCGTCTGCTTATGTCGTCTGCTTTTTTGCAAACTTCTTATACAGGCAAACAGTGTGGACCCAGATCAGACTGCTCCTGTGGGAGCAGTCTGATCTGGGTCCACAATGTTTGCAAAAAAAATACTTTTAAGGTAACCGGCAGACAGCAAAGCAGACGACAATAGTCGTGATTGACATTTTAGGGGTTAATTCTTGTGTTAAAGAGTGCAGTTTAATGAGCAGAGTCACCTCTTTTGCTGGCATAACCATTCACCTTCATGGAGACATATAGTGAAAGAATTATGGTGTGCCATTTTTATGAAAAATTTTATACTGTTTTGTACAGAAAATTAGTGGCAGAAGCAGGAAACGTACAGGGTAATTAGCCAAAAAGGTCATAATGGTTCAGAAAAAAAAAATACCATATTTGTCTTTGTCATAATTGAAACTTAATGGTTAATTTTAGCTGCTGACAGCTGACAGTTTTGGGTAATTAAAGATTACTGCAGTTGTTAATATTATGGGCATGAAAAATATGCAGGTTTGTCATAACACCAGAAAAGGAGGAGTTATTATGTCCCCCCACCGGAGTGGATGGGGGACATATTGTTTTGGTGTGGATCGCGTTTGCGTTGACATCGGCGTAGCCTGTTTGATGCACTATATCTCCTGAACTTATGGATTGATTCTGACCAAACTTGCATAGTTGCATCATTAAGATGGAGGAAAACAGTCGTTAGGCTATGATGACCTTGACCTCATTCTCAAGGTTACAGGTCCCCCCGTAAACCTTGTCTGCACTCATATCATTAACGAATTGATTAATTTTAGTCAAACTTGGTACAATACATCATTACAACATACCGCAGATTTGATCAGATTTTGGTGACCTTGTCCTTTTTTCAAGGTCACAGGCCACCGAAACTAAAGTATTTTGGTCAAAAATGACTTGTCTGCACTCTATCTCATCAACAAATTGATTAATTTTATTCAAACTTGGTACAATATATCATTACAATAAGGGGGTTCTAACAAGTACCCACAATCAATATTTTAGAGCAGAAGTAAGAAAGGCAGACGACAATTGTCGTGATTGGCATTTTATTGGTAGCAAACAAATACAGTTTGCTACCTGATGTTTGCCATTCTGGCACTTTTTTGTATGGACATTTTCTTATTTTTCTAAGTAAAATAATGATAATGAACCCTTGTTGTACCAAAAGGAATCTTTCTCCTTATATATACCAGGAGCCCATTTCAAAATTAAGGGGGTGTCAGTTTGTGTTTTCTTCAAAATTTATTTGAAAAATGGCTTAACTTTTTGCAATTTGCAAAATGCATTCTGTGGCGTCAGTCATCTGGGCCAACACTGTATGCCAGGGTTCTCGTTTAGGGGTTTCCAGTACAAATAACAAAATGGGTTAAAAGAGTCCTGTGGTTGTTATAATCGTTTCTGTGAGAGCCATCTGATCTGGGTCTACAGTTTGCATAGATTGTATATCTTGACATGGAGAAGCTTTCCTTTTGCATGTTTGCCACAATTCTGACGTGCCTTTTACTTTGTTTTTCAGGTAATAAAAAGGAAGATCATTAATAATCTCTGACTGCATTGAGAGAAAAAAAAAATTAAGCATGGTGTGACTTTAAATATGCAAAGTACCTTCAAGCTGCTTCAAGAACAGTTTTATCATGTTTTCAAGAAGTTTATTGCAGACTGTTAAATGAAGCTTTTAAAACTTCAGTGGTAATAGCTTTTAACTGTCAAAATATAAAGAGAAACAAAAAGAAAAACATCAAAGAGGATTTAAGTAAACAAGCTGAAACATGCAAGAAAGCCTCATCTGATTCTGGCTTCTGTAAAGTGCTGAGTTGCAGGGTGCAGCAATTAGACCACTTCTGTTGTAATCTATGTTAGCGAAATGAGCATGATGAGCTTGATGCATATTAACCCTTTTTGTACCAAATGGAATCTTCCTCCTTATATATAGCAGTAGTCCATTTCAAAATTTAGGGGTGTCAGGTTTTGTTTTGTTCAAAATTTATTTTGAAAATGACTGAACTCTAGCAAACAGTGGAGGCCCTGATCAGATGCCATGTTCTGCGGCGTCTGATCTGGGCCTGCACTGTTTGCCAGGCTACCCGTTTTGGGGTTTCCAGTACAAAATGAGTTAAAAAATGCATCTACATGTATGTAGAAGGCCCCTACCAATCGGGGCTTGGAGAAATAGATTGGGCTGCATGTTGCTTCCACACACGAGAACTGGTAAACCATTTAGAAGTACTAAGCCTGCCCAGACAATTTGGTGCAAGTCGGACCTTCCCTGCATATAAAACCTATTGGCTTGTTTGGGCAGTTTCATTTCATTGTTGTAAAAGTTCCACAAAATCGGAAGCAGCTTCTCCAAAATGACCAAAATTGTTGATTGGGATGTAAAACCTCAGCTGAAACAAACAAACATGACCATGTAGAATATGTTTATTCATATGCAATTATATCATATATTGTAAAATCCCCCCCCCCTCTTCCCCCCCCCCCCCCCCCCCCCAAAAAAAAAAGAATGGATCACCTTGAGGACTTGTTAAAATCTTTTAACAAATTCCTAAAAATTGGGACGCCTTAAGGACTTGCTGTAATTCTCCTAAATTTTTAACAAATTTGTTTCACGATGTTGCAAGGAGTCCAAAAGGTGCAGACAGAAAAGCAAACAGTGTAGACCCTGATCAGACTGCTACTTCAGGGGCAGTCTGATCTGGGTCTACACTGTTTGCTTAGGCCAGTATCTGTCCCAATAGGGTTTATTTGCATGGACGGTCCAACTCGCATCACTTTACCTGGGCATGCTTAGAACCTCTAAGCGTTTTACCAGTACTCACATGCGGTTAGTTTCAGCTCTGCGTGGGAGCATCATGCAGCCCATCCATTCCTTCAAGCCCCGATGGATGGGGGTGGTATAAGGAGGTTAAGGTGTATTTCTGGACAAAGGCATCAATGTTTGTCTAGAATTGTATGCTAGTGCACCCTTCCATTGCAATATGTTGGACTAGTCCATTTGTCATATAAGGGGTGTCAGGACTATTTTTTTATTTTATTCTAGTTTTGACGGAAATTTCTGTCTGCAAGTAGTGCAGGCACTGATCAGATGCCGCGTTCTGCGGCGTCTGATCTGGGCCTGATCTGTTTGCCAAGGTACCCCTTTGGGGGTTTCCCGCATACAATGATGCCGCGTTCTGCGGCGTCTGATCTGGGCCTGATCTGTTTGCCAAGGTACCCCTTTGGGGGTTTCCCGCATACAATGGGTTAAGTTATAATTTACATTTATGTATGTGCAGTTTATTTATTTTCAAGTTCCAAAACCATCTTGAAGTCTGCAGGATCTATATTTTACCGAATATCAATATTATCATTGTATTATCTTGAAAAATCTGGGCAGATCTGTAATATTTGCATGCTTTCACATTTATATTTATCTATTAAAATGTTTTTAATGTTGTTTTGAAATTTCGTATGTTTGATAATTTGTAAATTTTGGTTTTAAATTTGGCATTTTATATCAAGAAGATTATCATTATGTCTTCCTGTACGGAAGTATGAAATTCAAAATCCATAATTTTTGTGCCATTATGGTAGGGTGTGTTTTGGGCAGGCAAAGGTGTTGCGTATCTTGCTTCACTGGGGCCACGATTTATTCCATAAACAAAAGGTTTAGGACTAGGAGGTTAGCCTCAAACCAAACAAAAGAAAATAGCAAAAGAAATAGCCCCTAAACCCAAAATGTTAGAATGTCCATTGGTTTGTGGACAACTTTAACATTGGTCATAACTTTTGAACCCTTTGATGATGATGATTTTGTGTTTAGGGACGCATCAACCCTCTTTGTGGGTCATAAGCGTCAATTGGCTAATGATCAAACGGTATGCCAACCCTTTGAGGTAGAGCCTTCTTATTAATTCCTTCTGACAAGGGCTTAAGACCCATTCAGAAATTTTAACATATGACCTTGAACTTGACCTGTGACCTACTTTTAAGAAAAAAAATAACATTGGTCATAACTTCTGAACCATTTGAGATAGAACCTTCATAACATCTGGCTGTTGGTTTCTTGTGACAAGGGTTTCCCACTCATTTAAAAAAATTTGACCTGTGACCTTGACCAGTTACATACTTTAAAGATACATGTATGTATGTAGGATCCTTCTGATAAGGGCTTTAAACTCATACAAAACATTTTGACTCATGACCTTGAACTTGACCTGTGACCTACTTTAAAGAAAAGATTAACAATGATCATAACTTTTGAACAATTTGAGACAGAGTCTTTATATTTAGCACATAGTTTTCTTGTGACAAGGGCTTCCCACTGATACAAACAAATTTGACCTTGATCTTACAAAATTTTGAACTTTGACCTTGACGGGTGGCTTTCTGTATCATAACTTTTGTACCATTTGAGATAGAGTCTTCATATTTGGCCTGTAGGTACCTTGTGACTAAGTCATAAGGTACCTACATACCAAATGTGAATTAAGGCTCTACAGACTAGGGTTTCCCATTCATACAAAAAAATTTAACATGTGATCTTTAACTTGTCCTGTGATCTACTTTAAAAAAAATTGCAGCCCCCACCCATCAGGGCTTGAGGAAATAGATGGGTTGCACGATGCTTCCACGCAGAGCTGAAACCGACCGCACACGAGTACTGGTAAACCGCTTAAAGGATCTAAGCCTGTCCAGGAACCGCGGTGCGAGGCGGACCGTCCATGCTTATAAACCCTATTGGTTTCAATGGGTGACAGGGCTTGAGATGTCATTTCATCTCAATGTCGGGTAAAAGTCCCACAAAATTGGAAGCAACGTCTTCAAAATGACCTTTTTAGTGTTGACGGGGACGTTAAACCTCAAATCAAACAAACAAAACAAAACAATATCCCCACTTTTTCTTCGAAAAGCGTGGGGATAACAAAACAAATAATGACTAAGGCCCGGGGCCATGTTTGTGTTTTGACAAACACATCTTGTTTCATTTTGCACTCGGTAATGAGCACTATGACACTAGGAATGTGATTGTCTGTGACATTGATGTTGAAACATTGTCAACTTTCTTGACTATAAAACACTATCTTAACCCTTGTTCTGCTGAATATTCATATATGCTACACCCACTACCGATTATCAACCAATCAGATTACCTGATGCAAATTATTGCGACAAATTCATAAACTGAATGCCAAACAGTGTAGATCCAGATCAGATGGCTTCTTCAGAAGCCATCTGATCTGGATCTACACTGTTTGCAAAGATAGGGCTTGTCGCCTACAGCAGGGTAAAGGTTAAGAGTAAGACTGGCAGGATTAATTGGATAATTGATTTTTTAATGATAAATTCCACAAAAATGATTATCATTACTGATTTGCTTGCAATCGATTATTTGATAAGTACAGTTTATGACCCAAAGTTGTGCCTAAAATACATGTAGCTGTATGAGTGGCAAACAGTGCAGACCCAGATGAGACGCCCCATTCTGTGGCGTCTCATCTGAGTCTACACTGTTTTCTCAGGCTTGTCTATTCAAATACATATGGCAACGTATAGCATATGGTAGGAGTCATGCTCAGACAGAAAGCCAGACAGGTAAAATTACGACCAAATCTTCAGTGATTACTAATCGATTATCGATCGCAATGACAGGAATGATAATCGATTATCTTTTCAGCTCCGATTAGCCAGCCCTACTTAAGAGTCATATTACAAATATCTTACATTCATGGTTACTGCATATGAAATGGGGGATAATCCTTACTTTTTTTGCCCAGGGGGGCCAAGCCTGCCACTTAACAAATTTTAATTTTGAGAGAATAGGATTTTTTTCTTAGAAAACCTATGGGCTGCACACAAGTCCAAAATCTAGGGTCTTGAGCTAACTCCATCTCTGTTTATGTTGCTGTTAATCTCACCAAAAGCATGATATCCTTTGGACTGCCAGGCATTTTTGAAATCATGACTAAAATAGGGGTAGGGGAGAACATTTCTTCCCAGAACCCGATCTTTTGGATCAGTTTATGTGCCTTGTCTAGCCAGTTTTCAATAGGAGACAAACTGTTCTGTTCGATATGTGAAAACAATCTTTCTGATGACGTCATAGGTCATGACGCAGGGGTCACGCTATGCCAAAACATGCGCACAGACTTTTGTTTTTCTTTTTTTTTTCTGCTTTATTTTCCTCTCTTTTTCTATCATTTTCCCTCACGTACTTTTTACTCTTTTGTACCTCTCCTCAACATGTCTTTATTGTGGCCACGCTTGTTTCGTACAGAAAGCATCCGGTCTCAAAGAACATGGGTCGGAATGGCAATTTAAGAAGCTATATTTTTCGCCTTTTTGGGCAGGTTTGGAAGCCCCCGGTCCTATTCCAGTATCTCTTAGAGGATTGATATGCATGCTGTGAACAGCTGTGGGTATACCGTATTCAAAAACACCCTTGTCAAATGTATGGTTGAACATGTGAAAGAATGAGGGTCGTTCAAAAAGCTTTTGGCAGCAATTTGGCATTAATACGCTATACGCTATGGTCGTGGAAAGATATGAAACGTTTACTCATGTAAGATACTCCCTATCAAACATCAGTATTTTAGATCAAAATACCATAACCCCAGATAAGAGGGGTATCCAGATAGCATTTTTCTTATTTCTGCATGAACACATATGTCGTAGGTACTCATTAGAAGCGCCTCAGTGAGGCGCTTCTAATGAGTACCCACAACATAGGTTTTCGTGCAAAAATATGAAAAATACCAGTACTTCTGGGATGGAAAAGGCCTTATCTGGAGCTATATAAACACATAAAATGATACATACATCACGATAACAAGTCCGTGAAATGAAGACCCCCCCTAAACCCCATTTTATGTAGAGAAAAGTGGGGTTTACGGGGGTATACATTATCTGCCTTATTTTTGCTGAAAAACATAGATTGTGGGTACACGTTAGAACCGCCTCATTGAGGCGGTTCTAATGAGTACCCACAATATATGTTGAAAGAGGAAATAATAAAGCTGTTATCATTTTTACCTATTATTTATTTTTCTGACACCATGTTGGACGCCATTATTTCTTTCAGACATGTTTTCCTAATGAATATAGTAAAATGAAAATTTCAGTATCTTTTTTTTCCAGGGATCCCGGAAGCTCAGTTGTACTATGTGCGGAATGGAATACGTAACAAGTATGCCCTGACGTTCAACATGCCTATTGGGCCAAAGATAGACTCCATCTTCTTCACCTGGCAGAACTTGCGTCCCCCACCACCGGATGTAAGTCTTTTCTTGTCACAATGGTCTGTAATGCTTTGGAAGCAAGGACTACAGCATAGAACTGAAAATCATGGAGTATGCAAAATTTTCTAGGTCAGACTAGCTAGTTTAGGCCAAGTGGGTCTCTTGGGCCCCCGCCCATCGGGGCTTGAAGAAATAGATGGGCTGCATGATGCTTCTACGCAGAGCTGAAACTGACCCGCACACGAGTACTGGTAAACTGCTTAGAGGATCTAAGCCTGCCAGGCAAAGCGGTGCGAGTCGGACCCGTCCAGGCTTATAAATCCTATTGGTTTCATTGGGCGGCAGGGCTTGAGATGTCATTTCATCTCAATGCGGGTAAAAGTCCCACAAAATTGGAAGCAACGTCTCCAAAATGACCTTTACAGTGTTGACGGTGACGTTAAACCTCAAATCAAACAAACAAACGATTTTCACAAGCCATATTAATTGTTTGTTTCTTCAAGGTTTTACGTCCCTGTCAACACTATTTTGGTCATTTTGGAGATGTTGCTTCCGATTTTGTGGAACTTTTACCCGACATTGAGATGAAATGACATCTCAAGCCCTACTGCCCATAGAAACCGCTAGAGTTTAAGGAGTGGTCTGACTTGCATCACTTTTCCTGGGTAGGCTTACACCTAAGCGGTTTACCAGTATTCAAGTTTCAGCTCTGCGGGGAAGCAACATGCGGCCCAATCTGCACTGTTTACAAGTGTTCCATTTTGGGGGTTTCCTGCATAAAATCGGTCAATAGTAAAGCCCCAGTATCTGGCATGGATGAAGTCTGTATTGTTTTTAAAGCCTTATCCTGTTGATTAAATTTATTTAGCCACAACCATCACTGACTATCCACCAATCAAATTACTTGATATAATGTATTGGCTCAATTAACAAACCGCAATTTCAGTGTAGATCCTGATCAGATGGCTTCTTCAGAAGCCATCTGATCTGGATCTTCACTGTTTGCAAAGTTAGGGGTTGTCATGTTCAGAGGGAAAAGGGTTAAAGCCTTGTGCCTGCTGTGAAAGCATTACACACTTTGTAACACAAGATAAACACTGGTGATGACAATGTGACAGACTTCAGGAGGGTTATAACACTGTTCAATGCTACATGGTTTTGGATATAACATGGTTTAACCCTTTTTGTACCAAATGGAATCTTCCTCCTTATATATAGCCAGAGTCCATTTCTAAATTTAGGTTTGACAGGTTGTGGTATCTTCAAAATTGATTTCGAAAATGGCTGAATTTCCTGCAAATAGTGTAGGCCCTAATGAGACGCCGCGTTCTGCGGCGTCTCATCTGGGCCTGCACTGTTTGCCAAGGTACCCCTTTTGGGGTTTCCGGTACTAAATGGGTTAAAGATGGATCCCAAAAATGTATAGAGTATATAGAAAGATTTTTGCTTGGCTATAAAACAGCTGTTTTAACTAACATGGTTTCTGCTTTGCACTCCACCACTTCATCACCATTGATAGCTCAGTGGTATAGTGTCACACTGCTTCCTGATAGGGTTTGATCCCTGGCCAAGTTATACTATGAGCTCCCTTTGCTGATGGTTGCTAGCCCCCGCCCACCGGGGCTTGTAGAAATATATGGGCTGCATGATGCTTCCACGCAGAGCTGAAACCGACCCGTACACGAGTACTGGTATTCCGCTTAGAGGATCTAAGCCTGCCAAGGCAAAGCGGTGCGAGTCGGCCCGTCCATGCTTATAAACCCTATTGGTTTCATTTGGCGACAGGACTTGAGAAGTCATTTCATCTCAATGTTGGGTAAAAGTCCCACAAAACTGGAAGCAACATCTCCAGAATGACCTACCAGTAAACAGTGTTGACGGGGAGGTTAAGCCTCAATTCAAACAAAATCAAGGGCAGTCCTAGGAATATTAATGGGCTACTTTGTCCAATTAATGTTCTACAGAACCTTTTGTTGTTTCTAGCTCTTGCTCTGCTGAACAAGGATATGCCCTCCTCTGCAAACAGACTAGATCCAGAGCAGAAAGCTTCTTAAGCCATCTGATCTGGAACTACACTGTTTGTCATTCAGTATGCTAACTTGAAGGACTAAGTTAGTTTGGGGAATCTGACTGGCTGATATTCAGAAATGGGAATAGCCATTTTATTTATTCAGCAGGGCAAGGGCTAATATGCTGTGTTAACTTAAGCTTCTTTATCTTTTATTTTTTTTATTCCAACACTAGTGTTATGAAGAGGTTGTGGTGTTTAACAATGGCATATTCGGCTTTATTTTTCAGATGTTTTATAAAATGAGGTTTAAAGTTTCTAATCCCACCGCCATGGACATGCCAAGACCAAGTGTACCTCCCGATGGAAAAGTGCCTAATACATTGTCAAGTAAGTTTCACTGAAATTCTGGGCTGGTTGGGTGAGGCAAAGGTGTAGTGTATCTTAACCCTTCTCTTGCTGAATATTCATTTAAGCCACACCCATTTCTGTCTATCAACCAATCAAATTACTCGATGTAATTTATTGCTACAAATTCATAAACTGAATGCCAAACAGTGTAGATCCTGATCAGAAGCCATCTGATCTGGATCTACACTGTTTGCAAAGATAGGGGTTGCCGTGAACAGCAAGATAAGGAGGGTTAAGTCACTGGGGCGTCCAGCTGATCTCAGCATGCAGTTGGGCAAGGCCTGCTATCCTTGTAGCAGGTACGGGTAGAGGGTGAATATTTTTATTCCTTCTGTTTGTTCACTTTCATTAATTTTCCTCTTTCTCCCAGGTTTCTCTTCAATCTCTTCTGGTTTTTTTCTCCCTCTTGCTGGGAGACAAAACAAATGACCCACATTGGTTAACCCTTTTTGTACCAAATGGAATCTTCCTCATTTATAGCAGTCATCCTAGAATCTTCAAACCTTCCACAAATGTTCCCCATGGAAAGACAATGAACCCTATTGATTTTCAAGGTCAAAGGTCAAGGTCACAATGAACTTGACCTTAAAACCTTGTGAACAGGATAGAAGACACGGTTATCCTCATAGAAGCTTCAAACCTTCCACAAATGTTCCCCATGGAAAGATGATGAACTCTATTGATTTTCAAGGTCAAGGGTCAAAGGTCAAGGTGACAATAAACTGGACCCTAAAAACCTTGTGAACAGGATAGAAGACACAGTTAGCCTCGTAGAAGCTTCATACCTTCCACAAATGTTCCCTATGGAAAGACGATGAACCCTATTGATTTTCAAGGTCAAGGGTCAAAGGTCAAGGTCACATTGAACTTGAACTTAAAAACCTTGTGAACAGGATAAGGTAATCTATAGCGTCTAATATGTCTAACATATTCAGATTTGATTTAGATGTTTATGACTGGTATGCAGTTGCGAGGGGATGCTACGTTTGCGTTGCCTTGTTTTCCTTTGACCTTGGCCCCTCAGAAAATGGGGTCTTCTTTTAAAGGAAAAAATGTAGACCCCATTTTCTGTGGGGCCAGGTCAAAGGAAAATAAAGAGAAAGAAAGATGACATAACATGTGAATTGTCTGCACAGCTCCTAAGGAGCAATTTCTTTCCATTAAAAGTAGACCCCTACGAGCAAGGGAACCACAAAATATTTTCAAAAGAGTTGTCTTCCATGAAAGTCTAGCTATTCCCATTTATGTTCCATAAAAATCCTAAAAATTTGGACACCTTGAGGATGTGCTGTTATTCTTCTAAAATTTTAACAAACTTGTTTGACGATCCAGCAAGGAGTCTAAAAAGTGCAGATGGAATGGCTAACAGTTGGACTCTGACCAGACTGCTCCTGAAGGAGCAGACTGATCTGGGTCTGCACTGTTCGCTTAGACTTGTCTGTCCGAATATGTAGGATCATTACAGTCTGATCTGGGTCTGCACTGTTTGCATAGGCCTATCTGTCCCAATTCTTAGTATCGTTACGGTCACACTGCTGTCTTAAAGATCTTGTCATTGTATTTGGGATAATACCACAATTTTATCAATCAGAAATCGGGAAGATAGAATTGCGAAGAGAATAGTTTGCAGAATAGCCAAATATTTAATCACAAAAACAAGGCATGGCTAAATCACAAGTCCAAGACCGACACAAGATTAATTCTATTCCGTTTTGTTTTAAACCATATAAATTGGAAGACAATAGGTTTTTGACCACACTAATCGTGAGTACCGTGACTGCCGTAAGAATTGGGACAGAAATGTTTGAGCAGAATAGCGAAGCCTCTTCATGATTGATTGATTGTATTTGTGTTTAATGGCACATCAACCCTTGTGGGTCATTTTGTGTGGTCTCCCAGAGAAAGGGAGATAAAAGGAGGAAGAGACAGTTTGTTTGTTTGTTTGTTTGATTTGATTTGAGGTTTAACGTCCCCGTCAACAATGTATAGGTCATTTTTGAGACGTTGTTTCCAATTTTATGGGTTTTTTTTTACCCGACATTGAGATGAAATGACATCACAATCCCTAAGCAATAGTGTTGATAAGCATGTCCAGTCCGATGGGGACTCACACCGCTTTGCCTGGGCAGGCTTAGATCCTTTAAGCGGTTTACCAGTACTTGTGTGCGGTCCGTTTCAGCTCTGCGTGGAAGCATCATGCAGCCCATATATTTCTTCTAGCCCCGATGGGCAGGGGCCAACAGTAAGAGACAGTAAAGGAGATAAAAGTGAAGGGGAAAATGAATGTATTTGTTTGTTTTTGTTTGATTTGAGGTTTAACATCCCCATCAACACTGTAAAGGTCATTTTGGAGATGTTGCTTCCAATTTTGTTGGACTTTTACCCAACATTGAGATGAAATGACATCTCACGCCCTGACATCCAATAAACCAATAGGGTTTATTAGCATGGACGGTCCACTTCGCACCGCAGTTCCTGGACAGGCTTAGATCCTCTAAGCGGTTTACCAGTACTAGTGTGCGGGCCGGATCCAGCTCTGCGTGGAAGTATCATGCAGATGGAAGTGGAGAAATTGAATAAATAACATCACCCATCTATCCTTACCCACGGGGGTAATACCATTTTCTTTACCTGTGTTGTCGACCGAGCCGGTACTGTGTAAAGCTGCTGTCGACCGAGAAATACGGTTTTCGACCGAGCAGTACGGATGTCGACACAGGAGGGTCTTCGATTTTGATGCACTTGGAGAGGCGAAAACGTTAGTTTAAACATTTACAATCGCTGTCGGTGTTTGAAAGAGACAGGCTGTTAATTGTTTGTTCACTTATAGAGAGTCGTGAGTCTGAAAACACTATAAAATACCGGTGTCATATAATATTTTGACCCGCCTAAAAAGTGACCCGCGGGTCATAATATTATGACCCGCGGGTCAATATATTATTATAATATTTTGACCCCCCTTATAATATTTTGACCCCCCTCCCTAACTTCACAAAAGTTACATTTAAATGACCAAATATGGTGAGGTAACTGTTAAGCAGTAAAACTATGACAATTGTGGTGGTTTTTCCTGCTGATTTTTACACTTGGGCAGTGTCTGAGGGGTGGGGTGGGATAGTTCTAGATCTGAAAATCTACAGCAAGAATAATGACTATAATATATAAGAAAGGGCAATCATGTTTAAAGGGAAATGGCTAAAAAGCAGCAAAAAAGATAAAAAATAACATAAAAAAACCACATGACTAAAATGGTATTGAGAGAACCAGCCTATGCACGTGTGGGGGGGGGGGGGGGGGGTCAAATTATTATAGCTATAATACAATGACCCACCCTTTTTATCTGTTATTGATATACTGGTATTTGAGTTCATTCAATTAATTAAACTTTTCATTGAATTAGATGGCTTGTAATACACTAGATTCAGTAAGGTTCAGTATGTGGGAGGGTCATTTTATCATTGGTATATTTTGACACCCCCCCCCCTCCCCCCCCCAATAGTCATGATTATCCTGTTGTTTTAATTAAGTTAATTAGAAACAATCTACTGCTATATCCCCTTTTCTTTACAATATTTTGAGTCCAATTCCTTGGTTGAAAAGGATACGTGATGTGGGGGGTCATTTTATTATGGGTATAATATTTTGACCCCCCCCCCCCCCCCCCCTACATTTCATCAACAGTTCAACGTTCAATTGTCATGATTATCCTGTTGTTTTAACCAAGTTAATTAGAAATAATCTACTGCTATATCCCCTTTTCTTTACATTATTTTGAGTCCATTTCCTTGGTTGAAAAAGATACTTGGTGTGGGGGGGTCATTTTATTATGGGTATAATATTTTGACCCCCCCCCCCCCCCTACATTTAATCAACAGTTCAACATTCAATAGTCATGATTATTCTGTTGTTTAATCCAGTTAATTAGAAATGATCTACTGCTATATCCCCTTTTCTTTACACTATTTTGAGTCCATTTCCTTGGTTGAAAAGGATACGTGGTGTGGGGGTTCATTTTATTATGGGTATAATATTTGACCCCCCCTACATTTCATCAACAGTTCAACGTTCAATTGCCATGATTATCCTGTTGTTTTAATCCAGTTAATTAGAAATAATCTACTGCTATATCCCCTTTCTTACATTATTTTGACTCCATTTCCTTTGTTGAAAAAGATACTTGGGGGGGGGGGATTTTATTATGGGTATAATATTTTGACCCCCCCTTTCTTGGCAGCAACACCCATTTCAAAAGAGAATATTATTCTGCATTAATTTTGTCAAATGTGAAATAATTTGTTGATATTATTGTCCAGTACTTTTATTTTGAGTCCATTTCCTTTGTTGAAAAAGATACTTGGGGGGGGGGGGGGGGGGGGGTCATTTTATTATGGGTATAATATTTTGACCCCCACCCCCCCCCCCCTTTCTTGGCAGCAACACCCATTTCAAAAGAGAATATTATTCTGCATTAATTTTGTCAAATGTGAAATTATTTGTTGATATTATTGTCCAGTACTATTATTTTGAGTCCATTTCCTTTGTTGAAAAAGATACTTGGGGGGGGGGGGGGTCATTTTATTATGGGTATAATATTTTGACACCCCCCCCCCCCTTCTAAGCAGCAACACCCATTTCAAAGAGAATATTATTCTTCATTATCTTGTTAAATGTGATATAATATGTTGTTTTATCCGTTTTCTTGACATGATATTATTGTCCAGTACTTTGTAAATTGTACTGGGGGGTCATTTTATTATAGCTATAATATTTTGACCCCCACCCCCCCCCCCCCTTTCTTGGCAGCAACACCCATTTCAAAAGAGAATATTATTCTGCATTAATTTTGTCAAATGTGAAATAATCTGTTGATATTATTGTCCAGTACTATTATTTTGAGTCCATTTCCTTAGTCGAAAAAAGCTATGTATTGGGGGGGGGGGGGTCATTTTATTATAGCTATAATATTTTGACCCCCCTACCCATGTTGTCAGATCTGCAATAGACTCCTTGCAATACCCATTTCTTATCTTGTCAATACCTATTTATCAATAAAAGTCCACTTCTGATTTATTTTGCTGAAGTTTTAGGGGCGGGTCAAAATATTATAGGGGGGGTCAAAATATTACTGTAATATACTGACCCGCGGGTCAAAATATTACACGGGTCAAAATATTATCTGACACCGGTTCTTTCGAAAAATCAGTTTTCACAGAATATCATTAATCTAATGCTTTATGAAAAGTAGGAAAGCAATAAAACACCATATATATTTTATCTACCATTTACGCTTCAGCAACAATGTGGGTTTGACCTAATTCAGTCACTTTGGAGTTTTTATAGACCTTTGAAAAATGTCGGGATACGGATGTCGATTATTAGAAATACGACCGTCGATGGTATCCTAGTCTTATTGATACGGCTGTCGACGAAATATAAAAATTACAATTCATGTACTGCTGTTAAAATACATGATTTATTCTATGATAATTATTGCAAACTTCACTATAAGGCAGTTTTCACTTGGAGCCATGAAGAAAAATGTATGTTTTGTGCGAACTGGTGTCTTAAAGTCGCAACAATCACCAAGAGTAACTCCATCCTTAACTCTCCCATATTTAGTTTACACAACAGGCTACAAGGCTGGTGACTGATGTAACCACTTGAACAGATTGGAATTAAACTGAAAAAAAATGTTGTGAACCTGTGCAAATGTCGGAATGTCGGAAAGATCACAGGCGCTTTAAGTTTAAATGCTTAAACATTTCAAATTTGTTTGAAGGGCCATAACGAAAGTGAATATTGACTACGTCATTATTAACATTCATGTTTAGGTTTTTTGTGTTGTTTTTTTTTTTTTGTGTGTTTTTTTTTTTTTTTTTTGGTTTTACGGCCCTTTCAAGATTATTTCACTCTATCGAGCCGATCGTTAATCAGAGGTGGGCGAAAATCGGAGTACCCGGAGAAAAACCACCTGACCTTCCGTTGGAGAACTTGGCGTCTTACATGTGACCCGAGCGAGGCTCGAACCACAGCGGTGAGAGACATAATGATCAAGAGTCAGCGCTCTTAACCACTAGGCCACGGAGGCCCGTTGTTTAGGTTTTGACTGAGCTCAGAACTTCAAGCGCATGTGCAGAGACGAATATTTCTCAACAAATGCCATGACAAACATTAGGGTTGATCCGCAGACATTACGAAAACATGCCTATTAAAATAAATTGAAAATTTTACCCTAAAAACAAAAATGAAAATTTTCAGAAAAAAAAAAAATATCTGATACTTTTTATATTTCTGCTCAAAAATAGACTGTGTGAACGCGCGGTTCTAACAAGTACCCAGAATCTATGTATATGAGCAGAAATATGAAAAATAAGGTTTACCCCTGTAAACCCCAGTTTCACTATATAAAAGTAGGGTTCAAGGGGGTCAAAATTATATAGGCCTGTTTTCGTGATGAGCTCCTTTCCCGACTACCCAAAATTCCTAAGCAGAAAAGCTCTTCAGTCCACATGACTTTCACAGACTTGTCCAAATAACTTTTCTATAGAAAACAGCCGCAGTGACTGAGGTCAGAGTGTTGTGTAAGAGGGTTATCTTAGAATCATAGGTTGGGCTTGGCAAACAGTGAAGACCCAGACCAGACGCCACATAATGCGGCGTATGATCAAGATCTACACTATATACTTAACAAGAGGACCAAGCTGGTCCTGTATCGCTTACCTGAGCTAACAGATTCAAAGTTTCAGGAAGTGCCAACCTTTACTGAAGGATTAATGGAAGGACATTGTGATGACAGGGTAAGCATTTTCTGAAAATCAAGTAGAATGTAACTTTATGATAAATAGGCTGACCTCACCAGTTTTCAAACTCATTCAAGCTTTTATTCCTGACTTTCTAAGAAGATCCGATATAAACTGATGGTGATGACAAGTTCAACAAGAGGGCCCAGAGGGCCCTGGTTCGCTCACCTGATCAAGTGGGCCCCTGGCAGGGTCAATTTTGGCCCCAGGGCTATAATTTGAACAATCTTGGTAGAGGTCCACAAGATGAAGCTTCATATCGAATATGAAAGACCTGGCTTTCTGGTTTCAGAGAAGAAGATTTTAAAGGTTTACCCTGCATATAGAAGTCTATGTAAAACAAGATTTTCCCTATATAAGTCTATGTTAAACCAAAGGGCCCCGGAGCAGGGGCATTTTTGGCCCCAGGGCTATAATTTGAACAATCTTGGTAGAGGTCCACTAGCTGAAGCTTCATAACAAATATCAAAGACCTAAGCCTTGTGTTTCAGAGAAGATGATTTTTAAAGATTTTCCCTATATAAGTCTATGTAAAACCAAAGGGCCACATGGCGGAGGCATTTTTGGTCTCAGGGCTATAATTTGAAAAACCTTTATACATACATGTGATATCTCCCGATTTCGTCGGAATATCCCGATTTCTAACCCCATCTCCCGGTCTTTCGTCCGACGGCCCTAATCTCCCGACACGACAATTTTCCTATAGTAGTTTTCCGCCGACCGACCAATTTAGTGTTAACCACTGTAAAATACCTATGCGGTTAACCGTCAGTGTATTTACGCTAGGCGGTATGCAGGTAAATTGCAATACACATCTGAACAAGTATAATATCGCAATATGAAAAGAACGTACCGGTAAATACAATTATTAAAATGCAACCCGCAAACAAGCCGCAAACAATGTGATAAAAAGCGAGAAACTCAATAAGGAAGAAATGTGATGTTTGCATAGATTTATTACTGATCACCGATTTGCTCAAGTTGCCAACGCTATTAAACCGTTTACACCCGAGGCGGGCCTTATTGATAAGCCGACAATGTGACAAGGTGTGAAAACTAGTCAATCAAGATATACCAGTTATAGCTTATTTAATCCCTTTGTAATTGACACGTGTAGACGCTAAATATTATTCCCGCCAAAACAGAGCAAAGCAGACCCTGTTTTTTTCTACGCGTCTGTAAACCGTTATTCTTTTATTAATCATAGAACTGGGTAATTACTTAGTGACATTTTCTATTTAAACCCGAGAAAAATATTTTTACCGTTTTTAACGGAAGAAAGAAATATGCCCCACGTGACACCAATGAAAATTCGTGCATGCTTTTTGGCCTTTGACAGGTGAACGCGCAAATATTTTTCCCGCCAAAACAGAGCAGAGCAGACGCTGGTATTTTCTAAGCATCTGTATGTAGTTTTTCATTTATTAATAAACATAGAACCGGAGTTTTGCAGGGTGAAATTTTCTATTCAAACCTGTTTCATTTTTAGCTTGCGAGAAAAAATATTTTTGCCGTGTTTTTAATGGATCTTTTATGAAAAAAATATGCCCCCAAGTTAAATCAATAAAAATCATGCATGCTTATTAGATCCGACTAAGTTCCGAGGCACGTTTTGGGGATGATAAGAGAAGTGGTGTAAGAGTATGAGTAATTTTTTGCTATGCGGGTATTCTGAACGTTGTTTTTTTTCTGCCAGGTTCTAGGTGGGTATTTAACACCGATCTATTGGTCAGTGCTTGTTCTTTGATCGTTCTTCCGAGAAATTGTCTCTCTATTAAAATACAAAATGGAAGTTTGTCGTCTGCTGCTTAATTTTTCCAAGCTTTGATAACATATTTCTGCAGAAAGGAACAGTGTGGACCGTCATCAGAATGCTCTGCAGTCTGATCTGGGCCCACACTGTTTTCAAAAAAGATTTTTAATGCTGATGACAAAGCAGACAACAATTGTCGTTGTTGGCATGTTATGGGTGAAAAAGTGCTTCAGGGGTAAATTTTAACCAAAAATAACATCACTTTTTACCGCGGAAAAATCTCCCCATTTGGGACCCCAATCTCCCTATCTGAAAATCAAAATCTCCTATTTGGGTCCAAGAAAATATCACATGTATGTTTATAGAGGTCCACTAGCTGAAGCTTCATACCAAATATCAAAGACCTGGGCCTTGCGGTTTCAGAGACGAAGATTTTTAAAGTTTTTCCCTATATAAGCCCATGTAAAACCAAAGGGCCCCCGTGCGGGGGCATTTTGGCCCCAGCACTATAATTTGAACAATCTTGGTAAAGGTCCACTAGATGAAGCTTCATACCAAATATCAAAGACCTGGGCCTTGCGGTTTCAGAGAAGAAGATTTTTCAAGATTTTCCCTATATAAGCCCATGTAAAACCAAAGGGCCCCCGTGCGGGGGCATTTTTAGCTCCAGCACTATAATTTGAACAATCTTGGTAGGGGTCCACTAGATGAAGCTTCATACCAAATATCAAAGACCTGGGCCTTGCAGTTTCAGAGAAGAAGATTTTTTAAGTTTGCAGTGAAAAAAAATCTATTTTTGGCTACTGTGACCTATATGTGCAACGGACCGGAACCATTTGAACAACTTTGAAAGGGGACCACCTAAGGATAATTCCTGTGAAGTTTGGTCAAAATACGATCAGTGGTTTAGGAGGAGATGTCGTTTGAAGAAAAGTTTACGGACGCACGCACGGACGGATGCACGGACGCACGACGGACGACGGACAAAAAGTGATCCAAAAGCTCCCCTTGTCACTACGTGACAGGTGAGCTAAAAATAAGCAATTAACTGCTGCAATCAAAGGGATGTTACTCTGTGACAAATAGGCAAATCTCACGAGTTTTCAAACTCCTCAAAGCTTTTCTGCATGACTTATTTGTCTGTAAGTTTCATGAAGATCCGATCAAAACTGACACGGCAGCAATGCTAACAAGGTCGAAAATAGGATTTTTAGCTCACCTGGGCCGAAGGCTCCTGGGGAGCTTATAGTATAGTGGGTCCTCGGTCGTCCGTCGTCCGTCCGTCCGTCCGTCGTCCGTCCACACTTTTGAGCAGCTATATCTCTGTATCCTGCAGGCTGATCTCAATCATTTCTCACCTGTAGTATGCCTCTGGTGGGGCATTGATGACATAAACTTTTTTTGAAATCGCTCTAAAACTTTGGTTCCTATGGCAACCACAAGGTCCCATAGACTTACTATGGGAAAATGCTTGTCATCACCGTAGCGCCTTCAGTTTTGATCGGATCTTTCTGAAACTCATATGTAAGGTGACTGGGGATAAAAACTCGGATGAGTTCGAAAACCGGCCAAGTCGGCCCATTTATCATAGAGTTACGTCCCTTTGATTGCTGAAAATGCCCATTTTCGACCTTGTCATCACCGTAGCCCCTTCAGTTTTGATCGGATCTTTCTGAAACTTATATGTTATGTGGCTGGGGATAAAACCTCGGATGAGTTCGAAAACTGACCAAGTCTGCCCTTTTATCATAGAGTAACGTCCCTTTGATTGCTGAAAATGCTGATTTTTTACCTTGTCATCACTGTAGCCCTTTCAGTTTGATCGAATCTTTCTGAAACTTATATGTAAAGTGGCTGGGGATAAAGTCTCGGATGAGTTAGAAAACCAGCCAAGTTGGTCCATTTATCACAGAGTAACGTCCCTTTGATTGCTGAAAATGCCGATTTTTGATCTTGTCATCACCGTAGCCCTTTGAGTTTTGATCGGATCTTTCTGAAACTTATATGCAAGGTGGCTGGGGATAAAGCCTCGGATGAGTTCGCATACCGGCAAAGGTGGCCTATTTATCATAGAGTTAGGTCCCTTTGATTGCTGAAAATGGTGATTTTTGACCTTGTCAACACTGTAGCCCCTTCAGTTTTGATGGGATCTTTCTGAAACTTATATGTAAGGTGGCTGGGGATAAAACCTCAGATGCGTTCGAAAACCGGCCAAGTTGCCCAATTAACTATATAGTTATGTCCCTTTGATGGCTGAAAATGTCGATTTTTTACCTTGTCATCACCCTAGCCCCTTCAGTTTTGATCAAATCTTTCTGAAACCTATATGTGAGGTGACTGGAGATAAAACCTAGGATGAGTTTGAATACCGGCCAAGTTGGCCCATTTATCATTGATTTACGTCCCTTTGATTGCTGAAAATGCCGATTTTTGACCTTGTCATCACCATAGCCCCTTCAGTTTTGATCGGATCTTTCTGAAACTTATATGTAAGGTGGCTGGGGATAAAATCTTGGATGAGTTCGAAAACAGGCCACGTCAGCCCATTTATCGTAGAGTTCTGTCCCTTTGATGGCTGAAAATGTTGATTTTTGACCTTGTCATTACCGTAGCCCCTTCAGTTTTGATCAGATTTTTCTGAATCTTATATGTGAGGTGGCTGGGGATGAAACCTCGGATAAGTTCGAAAACTGGCCAAGTCGGCTCATTTATTTTAGAGTAACATCCCTTTGATTGCTAAAAATGCCAAATTTTGACCTTGTCATCACCGTAGCCCCTTCAGTTTGATCGGATCTTTCTGAAACTTATACGTGAGGTGGCTGGGAATAAAATCTTGGATGAGTTTGAATACTGGCCAAGTCTGATCGGATCTTTCTGAAACTTACATGTAAGGTGGCCGGAATAAAACCTCAGGTGAGTTCGAATACCGGCCAAGTTGGCACATTTATCATAGAGTGACGTGCCTTTGATTGCTGAAAATGCCTATTTTCGACATTGTCATCACTGCTGCCCCTTTAGTTCTGAACGGATCTTCATGAAACTTACAAACAAGGAAGTCTGGCAGAAAGCTTGGAGGAGTTTGAAAACTCTTGTTTTTGAACTTGTCATCACCATAGCCACTTCAGTTTAGATCGGATCTTCTTAGCAAGTCAGAATAAAAGCTTGAATGAGTTTGAAAACCGGTGAGGTCAGCCTGTTTATCATAGAGTTACATTCTACTTGATTTTCAGAAAATGCTTACCCTGTCATCACCATGTCCTCCCATAAAGCCTTCAGTAAAGGTTGGCACTTCCTTAAACTTTGAATCTGTTAGCTCAGGTGAGCGATACAGGACCAAGCTAGCTTGGTCCTCTTGTTTTTAGCAATCAAAGGCACGTAACTCTATGATAAATGTGCCAACTTGGCCAGTATTCAAACTCATCCAAGGTTTATTCCCAGCCATCTAACATATAAGTTTCAGAAAGATCCGATCAAAACCGAAGGGGCTACGGTGATGACAAGGTCAAACTTTGGCATTTTTAGCAATCAAAGGGATGTTACATTAAGATAAATGGGCCGACTTGGCCAGTTTTCGAACTCCTCCGAGGTTTCATCCCCAGCCACCTTACATATAAGTTTAAGAAAAATCCGATCAAAACTGAAGGGGCTACGGTGATGACAAGGTCAACAATCAACATTTTCAGCCATCAAAGGGACATAACTCTAAGATAGATTGGCTGACTTGGCCTGTTTTCGATCTCATCAGAGATTTTATCG